>CM077233.1:15463400-16663400 GCA_039654775.1 Spinibarbus caldwelli | reverse complement strand
GCTCAAATTCAACAGTTTATTTTCCCCATGCAAGTGCATGACAGAAGGTTTAAACATGGTGATGCTTGGTTCTGAAATAAAAAGCTAAGTAGATGGTGTATAATACACTACCATTAATGTTTGGGTCAGTAGTTTTTTGTTTTTGTTTTTTTGAAAGGAAATTAGTACTTATTACTTTTTTAAATAAAAAATAAAATAAATAGAAAAGTTATTTTAAATTGTAAATTGTTTTACTGTACTTACCAAGTAAGATCCTCAAGAATAGTTTTTACAATACAGCGAATAAATTGAATCCCACTGCTAGAGATTTCTGAGTAATAAAGCAATTGACTGCGCAAACCCCCAAAGATCATCAAGTACCTCTTATCATTAGTGGGTTTTAGTATTGATCTCTACAGATTTAGCAAAAATCAATGCATGATTCACTCATGTAGTGTATTGAGAAAAGTACAGTTAATCTAGCAGAGTGTTCCAGAGGATATGGGGATGGGGTGTGTGCTAAGTGCGTTTGTGTGAATGCTAATTACATGGGCAAGACTGGCTTGACACCACACTGTCGACTTCACACAATGGCTAGAGGCTCCGCCCCCACAATGCACCTGCTGTCCAATCAGAAGCGGGGGTTGTCAGGAGGTTGGGGTCGGTGGTTTCTTTTCTGTTGTTGTGAGAGAGAGCTGAAATGGAAAATGACTTCTAAGCTTTCTCTTTCCTTTTCCTTTTCCTTTTCCTTTGAAAGTCTCAGTCAAGACAGGATCCTCTGGACATTTATCAGGGAATCTGTCTACTTGGCCTGTTCAACCTATAAGCTGTCCATACAGAAAAAAGGTAAGTCTTTGTTTTTTGTTTTTTTGTTTTGTTTTGTTTTGTTTTGTTTTTTTTTGTTTTTTTTGTATATTTAGATTTTCAAATGTATGCATGTTTTGTGTAAACATTATTTTGTGTGAATAAGGTATGTTTTGCATTATATTATTTCACATTTGTATTGGATAAGTAGGCTATTTTATAGTATGTGTTTTTATTAAGGCATCAGTTTCTGTAAATTCTAAATATTAATTATAAGATAGACTCTCACAGATGTTTAGTTACTATGTTAAAAGTCTTGGTTATTCAGGTGGCTTCACGGATCACTGAAGCAATCAACAGGCCTCTGAAGTTCTCAAACCAGTCAGACAGCACTGGCCTCTAGAACTCATTTACATCACATTTCATTTCACTTAAAGACATTTATTTTCAAAGAATGCATTTAAATATCAAACTAAACTACGGTTTTAATCTAAAATCCCACCATGTTTCAGAATGCAGCCTTTGTTTATGGAAGAATGCGCGCATGTTTGTGTGGTTTTGTATTCAGCTTAAATATGCCAAAATAAAGATGCATGCAAATGGCCATTTTATGCTCTTCATTCATAATGAACTGCTTTTAAGTCCCTACATGTGCCCTGGCTGGTTTGTGACCTAAGAACACTTACGTTTGGAGCTGAAAGCCTTCAGACTGCAGGCCCCTGTGTGAGTTTTAACCTCTGGGTCAGAGGAGCTGATTGCTGTTGTGCTGTCAGTTATTATATATGTGTGATCTCTCTTTACTCTGCTAGAGACCCTTAGGAGTAGATTGTGACTGCCACAAGATTAATGACACTCATCTGTTTGCTTTTAAACCATATGCTGTCTACAGATCAAGTAGAGCCGGTGGATTTCTGTGTACTAAACTGATGCTGTCTGCTTGATTTAAATCAACTAAAAGATGAAATTTAAACTTCTTTATTTTCCAGATTGTGAATGTATTCAAAGAACTTGCTCACAGCATGTTTCGCTGATGCACTCTCATGTTTATTCAGAAAGGAAATAAGTTACGCTGTAAGCTAACGTCCATCACACACATTGAGATTGTCAATGCTGTGTAACTGAACACTGATGGAAACAAGCACTAGAGCATGTTAATGTCCTCAGAGAATGTGTTCAGCCTTAATCATTAACCTCTGAGGTCACCGTGCCTTACTGCTTCTTAAAATGCCAGGGGCAGGTGCAAGACATTTCAAATATGGGGGGCGGAAGACGTGGATGGGGACTTTAGTCCCTCGTCATCAGTTATAAGGCTGGATTTTGGTTTCCTGCTTAAAAATGTAGGTACTTGCAACTGAAGTACCAGAGGGCTTTATGCAAATGGATATATTAGTGAATCCAGTGCATTCAGTAAATTGAATAATGCATGAAATTAATACTGTTTGGATGATTAGAATTCATAGGTTGTACTTCTTCAGAGTATGAGCCTTTGCTGTAATTACAAGAAGTAATGTGTGAATCCATCCATCACCTCTAATTCTGTTCTGTTATTTAGGCATTCTGTTAAAGGGATAGTTCACCTAAAAATGAAAATTCTATCATTAATTACTCACCCTCATGTCGTTCCAAACCCTTAAGACCTTCATTCATCTTCGGACCACAAATTAAGATATTTTTGATGAAATCCGAGAGCTTTCTGACCCTGCATAGACAGCAATGCAACACAACTCTTGTGAACATGCATCAAAGACTGAAACGGAAGAGAAGAAATTGTTGAATAAAGTCATTATTTATTTATTTATTTTTTCAAAAAATATTCTCACAGCAACCACTGATGTCACATGGACTTTTTTAATGATGTTCTTACTACCTTTCTTGGCCTTGAACGTGGTAGTTGTGTTGCTGTCTATGGAGGGTCAGAAAGATCTCGGATTTCATTTTTGGTTGAACTATCCCTTTAAAAGAAATTATGATGGATATGAATGAATAGGTATGTTATCTTACAGCTGTAGGCATCAATGTTAGAATTTTCTTTTAAATAAAATACTTTTGTAACAAAAAAGTATATTTTACATATCTACATAAAATGTTTTATTGTTCTTATTAAAAGCTCATCATATCTCAGTTATGAATATTTATCTGCTTCTTATGTGAAGTACTATTTCCTGCTGTTAAGAAATGGGTTCCTGTTCATCTTACTTAAGCATTAGAAGTTGTGTGTATTTGCCCAGTCTTTGCCAATAATTATAATATTGAGGTGCATAACAAAATATATATTAGGACAAGAGGAAGTCAGGTGTTCAGAGACTTAAACTGTATCTTCAACTGTTTATTTTAGGAGTCACTATCAGTGTTTTAAACATGGCAGCAGATCTGGCCTTAGTCACTGTTCTCGTCCAGCTTATTGTTGATTTGGTGACAAGTGACAGCATTGACTTCTACAATATCATGCCTGCTGTAGAAGGTGAGTTTGTTTATTCCAGTACATTTTGTAATTTTGCTCATTCATTTTAATTTTAACTTCCAGTAACTTTACAGCGATACTATAACACAGTGTTCATGTCTGTGCAGCCACCCCGTACCCTAAGAGTTTCAAGTGCTTCACATGTGAACAGGCCTTAGACAACTACAGCTGTAATCGCTGGGCAGAAGATGTGTGGTGTCCTCAGAGTAAGTTTACTAAACACAAACCCACCGCTTTCAGATCTTCACAGTTGTCTCTAGATTTACTTTGTAAAGCAATATCCTTTTAAATTCCTAAAACCTGTTTCTTCATTTATAGATACTCAATTTTGCATGACAATACACCACTTCAACCATCATGGAAAGACAAAATTTGTTACCAAAAGATGTGCTGTGCGTGAAGAATGCCAGTTAGCTGGCTGTAGACATCACAAAAATACACACCATGTGAGTATTCACATACACAATATTCCACTCATACAAAAATATGTCTTATATAAAAATGTGTTTCTGTCTTGCAGGAGTGCATATCTTGCTGTGAAGGGATGGTTTGTAACGTAGAGCTGCCGACCAATCACAGTAATGCAGTGTTTGCCCAGAGACAAACCCACAGCTCAGCAGCACCCACTTTCAGGATCTGGGATTGTGTGATCCTGCTGGTCCCAGTTCTCATGGGACTGCTACCATTGTAATCCTCAATCATAAAAACCTGTTCGGTTATGAACAGCGCTGCAAATCATTGAGACAAAGGAGATGTCATCCACACTGGAATATTAATACAGTCAGATGGATGTTTTCATTAAGGCCACAGTAATATCATGCAGGAGAAAGCTAGCATTCCCGTTCATCTCAATGGCAGGATGTTGCAGGATTCTCTGGAAGAATGTGATTTGCCATCTTTGCTGATGAGCTCACAGATGTTCTCATGACTGATCAGTGACTAATCAGCCTGGAGCCGCAGGAAAAATTGCATCATGGCTTGGCTGATTGGTTAATGCACCACAAGAAGAAGATAACTCACTAGTGACTGTCTGGAGCTGTAATATAAGTCAATTTCACACTTGGAGGCTCCCTTCAAAAACAGTTAGACACTGAATAATCTACAATAATATAATGAAATATGTGACTTAGGCATTACTTGCCAATTATTTTATTCTTTTAGAAAACACAGTGACTTGGAGTGGAGAAGGATGCATTTTGCAGCCAAATGGTGTAGTGGCAACTCGACTATGCAAATCAGCCAAACCATAGCTCTTTGGTGGATTCAGCAAGGAGACGGCCAGTCAGCCAGTGGTGGCGGAACAGTGTGCACAGGAAGTTGCTGTGTCAGCAAGGTCTGTCAATGGAGTACTAGTACCGCTTGTGATGACTACTTACTAATAACGTGCTAAATAGGACAGAGAACCAGACGGGTTGCAAAACAGCATTTAGCAACTAAAGCAGTGGAATTAACTTATGCTGCCTCACTGGATTTGTATTGAGCAAATTGAGGCTCACACACTGAGCATTAGAAGTCTCTATGTGAGATGGTCCTGTGGCTCTGGTCCCAGATTCTGTCACACAGGCTGAGCACATCAATGAGAGGATGCGGGATGTGTTGTTCTAGTTTTGTAAATGGTGTGAATGTCTCTAAAAGAGATATGGATTGCTGCATAAATGTCAGTGCTTTAAGAACATGGACCTGCATCACGTAAAAGCACTGATTAATTAATTAAAATTAAGTACATTTCAAACTATTCTGGCTTGACTATTGCAAATGCTGTCATGTTTTGCTGTCCCAATAGAAATAAAAACGTGACCATATTTAACTAATCCTAAGGTGTCCATGCAGAAATATTCTATGTTAAGTTATTATGCTACTATTATTTACCCTACAGCTGGCATTAGATGAAAATTCACTCTGTCTGTTTTCTAAATATATTTTATTTATCTTATTGTGAACAATTCATCTGTTCATGTTTAAAAAATTTTTAACCTAATAATTTTTAATCAAAATGTCATAAACTGCACCACCGACCTACAATCTACTGCATGTTTACATTTAGCTGATTTGCCTCCATCCAATCAAGAACTGATAGATAGAATTGAGTCCTCATCCTACATTTTTCTTTTCTTATTCGATAATTTCACTCGAAATTAAAATACTGATCGCTACTTTCATTTGTCATCATAACTTTAAAAATGTAATTAAAACTCATATAAACAACCTTTTTTTGATAATTTTTGCAATTGCAAATTTAGTTCATTTTTACATTACCAAAAATCTAGTCATTGCATGTAAAAAAAAAATAAAAATAATAAACAGGAAATTCGATATGTATAAAAAACCTAATAAAACCTAGTTCTAGAATTGTTTCATAGATGTTAATATACAAACCTTACAGCGCGGCTGTGTTCCTTCCCATGAAGTGAGTTATGATAAATAGTCTTGTTTACGTTCATTGGGTTGATTGAGTGTGTAAACGGTTTCTCATCTCTTTAATCTATAACACACCGCTGTGCTTTTTGTATATGAGCAGCAGGGCTACGTTTTTAAAATTCTTTCCACGCTGATCTGAGAACAGCTTCTGTCTTTTCACATGAGAATGCCCAGGTTTAAATTTGGAGGAGGGAGCTGAACCTCAAACAGCACAAAAGAGCAACTTCCCCCCCAGAGCTCTGAGAACAATAAAAACATTCCCAAGAGGATCTCAGTGTGGGACACAAAGCCGTGGACCATTAATATCATTGCTGTCTGGAATAATGAGGGTTTTTTTCTCTCTAAACCAAACATGACATATGGTTCTTCCTCTAAAATTGTTGCAGAGGAAATGAGATTTGGTTTCTGTGTAGCTGCTTCACTGACTTATGAAGTTAAAGTGTCTATGTGTGTGTGTGTGTGTGTGTGTGTGTGTGTATGTGTGTGTTCCTGCTCCGCTGACTGTCTCGTCGTGTGTGCTGTTTGCTCTGGCTGCTGTCTGTCTTTGTTCTTGTTTTATTAGGCGTGGAGTTGGAGTCTGTCACTTTCAGGCTTTGGAGAGTCATTTATCTCCCATTGAGAAAAACAGTATCAGTGCTGCTACTCTCATCTGCACCGCCGGTGTCTTTAGTATTCAGAACCCAGTCTGTTCAGATGAGGAGACAGAAAGCTCATGGCTCTTATCCATCCAGATGCCTTACTGTGAGAATGTTAGCCAACCAAAAGACATTGTAATTAATTAAAACTTTAACAGTATGCTTTATTGTACAGTGGAGTCCAAAGGTTAGCATTGGACATTTTTAAAAAATGAAAGAAAATGCTATAGATAAAAAGAATAATAAATTCTAATTTTTAATGTATTTTTGGTCATTAATCCAAAAAGCAAATTGTAATGTTGATCATGTGAGCTCCACATGATGTACAGATTTTGTACAGATTTTCTTGCATCCATTGTAGCACAAGATTTTTGAAAATTCTCATGCTGGAGAACATGATCATCAGGCTTTACAAATACTAATAAATTGTAAAATTCATGTAATTTTTCTACAATTCTTAGGTTTTTATATTAGTATTATTAATCATTTCCTAAGCTACTTTTAAAGATTCATTTTCTAATTTATATAAATGTTCACTCAAATTTGTTTCTGATAATGTCATTTATATTTAAGGAAATATTTTATACGATTTATACATTTTTACCATTGTATAACACATTTTGATAAAAGATGGATTGGTAATGATCTTTAATATATACAGTAAACATGATGTTTTTTCTGCAATTTCCCTGCAATAAAATGCCAGCGTTCATTTTAAAGTTAAACAGGACTCATTGGAAAGTCCCCTCATACATTCTTATTCATTTAAATGAAAATTGACATGATTTAATTAATGATCTATTGGATTATCCAGTGATGCATTTGGTAATAAGAGTGACTGCAAACTTTTATGTCGTAAAAGTAGTACAAAAGCAACATTCATTTACTGAGAGGCATTTGATACTCTCAAACAATGAACAACCTTCATTCCTGATCTTGTTTTTATGGTGGCGCCATGCAAATTTGTGTTTCACTGAAGTCTGGTGATTGATGATGTCTCCTCACACAGACATCTTCAATAATTGTGTAAGTGACTTGTGATTGGCTGCACTGGGCACATACATCTTTAGCAAATGAAATAAAAGCAATCAATAGCACCTTATCTGAAGAATATGGAGATTTCCTAATCTTTGTACTGATTTTTAAATTTAATAATTCATCTGGCTTTTTTGATCAGTTTGGCATAAATTCATTCATTCATTACTGCAGGAATCTGGCCATTAATGCTTGGCAGCTACTCTACGTCTTTAGATGTTTAGAATGAAATTGTGAAAAAAAAAAAAACATGTGAAAATGCAATGAGAAAAGCCTTTCCCTACTGCAAGGGCTCTTAACGAACAAGAAATGTACTTTGAACACAAATACCCTCTTTGGACAAGCCTTCTGTGGTAATCCCAACACAGCACTGGCCGCATTTGATCATTGGATCGGGCCTGTCCTGTAATCCGAATGAGTCACCCGGCTGCATTGTCCGCTTGTGTATACACTCTGTGACAGCCAGCCGGGCTTAACATTCCGCTGCAGGGCCAGAGATCACCGCACTAATTGGCAGCCGGCAGTGTTTCCAGAGAGATTTTGTTCTCCATGAGGATCTGACCTCTCTGAAACCTGGTTGAACCAGACCTCAAAGACAGCTCTGTACCCTCAGTGCCACTTAGTCATTGGACAATAAAAATACCAATGAGCGAGAAGTTCTTCTGATGGGTTGCAGAGCAGTGGACCTCATTTTTTATGATTCTGAGACCTCGATTATGGGCCTGTGACCATTTAAAACAGGGATTTAAAAAAAAAAAAACACTGGGTGGATTTTAATCATTATAGGATGGATGTGTACACACACTTCCAACACACATTTATGTTCAAACAACTTGAAAAGTGAATTTTACATCCGATGACCCCTTTAAACATGCAATCAGAAGTATAACAAGAAAGAAGGAAAAGTCCGGAAAAAAATTAAGTAACAAACAATTGCTTTAGACAAAGTGAGATTAACCCACATTACAAACTACATAACTTCAGAGAACAAATAAAAGTTTGTACAAAAACCAGAGCCTGGTCTAAAAGTAGAGACTGCTATAATGTTGACGTGCAGCTGACGGGAGAGGACAGGTGTATCTCACTCTGTGATCTTTAAGCACATGTGAAGAGCAGTTTCTGTGAAGTCTGAAGACTTGCTGAGATCTTACACCCCCTGTGTTGCCAACAAACCTTTCAACATGAAGAAGAAATAACTTGGGGCTGATGGAAAGTACATACTTGGCCTCTGTTGACCCTCTCTCGCCAAACATTTAAGGACCAGAAATAGAATTCAGCTAAACTTTCCATTATCCCTCCCACATTAAAAGGTATTAAAGGGTTAGTTCAGCCAAAAATAAAATTGTTAGCCAAGAGGTAATCAGTATTAATTTTCTGATTCAAATTGACCTTTTTGTAACCAGCTTTAAGAAGTTATGACAAGTCTTGAAGAAAACAAATTAGATGAATTACTTTTTAAGACTAGTTTAAGTGGTTTATGCAGCCAGCCCAATGTCTCTTCAGAAAACTTGGATTTAACAACTTGATTAATATGGATACTTTTACTCTGCCTTTTATATACTTTTTGAAGCTTGAAAATGTTGATTACATGGACAGAAAGTTAGAAGAATATTAAAAATGTCTTCATTTTTGTTCTAAAGATGAATGAAATGCTTATGGGTTTCATAGTGACATGAATGCCTAAATGATGACAGAATTTTAATTTCTGAATAAACTAATGCTTTACTGTAATTACAATGTAATGTATGAGTATATGACCTGAGCACAACAAAAATTGCCTAAAGCAAATGTCTTGAGATATGACTGTAGATGAAAGCAGAATTAAAAGAAGTGGCGTAAGTCACAAGAAGTAAGAATGCAGAATTGCTACCAGCATTTCATCTCTAAATCCTCTTTTGCAGATGGGCATTTATCTCATTCTGTAGAAATGATTGACATGTTGTGAGGAAGGATCGGTGCTCCTTGAAGAGTCTAGAACGGATGATTGAAGTATGCCGGAGGCAGTCATGCCTTCACCACTGTCCCTGTAGTGCACATCATCAAAGCCAATTCGTTCATTCAGTTTGAGATGATTATGTGCCTCTCGCATGCCAACCAAATCAACTAGACGCCTGGTGACAGGTAAGAGGACAGACCAGGTGTGTTATTCCCTTCTGGAGGTACAAAAAAAAGCATAACATGACTGTGATGAGTAATAGTCAACTCATCATTGTGTTTTTGACTTTGGCACATGGGCAAATGCCGAATGTCATGGGTGTTTTTTTTTTTGTTTTTTTTTGTCTTTGATAAGTAGATTTTCAGGTATGAAAAATTCTCAATGCAACTACAACTGAGATGTTCCTCAGAGCGCATGCAGGCCTGGAATGACTGCCGGTGTTGGTTTGCAGCTGTACAGCCTGAAGCAGAAATGACAATGGTAGTTTAATCTGTTTCTTACCTTCTCCTTTGTGTTTATAGCAGCTCTATTTTCAGAAGAGATTGTGGAATGTAGAAGTTATAGAGCAAATCCTAGAATTATTTATGTGGTCTTACTAAAGAGAGTATTAACATTATACAGTCTCAGACCTTTTCCCTTGAGCAGGGCCTCACATAATACCGCACATTCGTTTAATTCTGTTACCGTTTAAAATTGTCACAACTGCCATAAAGAGATTATCCACCTTATTTTTAAAGTATGAGGCCATTTGTAACTTTAATATGCGAGGCTTCCAGTGTCATCCGCTTCAGTTATTTTAACTGTACAAAGACAGTCTGTTATCCTGCTTGATTATGTAAACTGGTACATTATTATTGTAATCATGAACACTGGTTTGCAGCACAAATAATTTTGCCTATTCACAGAAAATAGCTTTCATTTCATGTCATGTCAGACTTTGCATGCTATGTGAATTACAGAACACAAACAGTATTTGATTCACTTTGATTCAATATGATGTCCCTCATGCATGCAAATTATATAAATTTATGTCAATATACATTATGATGCCAAAAGCATGCCAAGAATCGAGATTGAACTATTTGCCTTGGTTCTGTTTCTCCAGTGTCTTTGTGAACTCCTCTTGCTCTTCTATTCACTGTTCATTTCAACCTGTAGTAAAATTATCCTTATCTCGTGGCTCTGCATACCAGTGGGACCCTGCACCTCCATTACATGAAATCTGAACCCACAGGAGGAGGTTGTAATTATGGCTGAACGGCTGATTTTAGATTTAAACTTCAAGCGGAATTCAGTCATGCACAAAATTTGTACATGGTGCTGATGCTCTTTTCTTCGTCCCGTCAGGCTTTTCCAGTGATATCTGACATGCTGTGTGGACACTATCTCAGCCTGTCAGACGGGAAACTCGTGTGGAGATGGAGAAAATTTTCCTTTTTTTTATTACAGAGCAAACTCTGAACATCTATTTCATATCTGTTTGAATTTGTGTCTGTTTATCAAGCTAGATTTTTGTATTGTGTCCTTTTGTACTTACATTCAGAGACATAGGAGTTGTACAGTGAGTAAACCACATGAAAACACTGTATTTACATGGCTGATCTCACCTCATGATCTACTCCTGCCATCAATCTCTCTGCACTTCCCTAAAGACTGCTGTTGAAATCTGCTCGCTACAAATCAAACTCTCATCCTGTGCAAAGATTCTCCGCTTTGAAGTTGATCTTTAGACACAGGCTTTTAAGTAGTTATAATGGATTTATTTACACTTTAACTTAATGTTTTTAGGGCCCCAGAGTTTTTCCAGAGGAAGTCAGTTGTCTTCAAAACACCAAATTTTTAATTACGTATTTAATTTTCAATATTATGCAGGCTATACACAGGGGAAAAAAGACAATTGCTCTATTTAATTTAATTATTATTGTCTATTTAATTGAATAATAATTATTATTTATTATTATTTATATGTTTATTTAAATTATATTTATTATTTAAAATAAAAATATTTTTAAAAAAATTATTTATTATCAATTATTCAAAATTATGTTTTGAAAAAATTGCCTATAAGTGTCAACAGCTTGTTTCATTGTTTTACTGATTTCTGCATGCCACATATCTTCATTCCTCAAGCGCATGTCACATTTCATCAGGCTCTCTGTCTTTAAGTTGGTAATTGTTGCCTTGGGGAAACATTTTGGATTTTTGAGGCATGGAGCATTTTACAACCTATTCAAGGCATCAGTGTATATAATATTTGGAGGTTTAGCACGCAATTAGTTAATAACAAGTTAAGCAAGGCATATTTACTGCATGCATACATGATATAGTAATGTGTGAGGTCGACGCTTTTAATCAAAGTGATTCACTGTGCACTAATTACAGAGACAGTCCTCTTGAAGCTACCCGGGGTTTAGGGTCTTGCTCAAAGGCACAGCGGTGACAGGGGGTCTGTGATGCCCCCCCTCCCCCCCGCCCGCACAGCTTTTAACTCGTCCTCACAAATAATGTTCGCTTGCAGGTTTACGTGACCCAGGAGATAACAACTTGGATGCCATCAAAGACAATAGCTCAAGCTCCATATTAGTACGCTTACTGCAGGTAGATCTGTTGCTCTTTTTACTTACTGAATCACTTCTGTAAATGTGAACTATTTGGCCATAGATCTGTTATCTTCCTAGATTCAGGGTACTTTTCCTCCAGGGTAAAAGGCCTATTTAGTGTTTCTCCCAAAACAGTAAATAGCAACAAACCAAAACTAAATCAAAGCATTTTTCTGATTGCTTGTTTGCCATTATGGTAAGTTTTCCTGATCCAGAAGTCATCATGAACAGTCACTGAAGATTGATGTTGAGGTCAATTTAATATAATATTTAGTCATTTTTAAAATGTTGCAGATTTATGTAGCCAATGAGAATCTCTGAAAGTGTCACATATATTTGTAGACAAAAAAAAAAATAGTTTTGTTCAAGGTGATTCAATACACTTTGCCCAATGTGTAAGAGGCCTTTTCCCACAAGTGTGTCAAGACTTTAAATCACAACAAACTTTCTTTACCATTTCTTTTTTCTTCATTTTATATATATACAGTATATATATATATATATATATATATATATAGCCTATATATATATATATATATATATATATATATATATATATATATATATAGCCTATATATAGTTTGTGAATGATGTGATTTAGTTGTTGATTTATTAATTTTATGTTAGCAGGATACACAAATAACACAGGAAATATGAAAGACTAAAGTAAGAAATATGCATGCTGCATGTATTATAACCATTTATAAGTCTCTTTTTGTCAACAATTAAGCTATTTTGTTGTGGTTCACTGAGAGGAAGTGTTTGATTTGACAGTTCACAGTCATTTACTGTGTTTTATCACCGGCAGAGGGCCAACTGAAAAGACTCTTAGTGAACTGCAAATCTAAACGGCATGTTTGGCTATCAGCG
This sequence comes from Spinibarbus caldwelli, assembly GCA_039654775.1. NCBI lineage: Eukaryota > Metazoa > Chordata > Actinopteri > Cypriniformes > Cyprinidae > Spinibarbus > Spinibarbus caldwelli. The sequence goes on along the minus strand of CM077233.1, from coordinate 16,650,662 downwards.
TTTTTATGCACCAGATGCAGAAGTCAATTCGCGCGCATATTATGCACAAAAAGGCTTTAAAATAGAACCATCGACTGAACGTTTTCCTGACAGATGAAATGTGGATTTATCCTAAAGTAGGATAAAAATGATGCAGTGGATATAATTAGCTATAGGCTTATAATGTAAAGCTTATAACTCATCTACTTTACCAGATATTTTAGCCAAGGCTCCAGGTAGTGTGAATAAAACCTAGTACAGTAGGGTGTGTGTGTGTGTGTGTGTGTGTGTGGATCCATCGGGACGCGCCTCCTCTCGACCTCTGATAGGCGCAGCCGAGCGTCTCATCCGCCTTTTAGGAACCTTTGAGTTCACAGGGATTCAGCTCGGACGTGTCATGGGTACAGACAACTGAAAGGACACTATTGATATACATGACTCTCTTCGGTTCTTGCCATACAGGGATAAATCTGCCGTGCTGAAAGTTTGACTACAGTCGTTTTAATCATTTTCGGTAAGTAGCCGTAATCTTTTTATTTGACCTGCTGCGATTGGATTAATGCATGACAGAGCACACCCTTTAAAATCTGAACAAATGTCATGTTTTCATCTCTAGAAGAGTGCTTTTTTTTGGTGTAAACTGCATTTCATTCACTCCACCTCCTGATCCAAGCCACAGCAGAAAGATAGTAAACAGTAAATAACAGCGGCAGCTTGTTTGACAGCGTTGCGTCAAAACTAGAACGCTTGCGTTAAAATCAGACTGAAGCGCACGCTTCTGATTATAATGGTGATTTACGTTCTAAAAATGTTAGGGATTTTAACGAAAAAGAATTAAAAAGTTGATTGATAAAACATACTGATTGAGAAGACAGAACTATTACCTTAACATATCCTACTACACAATAAAATGGGCTACGTTTTAAAATTTGTAATATTTAATTTTACTACTAAATATTGTAAAATGTTTGTGGATTATAATGTATAATGCAATATGTATATTTTATTGGTAAAAATAATATTTTACCAATAATTTATTTATGGGGAATGGGGCAGTCTCAGAACTCCCCTAATATTTGTTTAGAATTTAAGTTAGTTTCTTCTTATTTATGTAATCTGCTATGTAAATATGTGAGTGTTGTGAGTGTTTTGTGTTGCCGTATAGGTTAATGTTTCTTGCATTATTTTCGTGTTGCATGATAGCCTGATGTTTTTTGTCTTAGTGTGGGTAACACTGTGCTCTGTATTTACACTATTATTGACTACTGTTGCTGAAGAGGCATTTTGATGAACTACAAATTATCATGTGGCCATTTATTGTCTTCCTGTTTCATTCCAGTAAATTTTGTAGGGACAAACAGATTAAAATAGCTTTAATAGGTTTATATATTACCATTATATAGTTTAGTGACATAAAGAACAGTATAGTACAACTGTAAAAAATCCTGTCACAAAAAGAAAAGAAAAAAGTTATAGTATAATATATATATATATATATATATATATATATATATATTACAGTGTAGTTTGTTGCATCGCTAACATTATAGATGTGGTTTTTAAATTTAGCCTAGATTAGTAAGGAGTGCAAAAGTAAGACACAATGCCATTTTCAAAGGTCAAACAAAATGGTCATCCTGCCAAAAGTTATCATTGATATTTTACATTATATAAGTTCAATACAAAGGGGTTGAAATTCAGCTCACTGTAAATTGCACTCTTAAATCTGTTCATGTCTTTAACTCAGTGCTAGCCAAAAAAGCAAGTTGTATTCATTCTCATTAAATGTGTGTATTTTGACATTCTGTCAAAAGCAAGTGGTGACCTGTCATTCATTGCATTTATAAAAGGTCAGGAATGTCCCTCCCTGCCCACCCTGATTTTATGCCGGGAATGTTCAGTGTCATGCATTTGTACTATATTATATGGAACTAATCAGCAATGAAGCACTCTTACATCTACTAGTGTGGATACATGCACAACAATGGATCTATAATATTTCATATTAAAATATGCAGCAGGTGCATGGATGCAGCAGTGCATGTTTTTTTTAGGAACGAGGCAGATTTTATTTGATATGAGTCGATCCCTTGGCTTGATGGAGCATTGTGTGCTGCTTTGTGTTTGCCATGCTTGTAGGAGTGGTTAATTCAGTGTGTACGTATACATTGCTTCTTTCCATTTGTTCTCTGCATTTCCAATACAGTTATGTAGGCTGCTTATTATGCAGTATGTAATACAAAAATGTTTTGATTAATGTCTTTTGGCTCACAGTCAATGCCTAATGTTGACTGACCATGAGAATCTCATCTTCCCATTTCAATGACCTTTTTATGAACGTGCCCGGACTGTTGTTTTTCTCTTTCTAGAGCCGATGCTTAATCTCATTTAGTCGTAATGCACCTGCGTGGTGCTGGAGAAGATAAACGACTCCATGCTCATTTCCACAGTGAGATTTTTCAGTGCAGAAAATAGTCTGAACTTTTATCTGTAGTCTGTGCAGGGGTTGTGTGATTACAGACTCAACACAGGCAGCCAAGGACGCAACGGGAAGGAACACTGCGAAATATTCTCACTTAGCAGGCAACGAGAGGAAATCCATCGAGTTACTTATGAGCCAAGCTTCCTTTGATATCAGACAGGAGAAAACATTTCAGCTGAGGTGGAAAGCCCTTTTCTTACTGGTAAAGTTTCAGACAGTGCAAAGTGAAAGTACTGTAGTAAAACATAGACTTGTACTGTCATTCTCTTTACCTTCGAATTCAAGAATATCATGGGAATGTTTTGCAGTATTATATGCATTAACATTAGTTAATAAAATGAACTAAAAAGGAACAATATTTTATTAATATAGGTGTAAATGTTAATCATATTATTATTTTTGTTGTTCATACTACCACTACTACTAATACATATTTTATGTTTAATTAATTTCATTACGTATTTTTGATCATTTATACTTAGTATTAGATTATAATGCTTGAAAAAATGTTATTATAATTTAAATTTTAAATATGTATTGTGTATACTGTATGTAGATAATAACCATAACTGAGATTAATATATGATGTGAATGTATTAGTTTATGTTAACTATTGCATAATGTTGATCTATACAAGTGTTACCAGTACTGGTTTAAAATCATATAGTACATCTGTAAAGGAAGTTTTAGTGTTGAATACACCAAAGCATATAGTCTTGTCCAGTCAGGGTCAAAGGAAATGCATTGTCTCCTGCAAACATGCATAGGAAGAATGGAATTATAGAGTGATGTGTGTCTAAAGCCCATCTGTAGACGGTCTGATTTTGTGGTGGGGCTGCAGTCTTGGTTGAAGGGACACGGTCAGAACAATGAATTCAAGAAGAAAATGTTTAAGAAATGAAAGGGTCCTCACCAGCGTGAAAAATGCATTTGTCTTCGTTTTTGAAATCCCAGTGCCCACGCATAAGATTTATCGTCCATTAGTTCTCCTGGATTCACTTTATCTTGGTGGGGGTGGTGTAACTCAAGACCATCTCAAGCACAGTCTTATATGCTATTTTCTGTAAATATAAACTGAAGAGATTTGTTTCATGAGCTGTTTGCATAATACAAAGCAGTAAAGCTTAGTAAATATGAGATACAGACTGTAGTTGTTTGTGTTATAAAATAGATGCTCAGACATGTTTTAATTTTCTGAAAAGGGTCAGGCTTGTTTTATGATTAATTAAATGTGCAGCTAATTAGCAAGCTCTAAGTGCAAGACTTTACTGAAACATTTTCAGCACTATAGTGACTGAAAGAGTGACAGAAAGAGAAATGAGTGCAGAGCTGTTTTTTATTATTATTATTATTATTATTATTAATAGTAGTAGTAGTAGTAGTCTTTTACTTGCCCTGACGATATGTCCACTGTAACCTCACAACAAAAGTAATATATATAGGTCAATATATAATTTGTAGTTGTATTAAAATGTTTCATATATTTGTGACCCTCTCTGTGAAATCCAAAGTCTCAAAATCTAATTATGAGATAACAAGCATCAAAGTTTGGTTTCAACCATTTATTTCACTATGATTTCAATTTTTGACATGGTCTTACTCAGTCAATATTAAACATACCAAGGTTACATTTTCACAGAATGTTCTTTACCTTATGAAGGATGATTTTATGTAGAAAACAGTAAATCACAAAAAAATGGATTTAGCTGGGTTTTCACAGACATGGTCACATTTTTTATGCAAATATCGTATTAATACATATCCACAACTGGCCTGAAACTCTCTCACACTGGCTCTGTGTATTCAGGCCATCCGTATTATTGAGCCCTGTTAATAACTCTGCTTTGAAGAGTGATGGAGAAATCTGATATCTTGTTAGTTAGGGTTTGATGGATTAGCTTTACATGTCAACCTGTTTGTGGATTCCACTCTGTTTGAGTGGATACTTTCTCTTATAGACATTTGTGACAGGAAGGCCCACATATTTGCATGTCCTCTGACCCCAAGAAACAGTTGAACACCTGATAACATGTTAGAGCCGGGGCAGGTGTTTCTCCAGATGGCCAGCCGAAAAACTGAAAGGTGTTATTTGAGACCTTCTAATGACAAGGGTATGGAAGCATTTAGAGTTATATGGGTGTTTATTACTGATGTATGAGGGTGGTTTCTGACGGCATGATGCAGGCTGGAGGAATGTCACGGGAATGTTCGATCTGGTCGTTGTGGTGTGTTTTGAATCTCTTGGATCATGTTAATGGATTGCACTACATGTAATGATGTTACTGTGTGCTGTGTCTGGATTTATCTTTTCATTTACTCTTTTTGAATAGTTAAACACATGCTAGTATTATTGCTTGCAGTCACTCTGGATGTCAGGAGCATCTTTTTTTTTTTTAAATAATCTTGTAATACCCACAACATATCACCTTTTTACCATTGCGTGACCATCAGAGGTCTGATAAAGCGTCCCGTGTCGTAGTGGGGGAGGGGGTTCAGTGCTCCATGTGCTGATCGGACTCTCCATTACCCAGAGTGCCATCTCAATGGGGACGGTGAGGCAGAAGACAGAGCTATGGCTTCATCTGACCCCTTTGTTTCCCCTCACCGTGTCGAGGAACTTGACAAAGGCTGATGGTCTTTGTATAATGACACTTCTCTTTGGGCTGAGTACATAACAAACGCTGTTCATCGGGGCGTAAGGGAGAATCCCTCAATGCTGTGCATTACTTATGCTCTTTTTGAATTATTTAGCAAAGTTTGTTTAGCGTTAACTGCATGAGTGACCATGCAAAGATCGCTATCACTGAGCCAGTGCTAGTCTGCCTGAGGCGCCCGGCGCTCTTAATGCATCTGTTATTTTTGCATGTTACACCCCATTATTCCATTATTTTCATTTTCAAGTCTTTTTAGCTTTACGGCATGATATATGTATTTTTTTTTAGGTAAGTCACTATGAAGAATAATTTGGTCAGAGAGGACTATGTAAAACTGCATGGTGTTAAGGAGCTTTTGGCAGATTTTGATGCTAATTAGCTGCTCTTGAACCCCATTTGAATGCTTTACTGAACAGATGTATCCGATTTGTCTTACGGAGGCCTTTTTGCACCCTGTAGTGAAGTTGCTGCTATCTTTTGTCTGTGTATGAAGATTTATATGTAGTCTGTTAATACACTTTGTACCAGGATTTGAACATCAAGGCTCATTCACCTCATTCAGTGTGTAGTTCAGTATCAGTGTAATGAGATATATTTTGAAATGTATTTATTGTGAAATCAAGCATTTCATTCAGCACTTCATTCATTCATTTATTATTCAACAGAGACCGATTAACTTAATCAAAAGTGACAATACAGGCTTTTAAATTATTACAAAATATTATTATTTTAAATAAATGCTGTGCTTTTGAACTTTCTGTTCATCGAAGAATCCTGGAAAATAATAATACTATTATTATTTTCTTAAGCAGCAAAATGATTTCTGAAGGATCATGTGACACTGGAGACTGGAGTAATAAAATTCAGCTTTGTCATTACAGGAATAAATTACAATTTAATATATTCAAATAGAAAAATGGCATTGTAATATTTCACAATATTACTGGTTTTACTGTATTTTTGATCAAATAAATGCAGCCTATGATAAGGCTTGTTTGTTTAAAAAAAAAGTCTTAATAACCCCTAACCACTGACCAGTAATATACAGTAATATAGTAGATATATATTTCAATACCATAAACATTTAAAAGAATCTGTAAAACTGTATTATTATTATTATTATTACATTTTTAACATTAATTTTCAGGTTTTATATAATTTTCTGTTTGACTTGATCATGATATTGCATTTAATACAACTACTGTAAATGATAACTTTCAAACATCAACCTAGAAAAAATAAATTTAGGTTTACATACAAAAGCATTAAACATTAAGAAGGATTCAGCAGAAGGAAATTATTGTACTTACTTGATTGCAGTCCTTTTTCTCAGGGAAGCTATATGTCCTGTATATTGCTGAATGAGAGTCATAATCTTGTTTGTGACTGGGAGAAATGTAGATTCTCCCCTCTTATGTGTTACAGTATAGTGGTTAAACAAATAAATAAAACAAAGGCATAACATCCACATGCCTAAGCTGCTATTTTTGCCATTTCACTTTGAACTCCATATGTATGCAGTCAATCTTGGTGTTGTCTTGTAGGGTACATTTCTCCCTCCTCAGCATCAGCAGCAGATACTATCTCAGCATGCCTCCAGAGCTTTTCCATTTCCTTTGAAGTTTTTTCTTTCCATGGGAATGCTTGACTGGATTCTTGCAGATAATTCACATATACAGTGTTTTTAACCTGATGCTTAATAACTTGGACATTTTCTAAAAAAAAAAAAAAAAGAAAGAAAGAAATGTATACACTGATTTCTTTATTCTGTTTTTTTTTTTTTTTTTTTTTTTTTAGTTGATGTTCTTTGATATTACTCAATGACATTTTAAAAGTTGAGGTGAATGTCCTTATTGTCATTCCTTGTAAATACAATCCTGCCATCCCACTTTCACTGCAAACATGAGCTTCAAAACCCATCCCTAATTGTAGAGGTTTTTCACTGGAATGTTTTTGATTGCCATCTCAAACCTTTCATGTTTACACAACAACAACAATAAAAAAAAAAATCTTCATGGGTGGATGCTTTCTACAGGTTGTCTGTTTTGTAAAAACATAGGCGTATACTTTTTTGATTGAAAAGATGACAAGACCTTTTATTTTTTTATTCATGCAACCACAGCCACATTTCTGCCATCTTATTCCTGTCATTTAGACCTTGAACAGACATGGTGTTATGTTTGGGCAATTTATGTTACTAATGTTCTTTGACATGGTTATGTTGACTGAATCACAAGCTCCTCCAGTGTCAGGTGATCTGAAATATTTCAATGATGTCTCAACCGTAGATGTTTACATGTAAACATGCACAAAAGCCTCATAGTTAAGAGCATAGAGTGTTTTCCCCCATCTGATTAAACTCAGTCACACTCTGCCCGTGATCACGGAGTGTAAATGTCTTGTTGGGAGAATGTGAGGTTTTGCCATCTGAGCCCCAAAGACAAAAGAGGGAGCAAATCCTTTCATGAACATTCCTAATTAGCCCCCGTTTGCCCTCTTATCCTGTTATGGTTTTTGCTGGCCCAAAGTTCAAGGGAATCAAACTTACCCCACCCACTTGGTTTTCTACAGCTGCCACAAGGATATTTTATCCCTTCTTCAGTCTGACCCCCCCCACACGCCAAGACATTATTGTATCTGCCCTACCCTACGATGAGCTCAAGTCTTTTTCCTAGTTTTAAGAAGCAGAGTTACCGAACCAAAAGATGAAGGGAAGAGAAGAGATGCTGTTGCAGAAGTCAGATCTAGCTGAATCAGTTAAACCCAAATCTACAGGAGCAAAACAGATGAATCAATAACTTGTTCAGAAAACATATCACTATAGAAAAAGCTTATTAAAGGGCTAGTTCACCCAAAAACAGAAATTCTGTTATTATTTACTCACCAGGGTTATCATAGTTAACTAAATCTAAGACTGAAACTCAAAATAAAACCATAAAAAAATCATTACTTGAAATAAAATAAAATAAAATAAACATTAACTGAAGTACAGTAAAATATAAAAAGGCTGCATTTCGTATTTTAATTTAGTTTAACTAGATATATTAAAATAACTAAAACTAAAATGGAAATAAAATTAACACAAACGATATAAACATTATATATAAGCATGCAGTGAGACCCTTTGTTAAATAAAAATTAATATTTAAATATTTTTAAATTTTACTAATTTTATTTTTATTTATATATTTTTGATTCTTTATTGGTGCTTTCTTCTGGATTATTACATTAGGACAGTTGTATGACTGACATTTTGACTTCATGTCCACCCAAAAATATTAAAATGTTGTATGAATGAAAATTTATTCCCCTAAACTTATGCATGCAGCATATGGCACATTGTGTCACATTAATATTGTTCCAAAAGTGATCATTTTAAACAGAGACTCAGCATTGTGAAGCTGATTTTCCATTGTGTTATTCTGCGCTACATGACCGATTCCTTGGATCTTTGAATGTGTCAAGAGACTGAAGAGGGGATTAAAAATTATACAGCTGAACCAGACCACTTCAAACGAATAGTGCCGGATAAGTATGTGTGTATGCTTGTAGGATTTCAATTAGCTGGTATGTGATTCTGGTCCAACGTGACTCCTTTGGTTTTGGCCGGGTGCACTATAGTGCAGAGGCATTGCTCGATGCCATTTGGCTCTGTTGAGATTGCATTGTGCTCTCTCAAATGAATGGAGAGGTGCAGCTTCATCTGTGTTATTGTCCATTCTTGTTGTATCGTGGCTTTCCAAGGAATTTAGATTTACAATAAACTGTTTTGAATATATTATGCAATATTTTTGTTTAATTTCTATTCATGGCATAGATAAGGATTGTGCTATTGTCCTAAGTAATATCAGCTTCTTGTATAATGCAGTTTCTAATATAATGTTTTCTTTCTAGATGAAATACTGAGATTCAGGTGTTTGTGGCAGACTGGAAAAAAGCGAAAACTTGCAGCTTGTGGCTTCTTTGCCGCTCTTCTCCTTTCACTTCTCAAACCAGTGCGAAATCTGGTCCAACAAGTTTTGGAAGTCACAAGAGAGGATTTGCATTTCTTTCCCTCCATTAATGGGAGCGACTGCCATTCACAGGCCGATTCACAACCAAGAGTATCATGTTTCTGACCTGAGTTAGTCTTACTCACCTGGCAGTGGCTCAGGCAGGAACTCCAGTGCCCTTGACCTGCTGGGAGCCTCTTTCCTCCACCCTGCTGGGTCTGAGTCAGCCAGTGACCTGTAGTAATGAGAAGACATGAATGTGACTGGATGTGTCATGCTGTACAGAGAGGAAATCAGGCTTTCAGAGAGTCATTCTTGCATGGTGTATCACAGACGCTAAACACTAAAATAAGCACTTTTGCTTTAAAAGTAGCATAATACATGCAGTCAAATGACTAATGTTGCATGTTTTGGAGTAAATTGTTCTTTTTTTTCAACAATGGCTCAGCCAAAACATCAGAAATTGCAATATAAATTTAAACATTTTCACAAAATAGATCAAATAATCTAAACTTTACTATCCACATTATTTGTGCAGCTCTATGCAATAAAGTGATCAAAAGTGATAGTGAATATATGTATAATGTTACAAAAGCTTTCTATTTTAAATAAATACTGTTCTGTAAATATTAAGCATCACAACTGTTTTCAACATTGATAATAATTAGAAATATTTATTGAGCAGCAAATCTGCACATTAGTATGATTTCTGAAGGATCATGTGACACGGTAGACTGTTGTAATTACTGCTGAAAAATCAGCTTTTTTTCCATCACAGGAATCAATTAAATTAAAATATATTCAAATAGAAAATAGGTGTTTTGAATTGTAATAATATTTCACAATATTACTGTTTTTACTGTATTTCTGATTAAATGAATTCAGTCTTTCTGAGCATAAAAGATTAAAAAACCATACCCACCCCAAACTTTTAAACGGTAGTATTTTTCAACAAATGTCTCATTTGTTTCTGTTATTTCATTTTAGCAGAACACATCTGAGTCTGAAAGTTTATACTTAAAGGAATAGTTCACACAAAAATTCTTATGTTGAACATAAAAGAAGATATTTTGAAGAATGTTGGTAATCAAACAGATTGATGGTCCCCATTGACTTCCATAGTATTTCTTACCCTGCTGTGGAAGTCAATGGGGACGATCAACTGTTTGATTCTTCAAAATATCTTCTTTTGTGTTCGACATAGAAAGAAACTTATACAGGTTTGGAACGACACGAGGGTGGGTAAATGATGACAGGATTTTCATTTTTGGGTGAACTATTCCTTTAAATGAAGTATAAAAGAAAACGTTGTAGTTGTAAATTAATGTAGTACAGTATACAGATGTGTTAATATCATAGATTAATGCACATGGATATTGTAGAGACAGGAAGTGAAATTTATGTTTAATCTTACTGAAAGAGGATGTTTAAATGTACCAGTGGTGGTATGGACACATATTTATCTCTTCTTAGTAACTTTTGCCTGAAAAACATTTGCATTAAAGGGGTCATCGGATGCAAAATTCACTTTACAAGTTGTTTGAACATAAATGTGTGTTGGAAGTGTGTGTACACATCCATCCTATAATTATAAAAATCCACCCAGTGGTTTTTTTAAAATTCATATTTTAAAATCCCCTTTCTCAAATCAGGCTGTTCTGAGATTCCTGTCAGAATGGCATAGTTTTGCACAGGCCCCTCCCACGATAGTTGATTGACAAGGCCGTCTTACCTTAGACCCTCCCTGAGTGAGCTGAGAGCTGTCCGCCATTGTGTCGACTCCAGTGCAGTGGAAGACAAAAATGTCTCCGATTAAGCGATTGAGGTGTTTTGTTGTTGGATGTAATAATGATTATAGCAGTCGTCATTTACTCCCGACATCTGAGCCGCTGAAGACGCAGAGGATTAACGTTACTTTAGTTTTTGAAGGGAATGCGCCGATCCCGATCTGCCTAAATGCGTCTATGTTTGCGCGAATCATTCGTGATTCAGCTTCATCTACAGAAGAAGTGAGTATAAGGGTTTTTTATGAATTGTTGCAAATCGCCTTTCCTAATAATATGCTAGTTAGCCAGTTTTGCGGCTGAAGTTTACAGTCTGCTCGTCACCCCACGAAAGAGAGGGGCGGGTTCAGCAGAGCTCATTAGCATTTAAAGTGACATGGACTAAAAAAAAGCTCGCTGAAAACAGAGCTGATTTTGACATGGAAAGGGGGTAAAGGAAAGGTGTTTTTTAAACTACCATTGAGAAATGTTAACCAAAGTATGTTATAGACTTTTCATTAAGACCCTAAAGAATCATATCAACTGAAAATGGGCATCCGATGACCCCTTTAAGAGGGTCAGAAATGCCTTGGAAGCAGTACAGACAAAATCAAGCAAGTGCAATAGGCCATTTTGCTTCTGAACCAGGTTCATGTTGTGCTAAATTGTTTGCTCTCCAGTTATGATTTAATGCAGCGTGATCCTCTTCAACACTCTCCAAACAACAGAATAGTCTGCTTAAACAAACCGACAACCGCAGTTTCCATTTTCCAGAGCGACTCACAGGCGTGTAGGCTTTGATGACAGGTATTGCTCATGGCAGGCACCTGGCAAAGCTTTAGAGGAGATGGGGCACTGAAGTTCAACCTCAGGCACTTCCTGATTGGTCTGGAAGGTTGCCTTTGAATGTCAGAGTAATTATTATGTGCCTTGTTTGGAAACAGAAGTATTTAAATTAAATATTTCACTTGTTTGACTGGCATGAGTTGCAGTTGTAATTATTGTGATCAGAATGTCAACGCTTGAAATGAAATTATTAAAATAATTATGAAGAAAAGTCTGCTGGACTGCAAGTGCCACACAAATGTATGTTAATATATTTTAAAATGTAATTTATTCCTGTGAAGGCGAACCTGAATTTTTTTTAGCAGCCATTACTCCAGTCTTTAGTGCCACATGATCCTTCAGAAATCATTCTAATACAGGTGCATCTCAATAAATTAGAATGTCGTGGAAAAGTTCATTTATTTCAGTAATTCAACTCAAATTGTGAAACTCGTGTATTAAATAAATTCAATGCACACAGACTGAAGTAGTTTAAGTCTTTGGTTCTTTTAATTGTGATGATTTTGGCTCACATTTAACAAAAACCCAACAAATTAGAATACTTCATAAGACCAATAAAAAACATGTTTAGTGAATTGTTGGCCTTCTGGAAAGTATGTTCATTTACTGTATATGTACTCAATACTTTTGCTTTAATTACTGCCTCAATTCGGCGTGGCATGGAGGTGATCAGTTTGTGGCACTGCTGAGGTGGTATGGAAGCCCAGGTTTCTTTGACAGTGGCCTTCAACTCATCTGCATTTTTTGGTCTCTTGTTTCTCATTTTCCTCTTGACAATACCCCATAGATTCTCTAGGTCTGGTGAGTTTGCTGGCCAGTCAAGCACACCAACACCATGGTCATTTAACCAACTTTTGGTCCTTTTGGCAGTGTGGGCAGGTGCCAAATCCTGCTGGAAAATGAAATCAGCATCTTTAAAAAGCTGGTCAGCAGAAGGAAGCATGAAGTGCTCCAAAATTTCTTGGTAAACAGGTTCAGTGACTTTGGTTTTCAAAAAACACAATGGACCAACACCAGCAGATGACGTTGCACCCCAAATCATCAGAGACTGTGGAAACTTAACACTGGACTTCAAGCAACTTGGGCTATGAGCTTCTCCACACTTCCTCCAGACTCTAGGACCTTGGTTTCCAAATGAAATCCAAAACTTGCTCTCATCTGAAAAGAGGACTTCTTCTCCTTAGCCCAGGTAAGACGCCTCTGACGTTGTCTGTGGTTCAGGAGTGGCTTAACAAAAGGAATACGACAACTGTAGCCAAATTCCTTGACACGTCTGTGTGTGGTGGCTCTTGATGCCTTGACCCCAGCCTCAGTCCATTCCTTGTGAAGTTCACCCAAATTCTTGAATCGATTTTGCTTGACAATCCTCATAAGGCTGCGGTTCTCTTGGATGGTTGTGCATCTTTTTCTTCCACACTTTTTCCTTCCACTCAACTTTCTGTTAACATGCTTGGATACAGCACTCTGTGAACAGCCAGCTTCTTTGGCAATAAATGTTTGTGGCTTACCCTCCTTGTGAAGGGTGTCAATGATTGTCTTCTGTCAGATCAGCAGTCTTCTAATTCATTTTAATTTATTGAGATGCACCTGTATGCTGATTTGGTGCTCAAAAACTTTTATTATTATTATTATTATTATTATTATCAATGATCTCTTATCACCCGTGTTCTCAGAGTTGTGGCTTGGACAGCTGTTACTTGATAGTCTTGGACATTAGACTCCCCAATAACAGATAAAGCTGAATAAGATGACTCTGGTCTGAGGACACCTGTGTGTTGAAACTAAATCTATGTTTTCTTATCATTTTGTTACTCTGGGCTTTCCTTACTTAACACATTCCCTCTTCATGTCACAGTCTCATCTAGGGTGATTTTATCAGAGCTTCAGATTATTTCACCTGCAGGCATTCTCTATCTAGGCTAAAAATTAGGTTAAGCAAGTTATTCATGCAATACACATTCTTGCATTGGCTATTTAAATGTGAGATTCTTTAGTTGGCCAGATAATATATTTATATTTATAATATATTTACAAAATATCACAATAAAATGTTATCATTAAGGGATCCATATGACATGTTTGCTATTTTCCAAGTCTTCTGTGGACTGGATTTATGATGCTTTTTGTTTGTTTGTTTGTTTGTTTGTTTGTTTGTTTTTTGGAGCTTGACTGACCCTGATTTTACATTTGCTTTCAATGTTTGGAAAAGAGCAGCATGAACACTTATCTCCTTTTGTGTTCTCCTGAAGAAAAACGTTTTACAGGTTTGGAACAACATGAGGGTGAATAAATGATGACAGAACTTCCATTTCTGGATGGACTATCCCTGTAATCTTTTCTTTTGTAGAAACTACAGTTGCACAAATGTGTCATTAAGTTAATTACTTTTAATTCATCATAACACCTGGCTGTTTCATTTGAAGATTTATCACCATGCATCTGCATCTGTTATCTCTGTTCAGCATCCACATGAATCACATTTCCATGTGTTAAGTTCTTGCTAATATAATACTGAAAGCCCAGGGGAAAATCCAATTCATTATCTTCAGACTTAACTTATTATAGAGGTCACCACATTTATCAAAGGTGTGCCAAAACATACTTAAATTGTTTGTTGACATGCCCAGTCGACGAACAGCTTGTGGGACCAATCTGCAGCTAAAAACGAAAACCGATATGTACTTCTGTGCTCCTTTTCAATACCGCCTTAGACCTTCAGCAGTGAAAAGGATCACTTTGAGGAAACCCGATGCTCTCTAACATGGCTGTGCTGCGCCACTCTACATTGTCTGAGAGGTCAGGAGCTACACAGCAACAGGAGCTCAAGGCTGCCCGGTGTTGGTCTGTTTAATCATTTTTCTGAAACCAGCATGGCTAACACAATAAACATGAGGAAATCTGTTTTTCCCGCCTTAGACAGGAAAGCCATTATAATCCAACTGGACATGTATAACTTTAGGGACTCTTCTCAGTGACTGTCTTTAGTAGTAGCCTACTAATACATTGATTGCACCGATTTGTATTGACGTTGAATGGATGCAGAGAAAGAAAAAAGAAAATTGATCACTTTTATTATTATTATTTTAGTTTTTATATAAAAAACAGTTCTAAGGGTTTTGTTTTTTACACATCTGTATTCACAGAGATATGCTGGGATCGTTGCTCTTGATTAAATGGGAATTACTTTCCAAATCAAAGGAAGGTCTAATCCTTATTAATGAACCACAGAAAGTACTAAAAATTGGCTATGCTTTGAAGATGTGCTTTCTTGCCTTCCAGGTTCAGATTTGTAAATGAATAAACCGATGGAGATGGGAAAAAAATGAAAACTTTCAGGCTTAAATATAAAATCTTAGTAACAACAATACTTGCAATGTCAACTTTTAAATGTTGCTGCTGTTTGTCTTCATTTAATATTACAAGTCAAGGAGCTGTTTGGTCTGGTATGCTGTAAATTAAGGAAATATCTCATGAAAAGAGCACTCTGATTCGCTGATATACCTGATGACTAAAATATAAACTCATAAACTTTACAGGGGACCTACAGCAAGAGGGATCCATTTCAAACCGTTTTTGTTGAGAGTAAATTGAATAGCTTTATCATGCTAGGATTTATGAGTCAGCTTTTTTCCATAGGGAATTAAATTTGTGAGTTGCAAACAAAGTTAGAGAAATTGATTCACCAAAATGAATGGATTGATTACTGGCTGGCTCGCCATCTGACTCCCTGAAGAAAGCACAAAGCGGTTTAGTCAAGCACTTCTGAAAAATGTGTAATCTGCCCCAGCTTTCGTTTCAGTAATGTAAACCACAGAGCTCTGTGTTTAAGCCATGTGCTTTTCTCCAGGCTTATTTTAATCTATCAGATGGATTCTTGTTGAACTTTTTGTTGAACTTGTTGAATTTTTGTTGAAGTATCGCACCAAAAAACAGCATAGATCCTTCTCATTTTTCAACCTTTGTTAATTTAATTCTATTTTATTTAGGCTAAATAAATGTGCATAGTGAAAATGAAATTTGATTATTTTTTACTTTTAAGTAAAAATGTTAAACATTATTTTTTTTAGGCAAATGTTAATAGAATCTATCAAAAATATGCCACATGAAGCACATGAATGTTCTGTTCCATTAAATTTGATCACATTTAATAGACTATAAATATATAACTATCCATTTTGTGGTGTTCGTCAAAGATGTCATTGTGAGCATGGCATTCAGTAATTGAAAACAATAGACGAGTGTTTGTTCTGCTGCCAACAACCAAAGCGAACGGCTAAGAGGGTCACTGTTGCTGAGGGTCAGGACATTGGCAGACTGCTGACATTGTCACTGATATAATGAAGCACTTGCTGGAATAACAAGCATGCCTCTTTGTGTCCGGTGTTCTGGAGAGGGATAACACCGCTTTTGAACTGCTTTAATCCTATAGAGTTTCCTTTCTATCTTCAGCAGATGTTTCTTTAATCCCTTGTTAAACTTTATTTATTTGGCGCCTATAATTAAGTTGTTTCGTATGACCCTGGTTGTATGTTTTTGAATAAATGGTTGTTTTGTTCATCAGGTGCCGTGTTGGATCTGGGTACCTGCTCATGTGAGTTTTCATCCAGCTATGGAACCCTGGCCTCTCATGGCCTGGGGCCTAATGCTGACCGCCCTCATCAAAGCGGTTCAATCGAGGGACTTCACAGAAAAAGATATTATTTTTCTCCATCCCTCAAGTAAGTATTTCTTCTTAGATTCCGCCAAAGCCTTGAAAATTAAATGGATATAATCAATGTTTTTCCTGGGTCGTTTGGAAGAACAAAAGGGTCAGACATCAGTTGTCAGTCATGACTTCTATAGATCCTTTAAAGGCTGGTGTGGAGCTGCTAGACATTCAGGCTCTGAATACAGATTTATTCCAAATATGGTGTTCTATATTTTATATTGTGTCCTAATAGTTGGCCTTCCAGGATGTATCAGTGGTTGAGCATCAAGCCAGTGATCCGTAGCTAAACACAGTGTCTCAGCTGACATACCAGCTGTGTTAAGATCCCCCACCCTGAATCTCATGGATTGCCCACCATCCCTGCTGATGCAAGATCAATTGTTCAGAACATGCGGCATTGGCCATGCATGGCGCCATGGGTCAGTGTAGCCTTTTCTGCCCGAGATTTTTTGCTTCTTTTGGCCTCATTTGATTTGTGTTTTGAAATGCTTAAAATGGATGTTACACTCATCAAATAAATGGGTACATTTTTCTAATAACATTCATCAAGTAATTAACAAACATGAATGCATTATGTCATTTTAACAGTATCCAAACAAATACTTAAACTATTGTTCAAAAGTTTGGTGTTGGTAAATTTATTGTAATGTTTTTTTGAAAAAAGTCACTTATTCTCACCAAGGCTATATTGATTTGAAAATACAATAAAAAATGTAAATATAATTACAATTTAAAATAATTGTTTTCTTTTTGAATATTAATATATTTTTGAAAATAGCTGGGCTGTTATATCTTTGAGGAAACCAAGATACATTTTTTTTCATGATTCTTTGATGAATAGAAATTAATTTATGATGAATTTGAATAATGTATTTACTGTCACTTTTGATCAATTGATCAGTCTTTGACTTGAAATATAGATACATTTGGATATATATACTAATATAAGTTGTATAATGCATTTAGTCATTTAGCAGACGCTAAATTAATACAGTACATATATATTTAATACAGTACATATATACAATTTACATATAAATAAATACTTTAGAATGTATATTAGTGAAAGCAATAAGACTTTCCGAACATTTTCCATTTAGAAATGGAACCAGAATCATTACATTCCTCATGGTTCCCATTCCTAATTTTCCTATATATATATATATATAATGCATATAATATCAATACTGATATTCTATGCATTACATGTTCGTCAATGACTTATAATGATAGTTACAATAATTTGTTACCAGTTCCTGTTTAAATATGTGATATCTTAGAATCAATTGGTTACATGTGGTAATGTTCAAGTACAATTTGGCTATAATGAAAGAGAGTAGAGGTTGGTTTCAGTTCTGTTGAGAGAATTAATCTCTGAAATCCCAAACTCTTTCATCACAGTGAGCAGGACCTCCCAAAATCCTTTTAGCTGTGTGCCGGCTCGCCGGTGTGCAGCTGGAGATATCCGTATCTCCTCAATATCCCAGCGGGGATTGAGTGTGTGTGTGTGTGTGTGTGTGAGAGAGAGAGAGAGAGAGAGATAGAGAGAGAGAGGTTAAAACAAATCAGATCTTATGAGATCCCAAAATAGTTGTGTACCAGCAGCGATTTTGTGACCTGCTGATATCCAGCTGTTGCATATTGATGTAGAGGATTTATTATGATGATGGAGTTCATTTTGTTTCATCACTGCAGATGGTAAGTGTGGATTTACAACCCCATGAGATCATTCAGAAAACAAAACACACTCCAGCTACTTAGCGTAGTTAGGACTACTTTACAATGAGGTGACTATCAAAAATCAGCTCATTATAAAAGCTGAAAAACTCAAAAGCATGTTTGCAATGGATTATGTTACAAATTATTTTGTTTTCTTCTTTTTTGACATCAAAAATTTAACAAACACTCACACAAGACATGCATATTGAATTAGCTGGGGGAAAAATGTATAATTTTATAATGACATAGACACCCGATGGTTGTAAATGTGTCTCCGACTGTTGATGTTTTGCTGTTGTTTTAATTAAAATGTTTCTCTCACCTCTTTAAGTCTGTGCTGTATCTAAGAGAGGTTATGGTCAGTTGTATCATTGTGTTAATTATTGAGTGACCACTTTCATAAGAGTCACAAGAATTTGGGGGAGTTAACAGTAAAAGTGTAGGTCAAAAATAGTAACTACTAAGCTCTGTTTGCATATACAGAGCTATTTAGAGACTTCAGAAGTAATAACACATCAGGGCTGTCTGGATGAATGAATGGTCTGTTTAAAATGGTCACTTGATCAGATTCTTAAATGTTTGCTGGGTGAGGTCAACAAGAGGTTTTTCTTCTTTAAAACTTTAAAATGGATTGAGGAGCTCCAGAAAGAGAAAAAGCACACTGTATTCCCAAGAGCTTTTTTCACCTAAGAAATGACAGCAAAATGCTGGTGGTGTAAGAGCACTTGATTAGATTGTGTCTCAGTCTGTATGGCAGATGTTCCTGATGATGAAATTGATACAGGTACATAAAACATTTCTCTGAGTGTGATTTATTTAAAAATGCAATATATTTCATTTCATTTAATCTGTAAACATAGAGTGTACATCATAATGTCAGATGAAAATGTTTGACTAGCTCCATAGAGACAGAAAAAAACAATATTTTTTTTAAGTATTGTGATATTTTGCGTCACTCTATTGATATTCTTACTCCAAGAATCAATATTTTTACTTACTTTTTCAAATGAATGTTTTTTTGGGGAAAAAGAAGCTTAATGAACTGTAACATTATGCCAACACAATTAATTGAAAGGAAAAAAAATATTCTGTGCTCTTCTTTTAAACATTCTATTCATCAAAGAATCTAAAAAAAAAAAAAAAAAAAAAAAACGATTTCTGCAAAAATATAAAGCAGCACAACTGTTTTCAACAATGAAAATAATAGGAAATGTTTTTTACACACCTAAACATGATTTCAAGAATGATTTCTGAAGACTAGAGTAATAGCTTCTGAAATTCATCTTTGCTATCACAGGAATAAATTACATTTTAAAATATAATAATAAAAAATAAATTTAATTTTAATTTGTAATAATATTTCATTTTTTTATATTACTGTTTATAATGTACTAAAATAAAATAATTCATTTTAAAAATATATTTTAAATAATATAATACAATTAATAAAATAAAAAAGTGCCACCTGAGCAAAAGAGACTTTCAAAAACAAACAACAACAACAACAAAATACTTTTGTTCCACATAATAATTATGCAAGTTTATCAGTTTCACCAAGGGTTTTGCCAGTACCAATAATTTCCATTCTGTTAACATTGATTATTATACGTTTTTCCCCAGCAACACCATATCCAGGAGGATTTAAATGTTTTACTTGTGAAGATGCACCTGACAACTATGAATGCAACCGCTGGGCTCCAGATCTCTACTGTCCACGAGGTAGCAACATCTCCATTGCGTCTCTCTTATTACAGAGCAGTCTGAATTCCTTTGACAAACCCATAATTTCACTTTGTCTTGCACTGTGTATCTTGAAACAAAAGTACAGTATTTTTGTCATTCTGTGAAACGACAACCAAAAACAAGGCACAATCTATCATGATTCAGTGAAGGTGCATTTAAATTGTCACTGAGCAGTGCTATTGAAGTGCATTCAGTGAATGCTTAGAGAAGTAGTGAATAAGATGCAGCTGGGCCAGTATGTTTCAGGTCCTGCTTTGCCCATGAGTTGCTCTATATATGTATTCGGTTCATGTTTTTGCCATGAATAGCCTCCCATATAAGGAGTCCTGTGCTGTGTCAGGTCTGATTTACAGCAGTGTGTTAATGACTCAGGAGCTGTAACCCCTTACAGACACTCATTCCTTCAGTAAAGCGCATGCTGCTGCAGAACATCTGCACATTTGCAGGGAATGTATATATTTCCAGGAATGCTCAAATATGGTTGTGTTCAGCGTTTCCACATAGTTCTTAAATATGGTGCAATATTGTGTTATTGTAAGACTCGCACTTCAAGGGCACTTATTAAAGATTTTTAAAGTGGCTGAGGGCGAGTTCTGCAATATCCGGTGCAAAAAATCCCTAGAGGAATATTGCTTTTTCACTGAAATCTGACTCCTTTATTAGTCAGAATTTAAAGTTGTCTTTTGTGATGTATATGTCTTTGAGAAAACTAAATCCCCTTTGTAACTTTTAGAGAGCAGATATTGCTACACACAACATAAGATGAGCTGGGATGGAAACACAGTGTCAGTGACAAAGCGTTGTGTGGCGCTGGAAGACTGTCTTGAAACAGGGTGCTCTGAGATGGACCATGAAGGAAACAAGGTGAGATACAACTCACATCACGTCAAGTAACTTTTGTTTCAGACCAGTCCAGTTTGTGTTTTGCTCGTCCTGCTGAAATCCATCCACGTTTATCTTCTCATCTCACTTTACACAGTCCACTTGAAGTGATCTTAAAGAAAACATGTCGAGTGGTTGATAAACACATTTGTGATCGGCTCTGCTGCTTATAGGATATGGCTCAGTCAGCAACACTAAACTCAGCTCTTTAGTTAATCCATTTATCCTCTCAAGTGATTTCGCTGCAGATGAGATAAAGTTGTGAGTTATGCTGCCGTCTCTCAGTAATCCTTCTTTGAGTAATCCTTGTTGAAAGGTGCGCCCGGTCACTCCTGAACTCTTTGTGTCTTACCTTTTACCTCTAGCACAGGACAGGAGTTATGCAGAGGGCAAAGGGCAGATGTGAGAAGGCCAGATTGAGAGATAAATGCAGTGTAAAGATGCCAGAGCTACACTAAAATGGAAAATTTAGAAGCCGAAGGTTCATTCTTAGGTTAAAAAGGTTTAATTTATTTGTGTTTGTCTGAAGTGATTTTTTCTCTGTAGGTAAACTTTAAATAATGACTGTTTACTGTTTATGTTCAGACAGGTGATGTTGAGCCTTTTATTACAGTGCAGCACTGTACTGACATTCTGGCCTAATCTGAAGTATGGTATTAAACTTCAGCAACAGATTCAGCCCAAAACACTTAACACCAACTTTGTTTTGTAGAAAAAAAAATTCTGACGAGTGCTGTAAATTTATATAAAACATTTAAGAAATTTGAGATTAAAATTTGTCCCATCTCCAAAGGCCTCTTTGCACAACTGAGTTGATTAGTTCACTCCAGAATAAAAAATTTCCTGATGATTTACTCACTCCCATGTCATCCGAGATGTTCATGTCTTTCTTTCTTCAGTTGAAAAGAATTTAAGGTTTTTGAGGAAAATATTCCAGGATTTTTCTCCATATAGTGGACTTCAACGGGGACCAATGGGTTGAAGGTCCAAATTGCAGTTTCGGTGCAGCTTCAAAGGGCTCTACACAATCCCAGCCGAGGATTCTCTAGTGAAGGTTCTTATTTAGTGAAACGGTCAATTTCTAAAAGAAAAAGAACAAATATATACTTTTAAAACACAAATGCTCATCTTGCACTAGCTCTGCGATGCGTGTCCATGACTTCACGCATTAGGTGAATCATTTGTCAACAGAACTTCAGAGGAAATGCTTTCCCCACAATGAAGTGAAGAAATATATACACAAATATATAATTTTTTCATAAAAAGTATTCGTGGCCATGTTTTATTGTTTTGTTCCCTCTTTTTAGTTCAATCATATGTACTAATTCATCCCCTTGTTTTAATTTGGTGGCAGCAAATTAATAAGTTGTTAGAACATATTTTTAATTTGTGGCCACATTATCTTGTTTTTCCCCGCTTGTCATGTGCAAGGCTTAGTGGTTTAGAACCGCAGTGATTGTTTTTCATTTAACACTTTTGCAAATGATCACTTTCTTAATCTCTGCTTATTGTTTGTTTTTCTTTATGCAGGTGTGCACATCCTGTTGTGAGGGGAACATCTGTAACATGCCCCTCCCACGAAACGAGACTGATGCCATCTTTGCCACCACGTCTCCTATTAACGACAGCATTCAACCAGCACAGAGTCCCACGCTGCTGCTCTCTGTCTGTATCATCAGCCTGATGCTCCACAGTATTAACTGAGACAATCATCCAGAGTGGAATACACCTTAATAGCAGTAATTTAGCAAACCATTGACTCGTGCCAGTCAGCTGGGGGCTTTACCTTTCTCAAAATGAAGTGTTAGTTCTTGGACTTTTTATTTCCTGTGAATAGATTTTTATGAATCATATACTAATGTTTGGTTTCGCTCAAGCTAAGTGGACTTGTCTAATAGTCAGTTTTTCGTGATTGATGTGGGATGGGGATATTTATGGCAAAACTGACACAAACCTGCGCATTTTTTGTTTTGAATTTATGTGAGTTGTGTTTTATACATTTGTATAGATATTTATTTTTTTACAATCCATTTTTGTTGGAAGCTGAACTGTTGGCTGTAGGTATGAACATAATTTTAGGGGTCAAGCTACATGAGTTTTCCACCCACCCCTCTCATTGTGAGAGTGTTTTTGTCATCATGGAAAAGGGCTTGGCACCTATAGGAACCAGCATTCCTCACTCCTATAAAAAGAACATTCTCTGTTAGTTTTGCACTGTGTATTTGTGTCATAATGCAACATGTATTCCTAAAGCACTTGTGTACAGATTGTCATGTGAAAGTGTAGTGACTAGCATTGAACGTCCATATGGCCTACAGTGAAGGGCTTTAATATTATTATATATACGTATGTTCCTACACATTTGTCAGTCCATTGTTGTGTACTGTAATATTTCCTAATCATAATTCCTGGCTGACTGTGCAATCAGCAAAAAGTGTTGAGTCAGCGACAGTGTTATTTTTTTCAGGTGTTATGATTTGTTTAGGCGATGTGCCTGGCTGTAAATGAAGCTATTTCCTGTTTCTTCTCTGTCTTTTGTTGAGTTATGAAAAGTATTGTAACATTCACTGAAATCATTTTGTTCACTTCAGTACAATATAAAGGGCATGGTGATCACAGAAGGGCTCAAAACCTTTACTCAGGTAATTATGGACCACTTAGTGCCAGTTTAGAAACACACAAAACCTTTATCCTGAGTAGACCCGGCCAAACAATCTGAGGTCATATGCATTTAACATGTCTCTGAATGTGCTTATGTAAAATCAACTCTCATTAGCTCAGATTTATAACATTACATGTACATAAAAAGGTTTTTAAAATCAGTTTTTACTCTCATCTTTAATATAAAAAAATAATACAGATTTGTAATAGGGTTGCATGAACTTTTTATACTTACAAAATTGTGAATGCTGCATGCCATCGTGTGCCAAGGCTTCTTATAAATGTAGATATTTTTTTCTACGCTTGTTTGTAATATCCCTGTATATTCTTGTGTACATAATTTTGGATATGTTTTTAAATCACGCCTTTGGAGTACATTGGTAACACTTGTGTGGTCTCTTACCTGTGTTGTATGTATTAAATTTAAATGTTTACTGATGTTTTGTTTACTGATAATAAAAACAATTTTCTGAAGAAATGAAGTTTGTTTTGGCTAAAATACACACGTCATGATTCAACAAGAAAAATCAAATGAGTTTGTCAGTGTTCTTTTCAAATAATGCTTTCATTGGCTATTCACACAAAAGATATTTCTGTTTTGTTCCATTTTCCACTCAACCCTTACATCCACTGTCGATTTTCCACTCAAAAAGGAAAGGCAAAGCTAAACTTTATAAATTTAGCACACACACACACACACACACACACACACATATATACAGTGGGTACGGAAAGTATTCAGACCCCCTTCGCTTTTTTAAATTTTGTTATGTTGCAGTCTGATACTACAATTGTTTAAATTCTTTTTTTTTTCTCATTACTCTACACTCTGTCTGTAGAACTTTCCAGTAGGGGTAACTATTAATATATATATATATATATATATATATATATAACAAGTGATGGATGTTATTATGTTCTGGGGTATAATTGTGTACATTTACCGCCTTATTTCAAAAGCAGGCATATTTATGTTATATTTCATATATGTTATAATCTTACTAGGTTACAAGTTTGGTTTATTATTATTCCTGGTCTCCTCACTGTGTGTCTGTATATGCTTAATTAGACACAGTGTGCTAGCGCGTCGCCTTTAAGTTTCATTTTCATTCAATTGATGGTCAGGACTGGTACGCCTTGCCGGTGAGTGACTATAAACTGGCATTGGTAGTAATACAGATCGAAAAGATTGATATCACATGATTGTGTAACTTCATTAGTTAATTCTGGTGAATGTTTTTTTTATGTTTTCATTGCAGGTTTATAACCTAACCCAACTAACCTACCAGATAGCTAACAGGCTAGCGTAGCGGTAGCATTAGGCTATCTAGTTTGTGGATGGTTATTGTGTATGTGTGCACAATAAAAGCTTATAAAGCGACTCGAGTTGTATCCGCCGTGCTTGTCCTGAAACCCTTCCAGTGGGGAGTTTATTGAGCTATAGCAGGTAGCTTAGTAGAGAACTGGACAGTTATAAACCGGCTGGGTGCATTGCACAAGTTGCCATGCGAGAGACTGCGAAGTTGCCCCAGTTCTCTAATATGAAGGAGGAAAGAAGGGTCATCGAGGAAGACTCCTACGTCGATGACCTCCTCACATCCCACAATGACCCACACTGTCTAAACGAGATCCTAGGGGGAGTGGAGTATATATTGAAAACAGGAGGCTTCTACCTCAAGCCTTGGGTCCGGTCCGGTCAAAGTGGGAGGCGGGACGGAACAGAGTCCAAGCCGGTGACTCTGACGTTGCCCAACCAGCTAAGGGAAGAAGATAACAAAGCCCTGGGGGTGGGTTACCTCGTGCAAGAGGACAAACTCTTTGTGATGGTCTCCATCAACTTCTCCAGAAGGAAGAAGAGGATGAGAACTGAGACTGACCTCACTGAAGAAGAAGTGGAAGTAAAGACACCAAACCCACTGACTCGTCGTGTTCTACTGAGCCAGATCGCCGGGCTGTACGACCCGATCGGTCTAGTGACACCTGTGAAACAGAAAGGAGTGATCCTTGTTAGAAGAGCCTTCCAGGAAGCTGGTAAGCTTACTAAAGACACCTGGGATGAACCTATGTCTGACGAGCTCAGAGGAAAGGCAATTGAGCTGTTCAAGGAGTACGCTCGTCTAAGTAGAATCACGTTCTGCAGAAGCCTCACACCCTCTGACTGGAAGGGTAAACCCTGGGGAATCACGTTTTCTGACGGGAGCTGTGAGTCCTATGGCGCCGTATTGTACTTGCGATGGGAGACGTCAGATGGTGTGGTCACCCGGCTGGTAGAGTCAAAGGCCAAGTTAACCCCCCTCAACCAGAAAGGTGACGCAGTCAGGGCTGAGGTATGCGGGGCTGTCTTTGCCATACGTCTGAAGGGATACGTATTGAAGCATGGACGATTGGACGTGGAGAAGTGGTTCCACTTCATTGACAGTCAGACGGTGCTGGGAGCCATCCAGAAAGAGAGCTACGGATTCCAGACATTCTTTGCGAACCGAGTCGGAGAGATTCAGAAGGCTGGACCCGTGACTGACTGGTGGTGGATACCAGGCGAGGTCAACATCGCTGATCTAGTCACGAGGGGGTGCTCTCCTGAACTGCTGGGTGAGAACTCTGTGTGGCAGAAAGGTCCCGAGTTCCTGTCTAGTCCAGTCGAGGATTGGCCAATAAAGTCCGCTTCAGAAGTGGCAGCTGATGCTAGGGAGGTGGTGAGTAGACTCCAGAGAAAGGCCTTTTCAGCAGTCCTCACCAGAGCTCAAGCCAAGAAGTTGTTAAACCCTGACAGTCCTGGTGGTGAAGATCCAATAGTAACAGGTGGAGTTAGCGGGGCTCCAGCGTCCTCAGAAAATGGGATAAAATTGACCTTATCTGAGACCAAGGAAACGGAGACACTGTGGGGAGCCACGCTCATAGACCAAGTGGATCCAACAAGGTCCAGTTCTCTAACTAAGCTTTGTGGAGTAGTCGGTTATGTCCGCAGAGCTGTAAAGAAGTGGTTGGCCCGTGTAGGCAGGGCCCCTATGCCAGCAAAGTGGGAGGCAGTATTGACAGTAAAGGAACACAAGGCTGCATTCCAAGACCTGTGCCTAGCCGCCCAGAAGGGAGTTACGTTTCCTGTGACTACACTAAACAGACTCGTTGTCAGCAAAGATGAGGCTTCAGGGCTCCTGATATGCCATGGTAGAGTCCAGGCCATTACCCAGGGAGAGACCGGTGTGCCGCTGATCCCCTACAATGCGTGGATCAGCACCCTTCTTATGCGAGAGGCCCATAAAGCTAACCACGAAGGCGTTGCTGGCACACTCCTCCGTGCGAGGACTAAGGCATGGGTGGTGATGGGACCAAGGATTGCCAGAAATGTCATTGACTCTTGTATGCACTGTCGAAAGACCAAAGCGAGAATGTGCAAACAGGTGATGAGTGAGCTCCCCCTCGAACGAACTGAACCAGCCACACCCTTCGAGTATACATCATTGGACCTTTTTGGTCCCTATGTTGTTAAAGATACTGTAAAACGTAGAACAAAGATGAAAATCTGGGGTGTGGTGTTCAGTTGTATGGCTTCGAGAGCAGTACATGCTGACATTGTGGAAGATCTATCGACGGAAGGATTCCTGAATGCATACCAACGCTTCACAGCTCTCAGGGGTCACCCAAGAAAGCTCTGGTCGGATCAAGGGACCAACTTTGTGGGCGCCAGGCCCGTATTACAGGAGCTTTATGAGTTCCTAAGTAGCATCGACAAGGACCAGATCCAGAAGAAGGCGGTAGCTGTAGGAACCGACTGGATGTGGGTGTTTCACCCGGCGGACTCTCCCCACAGGAATGGGGCAGCTGAGGCAGCAGTTCGCGTACTCAAGAGAGCGTTAAGCAGTGTTGGCATAGAAGAAAACCTGACAGCACTGGAGTTCCAGACCCTCCTGTACCTGGCTGCTAACCTGTCAAATGAGAGACCAATCGGTGCCAGAGCCCAGGTACAAGATGAGACCGTGGAAGTCATCACTCCCAACTCTCTCCTGCTCGGTCGCGCAGGACCCAATGGGGACTCTCGAGGGTTTGAGTATCCAACTTACCCAGTTGTGCGTCTGAGAGCAATCCAGATCGAGGTTGACAAGTTCTGGAAGCGGTGGAGCCAGCTGGCAGGTCCGGGCCTCTACATCCGTCAAAAGTGGCACGCGCCTGCTAGAAACGTTGCAGCAGGGGACCTAGTGTGGTTAGCCGACCAGAACGCACTGAGGGGCCAGTTCAGGCTGGGTCGAGTCGTGGAGGTGTGTCCTGATGTGAAGGGCGTAGTACGAGATGTGAGGGTGAGAACATGTCGAAGCTGTCCAGTTTTTGGCGGACAGCCCAAGAGAAACCGAGGTATGGAGAACTATCCCTCCACCATCCTTCACAGGGATGTTAGGAGGTTGGTGGTTCTGCTTCCAGTGGAGGAGCAGTAAAGGATCCCCACCATGGTGTGTTTCGGTTGGT
This sequence comes from Spinibarbus caldwelli, assembly GCA_039654775.1. NCBI lineage: Eukaryota > Metazoa > Chordata > Actinopteri > Cypriniformes > Cyprinidae > Spinibarbus > Spinibarbus caldwelli. The sequence goes on along the minus strand of CM077233.1, from coordinate 16,622,775 downwards.
AAAGGACAGTAAAGGATCCCCACCATGGTGTGTTTCGGTGAAGGATCAAGACCCTCCCCACTACCATCCTCTTGGAGGCTGGTGGTGTGTTTCGGTGAAGGATCAAGACCCTCCCCACTACCATCCTCTTGGAGGCTGGTGGTGTGTTTCGGTGAAGGAGGTCGTAATGTCATCAAGGACAATGTGTGTTGTTGATGGACATTAAAACTACCTTGAAGATAGTTATTCATGTTGTGACATAATACGTTCATATCTATGCATGCAACGTTGTTTTCATGGTCACGGGGAGAATTTCATATCTAGAAGATTAACTGTTTGGTTATGGTGGTCTACTTGGATTCTAGAATCAGTAGACCAAGTGGGAGGTGTAGAACTTTCCAGTAGGGGTAACTATTAATATATATATATATATATATATATATATATAACAAGTGATGGATGTTATTATGTTCTGGGGTATAATTGTGTACATTTACCGCCTTATTTCAAAAGCAGGCATATTTATGTTATATTTCATATATGTTATAATCTTACTAGGTTACAAGTTTGGTTTATTATTATTCCTGGTCTCCTCACTGTGTGTCTGTATATGCTTAATTAGACACAGTGTGCTAGCGCGTCGCCTTTAAGTTTCATTTTCATTCAATTGATGGTCAGGACTGGTACGCCTTGCCGGTGAGTGACTATAAACTGGCATTGGTAGTAATACAGATCGAAAAGATTGATATCACATGATTGTGTAACTTCATTAGTTAATTCTGGTGAATGTTTTTTTTATGTTTTCATTGCAGGTTTATAACCTAACCCAACTAACCTACCAGATAGCTAACAGGCTAGCGTAGCGGTAGCATTAGGCTATCTAGTTTGTGGATGGTTATTGTGTATGTGTGCACAATAAAAGCTTATAAAGCGACTCGAGTTGTATCCGCCGTGCTTGTCCTGAAACCCTTCCAGTGGGGAGTTTATTGAGCTATAGCAGGTAGCTTAGTAGAGAACTGGACACTGTCCTTTATAATGACAAAGTGAAAACAGAATTTTAGAAATGTTTGTAAATTTATTAAAAAGAAAAAACTGAAATATCACATTTACATAAGTATTCAGACCCTTTACTCAGTACTTAGTTGAAGCACCTTTGGCAGCAATTACAGCCTCGAGTCTTTTTGGGTATGATGCAACAAGCTTTGCACAACTGGATTGAGGGAATTTCTGCCATTCTTCTTTGCAAATCCTCTCAAGCTCGGTCAAGTTGGATGGGGACCGTCTGTTGACAGCCTTTTTCAGGTCTCTCCAGAGATGTTCGATAGGGTTCAAGTCAGGGCTCTGGCTGGGTCACTCTAGGACATTCACAGAGTTGTCCCTAAGCCACTCCTGTGTTGCCTTGGCTGTGTGCTTAGGGTCATTGTCATGTTAGAAGGTGAACCTTCGGCCCAGTCTGAGGTTCTGAATGCTCTAGACTCGGTTTTCATTAAGGCTATCTCAAAATTTTGGTGCATTGAGCTTTTCTTCTACTCTGATGAGTTCCTCAGTCCCTGCCGCTGAAAATCAGCCCAACAGCATGAGGCTGCTACCAGCACACTTTACTTTTGGGATGGTACTCTGCAGGTGATGAGAAGAGCCGGTTTCCTTCAAACATGATGCTTAGAATTGAGGTTCATCAGACCAGGTAATCTTGTTTCTCAGAGTCTGAGGGTCTTTTAGGTGCTTTATTGCAAATTCCAAGTGTGTTTTCATGTGTCTTCACTGAGGAGAGGATTGAGTTTGGCCACACTCCCATAAAGCCCAGATCAGTGGAGTGTTGCAGTGATGTTTGTCCTTCTGTAGGTTTCTCCCATCTGCATATATGATCATGGAGCTCATCTAGAGTGACCACCAGGTTCTTGGTCACCAGTCTAGACAAGCCCCTTCTCCATCAATTGCTCAGTTTGGCTGGGGACCAGCTCTTGGAAGAGTCCTGGTTGTGCCAAACTTCTTCCATTTGAGAATTATGGAAGCCACTGTGCTCTTGGGAACCTTCAGTGCAGCAGAATTTTTTTTGTAGCCTTCCTCAGATCTGTGCCTCAATACAATCCTGTGTCTGAGCTCTGCAGGCAGTTCCTTTGACCTCTTGGCTTGGTTTTCGCTCTGATATGCATTATCAGCTGTGAGGCCTTTTACAGAGAGGTGTGTGCCTTTCCAAATCATGTCCAATCAATTTAATTTACCACAGGCGGACTCCAATCAAGGTGTAGAAACATCTCTGCAATGATCAAGAGACATGGGAGGCACCTGAGCGAAATTTCAAGTGTTGTTGCAAAGGGTCTGAATACTTATGTAAATCTGATATTTCAGGTTTTTCTTTTTAATAAATTTACAGACATTTCTAAAATTCTGTTTTCACTTCATCATTACGAGGTACAGAGTATAGATTAATGAGAAAAAAAATGAATTTAAACAATCGTAGTATCAGGCTGCAACGTAACAAAATTGAAAAAAGTGAAGGGGGTCTGAATACTTTCCGTACCCACTGTATACAAACTCTATGGTTTTTTTTTAATTTTCAAAAATCATGTTTTTTTTATGATGTTATCATGTATTTATTGTGTTTTATTGTGTTAGTTAGATGTATTCTTTAGTTATTTTTTAACCTAATCAAAATAACCAAACTGCAGTTTGATTGAGATTAATTGAAATGCACAATGAAAAAACATGATTTTTGAAAATTGTTAAAAAACGAAGTTATCTGTTTTTGCAAATGAACTCTTCAAATACAGTATATTTTTGTTTATATACTATGTTCTGTTGTGAATAAAATATTGGCTCATGTGATTTGAAATTCTTTTAGTTTTCATTTTATAGACACAATAGAACATAGATAACATAAATGTTATCTATGTCAGTTTAAACATAACAAATGTTTAAACTGAGAAATTTTATGCACAAAATGAGCTCATTTCAAATTTGATGCCTGCTACAGGTCTCAAAATAGTTAGGACGGGGGCATGTTTACCATGGTGTAGCATCCCCTCTTTTTTTCAAAACACTTTGAAGACGTCTGGGCATCGAGGTTATGAGTTTCTGGAGTTTTCGTGTTGGAATTTGGTCCCATTCTTGCCTGATATAGGTTTCCAGCTGCTGAAGAGTTCGTGGTCATCTTTGATGTATTTTTCATTTAATGATGCACCAAATGTTCTCTATAGGTGAAAGATCTGGACTGCAGGCAGGTCAATTCAGCACCTGGACTCTTCTACTACGAAGCCATGCTGTTGTAATAGCTGCAGTATGTGGTTTTGCATTGTCCTGCTGAAATACACATCGTCTGGAGGGGAGCATATGTTGCTCTAAAATCTTTATATACCTTTCAGCATTCATTGTGCCTTCCAAAACATGCAAGCTGCCCATACCGTATGCACTTATGCACCCCATACCATCAGAGATGCTGGCTTTTGAACTGAACGCTGATAACACTCTGGAAGGTCTCCCTCCTCTTTAGCCCGGAGGACATGGCGTCCATGATTTCCAACAAGAATGTCAAATTTGGACTCGTCTGACCATAGAACACTTTTCCACTTTGAAACAGTCCATTTTAAATGAGCCTTGGCCCACAGGACACGACGGTGCTTCTGGACCATGTTCATAAATGGCTTCCTTTTTGCATGATAGAGCTTTAGATGGCATCTGCAGATGGCACGGCGGATTGTGTTTACTGACAATGGTTTCTGTAAGTATTCCTGGGCCCATTTAGTAATGTCAATGACAGAATCATGCCGATGAGTGATGCAGTGTCGTCTGAGGGCCCGAAGACCACGAGCATCCAACAAAGGTCTTCGGCTTTGTCCCTTACACACAGAGATTTCTCCAGTTTCTCTGAATCTTTTGATGATGTTATGTAGTGTAGATGATGAGATTTGGAAAGCCTTTGCAATTTGACGTTGAGGAACATTGTTTTTAAAGTATTCCACAATCTTTTTACGCACTCTTTCACAGATTGGAGAGCCTCTGCCCATCTTTATTCTGAGAGACTCTGCCTCCCTAAGACATCCCTTTTATAGCTAATCATGTTACAGACCTGATGTCAGTTAACTTAGTAATTAACTATTAGTTTGAAATGCAGCAGAGAAGAGGGAACACAACTCTCATTAAACCCAGTGCCAGAGGTCAAAGGTGAACACCCAGTGACCTTTTGGTCACTTCTTGTTTCACAAATGGACTACAGGTTGAAAATGAAGTCAACCTTATGGAGGCATTTAGTAACAATCTGCTGTTGTGATGGCAGAAAGATAGATTTCTATAACATAAAGTTAGCTTTATCAGAGAAAAGTGATAATACAGTACAACAGAGTAGCTGCAGGGTTTTAAATGCATTTAAAAGGAATTGAAAAAAAAAAGAAAAAAAAAAAAAGAAATTTCGACAGACATTCAGATAAGTTTCCAAGTCAAAAACAAAAGTTCCCTTCATCTTCTTGCTTTAGTAATCCAGTTTCTCGGCTCATTCCCTGCCGATACAAAGTCAAATTTCCGCTCTAGAGCTGACTTTCCAGATGAGCAGTAACATGTTTTTAATGATCAAGAGCTGTTGCAGGCTGGGTTTCAGGTACCTGGCCTGGAGTCCAAAGAATGACCCTCATTGTTGGAGGGCATGGCAGCATATCCTGTTCAGTACGGCCATGCTGAGATTTTAATTACTCTGCCGCCGAGCTTTGGGATAGATTGAGCAGCAATGGAAACAAATGCAGCCCTTCTTTACTGTGGGAAAATGCCAACTGTCTGCATTCAGCATGACTGAGCCTCACGTAAAAATATAGGTTTAATATTGCACAAGATAATAAGGCAGTTGTTTATAGTGATTTTAGAATAGACTGCTTATAACAGTGATTACTGGTACAGTTAAATGTATACTGTTTTTGTATCATGCTTACCAAGGCTGCATTAATATTGTGGAATATTACAATTTAAAATACCAGTTTTCTTTTTTAATATATTTAAAAGTAAATTATGCCTTTTCAGCAGCCATTACTCAGTGTCACATGATCCTTCAGAAATCCTTCTAATATAATAATTTTTTTCAGGATTTTTTTTAAGGATATGAAGTTCAAAGAGCAGCATTTATTTGAAATAGAAATCTTTTGTAACATAATGTCTTTACTGTCACTTTTAAACAACTGAACGCATTCTTGCAGAATAAAAGTATTTTTAACCCTATGCATACCCAAAAAAAAAAAAAAAATCACAAAAATATTAAGCAGCAAAAACAGTTTTCAGCATTGATAATAATACAAAATATTTCTTGAGCAATGAATCAGCATATTAGACTTTTAAGAATTTCACATTATTACTGTCTTCAATGTATTTTGAATGAAATAAAAGCAGCTTTGGTGAGCGTAAGAAATAAAAACACATGAAAAAACTCAAGTTTTGACCAAAGATTTGATCTCATCAGGCTTTCATGTAGATTCAAAGTAATTCATATTTATTTAATAATCTGTGACGGAATAAATCATTCATGCATGCTGGACAAAATGTAACTGCTGTTTTGGTGTGTGAATACGCTATCAGTTTCCAGGACAGGGTGGAGACAACAACAGATAATGACACAAGTGTGAAAACTGTCTTCAGAGGAAGACGGAGACACTGGGAAAATCTCACAGGACAGACTGGAAGTCAGCTGCAGTGTGATGGGAAGACTCGAGGAAGGACTGGACTGAGAGAAGTGCACAATCACAACTTCAGCTTTGCGATGACTGAATTACACGATGATGACAGAACCAGGGGAATAAAGACTCAGGATACACCAAAATATGAATTATCAATCCTAAAATAGCTTCTGGTGTTCTGAAATTCTAACAAAAATCTGAGTTTGACCTGCACTGCAAGAAACACCGACAAAAAGAGTGAGCAAGGCAGAAACAAAAGGACAGATCTAACAGAAAAACTGATTACTTTTTACATTTTTACTACATATTACAGAATACTGAAATTATTTAATTACTTGCTCTAAAAAGTATTAGCATTTGAGCCTAATTATCAGTGATCACCATCAACTGTTGCTAAATTCTAATAAAGTTGTTTCTGAAGATCCAGCTGTTTTGTGCGTGTAGCTGCAGCTCTCACTCATTATGAGTTTTCTAATTCATTAAATTCTAATCTGAGTCTAATTCAATGAAATTCCAGCAGAGAAAAGCCTAAAAGGATTATGAGTCAGAATACGCAACGCTGAATGAGGTTTTCCTGTAGCTCAAATAGTAGAGCATGGCGCTAGCAACGCCAAGGTCATGGGTTCGATTCCCAGGGAAAGCAAGAGCTGATAAAATGTAGAAACTGTAACTTGAATGCAATGTAAGTTGCTTTGGATAAAAGCGTCTGCTAAATGCATAAATGTAAATGAATGAACAAGCACACATTATGTCTGGCATTACACCAGCTGCTGTTTGGTTCATGCTCGCCATGAGTCCAAATACACAGACTCTGAGCTTCTGAGTCAACAAAACTTGATCTTTGCAATACAAAAAGAAACATGGCACCCCGACACAAGTTAAAAACACAAATCTTTGTTAACAGGTCAATTTGAAAAGTAATGACCACAAGAGATACGGTGCTGAAATACCTTCCGTTGTTGGCCCAGTGCAGAGAAAAATCTTTAACGGTGTGCATGACGGTTCAGATCTCTACATGGCCAAGCCAATGTAAATCTTAGCTGCTTTCTAAAAACAGGAAAGTGTTGGCAGATAACGAGTGGGAACGTTCCATTGTCTGAACAGACCTCTGACACCAGGTTTTCCTTTGCTTTGCAGACCTGGCACTGGCTGTCACTTTACTAACAGGAGACAGAAGTGCTCCACACCCCCCACCCAACTCACACTGATTTTCATTTATGCGGATATACTTTCATTTCTTGTGTCTGACTTCTTTGTCTTGACTCAATTTGAATTGTTTAGTCCTTCCTTGTCACTCATGCTTCAATAAAATTTTCAACATTGCTCAAAAAATTCTATCAATCATCTGACAATTGTTCTTGATGTTGTTACTAATGCACATATGTATGTATTTACCAAAAATTCCTGTTCACATGTTTCTTAAAAATCAAGGATTTATCTTCCAGATCTAACTGGATCTTTATCAAATACATAGCTCTATAAACCTAATATCATTCCTTTATTAAAAAAAAAAAAAAAAAAAAACCTGTTCTTAGAAGACGTGGGGTTGGGAGGGTGGGGGTTTGTTTGAATAATTTATTTCTCATGAAAAGCAACAAGATGGCTGTCTGACCTAGATATCTAACCCCAATTAAAAATGTATGATCCTGACTTGCTCCTGTGATTTGAATCATTCCACCAATGCAAATGCTTTAGTCAAGCATAAAGTTTATAAATACATATTTCATATTTATGTCACAAGAAAATAGTTATTTGAATTGATAAATGTATTTAATTATTAAATATTATTTATTTTACCCCACTTTAAAAAACCTTTTTTTTAAAAAAGTGGATGTTGCTTATTTTGTTCCCTTAAAAATTGCAGAAGACTGGTTATATTTAGGGCATATTACTAGGATTCAACAGTAACACACATTAGCAGCAATAATAATAGAAAACTGTGAGACAGTTTTTCTGGTGTAAATTTGATTTTTTTTTTTTTTTTTTTTGGTCAATAGGTCAGTACTTATATGTCAAACGAAAAAAATAAAGCTTTTTTTGTTTGTTTGTTTTGCATTACATATACATGAAACACAATGCACTGCAATTTCACAATATGTGAAGTTGAGACATGGAAACAGACGCCTCCTCACAACACAAAGGTCATTTATAGATTTAAACACTATGTTCTTTTAGAGTGATAAAAGGACCAGCTGACATTATAATCATATTGTTAATGAGTTGTTCAGTTTGATAGTTGAATTCAGTGAAACAGTTAAAGAGTGAACTTAACCAACGAACAAAGAGGAGGAACCAAGTTTTAGCAGGAAAATTACATCTAATTGATAGCCATGTCAATCAGACAGGCATGGGGTGATGACTGCTGTCTCTAAAACATGTGTCACCATCAACACAGCCTGGCTTTGATCAACCGCACTCTTTGATTACCACACACACACACACACACACACACACACACACATCACGACAGGATTTTGTTTAATATCTTAAACGAGATCAGATGCCGGTTACCACAGAAGAAAACCATAGTACAGTATATACGGATTCAATGCACTCACAATAAAACTGTTTGCAATAAGATGTTCTACGAAGGACTGAAAAACAATGTAAGCAAATGATCATATCTAATATAATGCAAAATATTTAAATAAATAAACACTTTATAGCCTTTATAGAATTTGTGTGACTGCGTCAAGGAGAGATCAGCTGTAAGGGCCACGTGATTCAAAAGCACAATTCACTGACAGGCATGTGCTAATGGAGAGTGAAGAACTGTCTACAAAAATAGTAGTGTCAGAGTTTAAAGAAGAATGATTATAGTCCATCTGTTGTGCGTCTGAATGAATTCTAATGACACCCGTGAGACACTGACAACAGCAGCTGCCAGCTTTGATCGCTTCAGGCTAATAAGGCCAAAACATCCACCATAGATTAAAACCCAGAAATATAATTCACTTAACTTTTTTTTTTTTTTATTGACACTACTACATTTTATAGTATAGTTATAGTAAGTTACAGTATGCACAGAAATAATGTGTTTTTTGTGATACAAATAAATTATCAGCAGCCTACACCCATAAAAACATAAGATGCATCTACTTATATTTACACATACAGTGCCGTGAAAATATATCCCGAGTAAATAAAAAATGCAGTCTTGAAATCATGATTTCATTTATTAAGAGAAAAAAAGCTGTCCAAACCTACCTGGCCCTACTTGAAAAACGTAATTGCCCCCTAAATCAAATAACTGGTTGTGCCACCCTTGGCAGCAACAACTGCAATCAAGCGTTTGCGATAACTGGCAATGAGTCTTTCACATCGCTGTGGAGGAATTTTGGCCCACTCTTCTTTGCAGAATTGTTTTAATTCAGCCACACTGGAGGGCTTTCGAGCATGAATGGACTGTTTAAGGTCATGCCAAAGCATCTCAATCGGATTTAAGTCCGGACTTTGATTTGGCCACTCCAAAACCTTAATTTTGTTTTTCTTGAGCCATTCAGAGGTGGTCTTGCTGGTGTGTTTGAGATCACTGTCCTGCTGCATTACCCAAGTGTGCTTGAGCTCAAGGTCACAAACTGATGGCCGGACATTCTCCTTCAGGATTTTCTGATAGAGTGCAGAATTCATGGTTCCATCAATTATGGCAAGTCGTCCAGGTCCTGAAGCTGCAAAGCAGCCTCAGACCATCACACTACATGTTTGAATGTTGGTATGATGTTCTTTTTATGAAATGCTGTGTTGGTTTTACGCCAGATGTAACGGGACACACACACACCTTTCAAAAAGTTCAACTTTTGTCTCATCAGTCCACAGAATATTTGCCCAAAAGTCTTGGGGATAATCAAGACATTTTTTGGCAAATATGAGACGAGCCTTTGTGTTTTTTTTTGGTCAGCAATGGTTTTTGCCTTGGAACTCTCCCATGGATGCCGTTTTTGCCCAGTCTTTTTCTTATTGTTGAATCATGAACACTGACCTTAATTGAGGCAAGTGAGGCCTGCAGTTCTTTAGACGTTGTTCTGGGTTCTTTTATGACCTCCTGGATGAGTCGTCGTTGCTCTCTTGGAGTAATTTTGGTAGGCCGGCCACTCCTGGGAAGGTTCACCACTGTTACAAGTTTTCTCCATTTGTGGATAATGGCTCTGACTGTGGTTCGCTGGAGTCCCAAAACCTTAGAAATGGCTTTATAACCCTTTCCAGACTGATACATGTCAACTATTTTGTTTCTCATCGGTTTATGAATTTCTTTAGATCGTGGCATGATGTGTTGCTCTTTAAGCATGCTTCACTTTGTCAGACAGGTTCTATTTAAGTGATTTCTTGATTCAACAGGTCTGGCAGTAATCAGGCCTGGGTTTGGCTAGTGAAATTTAACTCAGCTTTCTAAAATAATGTGGTTAATCACAGTTCTTTCATGATTTTACAGGAGGGGGCAATTAATGTTTCACGTAGAGCCAGGTAGGTTTGGAGAGCTTTTTTCCCTTAATAAATTAAATAATTTAAAAACTGCATTTTGTATTTACTTGCATCATCTTTGTGTAATATTAAAATTTGTTTGATGATCTGAATCTTTTAAGTGTGACAAATATGCAAAAAATAAAAATTAAAAACCAAGAAGGGGGCAAAAACCTTTTTACGGCACTGTATACTACAGTTCAAAAGTTTGGGGTCAGTATTATTTTTATTTATTTATTTTTTACTTCAATAGAGTATAAAAGATCTCAGTCAAACCAATTATCAGTCTAACTCTAGTTACATTTACCAAGTCTACTCACTTGAAATGCATGTCACTACTGAGTGATGAAGGCCTTATATCTTGGTAGCTCAACCATTTTGATTAATGGATGGTTTTAGGTAAAGGTCATCAGGTTCAAACTGTTCACACAAACAATAAACCAACATTACAGCCAGTGACACTCCTTAGTTATTTATTGTGCCTATCATGAAGCTATGAAGAAATCTGACAATACTGAATTAAACTGAAAGCTTTTAATCACTACTAAAACTTTTTAAATATAATGTATGGACAAAAAATTATTAAATACATGTATGTATGGAGCAATGGTCACATTTTAGTTCCTTTGAGGTCTGTAGTAGAAGAAAGGGAACATAGAGGAAGAGAGAGACTGAAAGATGCTGGACATGTGACACAGAACTTCCCTCTGTAGTACACGCACCCAAAATAAAAGTCACACCAAAAGTGCTTTTTGATCTACAAAAATAAATACACATTTCCAGCAGCAGCCATTGGGCAACTTCACTAAGTGCATTATGGGATATAAGTGTTTTGATTGTGCTAATCATCTCAAAGGTGAGGTTTGGTTTTGATATTAATACTTTTCCCAAGCCGACTCAGCATCTTTAACTAATTAACTTTAGATCCCTTGTAGTTTCTTCATGATCTGGCTGTTGGGTGGCGCCGTGGTGAAAAGTGTGCCCACAAAAACGTGCGTCCCCCACAGGACGTGCCGAATCACTTTACAACAACCCAGGTCCTCGATCTGAAAACCTAAATAGCGATACCTTTCATCCGTTTCAAAGAGCGTGTTGTTTGTGTATGAACCAAAGAACTGAGGAGAGAGAAATGCAATACAAATACATAGAGATTAAATGTTTAAATGTTTTTAGATTGAAAAAGTTTAGTAGACATTTATATCACTTACTGCAAGTCCAGACGATGGGTCAATGAAATCAGCCCAGAATCCTTCTGTTCGGAGAGCATGGCATATCTCCTTTGCACCTGCAACAAACTGCATACAACACAATTACTCTGCTTACACTGTTTTGGCACATGCTTAGTTATAAATCTTTCCTTTTTGAATGCAGCAGCTCACAAACAAACAACAGCATGAGAATAATACAGTGCCTGCAGCATTCCTACAGCATAGCTCCGCGCCAATTAGACAGGAACTCCACAGTGATGTGAAGCAGACAGTAAATAACACAGAGAGCCGAAGGCATGAACTGCTGAGTCACAAAGCTCTGCCTCTCGTACACACACGTTCTGAAGGAGTTTTATTGATCTAAAGCCACATAACTTTGCCCAAGGACAATACAAAGCCATAGAGAAGGACTAAATATGACGAATTAATCAGGAGCTATGTTACTAAGTGACAGCAGCTTCAGTTAGGCATGGTGTGTACAGAAATCATATTTTATATGATACATGATGTTTATAATAATATTATTATCTACCTAGATCAACTCACTTTAGCAAGCAGCTCTTCTCTCTCCTGGTCCACTTGCTCAGTCCAGGCCGTCATGTCGTTCTGTGTTTTCTGAGTCACTGTGACCACCATCATGCCGGTCGACGGGGCCTCAGGGAACATCGACTCAAAATCTGAATTAGATGATGAACAGGGAACGCACATATTAATGAATAACAACCACAGGATAGTTACACTACAGAAAAAGAAAATATATATATCTGCACAGTAATTATTACATACAACACTGTTTCATTTTGGGATATAGAACACCACCATTCAGTGCCTAAAATACAGATGGAAATGCTACCCTCTCGTGGTCACATTTTACACTGAATAAATGAGCTCACCCTTACTGTCAAAAACCTTAGCAGAAAGTCACAGTGTTTTATAGCAGTCCATGTTAAATCTGATCAACTCAAATGCTCTAAAACAACAACATACAAACCTTTCTTTAACAATTCAGGGCAAGACTGAATGGCACACTCCACACTGGAATGATCGAAAAAGTGCTCTGCTTTATCCACGTTCTGTTCTGTGGATGTTTTATCACTTTCCTAAAAAAAAAAAAAAACATATAGAAAAAGTTTGGGTTAATATGATTTTTTTTTAAAAAAAAAATAAATAAATAAAAATTTAAGCTTTCCATTGATGTATGGTTTGTTAGGATAGGACAACATTTGGCCGAGATACAACTATTTGAATCTGAGGGTGCAAAAAAAATCTAAATATTGAGAAAATCGCCTTTAAAGCTGTCCAAATGAAGTTCTTAGCAATGCATATTACTAATCAAAAATTAAGTTTTGATATATTTACCGAAAGAATTTTACAAAATATCTTCATGGAACATGATCTTTACTTAATATCCTAATGATTTTTGGCATAAAAGAAAAATCGATCATTTTGACCCATACAATGTATTTTTGTATTTTTGATGCAGCTTTGGTTAGCAAAAGAAACTACTCTCAAAAACAAAGAAAAAAATCTACCTGACCCCAAACTTTTAAACGGTGGTGTAGGAACAAGAACACCATTGCATCACATAATATTTAACATTTTAATACAAATAGTATGAGCTTACATTTATTATGAGATAACACTTATGAGCAACCAATAGCAAAAATTAATTAATGATTGTACAGTCTTTTGTTTTTCAAATTCACATTAAGTGATTATGATCATTAATGACTTATTTTACTACTTATTTGTTTATTCTGTCAATTCAAATTACTCTGAAAGCATCATACATGAAGCTCACTGATGAACTGGGCCAGGATGAAGTTGTGCCTCTCGCTGCTGGACTGAGCAGTGAGCACGTCTGGCTTCACGCTGTGGATCGGTGAGGTCCTCTGCTCCACTGGACCCTCCAAATGACAGTCAAAACCCATGCTGCCCGGCAACTGAAAACGCTTATCCTGAGGTCCGAACGGGCCCATGGTCTCGTCCGGCCACACTGTCCTTTGTGCTACTCACAGAAATATCAAACACACATTAGAAAACACCTTGTGAAAACACAAGTACAAGAGCAAATGTTGTTATTAGCCCGTATGTAAAATATGCTGTAATCAAGTTTATTTGTAAAAGTATTGCCATTAACAATTATGCTGGACGCTAACAGTTGATTTAGTGTTCTCCTACAGAGGAATACACTCATTTACCAGTGTCAGGGGTGCTGCTGTGAAGCTGTGGCTCATCTGAGCCGGACGCCCCGGAGAAAGTCCTGGCTCCAACAACACGATGAACTAAAACGTGAAGCCCTGGCAGGTATGACACCAGCCGAGCTCTGCTGCAGAGCACCTGACAAAACACAGCAAGCACTTACATACAAGCCTATAAACATCAAAAATGTAAACAAAAAATATGTAAATGAGAATATCTTGTCATATATGATGATAGATTGTGATTACATAGATCCACCTTGCATAATACAAAGCAATTACAATACACTCACACTGGCCATCCTGTTGGGCTTCTCCTGTTTACAGTTCACCTGTGGGTGGAAAAAAAAAAATGCATTAATATAGCCACATGGCTATGCTTATTCAAATACAGAAAAACAAACTGCTATTTACACACAACAAATGCAGAGGTTAATTAGCCACCTCACAAGAAATCATGGATGATTACAAAATATGTCCAAAACTTTACTAAACAGCCCAGTAAAGGCGCTTTAAAGAAAATGCAAGTTTTGTTAGATCATCCTGAGTTGAAACATTTCCTTTTATTGCTGAGGACTAAACAATAACAACATGATTGTTAAAAACATGCAAGGTGAAATAAAGCAGCTTCTGTCGTGTTTTTAACCAAAAGTAAAATAAAGGTCAGATAGGGACAATAAAGCAATAAAGCTACACAAAACTAATCCATTCGTCTAAAAATGAATCTAAAAAAAAATGTAACAAAAGATTAAATATAAGTAAACAGTTATTGACACATTTCTTAATATTTATGCATGTCTCACTAGCCCAGTGGCTAAAGTAAGTTGAGGTTACATTTAATAATCAGCCGAAAAATACTGAAAGTATGCTGCGTTTCGCATTATCTGGTACTCTATTTGTGGATAGTCAGAAACGATTTTAAAATGTAACAAATTTATTTGTGATTACCTGAATTTTGTGAGATTGAGGTTAGCTGTTAGCTTGCTAAAAGCTAGTCTTGTTTAACCTTTGAGTACGTAACAACGGCAGCCTGTAAAGGACAAACACAAGACCGTCCATGAAGCTCCTTACAGATACACCAGAGGACAGCAGAACACAGAAAACATTTCTTGGGACTCAAGACAAGCATAAAACAGACACTGGTAATTAGCTATTCACTCTCTTTAACCATAAAAAATTATAATTTAATAAAACTAAAAGACTGCTGGTAACAGTTATACTGTTTTTTGTTGGTGTTTTATTTTAGTATTTGATTTGATTTTGATTTTATTATTTTATTTTGACATTACAATAATTTAATTATTTTCATATTTTTCAAGCAAGTAATAAATATTTGACTTTGTGTAACAGTCCAAATTATAGAACTTATATAAGGCATTAGTGTTTTTTTCTTAGTGGGGAAAACACTGGAGGTGTAACAGAAACAACAGTGTGAATATAGCCTTATATAAAAGCATCGATGCTTAAAACTATTTATCTTACTCTATTTTCTGCCGTGCACCATACTGGATATAGACCTCATTACTTTCAGCCATGAAGAAAACTTGACATTTGAAAACCAAACAAATTTATATAGAGTTTTCCATTTCTTCCAAGCGTGTAAGACCAGCCAGAGAATGTGATTTATATAGTCTATTAAAACTGTCTTGGCATTTCTTTCTTTATTCTGCTAAAGCCAGCTTGAGAATATGAAAGGAAAATATGGCTTTTCTGAAGTACAGCATGCAAGTTCACATACAATGACAATAAGAAAACAGTGATTTAGTATTGAATCTTTCACAGTTGTATTTATAGCAAATGTAAGCTGCACAATAAACTGAAGAACATTACATTTGCTGCATTGCAACTATACATGATTTTCTGATTACTATTACACAACTATAAGGCAAAGATAAGCAAATATAATAGTGTCCCACCGTGTGGACATTTTTATGGTCTTCCCTTTGGGTCCTTTTAAATCTGTCAGGTTTTCATACATCATGGGTCAGTTGTGATATGTACCAAAACTAAAAAAGCAACAGTCCCCATTTCTGTAAAGGACAGAAGGCTTTTGTTGAGGCCTATTAAGGCTTTCGCTGCCTTGCATGCTCTTCTGAAACTCTGAGGACATTTCAGGTCACCCTGAAGCACTGAATTGCATTACCAGGCACTGTTCGTCAGTCCTATCAATGAGCATGTGGCGACTGAACATCTAAAAGCTGTACTAAAGCTAAAGGGTTTCTCCTCAACAAAGGCACAGTTAAAAACTGCAGCACTGCACTTACTCCAATGAGGTGTAATGGAATTAGAGTAGCTTCAGGTTTTCCCCCAGTGGTCTTTTAGTGGCACTTGGCTGCCTTATTTCTCATGATAAAAGCACAAAATATGTCCTAAGATGTCTTGTTCTTTCAGTGCCAAATGCATGTGCTGAGGAAACTGCTATAAATGAACATTAACCGTGAATTCTGTAAACATTCTGTACAATTTGTTGTTCGTTGTTAGTTCATGATAACAAAAGCATTAATATTACTGAATCAAACCTTATTGTGAAGCATATACATGTGGTCAAACAAGTTTTCAAATATGTAAAATTGTTCACTACCTCCATATTTCTATTTCTTAAAATCGAAAACCACCATGATAAAATTCAAATGTCTAACTTCAAGCTCTGATTTTGTCTTTTTCCTTGGGAACAGTAAGTTATTTCCTCTTCTGTAAAACTACAGTCATGAATCATTCTCCACATGTGACAGCACATGAATCTGTACCTGACAGCTTCTCAATTAGGCTACATCAAAACTGGATTGAAGAGAAATGTGTTTCTGTGTTATGTGTTATGTTAGATATGAAATGAGAAAGAGACAGAGCCATTTTGCAATGTGGCAGGATTTCCTCTGAAATCTAAATTTGTATGAGGTCATCCTTTTTATATACATGGGTTTGGCTAGGCCTCTTAATTCCAGTGAAGATCACTCTTATCTTCATCTATGCCACAGTGACTCTCTATCTAGAGAACTGTGTGCTTCCAACTTTTTTGCAACAATTTGAGGAGTTGGAGGGCCCTTTTTGTTTCCAGCATTACAATGGCTCTCATTCACTGATAATTGTGTGGATTAATCATACTTAAACGCACAGGAAAACTTCTGTCTTATAAGATGGTGTTTAGCTGAACTGTTCATTTTGTAATGGAACAGCCAACAGGGGTAAACCAACCATCTCCTCATTTTCAAATTGGAGGAGGAAATATCATTGGGAATTATATAAATAAATGAATATGTAAAAAAAAAAAAAAAAAAAAAAAAAATACATTCATATATGTTAAGGTGAACAATGAGTTTATTATCATTAATTAATTTATTAATATTTTTGCATTTTCTCTACAAATGATGACTGAAACACAACTGTGAAACAGTACAAATACAAATGAAATCTCAGTACAGAAAGATTGTGTCTGCTGTGTTAGACACTGAAGTTACCCAGATGAGCAGTGTGAATTTGTACATTTTACCCTGTATATTATCTTATGGCATTCTGGTAAAAATGACAAAAAAAATCCTATTACAATGTACAAACAATCAGCAACAATTGTCAACAGGACAAACACTACATACTACAACAATATTACATTGTTATTAAAGAGATAGTTCACTCAAAAATGAAAACTCTGTCATCAGTGGTTCCAAACCTGTATGACTTTCTTTCTTCTGTTGAACACAAATGGTAAAAAAAAAATACAATGGAAGTCAGTGGATATCAATCTGTTTGGTTATCAATATTCTTCAAAATATCTTCTTTTGTGTTCAACACAAAAGGAAATTCATACATGTTCGAAACAACATAAGGGTGAGTAAATGGCAATTTTTTCTCTTTTTTTTTTTCTTTTTACTCCTCAATTTAATTTTCAGTACAATTAGCAATCAGTAATTATCCTTTGATTCCTGTTGATTGTTGTTTGGAATCATGGAGAATACATTATTTCATTACTCATTACTGGAAGCTGTAGTGGTGTTTGAGAACACCAAGTAATGATCCAAGTTGTTGTTCCCCAAGAACGTGTGACTGAAGGACTGGGGAATGGCTGACAGATTGCACAGTGATTCAACTGCAGGATTACCAAACACATACAGCAGCTGATATTTGCCATCTTTACAAGCAATGGAGAAGACACATGCATGGGTTATATACATAAACTATGAGAAATTGCTCATCTCTGGAGTTTCAAAGACAAAACATCCTGAGTTACAACAAGCCACCGCATGCTGTCCTTTCCCATATCACTAGATGAACCGGTCGGCTCAGAGATACCTGCTTTCTGTGCATTGCAACATACTAGCCAGAGGCAAAAAACTATTTATTAGAGCATGAAAAAGGTACCAGTGATGGTGTGATTTTAGTTGATAAGACTTGTTTTCTGATGTGTGATAAGTGTTCTATCTTACCACAAAACGAAAGCTTTCATCCTTTCAATGCTTCCTTAAACCCCCTGGCACTGGCTCACATTGTGAGAGCCATGTTGGTCCTGCAAATAATAGTAACTAATGGTGACAGTGCAATATGAGAAAAACTTTTATTTATTTTAGAAATGCATTATACATATATTAAATGAATAAAATATTTGCTGTTTGACACATTTGCTGCTTTGAAATTTTTTTTCAAGGTTTTTCAAAAGTTTTGCAAGGTTCAGGATTCACCCATATTTTCTAGGACTATAAGTACATTTTTTTCCAATGAATGTTACATTTGATTCTGTTACATGATGGAGAAGATACTGTGATAGATGAAAACAGGTCAGATTGATCTCTATTTGTATTTTAACACTTAATTTTTAAGAAAAAAGATTAGTTTGCATAACTACTGCACTATATATACAGTGTGCACTAATATACTGCAATGCAACATGTTACAAAATTGTATTATATTGATATATAATATGTCATATATATTTTAGTTGCACACTAAATGAAAATGTATGTACCACACTTAACTGCTATTGTTTTGTACTGCAAGTGTTTATATTTTTTCCTTGGTTATGTTTAATCTTGCCTACAGCACAAATCTAGGACAGCGACTGGTGCACCCTAAAAAAAAGAAAGAAAAACATACATGATGTCCCTGGGCTTTGCCACAAACTTTCAATCACTCATATTCTCTCACGAAATGGTCACAATCTAAATATATACCCCCTTCTTCTAGACTGTCCTTGCACTATACTGTAGTTATTTTAGTTTGTTTCATGTCTCTATGGTGGGAACAAGAGATTTCTGGCAAATTGCCTCCATCTCAGAGACTTTCCCTCATCATTGGCTCAATCTAAAACTGGAGAGTTCTTTTATCAGGTGAGGCGCTGCCTTGTAATAGAAGAGGCCCATGCCTGATGTTTAACTTTCACATTCCTCAGACTCACGCAGTTTGTTATTTTATATTCCGGTGGTCCAGCGGGGGTTGCGAATAACTGGTGTTATCAGATCCATATGTTTCCACACACACTACCTCTCAGATTTTTCAGTTCTGTGTAAAGCACATGTGGTATTTCTGCTCAGTCAGCACAAAGCTACACCAGCTGGGGCCAATAGGGTTTCTAGGGACAGAAAAGGAAATGACACAAACATGCAGACAGTGATGCTGACAGACATGAATACAGATACTCTTCACCACATGGAACGTGCTAGCAGTTATGGAAGCAGAATAATGACAATAGTTTTTGAAACATAAAGCATGCTGAATTCCACAAATCTAAAAAAAGATGCATTGCAATTAACAGTGCTTGCATTTTAATGCCTTGTATTTCCAGGGCTTGCATTTTTAGGTCCTGAAATTTAACATAGTTGTTTATTTAAGCTGTGAATATTTCGATTCAAAATATGTCACACATTTTCATAATTAAAAATTCAATAATTCATATTCACCTTCCAGAATTCACTTCCAAAATATTAAGTCTGTTTAAAAATACGATGTATAATATTCGACAGGCAAATTTCGGTCATTTTATTTCACTTTCCAAATTCGCTACCACAAATTCACTGGTTAAAATTCGGCAGAAAATTCAGCGGTGCACATCCGGGACCCGCAGGAATAGCAGAAGAGCACCGATGCATGATCTCCAGCTGATGTCAGCCGCTCACCGGCTGTTGATGAAGGCCATGTGTGGATCAAGTCATTCATTTACAAAAACTGATTTGCAGAAATGGAACAAGCGCTAAGTAGAAGTTTTGATTATCGGGGTCAGTATAAACGTGTGAAAATGCTGATTGTGTGTATGTTTAATTCAACATCTTCGCTGTTTCCCGTAGCCTATATGTAAGCAGCTTTCTCTACCACAAATGAGATTATAATGCTCTTTTACCCAATGCTGAAGTACAGAACTAACATTACATCTGAGGAAGACATATATTGCTTTCGGCTGCTTAGTTTCTGTAACTTTGTATCATGTGACGCTGTGCTGTAATACTGGGGTTCCCCTCATACGTCACACTCCAGGGTTCCCCAACACGCGTGACGCGCTTCAGTGAACTAATACAGTGATATGAGACCTCAGATCTCACAATACACTTTACTGATGATTATGCGAACTATATCGACAGTTAAGCAGATGTAGAATATGAACGAAATCGTTTCCCTCAGCAGAAATCGGTTAAAGAAAACGCATTACGCGGCTCAGTAGCGCACTAACGCTATGACAGCTGTCAGGCTTGTTTGAGATGCGCCTCGCCTGAACTGTAGGTGAGAGCAGGTGGCTGCAGTGAGGGGAGGAGAGGAATAAACACAGTCAAGATGGACAGCTCTGCCCTCTCAAAGCACAACAGATACCTACGAGATCAAAGGCGGATATCGCGTTATTCACACTCATGTGCTGTGCTGCTGATAAACCTGATATAATTTCAGTTCTGTTGCTTTTATATGAATATAAATATGATGAACAAGACACTGAAGGTGCTTTCTATTTAATCCCATACGAAAGGCGTATTTATCATCTATTTCTACTTTAATACAAACATGTATTTTAGATTTTTATAGAAATATGACAACAATCACATATCTCACACAGAGATCGCACTGTCATAGTGTTTGGGAATATTCAAGCATAATTTAAATACACAATCACATGAAATCAGATAAAAATAAATAAATAAATAAATAAAACATTTTAGCTGAGAACGCAGCATCACAGTTGTCTGAACCAATGAGCATGAAGCTGTATCATCAGCCAGTCGTTTCCCATCATGCTTTTGATCAGCGCAGTCAACAAAAAAGCACTGAAAACATGTAATGCTCTGAAAACATTGAAATTTCTGTAATTCTCTTCCTTTTTTTCTCTAGCAGCTAATGTTTATTTGATCATGTGAACGTAATACCTCTTGTTCTTGTGGCATTGAATAAATAAAGCATTGGAAAAAAAATAAAATAAAAAATTGATCGGCGCAGTCGGTGGAGAGCAACTGCGCGCGACTGCTCAATCCGACTCAGCCGCCTCGCCGTCGCGAGAGTTTTTTGGCACACGTCAGCATTACATCAGAACAAGGCGGGTGTAACTCGGACACTTTTTATTTATTTATTTTAAAAGATGTTTGTGGTAGGCTAACTATAATTTATTTGTTTTTCTCTTTATATTTCTTTTTTTTTGTTATTACTATTATTGAGGTATTTACTGTTTTGTATTCTGGTTGTGTATGTATTTTATTGCTTTGACTGTATCCCCTGTGAATGTTATATGTTTAATAAAAAAAAAAAAAAATAAAATAAAAAATAAAACCTCGGACACTTTTCTAACCGGCATGCATCTCGCGGTGATCACCGGTGATCGGTTCTGCGCAGATTTTGCTCATCTCAAACAAGCCTATTAAAAGACCAAACTCAGATCTTACTGATGATGCAAACAGATGAGGATATGAACAGGGAACGCGCAAAGCTGCACGTTAAACATTTCCCATAAAGAAAACACTTAACGTGGTTTGTTGCCTCAGTGATAATAAATGATTAAATTCAGCATCTAATTAATAAAATATATTACTGTATATTATGTAGCCTACATTTAAGCAGATGAGCCCAGAATATGAGCCCACAACCAACAAGTTTCACCAAACCATTTTTTTCTCCCATAGAAAACCAAGCGCGGTTTTTTTTTAGGTTTTGATATTCGCTGCATATTCGCCTAGGCTGCTTTAGGGACCGTACGCAAATTTACCTCACAGTCCAAAACGAAGTAATAATTTATTAAATTATTTACATTTAATTATTAAATTCCAGTAATTTATTCAAATTAATGTTTACAGTAAATGAATAATTTACTCAAACTGACTAAATATATATTGCCAATAACTTGCCTTAGACAATAATTTCCCTAAGTATGCACACTAGACAAATATTTTTAAGAAAAAAAATTACACATTCACCAAAATGGGATTTTTCGTGTTCCAAATGTTGTATGTTACTAGTGACCAGACTGACTTACCACAGTTGAAATTTTTCCAACATCTTCCTCACTGTACATACAGTATATAATTATTCTTAAGAAATTACTGTAATTCACATTTTTTTTTGTTTTGTTTTGTTTTTTTTTGTTTTTTAATATGCTCCAGAGGTTGTAGTACATTCCTAGTGACAAGACTGGCTTACCATAGGTGAAATTTTGCTAATACCTCCCTTAATGTACATAAAGTACATCAATATTTTATACTGCAACCTTTGGAACATGAACAATTCCTTTTGGAGTCTTACAGATTTTTTTGTTTTTGTTTTTGTTTTAAATAATTGTGAATTGTACATACAGTAAGGGAGATATTGGCAAAATTTCACAACGTACTACAACCTGTGGAACATGAAAAACTTTTTTAAAAAGATATTTGTGTACTGTAGAATACAGATACTGGCAAAATCTAACCTGTAATAAGTCAGTTTTGTATCTAGCAACGTACTACAACCGTTGGAACATGAAAAAAAAAAAAAAAAAACCCTTTCCAGTGATCTTTTATATGTAAATAATTGTGTACTGTACATACAGGTGCATCTCAATAAATTAGAATGTCGTGGAAAAGTTCATTTATTTCAGTAATTCAACTCAAATTGTGAAACTCATGTATTAAATAAATTCACTGCACACAGACTGAAGTAGTTTAAGTCTTTGGTTCTTTTAATTGTGATGATTTTGGCTTACATTTAACAAAAACCCACAAATTCACTATCTCAACAAATTAGAATACTTCATAAGACCAATAAAAAAACATTTTTAGTGAATTGTTGGCCTTCTGGAAAGTATGTTCATTTACTGTATATGTACTCAATACATGGTAGGGGCTCCTTTTGCTTTAATTACTGCCTCAATTCGGCGTGGCATGGAGGTGATCAGTTTGTGGCACTGCTGAGGTGGTATGGAAGCCCAGGTTTCTTTGACAGTGGCCTTCAGCTCATCTGCATTTTTTGGTCTCTTGTTTCTCATTTTCCTCTTGACAATACCCCATAGATTCTCTATGGGATTCAGGTCTAGTGAGTTTGCTGGCCAGTCAAGCACACCAACACCATGGTCACTGAACCAACTTTTGGTGCTTTTGGCAGTGTGGGCAGGTGCCAAATCCTGCTGGAAAATGAAATCAGCATCTTTAAAAAGCTGGTCAGCAGAAGGAAGCATGAAGTGCTCCAAAATATCTTGGTAAACGGGTGCAGTGACTTTGGTTTTCAAAAAACACAATAGACCAACACCAGCAGATGACATTGCACCCCAAATCATCACAGACTGTGGAAACTTAACACTGGACTTCAAGCAACTTGGGCTATGAGCTTCTCCACCCTTCCTCCAGACTCTAGGACCTTGGTTTCCAAATGAAATACAAAACTTGCTCTCATCTGAAAAGAGGACTTTGGACCACTGGGCAACAGTCCAGTTCTTCTTCTCCTTAGCCCAGTTAAGACGCCTCTGATGTTGTCTGTGGTTCAGGAGTGGCTTAACAAGAGGAATACGACAACTGTAGCCAAATTACTTGACACGTCTGTGTGTGGTGGCTCTTGATGCCTTGACCCCATAAGGGTCCTCATAAGGCTGCGGTTCTCTCAGTTATTTGTGCATATTTTTCTTCCACACTTTTTCCTTCCACTCAACTTTCTGTTAACATGCTTGGATACAGCACTCTGTGAACAGCCAGCTTCTTTGGCATTGAATGTTTGTGGCTTACCCTCCTTGTGAAGGGTGTCAATGATTGTCTTCTGGACAACTGTCAGATCAGCAGTCTTCCCCATGATTGTGTAGCCTAGTGAACCAAACTGAGAGACCATTTTGAAGGCTCAGGAAACCTTTGCAGGTGTTTTGAGTTGATTAGCTGATTGGCATGTCACCATATTCTAATTTGTTGAGATAGTGAATTGGTGGGTTTTTGTTAAATGTGAGCCAAAATCATCACAATTAAAAGAACCAAAGACTTAAACTACTTCAGTCTGTGTGCACTGAATTTATTTAATACACGAGTTTCACAATTTGAGTTGAATTACTGAAATAAATGAACTTTTCCACGACATTCTAATTTATTGAGATGCACCTGTATATATAAAGGGAGGTATTGGCAAAATCTTATCTGTAGTAAATCACTATGAGCAATACAAGCTTTGCAATTTGACAGTGTGTTATTTTAAATGTAATGTCAGATGGCCCCTTTATTGCCATAGCGCGTCAATGCTTTCTCCGATTTACATTTACAGCAAGAATACACCTAGGCAGTTTTAAACTCCTTTTTATGTCGATATAAAGTGGTTGCTTACTCTTAAAACTAATCGTGGTATTGATATCTTTGTAAGACTGTCGACTCTATAGATCAGTGGTAAGGGAAAGCAACGAAAATGCAGCGCGTTGCGTTCTTCTGACCTCATTTGCTTGCCTGTATATAGTTTGCATAATCATCAGTAAAGTATATTGTGAGATCTGAGGTCTTATATCACTGTATTAGTTCACTGAGTCGCGTCACGTGTCGTTGGGGAATCCTTGAGTGTGAGGTATGAGGGGAACCGTGGTATTACAGCACAGCTTCACACAAGCCATGATACAAAGTTAGAGAAACTAAGCAGCCGAAAGCAATATATGTCTTCCTCAGATGTAATGTTAGTTCTGTACTTCAGCGTTGGGTAAAAGAGCATTATAATTTCCTTTGTGGTAGAGAAAGCTGCTTACATGTAGGCTACGGGAAACAGCGAAGATGTTGAATTAAACATACACACAATCAGCATTTCCACGTTTATACTGGCCCCTATAATCAAAACTTCTACTTAGCGCTTGCTCCATTTCTGCGAATCAGTTTTTGTAAATGAATGACTTGATCCACATATGGCCTTCATCAACAGCCGGTGAGCGGCTGACATCAGCTGGAGATCATGCATCGGTGCTCTACTGCTTTTCCTGCGGGTCCCGGATGTGCACCGCTGAATTTTCTGCCGAATTTTAACCAGTGAATTTGTGGTAGCGAATTTGGAAAGTGAAATAAAATGACGAAATTTGCCTGTCGAATATTATACATCGTATTTTTAAACAGACTTAATATTTTGGAAGTGAATTCTTCCAAATAATTCAGGTGAAAATGAATTATTGAAGTTTTAATTATGAAAATGTGTGTAAAATATTTTGAATTGAAATATTCACAGCTTAAATAAACAACTATGTTAAATTTCAGGACCTAAAAATGCAAGCCCTGGAAATACAAGGCATCAAAATGCAAGCACTGTTAATTGCAATGCAGCTTTTTTTTTTCGATTTGTGGAATTCAGCATGCTTTATGTTTCAAAAACTATTGTCATTATTCTGCTTCCATAAGCAGTTCTGTTACAATATACAATGATCAGAGCTGTATTTAATAAAATAAAAACAAGTATTGTGCCAATAACGGTTTGCTCTGAAGACAAAGAATCACACATCTTTAACTACTCGGTCAGACAGTAAGTAAAATCACAAGTTGAAGTGGAAAAATAATCATCAAGTGTTTCCATATGTGATCAGTATTCCTAAAAGCATTTCACAAGTATTTATCATGATTTGTAAATGATCCAGGAAGGAGACAGTTCTTGTTGGTTGACTATGAGGATGTGGTATTCATTCAGTCATGGAGCAGCTTCTTGCTCTGGCTGTTCTCCAACATGAGAACATTCCTGCTCTGGGTTGTGCTCTTAAACTGCTGCTGACACAGAAAAACAGGAGGGTCCTCACTAATATTTTCAGCATATAAAAATAATAATGATTAAAAAAAAATGATTATAAAATTAAAAGAGTCTGATGTGTAAATTCTGTTTCTTTTTTTTTTCTTTTTTTTTACCGGTTTTTTTTTTTTTTTTTTTTTTTTGTGGTATATGAGATTAACACGTTTTTTTCCCTTCAGATTATTATTGAAATATATTGTTTACATAAAGAACAGTATAAATCAATATGTGCAAATGACTCTGTTAAATGAAAAAGAGAATATGATTTCATTGTTACTGCTTATTATGATCATGTTTTAGACCAGAACGAAAAGACAAAACAAGTGATTCATGTGATTTTTGTGTTAAGACGCAGGCGTGGGGAGCCAACAATATTGCGAAACTGTTGAGAAAAGAGGACAAACCAACCACAAGACATTCTTCTCACATTTCATCAAAAGCGTACCCTCCCTATAAGTTTGAAAAGTCCCTCCATAGCTGTTTTCTTTTAAAATATCTTGCATATTGACCTCAAGGTGAGTGTCCTTTGGGACAAAGGATACTTTAGGAAGCACAGATTTATCATATTAATTGGGTCAGAACATATCCTAAGATCATAGGACATTCAGCCTATTTTCAACTTTATTTCATTGTTGTAAATACTATGGACTGAGGCTTTTGTGATTGTTGATATTTGACATAAAATCCAAACAAAACAAAATGTACATATGACTGTAATTTACCATATCGGCTCTTTTTAAGGGCTGTTGTAAATAGACTGACTAAAATTCCTTCTCATTGTAATTTGTCTAGAGAATTACACCCTTACAAACTGCTCTCTGAAATACACTTCCAAGGGTATCGGATCGTTTTCTTGTCACCATGCCTTTTCTCAGGGTCTGTTGATGATATCTTGATAGACTAAGGTTAATTCAGGCAAATTTTGCCACATTTTGCTAAAAAATCTGGAACAGTATTAAAATGTGTACTCTCAAAAATCAGCCCAAGAGTCATTTAAATATCAAAATTCAAAATGTGTGGGTTCAGAATGGGCCAATGAGTCTGTGCAAAACCATCATTACGAACAAAGGCCTATTTTACCTGACATCATCCTATTTGGTTAGCATTTAAAATCAAGAGTTACTGAAATTTCAGTGTTGAGTCATAATGAATTACTATTACATTTCAGTTTAGAAACTTATTTGCAAAAGAAGACGAAGCCTTAAAAGGGATACTTCATTCAAAAATGAAAATTCTTTCATTAATTACTTACCCTCATGTATTTCCAAACCTGTAAAACCTTCATTCATCTTCGGAACACAAATTAAGATATTTTTGATGAAATTCGAGAGCTTTCTGACCTTCCATAGGTGATAGGTGACATAGGTGACACCTAGATGAACAGTTTACCATTGTTTTTATGACTAAGCCATTCTGCTCAAATGCTATTGAGCTTTAAATTATGGCATATTTTGCGTTTGAGCCCATTCGGTACTGAAAAATAGAAATTTTTGCATATGATTTACAGTTTATTTTTAATAAATATCAAAAATGTAAAAGGTGTGTATTATAGTTGATACCTAGATGAACAGTTTACAGTTTGTGTTATGACTGTCAGTCATTCTCCTCAAATGCTATTGAGCTTTAAATTTGCGTTTGAGCCCATTCAGTAGAGAAAAATAGCATTTTTTTTCATATGATTTACAGTAGATTTTAATAAATATCAAAAATGTAAAAGGTGTGCATTACAGTTTACACCTAGATGAACAGTTTACAGTTTATGTTATGACTGTAAGTCATTCTCCTCAAATGCTATTGAGCTTTAAATTTGCGTTTGAGCCCATTCGGTAGTGAAAAATGGTAATTTTTACATATAACTTACAGTAGATTTTAATAAATATCAAAAATGTAAAAGATGTGCATTATCGCTGACACCTAAATGAACAGTTTACAGTTTGTGTTATGACTGTAAGTCATTCTCCTCGAATGCTATTGAGCTTTAAATTATGGCATATTTTATATTTGAGCCCATTCGG
Source organism: Spinibarbus caldwelli (assembly GCA_039654775.1). Taxonomy (NCBI): domain Eukaryota; kingdom Metazoa; phylum Chordata; class Actinopteri; order Cypriniformes; family Cyprinidae; genus Spinibarbus; species Spinibarbus caldwelli. Next base: position 16,595,119 of record CM077233.1, on the reverse strand, counting down.
TAGTGAAAAATAGCAATTTTTACATATGATTTACAGTTTATTTTAATAAATATCAAAAATGTAAAAGGTGTGCATTATAGTTGACACCTAGATGAACAGTTTACAGTTTGTGTTATGACTGTAAGTCATTCTCCTCAAATGCTATTGAGCTTTAAATTTGCATTTGAGCCCATTCGGTAGAGAAAAATAGCATTTTTTTCATATGATTTACAGTAGATTTTAATAAATATCAAAAATGTAAAAGGTGTGCATTACAGTTTACACCTAGATGAACAGTTTACAGTTTATGTTATGACTGTAAGTCATTCTCCTCAAATGCTATTGAGCTTTAAATTTGCGTTTGAGCCCATTCGGTAGTGAAAAATGGTAATTTTTACATATAACTTACAGTAGATTTTAATAAATATCAAAAATGTAAAAGATGTGCATTATCGCTGACACCTAAATGAACAGTTTACAGTTTGTGTTATGACTGTAAGTCATTCTCCTCGAATGCTATTGAGCTTTAAATTATGGCATATTTTATATTTGAGCCCATTCGGTAGTGAAAAATAGCAATTTTTACATATGATTTACAGTTTATTTTAATAAATATCAAAAATGTAAAAGGTGTGCATTATAGTTGACACCTAGATGAACAGTTTACAGTTTGTGTTATGACTGTAAGTCATTCTCCTCAAATGCTATTGAGCTTTAAATTTGCATTTGAGCCCATTCGGTAGAGAAAAATAGCATTTTTTTCATATGATTTACAGTAGATTTTAATAAATATCAAAAATGTAAAAGGTGTGCATTACATTTTACACCTAGATGAACAGTTTACAGTTTGTGTTATGACTGTAAGTCATTCTCCTCAAATGCTATTGAGCTTTAAATTTGCATTTGAGCCCATTCGGTAGTGAAAAATAGCATTTTTTTTTCCATATGATTTACAGTAGATTTTAATAAATATCAAAAATGTAAAAGGTGTGCATTATAGTTGACACCTAGATGAACAGTTTACAGTTTGAGTTATGACTGGAAGTCATTCTGTTCAAATGCTATTGACCTTTAAATTTGCATTTGAGCCCACTTGGTACTGAAAAAAAAAGAATTTTTAACAAATGATTTACAGTTTATTTTAATAAATATCAAAAATGTAAAAGGTGTGCATTATTGTTGACACCTAGATGTACAGTTTACAGTTGTTTTTATGACTTTAAGTCATTTTGCTCATATGCTATTGAAGTTAGAAAAGTAGAGTACCAATATGCATGTAACTTTGGAGACGGTCCCTAAATTTGCGAACATCGTCCAACTTCCGACTTTATGCCATTCGAAAACCTCTGCATATTATATGCACTCCAAACATGTTCGTATCATATATACGCCAAAGTCCATTTTTGCGTGTCGATACCACAAGTTTTCGTTTTTATTTGGCGTACTATTTATACGCATTTTCATAAGACCAAAAGTTCGTTAGAGTTTTCCCTATTTTCCTCGCTTTTATTCGCTTGCATGTGCGCATTTTACTTTCACTTTCGAATTAGCGGCAATTCGGCGTCAACTGAATGAATTGACAACAACAAAACAGTAGGACAAACTCACTTAGGCTATATTAAACATAGAATCTTTACACAGAATGTTTAATACATTAACTAATCGAATACAAACACCATGCTATCAGGCCTAATATAAAATAAATAACTTACACAAAGTTTAAATAGCTATAAAACACTGAAAATCAGCAAAAATTATTAACAAATTTATTTGGTGGAACCAAATAAATAGCCTAAGAAACGAATGTTAAAAAAGCTTCCAAAATCATCTTAGATAAACAGCAAAAGTCAAAAGGCCTTCCACAGTCTAAAATATTTTTAAAGCAGACGCTTTTGTATTTCGTTTCGAAACTAAATCTTTCGCCAAATGTCTTTCTCACATCACTCGTCAGCTCGACTCACTCTCCTCACGTGATAAATGAAATCTGACTCCTGCACTGCATTTTTCAAAGTAAAAAATAAAATAAAATAAAAATCACTTTATGATGTTAGTTTTAATATATAAATAAAAAATGGTAAAAACAAGGAAATTTCTCTGGCATTTCGTTCTTTTTGCTGTATGGAAAACGTAGGATACCGAACCGAGACACCACTCTCGAACTCACTGCTCTTGACTGAATAACTTATGATTAATCTATAGCCTATTCCATTTATACAGTGAAGAATATGCGATGTTATTTTACATTTGATTATTTAATTTCTGTACTTGAACACCTACAAATCTAAAAACCCAAAACATCTTTAATTTGTATCTTGTTCTATTCATTTATTTGTGCTATTGCTAATTTGTTCATTTGTTCTTCTTAATTTACTGACTGTTCACTTGTCTTTAATAATGTTTGAACTTTATATTTGTTAGACTAGTAGATTTTGCTGTGGTATTGAAATTGGAATCGTGAATTGGACAATTTAACTGGTATGTAATTTTGGTGTTATTTAAGCTTATTTATTATAATACAAGATAACGGGTCAAAAACAATTCTAACTTTTTGTTTTACAACAAAGTTAGGCTATTTGAAATAAAATATTTAAATGTTATTTGAAATAATATAAATATTAGCAGATAAATTATTTAAATTTAAATTCAGTTTCTTTCCATTTCTTATTAAAAAAAAAAAAATCATCTGGAAGAAGGAGGCCCAAATTTCTGTCTTGCATAGGATACTCCCCTTAAAACTCTTCATGGCGCCCCTGACTGTAACCAACAGTTTTTAGTTAAAATTTTAATATTTAGGCTACTGGCTGTTTAACTGATCACATCCCAGTCGTATGTTATGTCTATAGCTACCTCTGTGTTCTCTTATGTTATTGACAAAATCACATCTCTTCAGCAGCGTTTGTCTCTTTCTCGCGTCGGAGCGCGCTGGAATGTGAGCTGAAGCGAGGGGCGGTCTCCGCTGCGCTCATCACACAAGTATGTGGATGTTGCACAGAGTCCAGAGCGACGCGGGAGAAGCGCTTCACTTCTCAGCGCTGCGGACAGAGGACGTACTGAGAGCCGAGGTTCAGCTTTACACATAACTCACCCTCATCACAACCTGAAGAGCACTGAGGACAACTTAGCGCACTTTGAACATTTCTCTCATACTGTAACATGGACAGACTGCAGACTCGAGGTCAACCGGTTGATGTTCAGCAACAGTGAATGAAGATGAGGTTCAGTTAATCCATCATGGATCACCATCACGATCTGAAATGTAAAATAGTTGTGGTCGGGGACACTCAGTGTGGGAAGACGTCTTTGTTAAATGTTTTTGCCAAAGACTCCTTTCCAGAGGTTTGTAGAGAAAAGTCACGACTGTGAACATTAATTCGATTTTTAATGTTATGAGTGCAAAACTTACGTTATGTTTTAGCCCTGAGTTAATAGTTTTGACTTGGTAAATATCAAACTTTTGCTTTTTCTCTCACAGAACTATGTTCCTACAGTGTTTGAGAACTACACAGCCAGTTTTGAGGTGGACACATTGAGAGTTGAGCTCAGTCTTTGGGATACTTCAGGTAAGAGGAGGAAAAGCCATTTGATGTAGTCTCTGAGGACATTAAATTAGAGATTTTTATCCAAGCCTCCATCGTATGCCTCCACACACATTCACATATGTATTTCTTAGTCGACAGAAGCTGTAATGCATTTTTTTGAGGTTTTGGGCTTTGTGGGCTATGTGATGGAGTTTTCTAAAGGCCATGAACCTCCTCCTATTTCTGGTGGACTGGGACTGGGTGAGGACCACAGGGATTTTTGTTAGAGTTATATGATTCATCTGTAGGCGAATGAAATTCATAAGTATAAATCGTGCATATGTGGGATGATGAGGTTGAAGCAGACTGAGCAGTTAAGCGAAGGAGCAAACATTTAAAAGTGAGTGTTAATGGACAATTTTCATATTTTATTAACATAGCTAGGTTTTAGTTTCGACTTGGGTTCGGGTTTTCCTTATCAAAAGCAAAGCTTATAAGGACATCTTGAGTTATCTACAGTTCAGGTAAACAGTTATAAGCTCTTCATGTTGCACTATCAGCATATTAATTTTTCTTTTGTAAACACCATGGTTTAGAATAAAAAGTTTTTGTGGGACTTCAACTGAATCAAGCTGTAAATCTGTGTTTGGTTCTAACTGTAAGCTTTATTTTTTAAGAGGGTACAGTAAACTAGCCCAATCCAGTTGATACAGACTCACCACGGATTGCCCATGATGTTCTCACTCTTGTCTCCCACACTTCTAGAATGACTCAGATGAATGTTGTTAATGTTAGGTAATACTATTCTCAAAATAAACTACAGATATGTGATTGTAGCACGATTTCTTACAACACAGTTGTTTATATATTGTGAAATCTGTTTATATATGTAATCTGAATTTACAGTTATCATCTTTTCCCTCCTCATCTATGTTTTTGTGAGCAACCCATGAAGCTGCTCGCCATCCTTTTATCAGAATGGCCAGACATTTCAAAATGAGACCTTTAAATATTTCAGTAATGATGGCTAATGATCTGAGGTTTGAACTCATTTCAAGCCCTACAAACTTTCTAGAGCAGATTCAACACTAACCTCCCAGAATAGCACTGTAACCTAATTTACTGGGCTTGAATCATGAGTACATGTGCTGTCTTCCTATAGCGGGACAGTGACTTGCACAGGGACCCCCACAGAAAATCAACCATTGTCAGTCGAACACAATGTCCTTATAAGATTTTACTCATAGTGACAATTTCAATAAATAAATAGATAAGGAAAAATATTTACTTTTGACTTTTAATTATTAGACTTTATTTTAAAGACTTTTCACTGTAAATAACAGTAGTGTTTGTAATTTATGGGGATGTTGTTCTACAAAATGCATGCTATAAATGACTATAAAAGAAAAGAAAAAAAAAATACTCCTCACTGATGACTTTCCAGGACAGATGTGATTCTGACACACTGCATTGAGTAGCCATGTCTGCCAGAAGCTTTTATTTATTATTTTTGTTTTATTTATCATTTATAAAATAAAAAAACTAAAATTATTAAAATATATATTTTGGTAATTGAAATAAAGGTTAAATAAAATATAATATATTAAATAAAAAACTTAAACTTAAAAAAGAAATTCTGCCTTGGCAACTAACTGAAATAAATAATTTGAAGTACTAAAATTACTAAAACTGGAATAAAAATAGATTAAAGCTAAACAGAAATATTAGAAATAACTAAAATGACCAAAGCACATAACATTTTTTAAAACTCAAAATAAAACTAAAATTAAAAAAGACAAATGAAAGCTATAATATAAAGGAAAAATGTATAATAAAATTGTATACAGCCTTTTAAAGAGTTTGATAGATTGTGAATATAAATAAGAGTTAATTGCAACGGTTCAGCAAAGTGTGCATATGGAATAAATCTAATAGCAATACCTTAAAACAATTCAGCTGCATAAATATATCACACTAACACGCTGCTTAACGTTTTTCCGTTGTACTGTTATTGTACAGATTTATTCGTTTATGTTAAGTAATAATTTATTTATTAGTAGTGTTTTTGTGTCTATTTGCAGGGTCTCCATACTATGACAACGTGCGCCCCCTCTCTTACCCAGACGCTGATGCAGTTCTCATCTGTTTTGATATCGGTCGACCGGAGACTCTGGAGAATGTGCTAAGGAAGGTAAGCTGATTTTAAAGACATTTGTTCATCGATGCTGAATGTTTGTAAACTGTTGTAGCTCTGAGTTGTGGTTGTGATATTCTCACAAGCCCTGTCTTTGTAGCAATGAGAACAAAAGTCCAGACATCTGAGAGAAGAGTCCAGTGAATGAGAGTGGGAATGTGTGGGAGGGCTTTGATCCTTTGACTATCACATGAGGGGGAGAACGACAACCAGTAAGAGCTTGTTTACGTTGGGTCTCAGAATCAGAGAGCCTTTGTGCCACAGAATGCTTTGTAACCTCTGTTGTCATTGGGAGGCAAGAGGTTTTGAGAGAGCGAGAATTAGCCGTTTTGGGGTGCTTTGGTGTTTGCACTGACTAGAGTGATCTGTGCCACATCAGGAGTGATTCTAGGACTGTAGTCACTATACTGTATGCTAGGGTTCTCCACTGGCTAGAAGGAAAAAATCTAATAAAACAAAATAAATGTGTGTTAGTATCTGGTCATGTCATGGAGTCATGAAGAACAATCATACAATCAGATTTTCATGGGTGCTGAGATAACAAACATGGTTTAGAATCACTGGATGTCATATAAACAATGTAGAAAGGAATTTGTGGGCCTATCATTTTCCAAATAAACAGCTCAATCCAGTATTATACAGATTACTTGAAAAAATGAATAATTATATTATGGCCTTCAGAATTAATTTTAGGTTAACACTTAGTTTTACTGATATTATGATATTACTTATTTTAATAACATTACAATATATATTCAAAAATAGTATTTTTTTAATATATTTTGATTTAGGTTTTATTTTTAGATTTTCAGGTTTTATTTTAATACTTCATCTTAAACTTATTTTAAGTTAGTTGCAAAGGCAACATGTCTAATTTTGTTTATACTTTATATTTTGGTTTATTATTATTATTAAAAAATATAATCATTTTTTAAAAGTTTTAGTTAACAACAACAACAATTTATATATCAGAATTTTTTTTAAAATACATACGATTTTATGATTGTCATCAATCTAACACTACGTTTTAAATCCTTTAGTGGAAGGGAGAAATTGAAGAATTCTGTCCCAATACTAAAGTACTTTTGGTTGGATGCAAGTCAGACCTGCGTGCAGACCTGGCCACATTTGTGCAGCTGTCCAATGACATTCCTTCATCGTATGACCAGGTGAGTAAAGAATATTTTATACCTTTTATGAAAAAAAAAAGAACAGATGCAAAATATAATTTCAAAAGCTTGTACTAGAAAATAATGCAATTAGATCCTTAGCATAGTATTTGAAGCATTATAGTATTAGTAGTAGCTTAAGTATCTTTACCCAAGGACCTCTTGGCAGTATAGGATTTTAAACCTGGGCAATAATAACATGCATAGTACCTTATTCATGTACTTATACTTTAAGATTCTTAGCTTGCAAACCATTAAAATAATCATGTTTGTTGCACACAATCATATACTTGTACATTATACTTTAAATTCACTTGAAACATTTGGCTAAACTTTAGCTTTGAAATTAGTTTAGCTTATATTTGACCCCTAAGGGTCCTCCTGTTGATGACCTCTGCATTAGATGACTGGAAATCAAGTATTTAGTATTTAAATATATAGTAATTTTTAACTATTTGTTTTAGGGTTCAAACATGGCCAAGCTGATCTCGGCTCCTTACATCGAGTGCTCAGCGCAGCAGTCGGAGAACAGCGTGAGGGACATTTTTCACATAGCCACACTGGCCTGCATCAGTAAAAGCAACAAGAATGTGAAGCGCATCAAGTCCAGCAGAGCCACCAAGAGGACTTCACGTGTATCTAACAGGCCTGAGCTGGACTCAGTGTCACGTCTACACAAGACCAAGGCAAAAACCTGCACAGTCATGTGATTTCAGAAGCCATTTCATCTGCATGCATTCCTTCTCCTATCAGGATTCTTTCTAAAACTCCACTGGGGAATTCATGGGACATGAACTGAAGGGAGATATTTTGCACTATAATCACAATATGTACGACTGAGTCAGTGACGTATTAATGATGATGCAGTCTATTCTCCCCATTTAAAAGCACCTCAGAACATAATAAAACACCTAAAGCAGGGAAAATGTTCCTATGTACTGCCAAATGAGCACTTATAACTTTGTAGAAGCTGTCCAAAGAAGAATTTCCTCTAGATTTTGTTGTTATTTCATTGCAACGTACCCCAGTTTATGGATGTAACTAACTTGGATTAATGCATGGTCAGTGCTGCTAACCTTAGTCCTGTACAATCAGACTACACCAAAAAGTATCAAATAATGTCACAGATATACATTGTATTTTCTTTTCTGAGATATTAATATGTCAATAAATGAAGCATACCTGTCGAAAACTGTTCTTAACTCATATCATTATATGCAAACACATCCCAAACACCATATAGCATAAAAACGTTCTAAAATCCTTTAAGTATGAGGATTTTAGGGTTTGCCTGTACTCTTTCTTTAAAATAACTTAAAGGGATAGTTCACCTAAAAATGAAAATTCGGTCGTCATTTACTCACCCTCAAGTTGTTCCAAACTATGACTTACATTTTTTTTCTTCCCAAAAAAGAAGATATATTGAAGAATGTTTGTGACCAAACTGGTAGCATTTGACTTCCATAGTATGGAACTATGACTATGGAAGTCAATGGGGACCTTATTAATTTTTGTAAACAAAAGCAAAAGTATAATAATTGCCATACTGGTATATGTATCAATGTATCACGGATTGTGATTTATTTAAATGCAAGCTACCTGAAAGTAACATCCTTCATTGACACTGGCAAAACAAGTGTTTCCTGCAGATTTCTAGTGCATTTAGTTTGAGCCAACACTACCATCTGCTGGATATAATTGGTAAATCAGGTAAATTGGGAAAATATGAAAATACTGTATAAATAGCGTATGCTAAACATGTACTTTTATTTATTTTATTGAAAGATTAAGAAATCAAAAGGCAAATCATCTGCAGAATAAACTTTTAGAGAATGCAACTGGGTGTCAGGCTTGCAAAATCTATTTCATGGTGAATTTATTTTAAAGGTTGGGATAGAAAAAAGGAAAACATTTTAAAAATTATTAAAATTCACTGACACATTCCATATTAACTTTCTTATAGATAGTTTTTTATCACATTAATTTAATCAGCTTAGACCTGTGCACTGCCTAGGCCTGAAGTGTCAAACTCAGATTTTTTGTTGATATAAAAGTGGAACAAAAACAAACATATGTAAAAGCTGGAATATTTCTATTTATTGCATTTACATTTCTCACCCACATGGGGGCATCATCGGAGTTTGCGTTCATTTTGAAACTGAACTAGAGAGATGGATTTCATGGAAACGGTGGGCAGGTGTTGCAACATGTGGTCAATTATTATCAATATTATTCTTACTATATTCTCACCAGCAAGGACAATGTAATCTGAAAATAGATATGTTAAAGTGTAATATTCATTTCCTCTAAAAATAAAAATAAAAAACATAATTAAAAAAATGAAGGTGCATTCACAAAAGAAAATAATAAGTTGACATTATTTGTAAAAGATCTAAAAATCCTCACATCTGACACATTAATCCACATGCAATTAAAACAAACTATTTATACAATGCAATTTCAAAAATGAGTCCATTTACAGTATACTGTATAATAGGTATTTAAATCAGTAAAATAAGTGTTATTGTAAGTGTTATTATAAATAAAAATGCCTTTAAAAAGGCAACAGTCAAGCAATGTAATTTAGTAAGCACTTTGTGTCCACAGGGCTACGCATTGCAGTTATATTTTTCAATTATACAAGTCAAATATGTAAACAACATTATCTAGAAACTGCAAACTGCTTTGAGAAGTGCATAGTTATTTATACAGAAGCATTTACTTTGACTGGCTCCTCTTGCTCCTTTTGTCTATCAATAAACTGCAGGTCAATGGATGTGGCAGGGACCAGAAGAGTTCGCGTGATCGGCTTCACAGTCCTTCCTGAAGGGTCTGGACACACTTCATAATGTTTAATCAACTGCAAAAGGTAAAAAAAAATAAGGCATTTTGACCTTAACATGCACGGTTTATTCAAGTTTAATGTTTATCACAGGAAACATGCTGAACAGATTAATCTTAGTTACTCATTGATAAGTAGAACTATCTCTGTAATAGCAGAGGAGGTTGGACCAAAGGGGAAAGACTGAAGATTAGGCAAGGATCCAAAACTAACACAACAAAATGATCAGCTAAACTGGGTCAGGAGAGTCAGTGGTGACATGGAAGGGTTCAACATTCATGGAATGACCTAAAAGTGCATTTCTTTGTTTTATACCATTTAAACTCATCAAAATTTCTGTTTATTTGCGTTTATTTAAAATCCAGATTTTCAATGTGGCCTCAGACTTCTTTTCATTTCAGAACAGAATCATCTGTGAAATGTGTTCTTACCCGGGACAAGAGGAGGTACATCTCCAGTTCAGCCACTCTGCGGCCCAGGCAGGCACGGATGCCAAAGCCAAACGGCACAGATCCGAAGGGATGCTGGTTTAACTGCTTCTCCCCCCGGATCCAGCGCTGAGGGAGGAAGGCAAAAGGATTGGGAAACACCCTTTCATCGTAGGACACTGCAAAGTGGCAGAGGTGGAAAAGAGTCTGGAAAACACAGAATACACAGTGCTGATCAGTTTGGACATCTATTTACTGGTACCAGATTGAATGCACATCAGATTCCAGCTGTATTCGTTTCTGGAATGGCAGTTTGTAGTTCAGCTTACATTTTTAGGGAAGAGGTGGTCGCCCACCACTATTTCTCTTTCAGCAACAATACGAGCATTCCCAGGAACCACCGGATATAAACTGAGAGAACATGTTTGGAGGAGTAATTTAGCATGCTAACACAACACTGTTTTCACTACTTTGACACGCTTTTAATGAAATAGTTAACCCAAAAATTAATATTTACTAAAAATGTACTCACCCTCAGGCCATCCAAAATGTAGATGTGTTCGTTTCTTCATCAGAACATACAGTATTTTCAGAAATTTAGCATTGCATCACTTCCTCACCAGTGGATCCTCTGCAGTGAATGGGTGCCGTCAGAATAAGAGTCCAAACAGCTGATAAAAACATCAAAATAATCCACAAGAAATCTACATGATTCCCGCCCGTGAATTCATGTTAAGTGAAGTGAAAAGTTTGTAATAAGCATCAAGACCACTGCTTCCAGCTAAAATATTTGTCCTTTATTCATAATACTGCTTTCTTCAATTTCTCCACTGATTGACTAGAGCTGTGTTGATTACTTCTTGTGATGCTTTTACCAGCTGTTTGGACTCTCATTCTGACGGCACCCATTCACTGCAGAGGATCCAAAACCTGTTCTGATGAAGAAACAAACTCATCTAAATCTAAATCAAGTGCATTTTAACCAACTTTTCATTTCTGGGTGAACCATTCCTTTAAATATGTTTATAGCACAGAATAACTGAGAGATACAGAAGATACTATACCGAAGAGTCTCTCTAACGATGGCCTTTAGCAATGGCATCCTGGTGATGTCTTCACTGCAGGGGACTTTGTCACCCGGGCAGACACTGATAACCTCCTCATACAGCTTCTGCTGGATCTCTGGCTCCCGTGCCAAGTGATAAAGCGCCCAGGAAATAGTGTTTGATGTCTAAAATGAGCATGCATCAAAAATGCAGAATCTCAAATACATTGCAAATACTAGTGATGCTTATTTATTGCTTATTTATTTCTCTTAGTTTTAAATCAAATGTTGTAAATGGCAAGATAAGTAATGCATTGAATCCTTAAAGAGTGAAGATACTTACAGTGTCGACTCCTGCCAGCAGAAGCTCTGTAATGCTTCCCAAAACCTCAGTGAAGGACATCTGCTCACTGGTCAGAAGGTGTGTCAGATACTCGCCCTCCACTAGCTGCCCATGTTTCACCCTTTCCTGAATCTCTGCCATCTTCTCCTGCACTAGTTCCTCCGCTGTGCAAAAAAAAAAAAAAAAACAGCATTATTGAAGAAGACTGGCATTCTGTGACCTAATGCGTATAGTTTGAATAGAGACACTCTACACTAATGTTCAAATGTTTGGGGGATTCTTTAATGTTTAATGAAAAAAGTCTCTTATTCTCACATTAACTGCATTTATTTGATAAAAAAAAAAAAAATGCAGTTAAAACAGTAACATTGTGAAATATTATTACAATTTAAAATAACTATTTTCTATTTAAATATATTTATATTTATATAATTATTAATATTAATATTACTAACATTTTTTTCTATTTTAAATATATCAATATATTAGAATATACATTTTAAAATGTAATTTATTCCTGTGTTGGCAAAGCTAAATTTTCAGCAGCCATTATTCCAATCTTCAGTGTCACATGATCCTTCAGAAATCATTCTAATATTCTTATTTGGGCTCAAGAAACATTTCTTATTAATATCATCAATGTTGAAAACATTTGTGCTGTGTATTTTTGTGGAATATATCAACAAGTGATTTTTTCAGGTTTATCTGATGAATAGAAAGTTCAAAATAACAGCATTTATTTGAAATAAAAATCTTTTGCAACATTATACATGTCTTTACTGTCACTTTTGATCAACATAATGTATCTTTGCTGAATAAAATTATTAACTTACTTTTTTTTTTTTTAAACTTACCAATCCCAAACTTTTGAACAGTCATGCAAATAAACATGACAACAATAAAAACAATTTTTATTCATAACAATAATGTTATTAATTTTATTGTTTTATCTTTTAAACATGACAATACTAGAAATAGACTTACCAACTTTGAACAAATGGTCCCAAACAGCCACAAAATGCTTCCAAAAAGGCATGTAGGGCCAGAGAGATTTGGGGAACAGGATCACGATGGGAGAAAGGCGGAACATTTCCCCAACAGAGAAGATAAACTTCTGTGTTTCTTCAGGAACCACATCATTCAGACACCCCATACGAGTTTCAAACAACACTGAGCATATTCCTTATGAAGAAAAGACAAAAAAAAAAAAAATTATAGTGTTAGACTAGTTATAATAAAGTCAACTGCAGATGACTAGAAGCTATGAACTTGTCAAGGTCAATGCTCTTTTTAGGGTGGCCTTTGTTATCTATTGCATGACTGTGTGGCATTGACCCTTTGTACTCACCTGATTCATTAAAACTGCTAATATGAATGCCTGGGAATGACTCTATGGCATAATTCAATATCTTGACCTTGAAATTACTCAATATGTTATAGCCTACCTTCAAAGGCAAACTTGTACAGTTCTCCTGCCACATCATAAACCATAAGGTCATTGCCTTTTGTTGTCCTAAGCTTTGCCACCTTCTCAATAAAGTCGCTCACCACACCATTAATGGCACTGGTGTAGGAGGACACGTGTTTGGGCTTCAGCATGCGAGGATTCAGGATGCTTCTAATGCGCTGCCACTCCGCTCCCATTCTGAAACAGGATGATTATGAGTACTGTCATTTCTGTCAGCATAACGACTTTCTCATACTTCTTTGCATGATAATTTGCGAACATAAAAAAGTGGACATTTTATATTCAAAATATGTTCTGAACATTGCTTATGTGGAAAAACTGATTAAATTCATGCAGTGTTCTCCTGGTCAGTTTATAGTTGACCTCTGAACACTGAATGAGTATGCCCTCATTTTTTTCATTTATGTTTGGAGGTTGTTATGGTTCCTCAAATCCAGTTTTCCCACTATCGTCTGCCCCAGTTGTGATTTACACAGATTTCAGTGCATTTTCATTGTTCACTGTAAGATCTCAAAAACAATTCCCTATTTATTCCCACTAAAATGGGTTTAGCATACAAATTCCATAAATTTTTTTCTTGAATTAGGTTTTTGTTTACTGTTCAACGGACACAATAATGTGTGTCTACAGTCATGTTTTCATTTTGTACATTACTCACTTTCTAAGCAACCAATTGCAAGCTCCTAGTAACTCAATACATGTTCAGACAGACGTGCACTACATTTGTGGCTTCACAACATCTGCAGATGTTTTTATGTATACTTTTGCAGCAGCTGACAGCATTATGGTTGCACAATATGAGTGCAATGAATGTATTTAAATAACAGATGAATGCTTTGCCAATAATACTAGGGTCTCCAGTGTTACTTACTCCGTGAGGGGTCCATAGGCATGATTCCGGAGTTTTCGGTAGCCTCTCCAGTGGGGCATGTCAGTACGGATGGGATGGCGACCCTCTTGCCGTAGAACCTGTTCTATGAGGTCTGCATTGGCCACATTAACAATAACCAGTGGTCCATATTTGGACTTCCAAAGGGGGCCATAGATTTTGCTGTGCTCTATCTGCATTAATTACACATTTTTGTTTAAATAAAGATTCATGTTATATACATAACTGCCATTTAGGGTGATGTTTAATATACAAAACATATATATATATAACAAAGATATAAAAATCCAACATAACTGTGAAGACAATCATTTGGAGATTAAAAGTGTTCTTCCCTGAACCTTCTTATGAATCCTTACCTGCATTTGATGTGTCGTTTGAAAATAACCCTTCCCAAAGAGCCAGTATAATGATGTCAAAAAGCTAGGACCATCCAAGTCGTCCATGGTTTTTTGTTTATCACCACCTCTTAATGTACTGGTCCGAGTGCAGAATACCGATGTGAGGCATTTTATTCCTCCGTAGTCCTGTTTACATAAAAATAATCCAGTTCTCAGCATTGAATTGGAAAACATGTCTAATCTCGCAGTCCACAGCACAGTCTGTACAATAGCCCTGTTAGAGCAGTGTGCTTCCTTGTAATGGCAGACTGTGCCAAAAGCGACTCTATCCCTGCAAATGAACTTGAGTGAACTCGCTTGTTATCGAGGGTAACTGTTCCTGATGAGATTCCGTGAAAATTGCCAGTGTTACTACCATTACAAACATTTACCTTCAAGGCAACCATTGTTTCTGCCAAAATACAACTGTTACAACTATAAAATCATAATAATCAACAATGTAAGTATTTAATCTTGCGGCGTATTACAGTAATTGTATTACCAAAAGTTTGGGATCAGTAAAGACTTGAATATTTTTGTAAAAAGTCTCTAATGCCCATCAAGGCTGTATTTATTTGACGTCTTCAGTGTCACGTGATCCTTCAGAGATCGTTCTAATATGCAGATTTGGAATAGAATGTTCAAACGAATTGTATTTATTTGAAATAGGAATATATTGCGCAACAATAGTATGTAAAAGACTTCACTATCACTTTTGATTAATTGCGCTTTTCACAGAACTAGATGTTTTCAAACTGCTTTTCATCTTCATTATTGAATTCATCATGGTCAAACTAGATTTTTTTTTTTTTTTTTTCATGTGTTAAAGGCATTGGCCATTTTTGGTGTTGCTATAGAAAGTCCTTTTAAAATAAGTTAAATTATCTAAAAATTCAACACATGAATGAACAAATGTCTCATGGCAAGTGAAATGTGGAAAGATTTTACCTGGTTTTTATAACTCTTTTTAACAGTGTTTTGGAAAAGAAAGCTATGAAAATCTTCTAAGACATATTTTGATGACAATGATAAATGATATCAAGTATCCATGGTCATATGGTACACTTATAACTGTGGCATTTTTAGGCATCTTGCTATGACTTTTTGTAATGGTATTAAAAATGAACAACCTTATGTCTCCATGCATTGCACAATAGAGATACTGTTACAGGTAAGTACACACATACAAAAAAAAATAAAAAATTTGTAAAAAGATTTTGCATACACACTTGCTCAGGGCCATAGTAAGAAGACTATTTCAACATCTTCGCTTCAGAAACAACCCAACGGTTGTCTCTCGAGTCTTCACAGAAAAGATGCACATCTTATAAACCACTGAATAAAGTTCAAAAAGATTTATGTTGAAACCCTCAATATAATTAGAGCAATGATTCCAATCTCACAATTACTCAATCAGACTTGGATAAAGTTAATCATGCCATAACTTGAAGCTCAGATGCTGCTATATAATGATGTTCTGCAATATTGAGACAATAAAATGATCAACAAATAAACATCACAAAACAAATCTTTATTAGTCTACACACAATTTTAATGATCAAACATCCCACAGAACTACATTTAACCACATCAGTCAACCCTGCTATAATAATGGCACGTCATATTTTGCAATTAGTGCTCAAGAAGGGCTGGCTAAGGACATCCTTTAAGAGTTAGAGTGTTGCTTTTGGGCCTTCCAGAGGCGTACAGTAAGACATACACAACACAGAGACTTCTACCGTTAAATGGAGATCATATTTTAGGGAATCCAAGCAGAAATTTAAAAAAAAAAAAAAAAAAATGGGTGTACTTCAATGTAAGAGAATAGGATGGATAGTCAAAATACACCTTATATACAAGGCACAGTTTGTTATGAACAAATGTCTCTGAATCAGTGAAAGAGACAAATTCAAGTATTGCAGGTCGGGTAATGCGTAAATATCTGAGATTGAGCTTGGCACCTTAATGCACTGGTGCTCCTTAAGACTCCTTATAAAATGCTGCTAAATCACTTGTGCTTGAGTATGTTAAGCCTCAAAAAATATAGAGAAGACGCCAATGATGATCTTTCTAAACAGCTATTTCACAAACAGATATAATTCTGTAACCTCTGAGGAAGCAATTATAGGACATTCCTATAAAAGTAACATCTATGCAGTAGCATTCTCAACAAAATAAATACTTTTTCTTAATTTACTAATACAGCAAACCCCCCAGCTGTGTGTTCATTGGCACAGCTTGTGCTGATGCAAGTATTACTAAGAAACTGGGGGGAAAGAAAACAAATGCATAACTGAGAAGTTGACAGGGATTTGGATTCAGGTATCATAAAGTTTTAACTAGTGAATGTACTTCCTGAACACTTGATCCTCTTTCAGCATCAGGTGTCTCACACGTCTTTACGGTTAATCATCGTCACTTTCACTCCCAGACTCACTCAACTGGAGATCATTTTCTGAAACAAAATCGAAACATTAGCATATTAGACACACAAAACAGAGTGACAGAGCATCCAAAATCACCTAGAAGCCCTGAAACTCACTGAGTGTGTTCATGAAATGCCCGCTGCTTTCCTCCACACGGCTTTGAGATGTGCTGAGGGCAGAGGTGCTCTGAGGGGGAGCTGGGGTCACATTACGCGGGGGGCGATCCTCATCCTCTGAATCACTGCTGCTGGAGCTGTCCCCGCTACTGGACGAGGAGGAACTGTGGGAATCTGAGGAGCTGTCTCCACTGCTCATCTGATCCATGACACGCGCCTCGGCCATCAGCTCTACACAAACACATAAAACAAGAACACTACTGATCAAGGGGTTTGGGTCAGTAAGATTTTAATGTTTTTAAAAGAAGTCTTATGCTCACAAAGGCTGCACTTATTTGATCAATATAGTAAAAACAGTACTATTATGAAATATTATTACAATTTAAAATAACTGATAAATGATTAAAAAAAATGGTAACACTTTATTTTACGGTGTCCTTGTTACACCTTACATGTACTTACTATTATAATAACAATAAACTATGCATAATAATTACATGCAAGTAACCTTAAGCCAAACTTTAATCCTAAACCTAACCATATAGCGAGTACATGTAGTTAATTAATATTACTCAGTACTTAAATATATAATTACACTGTTACACTGATTACACAAGGACACCTTAAAATAAAGTGTAACCAAAAAAAGTTAAAATGCAATTTATTGCTGGGATGGCAAAGCTGAATTTTCAGCAGTCATTACTGCAGTCTTCAGTGTCACATGATCCTTCAGAAATCATTCTAATATGCCGATTTGGTGCTCAATTATAAAAAAAATAAATAAGTACAAAAAACACAACAATGTTAAAAAATTGTTGTGCTGCTTAATATTTTTGTGGAATCATTTTTTTCATGATTTTTTATGGATAAAAAGTTTGAAATGACAGCATTTATTTTTTTGTAAAAGTCTTTACTGTCATTTTCGATCAGTTGAATGTGTTCTTGCAAAATAAAAGTATTCATTTATTATACTGTCCCTAAACTTTTGAACAGTAATGTACTTTTGTCTATTTTACAATTTCCATACATGTTTTTGGATTATGGCTCTCTAATCAAGCTGGTGTCCTGCTGATTATACTGATTAAAACCCTGATTTCAGTGATTCCAGATAGTGTCAAGACATACTACCTCGCTCAATATCATCCATGGGAGATGATGGAGACATTTTCTCCTTGGGAGGAGAGCTCTTGGTGCTGGATGGAGCCTTGTTTCCACTGCCGGTCTTCATCTGCTGACTGAGCCTGCTGGTTTGTTGCTCCAGCCGTGACTGAATCTTACTGCTTCCCTCAGCCCTGTAAAGAAATAGAAATATGACAATTTGTTTACTTAAATGCATTGAAGGAGTATATAATGAAATAAATGATAAATGACTTGGAACACAAAAGCATTATGCCTGGTCTTCTTGACTGCAATGTTGCTGCTGAGTTTCTCCAGACGATACTCTCCTGTGTCATGGTTAACAATGAGAACACATTCTTTCATATAAGGCCTTTTGGAACCTTTAAATACGGTAACAGGTGTCGTGGATCCCTGCAACGATTGATGGGAAAGAAGATTCAGCTTAATCATCCATGTTACTGTACATACAAGATTTTTTTTTGTGGAAATAAGGTTACTGAACCTACCTCTAAGTTCGGTAGTGTGACTGTAACTTGCTCTCCTTTGCCCACTTCCAGCTCCCCCTCACATGTTGTGTCTATGGAGGCCGGTTTGAAATCATCTATGACCAGGAAGAAAACATTCATATTTCATAATAACCATGTTTGCCATTGCTAACAGAAGTAGTGTAGTGCCAATGTAGAACCTACAGAGGGCGCGTGCTGCCTATTGTAATAGAAAGTCAATAATTTCTCATGAATTAAATGTTCTCCAAGAATTCATTTTAAACCACTGCTTTTCAGAGGATAGAAAATGGTGCTCGTTTTGGTAGGATTCCATTATAAGCACAAAGACAGATGCTTTTTTTTATTATTCCCAAATAACATTAAAGAGCTGAGTTAGCCAGCAAGATGGAAAAGCACATAGCTGCCTTCTCATATGCCTGTGCACATTGTTTGAAAACAACTTATGGTTTCAGTATAAGCTTAAAAAACAGGTCAATTTTTTCAAAACATAATTTCTTTTTATGTGTTTATATAAATACGCTAATGCAGAGATAATAATGTAAAAGATGCCACTTACATCGTACCGTGTGGAATGCACTTTTAGGTTTTTTCTCAAAAGTTTCGCCTAGTTTGAGAACGTGTTCTTGATTGTCAAAGTTTGAATATGCCGTTCCATTCATTATAATCACAATTTTGTAATCATATGTTACCAGTTTTTAACTTTCTGCTTGGTTCGATACCACCTACGGCAGAAACAGACACCTCACTTCTGGAGCCTGGACCCGTTGCTTGCGTTTGCTACGCTGTGATTGGCTGTGTTTGTGAACTCGGTCACGCCTCACTGGAGCTCTTCTTCACTGTGATTGGCTAAAAAAATTGTCAGTCAGCGCTGACGCAATGTCAGACGGAAGTGTCCATTTTTAACCCCAACCCATGTGTGCCCTCTAGTGCTCAGTGTTTTTTTTTTTAATATAACAATAGAAATCCTAGCCAATTTTCAGTCGCAACACAAAAAATAATATGAAAAAGTACTGAACCGTAGTTTAAGTCCAAAAATATACATTTTAAGCTATGTTCAAAGCTGATAATTTCAACCTATAAAATGTATAATGACTTAATATAATAATATATTAATAATTATTTTACATTATATTAAACAAATTATAATTACATGTCAGCAGAACAGTCTCCCCTTTGATTATAGAGTAGCAGGTGCAATTTTTATGTCATTTACGTGCTTTAAAAAAATGGAGTACTTTGATTTCCATTCACACAGACAGAATGGGGGTCGTAGGCTGTTTGGGGGTCGCCGCTAGCCGGTTCATTCACGAACAGCATGTGTCCCGCTTCACCGGCAGAATCGTGTTTGGATGAAACAGTCACGCTGTCATCTTTAGGAAACGTAAGTATGAGCACCTAACTTACCAAATTGTCATTGGTCCTGTATCTACATTTTAATGAGTCGGCTGTGAATGTGATTCACGGCGTTTAGTTCATTAACAGCGCAGGCTGAATGAATGAATGAATGAAGTGTTTTCATTTATTATTTTTGAGCGAGGTTTTCCCATCTGCAAGGGTCCTTCAGTTTACTCAACTTCTGTGAGTCTATGCTTAATTTCACAGGATACCTTGGGCAGTGAAAGCAGCAGTTTTACAGTTGCATGTCATTCATAAGCAAACACCGAAGTGCAGGATCTCTGAATTCTAAATACATATCTATGATCATTAAAAGTCAATAGAGATGGGGTCAGCAGAAGCATGTGATTGGTGGGAATTAGCAGGATGCTGACTGTCTTCACTCTTAAGACCCATTATGGGGTGAAGATGACTGGAAATCTGCCATTATTTGACATTACAGATGGAGACCAGCTGGCACTCTGCATTTGACCCCAATCTGACCTTTTTTTTTTTTTTTTTTTTTTTTAATATACTGACCATGGACGTTATACCTGTAAATGCACAACATATTATTTAAACTTTATATAGTTGAATGCTAAAGACTGAGACCACACTGAAAATCTTTTTATCAAGTAATCATAACATTGATCTTGCAAACGCTTTACAGCACTTTAGAAGTCATGCAAGCTCAAGAAATTCATAACTCATAATGAAAGAAAACTGTATTAGAAAAAAGTGGC
Source organism: Spinibarbus caldwelli (assembly GCA_039654775.1). Lineage (NCBI taxonomy): Eukaryota > Metazoa > Chordata > Actinopteri > Cypriniformes > Cyprinidae > Spinibarbus > Spinibarbus caldwelli. The sequence goes on along the minus strand of CM077233.1, from coordinate 16,574,580 downwards.
ACTGGCAGGTGTTACACACAGACATAGTGGACTCAGAAATGGCGGATAGAGGATGATTGTTCTCCATTAAATGATTGGCTGAGATCAGGACTCCTGTCCACACAGACTGCATTATCAAAGTAATGGTCTTCAGGGGAGTCATTACAGGATTGCTGTTCTTTCCTCAGTTGCTTACTGGACAAATAAAGTTGTAGTTAAATTTAATGAGAGCTGACAGCGGTTCTCGATCAGAAAGTTTTTGCCTCAAACTTTTGCCATTTAGTAGTGATGCAACAAAATAATTTTTTCAGAAACACATTTGTTTGCTGAAATTTCGGTGCATCACTACAATAGCAAGGTTAAAAAGATGGTTTGGACGTGTGCATTATGCATTATGCATTAAACAAAAAATCCAGCTTCTCCAAATGAAGGTAGTGAGATAAATAAGATCTAAATTGAAATGAAAGCAAATTTGCCTATTCCAGTGTTGTGTTGACAACTATACATCAAAATTGTATTTAGCTATAGATTAGATTAACTAAAAACACATTAAATGACCTCGACATGCATCATGGTCACTAACTGAAAACATGACAGGAGAGCTGTAAGGACAGATGAGCTCAGAACTGCTCAGTATGAGTCACTCAGAGTACATTTGCATATCTCCTGTAGATTACATGTAGTATGTCACCTACTTTAAATGTGTTTTATTTAAACAAACTCTTAATGTTCCATAACTGAACTTAGGTAAGATGCAAATGACGAGCTACTGTTTGTTTTGCCTAGTCAAGTGTGAATGTTCTTTTGGAAGGTCTACAACAAGAACATCATATCAGTCTGGCCTTGCCCTTGATACAAGGCATGTCGCATTTATCTTGAGAGACAATAATCTGAAATGTTACTAAAACAGTTTCACAACTAGAATAACACATGACATTATCATATTATGATTTGGATTTTAGGATGATTAAATTACATTTACATTTACATTTAGTTATTTAGCAGATGCTTTTATCCAAAGCGTCTTACAAAAGAGGACAATAGAAGCAATCAAAACCAACAAAAGAGCAACAACATGCAAGCGACATGACAAGTCTTGGTTAGCCTAACGCAGTACACATAGCAAGTTTTTTTTTTTTTTTTTTTAAAGGAAACAAGTTGATAGAATATAGAAAAAAAAAAAGAAACCTAGTGTTTTTTTGTTTTTGTTTTGCTTTTTAAGAAAAAAGTAGATAGAATAGAAAAAAGAAAGCTAGTGTTAGTTTTTAAAGAAAAAGTAGCAGTTAGAGAATAAATATGCAATTGATAGAGGGTTAGAGGGTCAAATAAAGATGGAAGAGATGTGTTTTGAGCCGTTTCTTGAAGACGGCTAAGGACTCGGATTGAGTTGGGCAGGTCATTCCACCAGGTGGGAACAGTGAATGAAAAAGTCTGTGAAAGTGATTTTGTGCCTTTTTGGGATGGTACAATAATGCGTCGTTCACTTGCAGAACGCAAGTTTCTAGAGGGCACATAGGTCTGAAGTACTGAATTTAGGTAAAGGGGTGCAGAGCCAGAGGTGGTTTTGTATGCAAACATTAATGCCTTGAATTTTATGCGAGCCGCTATTGGTAGCCAGTGCAAATTGATGAACAGAAGTGTGACGTGCGTTCTTTTCGGTTCATTAAAGATTAATCTTGCAGCGGCATTTTGGATTAATTGTAGAGGTTTGATGGAATTGGCTGGAAGACCTGCCAAGAGAGCATTGCAATAGTCAAGTCTGGACAGAATAAGAGCTTGAACAAGGAGTTGTGTTGCATGTTCCGAAAGAAATGGCCTGATCTTCCTAATATTATATAAAGCAAATCTGCATTAAAAATTACCACAGCATGATGATGACTAAAGCATCATATATATATATATGACCTTGAGGTAAGTGGAAATGTGCACAATATCAGGAAGGTTGTAATAGGCTTTATTCACTGTTGAGTGTTTATTAAAATGCATTATCTTATTTAGATGTCTGCTCAACTGCTGTGTGTAGAATATGTTATTTTCTATAAAATGATAACATGAACACTTAACGTTCAAAGGCCTCCTGTTTTTACTGTACATTGCTGATACATAGCTTAAAGTTGTGATGAAACAGAAGTAGTGACAGATCAGATTCAGATCAGAAAAAAATGTAGGGTGGGGACTTGGTTCTATGCATCAGCTGTTACATTCAAAAATGAAGCCAGATGTATTTAATCTTGCAGTGTCAGGGTTTAAGAGGACTAAATGAATGGAGAAGTACTGCATACATTACATAAGAGAATTCAGTTGTTTCACTGTAAGATCCAGATATGATTTTATATAAAAAAAAAAATCCGTCAATTAAAAAAATGAATTAAACACTGATGAATTGTTCACAATATAATCAATAACATGCATTTAGAAAATCGATAAGGTGAATTTTAATTTCTTGCTGAATTTTCATTTATGGCCCTTTTTTTGATGACACCAAGCCAGCAAATAAATCTCATAATATTCAATTATGAGTGAACATATGAGAGCCCAAATGTGGCATATTCCCCCTCTATAGTACAATAGGAGCCATTATCATTTGAACATTTTCATACGTATAATCTAATGTTGTTTGTGACTTCTAGCCTGAAAACATGACATACTTTATATTTTAAGTAGGTAGTTCAGCTGAATCAGCAGATCCGTGGAGTCATGTTCCTTGATAAAACCAGTTTGTTTCCAAAGCAAAACGCATGACTGAAATAATCATGTTCTCCTTCTCTAGCCAGAAAAACTAATTTAGGAAACAGCAGGGGCCCGGATTAAATGAACAGGTCTTTTATATACTTCTTTGTGTCTAAAATACAGTATAATGAAGTCAGTCCAATTTCCCATAGCTTTAACAGTATCTACAATAGAACCTTTCATATTCTGTATTGTGTAGCAATGAAGAGTTTACTATATCAGCGGAGGCATCAATGCAGTACGCTTCATTTAGGCATGCTTTGCTTTCTTTTTTGGCTCCTTGTTTTACATTATCACTATCACCTGGATGTTCTGAATCAGGACTGTTTTTTCATAGTTGTTTTGATGAACTAAAGGCCATCAAGGGGTTAGTGATTCATTCAGTGTGCAGCTTAAAATTCTACATCTACATCAAGGCTGGTGGAAAAAAAATTTCAGAGATGAAATGGCCACATTGTTGATCGCAAAATCATCCCTGGCTGTTACCGGGCCTCATCTGCATAGCGTTCAGCATCAAATGCATTGAATATTCTGCATCATAATAGTACCGTATGCTGAAAGGGCTTGTTAAGACCCCTTTTGTTGTGTAAATACTGATCCCAATGAGGAGTTTAGCTCTTCCTCCTGTTTTACATAAAGTTGACTTAGAATCAGCGCTCCATTAATTCAATTAAATCAATTAATAAGTACCATTCTGACCAAATACGGGCCATTTCCTGATACCACTCACTTCCTGAGGTTGGTTGAAACAATTTACAAAAGGCAATTGTAAACAGATGATTACAAGACATTACATTGATATTGAAGAACTTGACTCTCTTACCCCAAGCAAGGCAGATGGGAATCTGTTTTAGTTTAAAGATTTTTAAACTAAAATCTAAATAAATATTAATATTAAAATGACTTTGTTCTGTGTAAAAGTAAATAAACAACATTGCAAATGAATTTACCACATTGTACACAGCTGTGGAGGACAAGCAACCATATATTAGGATGTCCTGCTTTCCTGTAGCTCAAATAGTAGAGCATGGCGCTAGCAACGCCAAGATTGTGGGTTCGATTCCCAGGGAAAGCAAGAGCTCATCAAATGTAAAAACTGTAACTTGAATGCTATGTAAGTCGCTTTGGATAAAAGCGTCTGCTAAATGCATAAATGTAAATGTAAATCTAATGTGAACAGTGATGTTTTGTTTGGACTGCGTACAAGGATATTGTGTGCAGACCATGCAGATTACTTTTTTTTTTTTTTTTTTTTGGTGCACTGTGGTTATTCTGCATCATTTAAATTTTGAGGCCTCATCAAACTTTAAAAATTAAAGTTAGGGGCTTGTTCAGATCTCCTAATCCTGAGTATGTGAAGCTAATGTAAGGTTAACAAAGTTGTGTTTTGAAGTAGGGCTGCACGATATTGGAAAAAACTCACATTGCGATATTTTGTTTTTCTGCGATATATATTGCGATATGAAAAAAAAAAAAAAAAAAAAAAAAAATCACCAAATGACTTGAATAGCTCTATTTGGAGAGAAAAAAAATATTGATTTTGTAGGTGAGTAAATCAGCATAGGAAATAAACAATTTACAAGCATAGATAAATATAATAGAACAAAGATACAAATGAAATAAACAGTGCTTTGTATTTTTAAGTCCAACAGTATTCAGGTGCAGAAATTGAATAAAAAAAATGTAAAATAACACTGCATAACACAGTCTTCATTGTATAAATTAAATCTAATAAATCTGTGTTAAAGCTACAAAAGTGATTTTTCTCTGTTTTGTTGTTTGATTATGACACAGAAAGCAACAGAGACATTAAACTGCTGTTATTGTTATCCTCTTTCTTTCTCAATTGTTTACCTAAGACATAAGCAACTGTTTTTTGTTTTTTTACAAGGATACTTGGAGACATGCATTTTGACACGGTTTCGCGCATATGTGTCGTACTACACTGGATGCGGCGCGACACGACGAATCCCCGCCAGTAAACTGATATGCCTCGCTCTATTTATGACGTACTGACACAAAGTTGACACGATTGGCAACGGTCGCTTTGTCGCATCCAGTGTAGAAAGACTTTGGGGCCGTTCACATCTGCAAACGCGTGGAAAACTCCCGCCGCGCCACTTCCTCCTCCTTTCCAAAGCGCTCGGGAGCTTGCGCTTTCCTGGCGCCTGCCGTTGCTAAACATCCGTGATGTGCTCTCCTCGACGACGCGGAAGTTTCAACAAAGGATAAATGGATTTCCAGCACTGAAAATCGCTTGCAGTAGCTCTGCTACTAAATTTATTTAAAAATGGGTATCTCTGTGCAGCTGTCGCGTCCGGAGTAGACACGGTGTCTGTGTGTGAGCAAAGAAAACGATCAGTATAAATATAATGATCAGGCCTACTAAACATCGCACATCCTGCGATGTGACTATCGCTGATGCGCACATCGCGATATCGATGCTGAAACGATATATCGTGCAGCCCTATTTTGAAGGGAAACATTGTAGTGTATGGCATGATCATGTGGGCAAATATGAATTTATGGTATCATTAGAAGACACCTAGATTCAGTGTCCAGTTTGGGAATTAAAGGGATAGTTCACCCAAAAATGAAACTTCTGTCATTAATTACTCACCTTCATGTCGTTCCAAACCCGTAAGACCTTTGCTCATCTTCGGAACACAAACTGAGATATTTTTGATGAAATTCAAGAGTTTTCCGACCCTCTATAGACAGCAAGGATACTACCACAGTCAATCAACATTGTAAGGACATCGTTAAAATAGTCCATGTGACATCAGTGGTTCAACTGTAATTTTATGAAGCTACGAGAATACTTTTTGTGCGCAAAGAAAACAAAAATAACTTTTTTCAACAATTTCTTCGGGCTTCTTCAGAAGACTGACACAGGAGACAAGAAATTGTTGAATAAAGTCATTATTTTTTGTTTTAAGGTTTAATGACTAGGGTTGCAAAGGGGTGGAAAATTTCTGGTAAATTTCTGGAAACTTTCCAAAAATCCCTGGAAGATTACAAAAAAAAATCCTGGAAAGTTCCCAAAATTTTTGGAATGTTTCCAAAGTTTACTTTAAATTGTCCACCTTTTTGCAACCCTATTAATGATTGATGACATATGGACTATTTTAATATCTTTAATAACTTTCTGGGCCTTGAACGTGTCAGTTGTGTTGCTGTCTATGAAAAGAAAAGTTCAGAAAAAGTCAGAAAGTTCTCGGATTTCATCAAAAATATTCTAATTTGTGTTCTGAAGATGAACGAAGGTCTTATGGGTTTGGAACAACATTTACATTTTTGGGTGAACTATCCCTTTAATTCATTTATTTTTTTTCTCATTGTGTAGGGCACTTAATAAGAGATCCATTAACCAACAGAGAGACCCATCATTCAGAACCTGCCTGTAAGAATGTGGGTTGGTTATGGTTATATAAACATTGACATGCCTTTACACTGTCTGGCTCATTAATGGACTAATCAAACTTTCCATTCACACACAGCACCCATATATCATTGGTACGTAGCAGCTTCACTGAATAGAGCAGTTGAGTCAATACCTTGTAGTCTCACTGACATGGTCCCATGCACTAATGACAATACATTCCTGCCGTACACATTTGCAGTCCCCAGTTGTCACTCGTCTGAGGAATGTGGGACAGTTCCCATGCCGTTTCCCAGGCTCAGAGTAGCACAGGAAGTGATGCCAGCACCAGCCACCACTTCAGTATGGCACATTAAACATATGCATATGAGCAATGTACCGCACACTGACCCACATCTGACACATTATATATGCATATCCCATTCAGTTTCTTTGCTCAGCTTATAGAGTTGATAGAGATGCTCACATGCACCATCAGTATGAGTGTGTTAAACCCAGCTGCCCTCTCCCCGTATTTGTGTCAGTGTGTATTGTGAGCCCTTTTCTCAGGGCACAATCGATTGTCTCTCATCCGTCCACCAATATTGTCTCTGGTGCCAAATATAGAATATGGAGCCCTAGAACTAAACTAATACATTTTTTATGACATCCTACGCAAATATTCACTTCGGTTAGGCCTACTTTTTAGGGACGCCACTAAATAGCATTATGTGTCAGGGCATTCTTAGTGAATTCATTAATTATCACAATAAAAGGATAATAAATAGCTACATTTTCGTAGGTTTGACCTACTGTATCATCAGTACGTTAGTTTTTTCACTTGGTTTTGAATCATAATGCATCAGAATTTTGCAATAACCCCTGATATATTAACAGTTGTTTGCTTGGTTTGACAGTTTTGTGAATGCCGTGAATGCTTTTTTGTCTTTCAGCTATTTGTGCGTCAGATGATTCATATGCAGTACCAAATATAGTCCCACTGCTGCCAAAATAAAGAATCTCATAATGGAGAGGCAAACCTTGTCTGAAAGAGAATGGTGTTTATTTATTAATTTTTTTTGGTCTTTTGTGAAAGGCGGTCTGTGCTTCAGTGATCACTGTGTGGAGCTGGGTGTATGAATTATTGAGGCTTGGTAGAGCCCTCATAAATTAGGAATGGCGAGCCTTTGGGCAGGGTGACGTCCGCTGCTCTGTGGCCGCTCTGCATCTTGAGTGTCATAGCCACCAGCTTGAGACTCTCTCTCTCTAAGCCCTGAGGCCCATCAATCACTTTAATGCTTCCCTTCTCCCAGACACAGCCACAAAAACGCTGTGTATTAAAGATCTGGATCCATTTTGTGCATTTGTCAGTTGAAAAATGCTTAATTCACTGTGCTCTGAACTGATGTTTCTTCAACTGAAGGCACTTTTGTGTCCAATGGGTCGATTTGTATTAAAACTGTGTGGTCACATTAAAACTTTGAACCTTGGTAGGTCATGGGAAAGTTTTTTTTTAATATAGATACACTAGTACCATTAGCAAGGACACATCAGCAGTGACATTTATAATGCTACAAAAGATTTCTATTTGTAATAAATTCTACTTCATAAAATGTCCAACTCATTTGACTTGCTAAAGCTAATCTCATAGAGTTTAGTATATATACAGTATATACAGTAGTGCATATTATATTTTATATAGATTTGTTGTTGTTTTACTCTTGTCCCAGACCAAGAATTCCATCATAAAATATGAATTATTACATATGTTTAATATATAATATAAGATAAAACTTTAAAATTTTGACCAATATAAAAATGTGAAAATATTACTAGGATGTATTAAGATGTAGATAATGCTAGCTATGAGATTAGTTTTCACAAGACGGAGTCGGACAGTTAATTCCAAAAATGTTTTGAATATAATCTCCATTATCATTTCCATTGTAGAATATTATTAAACACAAAACAAAATTTGAAAGGTGGTAGAAATAATGCCGTAGTGAAATACTTCAGAGAAATTGAAGACAGGAAGGAAAAGTGTGTATGAAGTGACTTTATTTTCTAAATGTCCACAGGGCCAGAATTGTCCATAGTTGAAGAAGCGCTCAAATTTTAATACTAAAATTCATGGTTTTTAGATGGTACTCCATGGCACTTTTAAGAATACCATAGACCTGCAGATAAATATCCAAAAAATTATATTTATAATTGAAGCTATACAAAAATTTTGTAGTGTTTCAGTGTGAATCAGATTATATGTTTCGCTCACCATATTGCCTCTATTGTTTCACTTTGTGCCACTGCTTATAAATAGACTATATAAATCCAGCCCTCTGGAGAAGCATTCAAGCTAATGGATGAAGCTTTTACTGGCTGTAGTGTATTAAACCAACCCCAACTGAACCACAGGGACCTGTGATTTTATTTTGATCCCACCACAAGTGCAGTTAGCTATTAAAGTGCTGAACAGATACATATCATGAATAATAACTTATAAAGATAAATTACACAATAAAAAATAAAATAAGCTATTAAAAGTGTCACTTTGGCTAATGAAAGGCTAGAAGCCTTTAGCGTTCTGATCAGTGGAGGAACTGAAGAAGCATGTGCGGTAACACGGAGGATTAGCTCTCTCCATATGGCCCAGCCACGACAACCCCACACAGCATACTGTAATTACACAGCACAGCCAATATGCTTTGAAAGCCCTCTCATGGGAATGCTGAGGAATGCAGTACAATCCCGCACTGCGTTCCAGTAGAGATTACTGCCCGTGCTTTGGAATTGAGTTATTTATTTAGATTTTTAGAAATTTAATGTATTTATTTATTTAATAAATAAATATTAAAAACCCAGAGAAACTAGCTTATTTAGATTTGTATTATTTAGTTTTAGATTTAGTGTTTTTATTATTATTATTATATTATTATCATTTTTAAATGTTTTATTTTGAGTTTTCTTCTTTATTATTTCATTAAAAAAATATTTATTTATTTTAGACTTTCATCTATTTTTTAAACTATTAAAAATAAATATTATAAATAAATATTAAAAACCTAGACAAACTAGCTTTATTTATTTAGATTTGTATTGATTGATTTATTTACTTTTAGATAGATATTAATAGATATTTATTTTAAATAAATATAACAAAAAAACTAGGTAGTTTTACGTGCATTTATTTATTTAGTTATTTATTTAACTTTTTATGTAATTTTAGATATTTTAAATTAAATAAATAAATAAATAAATAAATAAATATAAAACTAAAACTTTTTATTTAGATAATTTTTTTATTTAGTTTATTTTTATTTATTTGTTTATTAAATATAAAAAACTAGATTTTATTTGTTTTTATTTATTTAGACTTTTATTTTATTTTTAATTATTTTAAAATAAATAAACATAAAATTAACAACTAGACAAACTTGTTAACCTTGCTAATTCACTAGATGGTTTTTGGACATTCCTGCAGAGCATCGACTCTGTGTGGTAAGCAATTCTTTACTTTTTATGGTCAAATTCTTATTGTGTCATCTGATTGTGTCAAATCAGTTTTTCTTCATAACATCACAATTTGGATTAAACTGACTTTCACTGTATTGAACTCAAGACAGAAGACAATGATGTTAGAGCTACAGTTACAACTGCCTAGCTCTGTTAACTTCATGAGTGGATGTTTCACATCAATTTTTTCTCGTCTGTGAAGCTTTGCTTCGGTTCACAGGGTTACAGACGCAAAAACAAGGAAAACCCCCTCGAGAGGACAGGTGGGGGGAAAGAGAGAGCGTATATCAGGGAGGTCCTTTTTAGTGAGGTCTGTGCTTGAGTGGTTCCCATGCCAACGGTGAGCAGATCGGTGTTTGGAGCATGCTCAGTGTGGAGCTGGCGGCTGTAACAATAGCTGAGAGAGCTAAAGCAGCTCACATGCTGCTATCACATCAGAGTGGAATAGACCGCTGCGTGCGCACTGCTGATTCTGCTGACACGCTCTGCCTTCTCGTCACCTACCTGATGTTTCTGCATGAGAAAGAGGTATGCAACTCTAGATGGTGATTGGGGAGGATTTTCACTTGTAATATAATCATTTTGCCACTGGTTTATACTTTAAAAGCTCTTATTTTGTGCTTTTGAATGGGAGGATTTGTGGAGAAATGAATGAACATATGTTTTCTGCCAGGATATAATTTAGATCAGTGGATACACTAGATTGCATCTTTTTCTAATTAGTGTTTTAATAAAAAAATAAATAAATAAAATGCAGTTTATTGATCATGTGTGAAATTCCTCATGGTTTTTGAGTGAAATCCCACCTGAGGACATTTCCAGTTTGGAATATGCAGAGCAGACTCGCTGAACAGTACAAGGGAACACTGTGAATATCATTTGCATACTTCTGCTCATGACATTGGACAGATCTGAATCGGAGGATAGACCTCTGGAGGGAGGGAGAGAAGAGCTGAATACATTTATACTCGCTGCGCTGTCACACGATCCTTCTGTTGTGTGGGGTTGTCATGCCTCACTGACCCCTTGACGTGTCGTCGTGACGAAAGGAGTAAGGGGTCAGGCTGTTTGGTTGTGACAACACCGGCATTCTAGTTTTTAGCCTGACCTGGTCCGCCGCCATGCACCTTTACAATACACAGGGCACCGGCTCGCTGGAGATGTAGTCGTCTGCTCTAATGAAATGCTTCATTGATTTATTTTGTGTTGTTGTGGGGCCACAGAGCACTACAGAACTTGAGCCGGATGTTCAAGATGATCGCCTCAGTGTCTGGCTCACATGAGGTAAAAATGGGCCAGTTTGCTCCTCTGCAGAAAAAGCCCTCAATATTTCATCTAGTCAGACAGTAGAGAGATAGAAAGAGAGAGGGTATCTCAGCGGACAGGAAATTGGAAAATAAATTGATGTGACACCTGCAGGTTTGCATAGTATTCATCAGAGGATAACATCATCTCTGTGGAACAGAAAGGTTGGGTGGGAAGTTTTTCCTGAGTAGGCGTGTAATTTAAAGAAATAAAATAAAACTCTGTCATCATTTACTCAGCCTCGTGTTTTATGAAACACAAAATGAGTTATTTATTGCAGTGACCTTAGCTTGCTGATTACCATCCACTGTCACTGTATGGAAAAGAGCAGCTTGGACATTCTGCGACATTTCCCCTTTTGTATTTATGGAAGAAATAATGTCACAAGTTGTGCAAAAAAATGTAGGGGTACAACAGCTTGGCTGCATCTAGGCACTTCTTTTCAATAAGTAATTACTTCACAACTGTTCAGAAATTATGCTCTGTATAGTATGAGTGTGTGTAGTATAAATGTAATCCAGAAGTGCTACATTTGTAATGTTGGCACCAGCGTCACTAACTCCTCTCCCATGGCCTCATGGGATTGTAAAGTGTCCATCAGATGGAGGTCAGTACCCTTAAAGGGGGATCTTTGTATTATTTACCCCTAAAGGTCCATATTAGTATTTTAAGGGTACATAGCCTAATACTACTCTAAGGTACTAATAAGGTACAAAAGTTGCCCCTTCAAAGATACTGCCTCAGTGACAAGCTGTCGGCCCTAAAGTTACAATTTTACCATTTTTTTGACAATGCAGATGAAGAATAAGCATGCATAAATGATGACAGAAGGTTTATTTTTGAGGGAACTATCCAATAAAAATGAATCTGTTTAAATCATTTTCTTGTCCTTCTAGGACATCATTTGCCTCAGACTATCTGTACCTAAGTAGTTTGAGGCAAGGTTCACATTTATGTCACTGCAGAATGCTAAGCATTGGTCTGGTATGTGAGTTGCCAGAATATGGTTTTGTTATCAGCAGGAGGAGACAGTTATGTTGCTAAGTATGTGTGGCATTGGCATTGAACTGCCATTGTTCATGAATGTTTGGAATAATTATACTGAACGGCACCAGAGAACGGCAGTAAAACAGGATTTTACCATCTCATTATGGGTTGAAAATTCTGATATGAGGGTTTACATTATGGTTTTGATTGTATATTTTCATTCATAACTCAATGTCATCACTACATTTTTTGTAATCCATGTTGGGTTTTCTAAATGGAGGCTTTTGTTGAAAGTTCTTGTATCCTGTTGCTGGAATTGTGGGCTGCGGTCTCATTCAAATGGTTGCACTTTGAAATGGAGATGTGCCCAGTGTGCATCTTACCCAGTTGGATCGGACATTTTCCTGTGAAAGGTGCACCAGCGTACAGTAAGTGGAGATGACAGCTGATCAATTGCCACCCCCCTCGTGTTCCTAATTCCTTATCCCCCTTTCTCCCCCCATCAGTCCTATCCTGCTCTCACCTCATCACCCCCCGATGAAAGCCCATTACCAGCCAAGTGGTTCTGACGGAGACTGGGGCACCTTCACGTAGAGATCCGCTGCTTTGATCCCTTCTTCATTCTCAAAGAACAACAAAGGAGCTGATGTGTGTGTGTGTGTGGGAGGGACCCTTAGGACAGGGTTGTGTGGGTCTTATGATGTTCTCCCAATGGATGGTTATTAGGGTTCGTTTGGAGCTGTTGAAATATGACAGCCACAGGCAGCTCCTGAGGACATCCAGCAGTCTTGCTCTACTGAAGGAGAAGCATGATGCTGTTCATCTCTATCATCTATTTAATGCCACAGCCCATGATGTAGTATAGATTGCTATATTGACTGTGTAATGCATGGTTCTGCTGTTGAGAGCAGAGGTTGCGTTACAAATATAATCATCTGTCATTTTGTAAATTATTCGTCATTTAGAAATATTAAAAAGGTTAATAAAGATCTATATAAGTAAAATCTTGGTTGATCTACATTACTATTGAAAAGTTTAGTAAGATTTTAAAAATGTTTTATCATAACAGTTATCACAACAGTGATAGGCTATTACAATATTTTGAATTGTTAGAAAATATTTCTATTTTAAAAAATGCTGTTCTTCTAAACTTTCTGTTAGAAATAGAACAAATGTGTAATGCTTTCCATAAAAATATTAAACAGCACCACTTTTTTGAACACTGATAATAATGATAAATGTTTCTTGAGCACCAAATCAGCATATTAGAATAATTTCTGATGTGACACTGAAGACTGAAGTAAAAACATTAAAAAAAAACTTACTTACTTACTTACTGACCCCAAAATCTTTGAAAGGTAGTATACAAATGAAAATTTGGAGAAAGTTTTGTTTATAATTTAGATATGAAAAATTATAATTGAAAGTCAAAAATTAACTTTATTTGACCTTATTGTAGTATAAAATATTTGGTAACACTTTTCCAATTCTCAACATTAGTGCTTATTAGCATGCCTATTATTAACATATTGGCTGTTTATTAGGAATCATAAAGCACATATTCTGCATGAGCTTTTTCTACATCCCTAATCCTACCCAATACCTAAACTTAACAACTACCTTACTAACTATTAATTAGCAGCAAATTAGGAGTTTATTGAGGCAAAAGTCATAGTTAATGGTTTGTTAATAGCTAGAATTGAACCTTGAAATAAAATGTGACTAAATATTTTAATGCAGTTTAAAGCTCTTTTAGTGTTGTGTTGCAAGTGTTGTGTTCTTGGCTTTTTATTTCTATTTTTTTCTCATGGTAAAATTAATAGGGTATAATTTGTTTTTTCCCCTAAAGCTATGGTCTGAGCTAGTTGTGAAGTCCAGGATAGAATAGTGCAGACAGCGGTGAGGGAGAAATGAGAGCTATCAGTGATTCCATGATATTATCATTTTCTGTTTAGCCCATATCTCTCTCTCTCTCTGCCACAGGGCCATCTGCTTCTTACAGCAATCCTGCCTTATTGCAAGTGCTGTTGCCTATCAGCGGAGCTCCTGGGATGTTCTCTGTCTCTCCACCTCTCTCTGTTGTTTGCTCTCCTCCCTCTACCGCTCATCTCTCATCGCTCGTGTCTCCTGCTCTCCACACCTAAGTCTTTTATCAGGCTTTCTGCGCTCACCTATCAATAACTCTTTCCTGTCCTGTCCTGTCCCATCCCTCTCTGTCCTTGGCACTGTTTTCTCCGGTTATCTTCACAGTATTTCACACTGGATCCATAGCACTCTCTCTTTCTCTCTGGAGGTTGATAAGTGTGAAGTCGGCAGGTTCGTAGGTTGTTTTTGTTATTGTTACTGTTGCCAGAGCTTCTGGTGTCATTATCCAATGAAAACACAAACAGAGTCGCACTTAGGAGTAATGAAGAGGAAGAGCCCTTGGCTGATTACATGACAACCAATTAGTCTATCTGCTTTTAAAAACCATCTCTACAAGTTTACTATGAAGCCTTACAAAAAGCACTGAGATGGTACCATGGTGCAGTGATGGCATCTGATGATTACTGTGGTACTGTGGTATGGGTAATTAACATGAAATGATTTTGGACATTTTACAGTGTAACAAGCTTTACTTAAACAAATAATGTATGATATAGCATTTTGCTAGTTCTTTTGTTAATTGACCAATTTCATGTAGATGTCACAGTTACGTCATTAGCAGCTGCGTGCGCATTGTGGTGGCAGAAACACGGTAACAAGCAGAGTGAAAAGGGAAAAATCCACGGAATAAGAGATTAATTGTATTGTTGTACCTTTGGATGTCAGAATCGGAATGCAAATAATTTTTATAGAATACTGTCGTCAAAAATGCCATTTGAAGCTAAACGCAGACGTTTAAACGGACAAACTAATGAATGAAACCTGCTATGATTATTCTACTTTTAAAGCATAAATTTGATTTAAACAATTGGTCTCCATAGTATTCACATATGCAGTTCATAGGGAATATATTATATTTGCCCTACAGTTACAGCATGAAATACTATTTAAACCTATAACATTTTAGATTTAACGTTACCTATTTTGTCTCACAATTATTTTTGAGACTTTTTTTCTCGCAAATGCAACTTTATATTTCGTATTTCGTACTTTATAACTCGATTTAACTCAACAATAGCGAGTTTGTCCATTCTCATGGGGAAAAAATGGCAGATGTGTGGGATATAACTCAAAAGAGAGAATGACGAGTTGATTTTTATTATCGAATTGTAAGATATAATCTAGGAATTGCAAGAATAAAGTCAGAATTTTGAAATATTGAAATTTTAACGCTGCTGCCACTGCCAGACAAAAAAAACCAATGATAGCTGTGGTTAAACGAGATGAAACGAGCGGACTGGACAGAAACGATCGTCAAAAATGCTCGCGTTTGCAGCGCACACTTCTTATCAGAAAAGGTTCAATAAAGTATTGTCTTTTGTTGTTATGGGCGCATCTAAAGATTTCTTGCATCTCACTAAGTTAGTACGTCGTTTATGAAATAATGTCTGTGTGCATGTGTGTAAAACAACAAACTGACGATTTATATCCTTAATCATGTAATTGTATATACATTGTTATGAGTAATTGTGGCTGGAATAATAATGTAGCTGTAAAAATAGTTGTCTGCTGAAATTGAAATATATATACATCTTCATGACTAGATAGACACGGTGAGTTTGTCTTTACTATACTAAACAAGCTAACAGACTTCATAGCTAGCGTTAGTGAAGCGGTCAGTGGAATCTTTCTGCCACCACCTTAGCTCCGCCCAAAGAAAAACGTCACAATGTTTACTAACATGAAAAGGGTCTATAAACCAGGCTCTACACCTGAAGCACTCGCGCTGAAAGCGCCTCTCTTCACGTGATCAGTGAAATCTGACTCCTGCTACAATGTGCCGTAGCTCTGCAGCGCGAGCTGTATGAAGCAGACACTTTGGAGCAGCGCAGACCATGCACTCGCACAAATGCAACCACGTAAAAAAAAATTTAACTCGCACATTCTCAAAAAATGGTCGCAGTCTAGAGCCCTGAGTAATGACTGCTGAAAATTCAGCTTTGAAACCACATGATTAAATTACATTTTAAAATATATTTGAATAGAAAAAAGTTATTTTAAATGGTAATAATATTTCACAATATTACTGTTTTTACTGTATTTTTATTCAAAAAAAGACTTTCAAAAACAAAAAATTCCTGATTTAAAAATTTTTGAACAGTATATATACGTTCACTTAAAAAAAATCATACATTTTAACATAATTTTGATGCTAAGGACACATTTGATGCCAACTTTACACCTTTTGGATCAGTTATACTAATTGATAACCATATTCATGCATTATGTTATTTAAATGATACTACATCCAGAATTCATTGTATAACTTTTATTACTGAAATAAAAACCACAAGTATCACAAGTTTTATTCATCAAAAGAGTTTTTGAGAAGGAGATTGGCCTGTTTCCAATGTTCATCCAGTTTGCATGATTTCTCAGCAATAGATAATAGTTTCTCCCTGAGTGACACACACTGTTTCTACAGGCAGTACCGACTACTGTTGACAGTTTATCCGTAACTACCGGCTTTATCTTTCAGAGCAGTGGTATCATGTTCATGTGACTTATCTATATCAGGAAGAGGGGAAAAAAATCCTTGTGAGGAGCTGCAGAGCATTGATTCATCAGTCTGAAAGGCAATTATCATCTTGCTTCATTTCCCTCTGCTTCTCAAGGCAAAAATCAACTAATGACAGGGTTACATCACACAGAGCTTCAATGCATATAGATTTCATGGAAAAAGATTCTTATCCTTGTCTATGTCTCACTATGAATTATGTAAGCAGTGGCCTTATCTTATTAGAATGGGGATATTTATATGACAAACATATACAGTCTGCCCTCATATTCAGCATTTGAAGCTTAGGAAGCAAATTTACTGATGAATTGGGTTATAGTGCCACTTCAATCAATATTATTTCTATCATACTCCAATTTACAGGATGAAATCATGCACTAATGATATTACATGTGGCAGCTTGGTCATTAATTAAATACATCCACCAACAAGACGAACGGCAGACACTGATCCATTGCCATATTGATGTGTGCTTCTCTTGGAAATGCAAGCTCTGTAAATTGCCTTTGTGTTGTTGCTGGCTAGAATGGCATGATCTGTGCTAGTTATTTGAGACAACATCTATACTTGGCTAGATGTATAATGATTTACAAGCAAGATCATGACATCTGTGTGCACCAATTAGTGATAGCAATGACTTCAGTACAGCTTTGTAATATGTACCAATTACTAGCGTGTCAAGCCTGCAGTCATTATTACCAAAGAGCAGCTGATTTAAGAATAGTATATAGACTGTGTTTATGGAAAAACTTGTGCGCTAACAATACTTCTCTCACCTAATCTACCTAATGCATTATTCATGAGCTCAGTTAACACTACACAAGCATAAAATATTCACTAAAAAATCTTGAGCTACAGGAAAAGAGACACCCTATAGTATATCTGTCAAGGGTTTTTTTTTAATCTGCATGATGTACGGAATTCACCTTGGACACCCTGCATACGTGCGATTACTGTATTTAACAAACTATTGGTTTTTATTTTAGCTCAGATATTGCAGATATGGTAGACAGTATATTTTGTTTGAATGCAATGAAGTCATGGCAGAGTTGAAGCATAATTAACTGAGGTATGCTGGTACTTGTGTCTTCACCTCTCCTGGGCCTCACTCTAACATGTTTTGATGCCATCTCTTCTTAAAGAAGACGTAACCCAGCTCTGTCTCAGCTGCTCTTGTCAGAATGAGTGCGGTGCTCTGCTGACAGGTAATAGAGAAGCTCTTCGGTTCTGCATCTGATTATACAGCACTCGCTTCTACTGTAACTACCTCACCTCCATGACTACTTCACCCGCCTCAGAAACAGATGATAGAACAATGCTATTAAAGGTCCCATGAAATCAAAATTGAAGTTTTTGGGTGTTAGTATCAATATGTTAGTCTTAAGGTTATCTGTATGCCAGTGTGCTCCAAAACAGTGACAAAATTCGCATTTAGAAGATATAAGCATTCAAAGCTTGCAGTTCATCACTTCCGCCAAAACGGCTCAACGATTTTATTGATGTCACATCTTCATCTTCTCATCAAACTTTCTGTCCAATCAAATGCTCTCTAGAATTCGAAGCGCCCGCCCCCTACACTTTAAATAGATGCTGAAGCCACGGCTGAAATAGGTCACTTGTTCACAGAATTGACCGTTCGCAAAACCCGCCCACCCTTAGTTACTGTTGCCATGTCCGACAAACAGTGCCGCTCTCACACTACACATCATGTTCTCACGCAGTGAAAAATACATCGCAAAGCAAAGAGGAGACTGACAACAAAACCTGACAGAGAAGACAGAGCAGGTTACCTCTGATATGAAACAAGGTCTCAGGACCCTCAGCTTTTAAATTGAGTCATTTTTAAAGAAATTCAAACAATAAATAGTTTTGTTGCTCTTCAATGTGTCGTGACAGATCACTGTATTGCCTCAGTTCAAACACGTTAACCGATCGTCTTTTCATATTTACTTAAAGCACAAAATGAACATGAATAAACATCAGAAAGTGTTTAATTTCAACACGGAACACTCCATTTTTCAAGTTTAAGTCCACCGAAGTTAATCTGCTCTCCTGTCTGATTTGTGGTTACAGCTGCAGCTACTGGGTATGCGCATTTACATACTTTCCGAGCCGACAATATAACGTGAAACCTATGAAAATGGTTTTAAAAAGCATATGGCGTCGTAGTTTCATCACTTTAGAGTGTCGCAGTGACCGTTTCTTTTGCAGTAAAGGACCTGTCATAGTTTAATGAGTGGAAGATGACATGAAGCGTTGCGGTTAACCTGCATTGAAAACAGATGAGCGCACATGTGCAAATAAAGCGCCCATTCGGGGCAAAGTTCACGGGATTTTGTCCACTGAATGATAAGAGCACACGTTTTAACATAATATTTTATAATTTAACACTCAGTATTTAACTAAAGCGCTGCAAGCCATGGATACAGTGCCGGACATGACAGATTTTCTGGTACGCAAAACAAGTACTTTAAAGGAATTCCTTAGCTTATTGCCGTTACTGTGGCAGCCAACAACAGCACAGCTTAACCCTGCGCACATTTTTATATTTAGTTATATTGAAAAAGTTTCAATTCAGTCGATCTTTTTTACCCCGTTTTAACATGTACTTCTATGCAGACAGGCCGTAGCTGTCGGGCAAGATGGCGGATAGCAGCGGCAGCGCACAATATCCACGTTCTGATTGGTCAGATCGCCTGTCAATCAAGCTCTTTGCGAATGGTCAGTTAGTATTTTCTGTACGGTGAATGGCACGTAGTGCACTATATAGGGGACAGGGAACGATTCAGACAGTGTAAATATGCTTTCCATTGAGGAAAAAAGGAAGTCTGGTTTCGCGCTGTGTCACGCTAACCACCGCACACACACTCTGCTCCGGTCCAGAGACACGATACACGGAGCAGATCACATGCGTGAGTCGGTGCAGACCACAAAACGTATCGGACCTATTTGAATTCTTCACAGAATGCTATATTTTATAGCAAAATGGATGAGATTGTGGCTGTCATACCCTGTCAAATGCGGTTTTACGGAGCTCAACGGCTCTGAACGGCTTTAGCCCAAGCTGTGATATAAACGAACACTATTGGCTATTTTAAAAAGGGGCGGGGCTGCTTGATATGTCCCACCCTGTCTTCCTGTTTCAGTTAAAATGACGTCAACACGTAGAATAATGCTGCGTGTTTCAAAGCATTTCAGGAAGACGGGCGGCCAAGATGGCGGCGATGTTGGCGGTTGTGTGTTTGCTCTACAGGGAAATAAAGGTGAAGTGGTGATATAACCAACTGCTTAGAATTGTGATTACGTGGACATAAGTGAGAGAAAGAAAAAGAAAAGTCATATAATTCCCTTTTGATATCTTTATGCATGGGAAAAAGAGGAAAGAAGAAAGTTAAACAAGCTTGGCTTGATAACATGGCTTCCAACGCGTCTGATACGGTTGATCAGTTTGAGGATTCAGCATCGGCCGCTAGTAGCACAGGACTGAAGATTCAGCGAGATATAGAATCACAATGGTTTGACACATGTCCAGACTTTGATAATGAGGTTATTGTCGCTGCCCTTTCTGATACTCCTCAGAAGCCAGCAGTGAAAAAATCGAAACTGAAATCTAATGAAACGGAACCTAACATTAGTGAAAATAGTAATGAGGAGGTCTTGGCTGCAATATGCGAACTGGTTTTAAAGCACAACAAGACTTTTCAAAAGATTTCAGCGATCGAAACTACTACCGAAGCAACCTCAAAACAAATCAAAAGTCTGACAGCGACGGTGCAACAGCTCATTGTGGATGTCGGCATTCATAAAGAGGCTCTTAATCATCTGGAATCAGAGGTCCACGCTTTGAGAAAGGAAAACAAATCATTGAAAGCAAGTGTACAGGAATGTAGCCGTTACAGTTGGAGATGGTGTCTAAAGTTGCACGGTGTTGCGGAAAAAGATGGAGAGGGTGTCCGAAGCGTGGTTCTTAACATACTAGAGAAGATCGCTCCTGGAATTGGAGACGGGCTACAAGACAGTGTCGATGTCGCTCACCGTCTGGGACCGAAACGAGCGGATGGTAAGGCCAGATCGATCATAATCCTCTTCTCACTGCGTCGCATTCGTGACATGATTTGGGGCGCTGCCAAAGGCTGCAAATTTCTAACTGAAAACAGACTGCTTATTTCGGAGCCTCTGTCTCCTGACGATCGAGCAGCGCGGGACTAGCTATGGCCTCTCGTGAAGGAGCCACGCGAGGAGGGAAAGAGAGCAAGCTTCCGCAGTTCTTTTGCTTTGATTGATGGGAAGCAAGTCTTCTATTCGGATGTTACCTAAGCTGAGTTACTGACTGCACTGGCTACCTTTCTCATGCAATATTCTAAAACGCCTAAAATGGGTAACAACACTATCGGCATAAAAACTCTTTTAAGTTGTGTGTAACATGGAAATTATTATGTTTGATCCTCCTTAATTGTGATCCTTAATATTGATCTTGACCCCCCCCCCTCCCCTCTTTAATTGTTTTTCACCTTGAAGCCAATATACTCTACTAGGTTATTAACCACCTCTCCCTTTATATTTAGGGTAAAGCTAAAGAAAGCTATTCTTTTGTTGTTTTTGTTTAAATTGTTTGGTGGTTCTTCTTATGAAATACAAGTTCAAATCTTTGTCTGTTGTAACGATGAATGTTCGAGGTTTGAAAAAGAAAAGCTATTTTTTTATTTTGTAAAAGAAGTGCAGCTGATCTTATCTTTCTTCAAGAAATTCACTCAGGGGAAACAGATGTTAGGTTTTGGAGGAATCAACGGGGAAACTCAATTTTCTTTAGGCATGGCAGCAGTCACTCGGCTGGGACTGCTATTATGTTACACCGTTTTAAAGGGACCGTTTTAGAAACTCCGAGCTCTGATGAAGGCAGATGGGTTATTGCTGTAATCAAACAAGATAATGCCACCTTCATAGCTTGCTGTGTATATGGTCACAACTCTCGTGCATCCAACAGAGTAATGTTCTCTCATTTAGTGGATAAACTTAGGAAGGTAAATAGAAAATATATTGATGCTTATTTTATTCTGGGAGGAGATTTCAACAAATGTATGGATGATTGTCTGGATAGATACCCCCCTATACTTGATGGTGGAATGAATAATGATTTAATTTTGTCTCTTTGCATGGATCTTTCCCTGACTGATGCATGGCGGTTCATTAACCCTTATACGAAAGATTTTACCTGGTCAAATAAAACTTTGTCTCTTAGATCTAGGATTGATTTATTTTTAATCTCTTCTTCTATCCTCAACCACGTAAAAGACATTTCTCACACCATTGCCCCCTTATCTGATCATAAATTAGTTTGTATAAAGATGAGTGACATGACATCCATGATAATCCAAGACTCGGGGGCTATTAGAAACTTAATAATACCT
The DNA here is from genome assembly GCA_039654775.1 of Spinibarbus caldwelli. Lineage (NCBI taxonomy): Eukaryota > Metazoa > Chordata > Actinopteri > Cypriniformes > Cyprinidae > Spinibarbus > Spinibarbus caldwelli. Next base: position 16,552,637 of record CM077233.1, on the reverse strand, counting down.
TGTTAAAAGATCAAAAATTTAATGATGGTATCATAAAGCTTATTAAAAGAATTATTCACTGACTTAAATGGAGATTATAAAAAACATGGGAGTTCTTCAAGTATAAAGCTAGACATACAGCAGTTCAAAGACAAGGTAAACATCAAACTGATTTAGAGTTGATTAATAAACTTAATGCATTATTAACTAAAAGTAAAATTACAGAAGAGGAAAATTTAGAAATAAAAAGGTTAAATTTGGAACTTGATGATGCCTACTTAGATTTGGCTAAAGGAGCATTTACAAGCTCTCGTGCAAAATGGCTGGAGGAGGTGGAAAAAATTTAGCTATTTTTTTGCCCTGGAAAAAAGAAATGGTCAGAGGAAAGCTCTTTCCGCACTTAATATTGACGGAGTCATTTCCAAAGACCAAAATGTAATATCAGACTTTGTTGCCAAATTTTATAGCACTCTTTATACCTCTAATTTCAACTATAATATTTCTGAAAAATGTATTGATTTAATTAAACACTGTATTAAAGTTATTGATCTACAGTATAGTCAAATTTGTGATTCTCCTTTATCAATTGATGAAATCAAGCAAGCTCTACATAAAATGAAAAAAGGTAAATCCCCTGGGATCGATGGGCTTTCGGTAGAATTTGATCTCCATTTTTGGGAGTTTATTAAAATACTTTTATTTCATATGTTTAACGAATGGATCAGTCAGGGAGATATGACCGCTACCATGAAACAGGGAGTCATCTCTCTTATACCTAAGCCAGACAACGATCCTTTAATAATCAATAATTGGCGACCTATTACTTTGTTAACATTAGACTATAAAATATTAGCCTTTGTATATGCTAATAGATTAAGTTATGGTTTAGACCAGTGCTTCCTAAACCTGTCCTGGAGGACCCCCTGCCCTGCACATTTTGTATGTCTCCCTAATCAGACACACCCAATTTAGTTCTTGCAATCTCTACTAATGAGCTGATGAGTGGAATCAAGTGTGTTAGATAAGGGAGACATACAAAATGTGCAGGGCAAGGGGGCCTCCAGGACAGGTTTGGGAAGCACTGGTTTAGACAATATTATTTCAGAATCTCAATCTGGTTTCATGAAAGGCCGTCACATATCTAACAACATAAGATTAGTACTGGACTTGCTGGATTATTCAGATCTAATTTATTCAGATGGTCTCATACTCTTTCTTGACTTTCATAAAACTTTCGACTCCATAGAACACAAATTTCTTTTTCATACTCTAGAACTTTTTTTTTTTTTTATGTGTGTGTGTATATACTGCTTATAAAGTTTTAGCTTTTAGTTTTGGATCAGTTTTATTTGTTTTAATACTACAATTGATTGTTTCTGTTGTCCTCATTTGTAAGTTGCTTTGGGTAAAAGCGTCTGCTAAATGACTAAAAGTAAAGTAAAGTAAATAAAAGTAAGAACTATTTGGATTTGGTAAAACAATTATAGAGACTGTAACCATGTTTTATAGAGGTATTAACAGCTCAGTGATCATAAACTTTGAAACTTCTAAGAGGTTTAACATATATCGTGGAGTCAGACAGGGCTGTCCAATCTCCCCATTTTTTTTTTTTTTTTAGCCACAGAGTTACTCTGTCTAAGAATTAACCATGATGAAAATTTGAAAGGAATTTCAATATTTGACAGGGAGATCAAAATAGCGCAGCTAGCAGATGACACTATGCTGTTTTTGGAGGACAAAAATCAGTTACCAAAAGCTCTGGAATTGGTTGAACAATTTTCATGTGCTTCAGGTCTAAAACTTAATACTTCGAAATGTGAAATTATGTCAATTCATGATATGGATGATATACTCTTAGGAGGTATCTTAAGGAGGTTAAAAAAAAAAGTGTAAAATATTTAGGAATTCATATCTCTAAAAATTCAATCAGTAGACATCATTTGAACTTTTCTGATAAAATGATAAAAACGAAACAGACCTTTAACATCTGGCTTCAGAGAGATCTTTCTTTATAAGGTCGAGTTATTTTATCTAAAGTTGAAGGGCTCTCTCACTTTGTATATTCTGCTCTTTCTTTGTTTGTCAACGATAAAGCTATAAAGGAAATTAATATAATATTTTTGGATTTTATTTGGAAAAATAGACCTTACAAATTAAAAAGAGAAGTGTTTGCTAATTCCAGAAGCGAAGGAGGCCTTGATTTTTTTGGACTTCGCAGATACTGTAAACACCTTTAAAGTAAACTGGCTGAGAAGATGCCTTAAGAATCCAATGTCAGTGTGGTTTTTTATTCCAAATAAGATATTTGACCAGCTTGGTGGCTTGTCTTTCTTACTAAAGTATAATTTCTTGCCTGGTAAATTACCTATTTCCTTATCTAACTTCCATCAGCAATGTCTTCTTTCGTGGAAATTGTGTTTTGTCCATGGTTTCTCCCCCCACAAAGCTCTCCTTTGGAATAATGCTGATATAACTGTTAGAAACAAGTCTCTTTTTTTCTCTAGATGGTTTAATAACAACTTGAACTGTATTCTATCTGTGTTTGATGAGTTTGGTAATATTTTAACATATGAACAATTTATGAATCTCCATAATTTTCCAGTCCCACCAAAAGAATATAATACTTTGATGAGAGCCATCCCAGTAGGCTTAACCCAGTTAATTAAAAGTCACCTTAAATTCAGTAAAGACAACAGTGTTTATCCAGCTTTATGTTTGGGTGGTATCGATATTTTAGATCGGAAATGTAATAACAGACATATTCGCAAAATATTTCCGACAAAGAGAAAGATTACTCCAAGAGGTAAATTCTACTGGGGCTCCTTTATAACAAATATAAATTGGAGAAAGGCCTGGCTTTTGCCAAGTAAATTTTGCATATCTAACAAGGTTAAGGAGATTCATTATAAAATCCTTCATAAAATTTATTTCTAAATATTATGATGTTGATGAGTCTTGCTCTTTTTGTGGTTTTGTTGAGGAAACAGCTGCCCATTTATTTTTTGATTGTGGTGTTACCAGCAAATTATGGGTTGACTTAAGCACCTATGTTTCTAACCTTACAAATGTGACCCGTACATTCGTCCTCAAAGATGTTGTTTTTTATTATGAAAATCCAAAGCTTTTATCTGCTGAATATGTTGTTAATTTTCTTATATTGAATGCAAAATTCTTCATTCATAAACAAAAATGTCTTAAATCACCTTTATCTTTCCCCCTTTTTCTTGTTGAATTGAACTCTCTTGTTTCATCTCTTAGACTTACAAATAACAAAAAGAGTGCCAAATTTTTGATGTATTATGACAACTTTTCTAAAAGGATGTAATTTTATTTTTGTACTTGTATGTATAGATAATACCATAATTTGATGCTCGTAAATTCAGAATGTTTGTTTTCTGTTCTTGCTTTTTATGATTGCTCTTTGTTGGAATATATTCATGTTTTGTTCCCTGTTGCTGTATGTGTTCTGCAAGTTTTACAAAAAAAAAAAAAAAAAAAATCAAAGCAGGGGACCTTTAAGCATTATTCAGGCTTTAGAGTGACTAAAAAAGTGTCTGGGCTCAAAAGACATTCAAGTGTATTAATGCCATTCCACTAGCTAACTAAATTGACAAAGAATAGTATTCAAACATCCTGCATTCAAAAATAAAAATTGGAAAAAAAATATATATTTTAAAAAAAATTATATAAAATTTAAATAGTATTCAAACATGCTGTGTTCAAAAATGTATGTACAATGTGTGTGTCACTCAACTCATGTTACGACACGATTCACGATACTGATTTCACGATATGATTTTTTTTTTTTTTTTTTTTTTACCATACCACGATTTTTTTTTTTTTTTTTTTTTTTTTTACCATAATGATGCACATTTCTATGTGAAATTTAAATATGTAGAATAAAATAACTAAATAGAAATTTTAAAACAAACCACAAATAAAATAAATAAATAATACAAATAAAAGAAATATCTTTATATAAACAAACTAAGGCTTTGCCTGCGCTCTTTCATTTAAAATTAGAAGCAACCACTGTATTTCAATCACGATCCAAGAATGCAGAATAAGCAGTTTTTAATCTAAAGCCTCGTTCAGACTGTCAGCCCAAATCCAATTTTTGTGCAAATCAGATTGAAATCCGATCATATTTAAATAGTCTGAACGACAACAAACTACATGAAATCCGATTTGTGCAAATCCGTTTTGAGCTACATTCGTATGTGGTTTGGTATCCTATTCAAATCGCATTTTTGGAAATCAATTTCAGTCTGACCGGTCAGATCGCATTTAGTGTAGCTTTTTCACGCCATGTGAAACGTAAACACGTCAGACGTTTTTGCAGAAAACATGCTGAACATCTTTGCAGAAACAAGCTTGTGTTGTTGCAAAAGACAGTCAGTTCCCCTCAACTCACACCCTCAACTGTAACGCGATTTATTTAACATCTCAACCGATTTGAGTCATCACATATTTGTATCGATCGTTACATCCCTATAAATCATACATTTCAAGTTCATTCACATTTAGGATTCACAACATAAATCCTAATACGGATAATGTGACCGTAAATATAGCCTTTAGTCCACTTACTGCAAGATATTGGAGATAAGCAGCCAGTGATCAATAGCTAGTGGACCTTCTTGAGCTTTCCTGCATATCGGCTTTCCACAGGATCAGATGGATTAAGCAAAATCGCCAACAAGTACTAATCCGAGCACATCCTACCCACATTCACTCTGTAAACAATCTCCATTTCAACTAAAGCTTACTGTATATTCTTCTCAAACATGTAGATTTCAACAATTTTCAAAACCAGTGTACTTATATGACCCCCTCATTCACTGAAATTTCTCCTGGAAACAGCTTGAAAATCCTTTTCGTGGAAGCACAAATCCAGTAGTTAGAAATAGGTTGATATCTGGCGCTGTGGCCATTGTGACCTCAGATGAAATAGATCAATCTCAACAACCAATCATGAAGTCAGTCTTCTGCAGCATAATCATACTGTGAATCTCCATCTGCACTCCATGTCTTTCCACCTCGCTAGAAAAACCCCTGCTGTGCTATCACACAAACCTGCAGATATAATCAATATGTGGCCTTTTAGTCTTTGATTCCCTATGGAGCCGGCTTCATAGATCTATGTGCAGCCTTACTACAGCAGCAGCTCGATGGAAAACAATAAAAATTCCACATTTGCAGGTGTAGGAAGTGTAAGCAGCACCTGCAGAGAATAAATGTGGATACAGTTATTTCATTTTTTCTTTATGGTTGTAGACTCAAGGGATTGAACTGGTGGAGTTGCCAAAATGAGGTGATAATGAGGTATTGCCACTTCTTTATACAAAGGTGTTTAGTGTGTATTTGTGTGTTGGCTATCAACTATATATTAGTGAGTTTATTCAGAGAAGAATTTGAACGATTCATTAAAAGAACCGCTCATGAGAGTCATTTAGTCATAAATCATACTAAAGTGCCTGCATGGAATGTTTGTGTATGCATATCGCAAGAACAACTCTAAAGGTGCCTCTTCTTATTTGGCTGTCCCGCTGTAATCCTCAGGGTTTTGTTACTCTGAGATGTGTTAGTGAGCAGCTGGACCACATACTGACAGACATTCGTCAAACACCAAGAGCTCTTGCGATTAGTACGATGGAGTAGAAGAGCAACTGAATGTGTTTATTGACTGAAGCCTGACTCCATCCTGGTGGAGGTCGAGCTGTGTCTCCCTCAGTAATGAGAAATCATTGAAACTGCATTCACTGACATGCCACTATCACAACTTGAACTATTTCCAGAAGGTCTCTGGCTGATATTGAGGTGAGAGGAGATAAAATTGCAAAGTCAGCTCCACAACATGGCTTTAATTTCAGAGTCTTGAATCACAGGAGGTCGAAGTACATGTAATTTTTTGAGAATGAATTTTGCAATACATTTTGTTGTGTATGTTAATATTTGTTTATGAATATTATAAACAATTATTGTTATCCTTATTATTATAATTGATTTCTTCACTAAAATATTTAGACCTTTCTTAGAAAGCTAGACAATTATTTAATCCAAATAAATCTTTGTGTGTGTGTGTGTGTGTGTGTGTGTGTGTGTGTGTGTGTGTGTGTGTATGTACTGGTATATATGGTTTATGAGGACACAAATGTTTATAATGACATGGGTACTACAATGTAAACATGGTTTATGAGGACACTTCCTGTGTCCCTGTAAAACAAAAGGCTTAAAAAAACATACTAAACGGTATTTTATGAAATTCAAAAATTGCCAGTAGTTTCCTGTAAGGGGTAGGTTTAGGTGTAGGGTTGGTGTAGGGCAATAGAAAATACGGTTTGTACAGAATAAAAACCATTATCCCTATGGAGAGTCCCCGTAAAAATTCAAGTATGTGTGTGTGTGTGTGTGTGTGTATAAGGGAAATCCCAATGATGACTGTTTTATTCAGTGTTTGACTTCTTAACAAAATTTCCACAGTCAAAGTGAATGCATTTTCTCAGAGAAAACAGAAACACAAAATCCTAAGAAATACTGCAGGATCCTTTGTTCGTTCCAGAAATTGATTTGTATTATTTTTGGATGTCTGTATTGATGTTTTTTCTCTTCTTTTGTAGCTGCCTTTGCTTGAGGTCTCAGCAGTCTGGCGTTGTGGATGGTTTGTCTACCTCTAATCCAAACCAAAAGAGATTCTGTTGGCTCAGAGCCTGTGAATGAGAGCCTAAAGCAAGCCGAGTAAAGGTGCACACACAGAGTTGATTAAAATGGGGTAAGTTTTTATGACTAACACAACAAAAGACTAACATATTGCAATCCTAAAGAGTTTCTCTAACACACTTTCTAGCAGAGGCCTGCAGATACAAGTATAGCCATATAATACAGATATATAAAGTACATAATGTAAAATCAATCGGGGAACCTGATTAGTTTGTCATGAATCCTCAAGTTTGAGTGTCTTTGAATCTCTAGTATTTTGGCTTGGTATGAAGCTCTTGTCTCAGTGAGGGACTGTCTGCTCTCGCTTTCTTGTGTCCGTAATAATTCTGCTCAAATGGGAAATGGAGCATCTGCCTGTCTGTCACACACAGAGAGGACATAGTGGGCCCGGCGTGAGCTGATCCTGTGCCACATGCTCATTAAACAAGTTCCTTATGCTAATTGACTGTTTATTCACACGTCAGCAGTTTTCAAGCGCAAGTGAAAGAAAACACTGACAGTGCTATTGAGACAGTGAGTCTAGTCGCCCACGAAGATAAATCCTCCCGAGCGCTCCACTGTACAATTCACAGAAAAACAAAAAGTGGGCTTTCGATCTTCTTATCTCTAAATGGAGTGTTGAAATTAGCCTGATAATACCAGAGGGGTTTCAATAGCTCCATTTTAATTAAATTGGGCCAAACGTTAATTGAACACCTGAACATGCTGGGCTTCCCCCACCTAAAATCGCTGGTTTCCCGCCTTTTTCAATCTAATCGCAATGCCATTGTTGGTCTCTGAGAGGTAATGTAAAGAAGATGAATATTCATCTAGATGGATTCGTCCTGACTCTACTGCCTGGAATTATTGTGACATGTTCTTTTGTAACTCCTGGCTTGACCCTGATTTCTGTTTAAGATTACGGGTGGATATTAATATGGCCCAAAGCAAGACAATTTGTACTAATTACTGAAAGAGGAGCGCTCTCCTTGCTAATCCACAGTTCTCATCTGATTAGTGGAATAAGAGCCCCGGGCGAGTGTTGTGGCTCTCTTCATTACTGTCCCTTCTGATTTTCCTCCCTCTCGGTTTAATGTTTTTAATTCCAGACATAACTCCCCCCCACCATTTGATTTATAAAAAAGAACGAGCCATTTTTAGAATGTGAATTTGATTATACAAGTCATAGGAACTATGCATGATGAGCATTATAATTACTGTAGTGGTTATTGAACTGTGTTACTTAGCTTTAGCTTAGTTTTGTCTTTGAAAGAATCATTTGATTTAGATTAGTTAGTAGAACTAGTTCAACAGCAAGAGGAATATTGGTAGCTTTGTACAGTTTTTAAATATGTGAGAAATGTAGGGTGAATTTCATTTTTTCACCATTTAAGGGCACTTTTATAGGGATAGAGAGCGCTATTTGTAGGGTTGTTGCAAACACAAGTGAGCAACAGAATTCCTTACATACAAGCAAATGTTACACACAGTTGATGTTTCAAGGAAGTAATTTTGCATTTTTGGAATCATCTACAGTAATCCTCGGTCCATCCTCATGATTAATTTTGAAACCTGAAGTAATTTTAGATTTTATCTGGTATTTTAAAATCCCCAATTGCTTACATATACCCAAGGATTATCAGTGGAACATATTTCTTAGATATTTTGGTTATTTATTTATATTTTTTGGCCAAACAATATGCCAGTTTAAAATAAATAAATAAATATTTACCACAGCAGTCAATTATCAACAAGAAAGACCCATTTATGCTGTGTGAGAAAAGTTGTTAAATAACATCTTTCAAAATGCTAAATTATATTTTTTAATTGTGATTGTACTAAAGACAAAAGAAATTAAAAGAAATTAAAAGCAAAAAAATATATACTTTATAGTACTTTATAGTACTATAGTAGTTTATGTATCTTTTTCTAATTAGTATATTGGGTCACACTTTATTTTAAGGTCCAATTCTCTTTATCAACATTTAACTATTAACCATTCTTTGCTATTAACCATTAACTATGACTTTTGCCTCAATAATCTCCTAATTTGCTGTTTACAAATAGGATTAGGGATGTAGAATATGGTCATGCAGAATAGATGCTTTATAAGTACTAAAAAACAGCCAATATGTTAATAATAGGCATGCTAATAAGCAAATAGTTAATAGTGAGAATTGGTCCCTATACTAAAGTGTTACCAAACATTGTTAGAATTTATTACCCTGATAAAAATTATTTTTTAGTTTGATTTATTTGTATGGCATTTTCGCAATAGTTTGAGCAAAGGTGATAGTGGGCGGAATTTGACAAAAGTCTATATAAGACACACGCACTTTCTCATTTTTACACAAAACCAATTTTTAAACAGCAAGTGTTGGTGAATTACTGATGTTTAGATGCAGAGCAATTTCAAGCATATACAATTGTTCTGCCGACGTGATGTCAGTGCCTTTTCTGTGCATTTCTGCAGGGCTGTAATCCCGATGCTCCTTTCTGGAATGTGGCAGCTATTTCTGTGGCCATGCCGGATGTGAAAGCCACACAATGTGAGTACTCCCCAGCAGGCTCTCCTGCAGGCTGCAGCATGGACTTGTCCATGGACCTGTCCGTCCTCAGCTCCCCGCTGTCTGCTTTCCCTCATCATGGTGTGCCCCCCTTCCCTGCCCAGGATGTAGCTCCGGGCCACTGCAACAACAACAATGGCCTGCTCAGCAACCTGGGGGTCTACTGCTCCACCAGTAGTATGCATCCCCTTAAACAGCCTGATGGCCAGTCTGGCTGCAGGGCGATACGCTTTCCACAGGGCTGCGTGAACACCGGCGGCACCCGGCTTTACCGCAGCCTGGAAAACCTGCACTGGGCTGCCGTGTCCGATCTCAATGCGTATCCTTACAGGAGCGTGGACAGTGAGTTTATACTTCACTGCACTTCAAGCAGCCACTGGTACGATGGACCTCCTCAGGGACCGCAGGTTTACGGCTTAATGCCTTCCCATGATGGCATGGCAATCTATGGCCGCCGAGGAGTGGTGAAGAAGGATATACCACTCTTCCCACAATGGCTTGAGGACTGGGGAATGAACGGAAATGCTCGGAAGGGTCTTCGAGACAAGCTGCGGTTCCAGAGCACACGTGTGACGGAGCCCCACAAGCCCTTGCGTCCTCAACCTGTGCTTGGTAATGCACCTTCTCCGCTGTATCCATGCGATAAGGATGTAGCGGTTCGGCCATCATTGCACAGGAATGGACAGCAAGAGTTGAGTGCCCGTCGCATCACCAGTCCCGAGGAGATCAAACAGGAAGCACTCCGACGACTGCAGCTCCGAAGGCAACGAAGCACCCCTAACTTGGCACTGAACTCTAGACAGGAGTCTAGTACCATGAGTAAAACTCATACAGCAGATCCCATCTGCACTAACTCTGCCCAGTCGACCCCTGAGAGGAAAAGACCCCCGATGGGCCGCCTGCACATACCTACATTTGAGGAGTTTAAGAGAATGAGACAAAAGGAGGGCATTAAAAACCACAGGTCCTCTGAAATGGAGAGTAACGACAAGCATAGAGAGGAAAGAATACAGACAGAGGAAACACAAAGAGCTGAAAGGACTGACATTGATGTCAACACAGCTCAGGATTCGAACCACAGCGGAGTGGAGATGTCTGAGCCCAGTTACACCACAGAGGTCCTAGGAGGACCCATCTGCACAGGCCCAGTGGCTCGCTCTCCATTACACCCTCAAGCTGCTACAGGAAGAGGCAAGGAGACAAAGGGCCCAGCAGGCCCTGGGGCCACAGATGTAGCTCTTCTCCCCTTCCCGCCCCGCAGGGAGAGTGGCGATGGCCCATCCAGCTGCTGCCCAGCAATCCTTCTGGACAGAACAGACCTTTCCAACTATGGAGCCAAAATCTACAAAATGAGGGATGGCTTCCTGGGATCCGCCCTGGACCTTATTAAAAAAAGGTGAGTTGATGAAGGAGTTGTTGTGTTTGGTAGTGTTAGCCTTGTGCATTCACATTGTACTTAAAGTTGCTATGGAAGTAGTGACAGATCATTTCTTCTGTACTGTGACATACATTCTGGAATAATCAGAAAAAAAAAAAGTTGTACAGTGACTTGGTTCTATCCATCGGTTGTTGATTGGATTGAGGCAGATCTGAATGCAAGCATGCATACAATGGTAAGAAAGGGACAGGATTTAAGTGGACTGAATGATTGGAGAAGTCCTGAAGTCTGTCATGTCACTGAAAATCCGAGTTATGTTATTTTTAAAATGATTAAAATCAATTAAAAATTGTGAGGTCAAAAAATGTTTTAGAAAATGAAACGGATGTATGGATGAATTGTTTGACGAAGGGATATATAAATAAATAAATATATATATATATATATATATATAAAAATATATATATATATATATATATATATGTATATATATATACGGAGTTCTGGCATGAAACTCTAGATAGCACAATCTGATAGGTCTAACTCAATCTGACCTAATGACATCATTATCACATGGCACAGCTGATTGGTTCTCTCCTGTATCGGTAGCCAATGAGCTCGCTGCTCAACATTCAAATATATGAATAGTGCTTGTTGTATCAGTTTGCAACTTGCTTCAGAAACCCTCCACCTTCCCCAGCTCCACCTGTATAGATCTGCTACGAGGTGATTCATGTATGCTATATGGGGGTTATTTCATGTATGTTATATTTGCAGCAGCAGTATTTCTTACATGCTCACAGCAGCATGTTGTGGATGTATTGGCAGTAACAAGTCTCGGTACTTGCTCTGCAGCAGCATCTATTCCACCTAGACCAAATACATTAACATTGTCATGTACGTTACCATGCCAATCCCTCCGAGAGTTGTCATGACAGAAATATATATATATATTAGGGGTGTAACGGTACGCGTACCGAACCGAAACGGTTCACATGATGAATTCCAAATGGAAGTGATCATCCCTATCCCCTTGGAGTGGGTACTTTGGAGTGAACTTACTTTCCTCATCATCTTCAGCTGGGATGTTCCCGTGACAACGCAGCACGGTGTGCGTCAGCAGATGTCGCTGTTTTAATGGCATAGCATAAATGTCTTTTTAGTGTTGTTAGCATAACTGTTGCAAATGAACATTCATTTTATATTTTAAAACGTTTTTTAAAGTTTTTTGCTATATAATATATAAAAGCTGATATGTATAAAACTTGGGGGGGACTCAAGGGGAATTCAAATCGGGGTCTCCCATGATGTTAAAATTGGGCCAATAACCAACAAGTGTCTGACATTAAAATTCAGTTGTATTCAGTTGTACCACAATATTATAATGAACAAATTAAATTTAAATAAATAAAATTATTATGCTAAATATTAAACATTGCGGTGTTCTTAAATTATTAGTGTTTTTAAAGATAAACTGAGCATGAGTAGATAATGGCAAAGTTTTGCTTGTTAACTGTGAAAATGAATCCCATAGCAGCTCCAGCAGTGTTTGCATCAGTATTTGTGTTATTGATTTATTCCTGAATCTCTGCACAGCTTATATACAGAGAAACAGAGTGAATATATCATTATTGATGTGATACTTAAAGGATTAGTTCACTTTCAAATTAAAATTTCCTGATAATTTACTCACCCCCATGTCATCCAAGATGTTTATGTATTTCTTTCTTCAGTCGAAAAGAAATTAAGGTTTTTGATGAAAACATTTCAGGATTTTTCTCCATATAGTGAACTTCAATGGACTCCAATCGGTTGAAGGTCAAAATTACAGTTTCAGTGCTATAAACGATACCAGACGATGAATAAGGGTCTTATCTAGCAAAACGATCGGTCATTTAAAAAAAAAAAAAGTATATGCTTTATAAACAGAAATGCTCGCCTTGCTCTGTTCTGCGATGCGCGTTCATGACTTCACGTAATACGTAATTATGTTGAAAAGGTCATGCTTGACGTAGGTGGAAATACTGAGTCAGTGTTTACAAGTTGAACGTGCAAATACTAAGTCAAACGCCGTTTACAAAAAAAGGGAGTTAAAAGGTAAAACAATGATGTCCGACGATTTTGAACTTGGAGGAGAAGATGAGATGGAGTTTTTCACCCTGCCTTACCTTTTTGAACCGGAATACACAGAGGAAGAAATTAGGCAGATGGAGGACACTGCTGCGACGACACAAACCTCTCAAGCTGACCTTTTCAACGTAATTACGTATTACGTGAAGTCATGAACGCCCATCGCAGAACAGAGCAAGGCGAGCATTTGTGTTTATAAAGCATATACATTTTATTTTATTTTTTTAAATGACCGATAGTTTCGCTAGATAAGACCCTTATTCATCGTCTGGTATCGTTTATAGCCCTTTGAAGCTGCACTGAAACTGTAATTTTGACCTTCAACCGTTTGGAGTCCATTGAAGTTCACTATATGGAGAAAAATCCTGGAATGTTTTCATCAAAAACCTTAATTTCTTTTCGACTGAAGAAAGAAATATATAAACATCTTGGATGACATGGGGGTGAGTAAATTATCAGGAAATTTTAATTTGAAAGTGAACTAATCCTTTAATGTCTTCATTTATGCCAAGTAAACAGTAGCAGATGTGATATTTGCATATAGTGGCATATTCTATGGTGATTAGCAGGTTTATCTATATTAAGAATGGAAAACATGGCTATTACAAATGCTATTAAATATCCTGTCCTAATCATCTTTGTCTTGTTTTCCAGTACAAAATTACAACCAAAAACAATTAAATTTTCCTAAAAAGCAAAATTGCATAAGCATTTTTTGTAGTAGTTTTACGTTAAAGTTCACTGCATTTTGTTAAAGATTTAAGTAAATGTAATTTGTTTTATTGATACACATTATTACTGGAAAACAAAGTTAAAGGACTATATTTTTGCAGTAGCAACAATCAAAGGTAAAGAATTGGATACTATAGCAACAAACCCCATCAATTCCCCATTGATTCACTTAGGCAGTAACTATTAAATGGATTCTTCTGTGGTTGTGTTGTGTTGTGGCAGTTGTCTGGTTCACACCTGTCCACCAACAGCACATTATGCACACAGAATCTCACACAAGCGTAAAATCTAAAATCTGACAGAAATTTGATTAACATAACAACACATAACTCTGGCCCTGACAGTCTTCTCAAATTTAGCATGGATGCATAAATCTGTATAGATTTTCCTTCAGCTGCTTTTGCTCCAGACATAGTACAGAGCTTAATTCCTGGTGCGTCAGAAGCTTTTCGACATTACAGAGCCTTTCTCTAATGTTATGTTCCTCCAGGGCAGGAGTTCAATCCAGGATGTGAACCATCTAAATATAACATCCAATATCCCAGCTGTCCCATAGTGCCTCAAGTGAGGGTATTCATTTACTACAGAGCAGCCCGAGGCTTCCAGGTCTTTTTTATTAGACTTTTATATAGTTATTTTCATTTATTGTCTGCTTGATAGAAGAAAGAAGAACAAGTCATAAAGCAATGCTCATATTTAAGCTTACAGTCACTTTATCTTATTGCTTAGAATGGATGAGCACATTTCAAGGGAGCTTATTGTCCTGATATGATTTTTTTTTAATCATAGTGTTAATGTCTTTTTTTTCTTTTTTTTTTTTTTTTGATGAGTTGAGTGTACAAGGCCTTTAAATAAATAATAGAAAATCATCCTAAAAGTGCTATTATAAAAACCTGTACAATGGAATATGAGTTTTTATACACCTTTATATATCTTAATAGATTAAAAATCCAGTTAATGGCCACACACAGGACTGCTGAAATGGCACGTAATATATCTGCAGTGCTTTAATGACAATTTCATTCACGTGTGTGAAAGACATTGGTTTTATTGCCACTTTCAGAGCATTATATTAATTACTGTCAGTTCATGGCTACAGGTTTGTGAATGAACTCTTCCACATTTTAATGTTAGAATTAGGGATGCACCGATACCACTTTTTCCAGTACTCGCCTGATACGATATTTTTTTTTTACCGATACCGATAGCGATATTTTCATTGCATTTGTAAATTTTTTTAAATATTGGTACAGAAACCAAAAGAGTATGTATAATGTTAGTTGGTTAACTTCATTTATCAACAGTCAAACCAAAATTTATTCAGACACCTTCAACTTTTAATAACAATAACATAAACATTATCACAGTTTATTCGCTATAGTTTAAAAAAATGGTAATAAAATATGACAAGAACTCAGAGTTAAACGGTGTCAGAACAAATTCAGCTTGATAATGTCAGATAACTTTGATAGAAAGGTATGTAATGGATTAACCAAAAATTCTTCAGACAGCTGTTAGTATGACAATATTTACACAACTATCAATACTTTGTCAGACAACCCTTAGCCTTAATGACAGCCTGTAGTCTCCTAGTCCTTAAATTTTTTTTTCCCAGACTCGGTCTGAATAATTTTTGGTCCCAAATTTGTATCAATTTTACTGGTAGTCCACTGTATGAAGAATTTTTGGGTATAATATGTCGCAGTTTACTTTATTTTGCTATCCTCACTTACATAAATGAACTATAGTGTGCTGCACTCAAAAAAATAAATAAATAAATAAAACATTATATGTGGTGTCTGAATAATCTTTGGTTTGACTGTATATCCTTCGGTTATTTTCACACTTAATTATGCCCATTAAAATATATTTTTACAAGTTTTTGTTACTTTCACGGCTCATGGTTGGTTATTGTTTTTTTTTATTTTTTATTAATTTTTTTTATTTTTTGCTCTATGGTACATCATCTTTTATTTAATAGCATTAGAGCTGCTCCATTGCAGTGGCTTAGTACTGTATTAGTAATCACGCGTTTTGCTGTAATAATGCAGGGAACCACAAATCTCCTAACTGTGATATGTACAGAAACAGAAGTCGCGTTTTTTTCATCTGAAACGTGCTGCGATTTATATTCCAGAACCACTCATATAATGCAGAAACACGCACGAAGCAAGCAAAACACGCGCAACGCGCGCACGTGTTTGTACTGGTGCAGAATGAGAGGGACAACAGTACAGCCGAGCGCATTTCACACAGGCTTTTAGTTTCACTTAAGGTTGAAAATAAATGATGTTTATAGTGAATGTCCCTATATAAATTGTCTTATATTTACGATTTTGTTTTAATCCAAACAATGCGTGCTAAGTGAGCGAACATCAATAAAGCTCACACAACAGAAATGTGCGCGCGCGCTCTCTCTCTCTTCCTCTCCCTACCCCGTACTGTTAAGTAACTTGTGCATTGTTTTACTTACTTTTTTTCTGAAATATTCGACCGAACTACAAACTTTCCAGTGATGTCTGTGAGAACTCCACAAGCTCGCGCATCTGCGCCGCCGCGTGCTCAGTCCACTCAGCGTGCTTTGCTTATCAGCTCGCGCTCATCAGCTATGCAGGCCTTAATACTGAATGTTTAACATTATAGTCATTGCATACATATACTTCGTAGACATCCTTAATCTCTAATAACTCCATTCTGCTGTCTGTTGTTCTGTTGTCGGTATTTCTTTGTCTGAATATGGCACTTATCACATGATGCGTGGTATCGGCGTTTAGTATCGGGGCATTTTAACAAGTATCAGTATCGGTATCGGTGCATCCCTAGTTAGAATTAAAGCTGATATTTGACTCGCACCATATTAACATCTGCATTTTGTGATTCTCCTTTTCCTAGTGAGATGTCAAGGCTTCTTTGTCTTTGTATTTTCTTTTGAATGCTTCAGAGCTCATGGCTGTGCTGTCAGCACTATTCTCAGATGGCGTCTATGCAAATTTATGACAGTGATGAGCGCAGCATTATCAGATTCTGAGGTACTGAAGCATCAAAGGAGATGGAAATGATGTGGAAGAGGCGATTAAGAGCTTATAACAAATCACTCAAAACAACTGTTTTTTAATCCTAAGGGATGTCTGTATACTAACAATGGCTGGGGCAAACAGCTGATTAGTATATTTAAAAGTCTGTTTATTCAACAATCAATGCACAGCCATCAGCATTCATTCACAAATGTCTTAATAATTTTAAAATAATGTCTTTGATTTGATACACTGCTTAAAAAAAATTCTTGTTTTCCAGTAAAAATAGCTAACTATCTTTAAAATAAGATTTAGTGTCGGCGCCAATAGCCTTGTCGTTAGTGCATGACGCTCGAGGTGACCCGAGTTCGAATCCATCTCGTGGTCCTTTGCCGATCCTGCTCCCCTCTCTCTGCACCCAATGCTTTCCTGTCAACTCTATACTGTCCTGTCCAAATAAAGGCATAAAAAGCCCATGAATAAATCTTTAAAATAAGATACAGTACCATTTAAATGTTTTAGATCAGTAATGTTGTTTTAAAAAAGTCTTTTATGCTCCCCAAGGCTGCATTTATTTGATCAAAAATATAATAAAAATAGTCAAATTAAAATAAATAAATAAATAAATTACCTTTTTTTCAATTTTAATATAGTTTAAAAGTAATTTATTACTGTGATGCCAAAGTTGAATTTTCAGCAGTCATTACTCCAGTCATATAATCATTCAGAAATCATTCTAATACGCTGATTTGGTACTCAAGCAACATTATTATTATCAATGTTGAAAACAGTTGTGCTACTTAATATTTTTCTGGAAACCGTGATACATTTCAGGCTTCTTTAATGAATAGAAAGTTCAAAAGATCAGAATTTATTTGAAATTGCAATTTTATGTAACATTATAAATGTCACTTTTATCAATTTAATGCATCCTTGTTAAATACAAGTAACAATTTCTTTCAAAACTAAAAATCTACTTACCTCAAACTTTTGAACGGTAATGTAAATTTACCTTTAAAGCAAAATAATTTAAGATAATAGTTTTTTTTTTACCCCATTGGGTAAAATTGGTTTAAGTGAGAATAACAAGAAAAAAAAAAAAAAAAAATAATACAAAATATGTAAGCTTAAAACAACAAAAACACCAAAAAAGCCAGTTTGCCTGTCTGTTATGTACTGTTATTTATTCACCGTCTGCAATGCGTGGGGTCATCCACGGATACATAAGCTCCTTTTCTACTTGACGCACACGCAAAGAAATCTAAAAGATTGATTGTGCTTGTTTCCGATTCGGAGTCCTGCAGCGAAGAGTTCAGGTGTTAATGTGAATTGATGCGTCTAATTGCTGTCCTCCATGAGCCCCTCTGGTCTAGGGGGCACCGGTCCTCTCTAGGGGGATGGGGGTTGACCGCACGGCACGTGTAGGAGCGGAGAATCAGGACTTTTAATTCCAGTTTAACACTCCCATTTTCCTCCCTTTGTGTTTTCTCTCCCTCGCTGCTCCAGCTGCAGTGCAGAGATTGCAGCCGAGACTCCCGTCCGATTGTTGCGTGAGAAGAATGACGTCACTGACATCACCGCTGCCCAGCCCAGCCATCAGTCTGCCCACGTTGCCATGACAACGTCGGCCTGTGGAGAGGAGGGTTGCACCGAGCCCGCGGGACAACGGGGGAAAGCGGAGACAGAATGCGTAAGGAATGCTGCCGTCTCACGCACACCTCTGCATATTATCACCTCTGAAAGAGGACTGCGGCAGCAGCTGTCATGCATATACGGGAATGTGATCAGAGTGCATGGGAGGCTGAGGTTGCAGGGGAATCTGCACGGTAGAGGCGACTGCAGACATGCAGCGGAGCGCACAGAGCCGCAGCTAAGAGCAACACGCAGGGAGGATTAGAGCCAGGTTTCATGGTGGTAACTGCTTTACGTTTCCTCTGTACGGGATGTCAGGTTGTGTGTTGATGCTCTCTGCTGCTTGAGATGCCGGCCAGATCTTCATTGCGCCACACTCATTCACGCCATACGACTGGCTGTATGTTTTTTAAGGTTAAGGGTGATATCGAGGAACACTGGCATTCATGTGTAATGTTGCTATGATTCACTGGTCAACCGTTGCGCACAGATGCTTCTTCCGCCTCTGCATTTCTGTACGTCTTTAATTAAGATAACAGCTGCCTTATTAATTATTCTGTACGTCACCTGAAGCCATGGTGTCTTGTTTCTCGTGCATTGATAACACTTGAGAACCTAATGCTGTCGAGCGACCTTTTGAGGGGTTTTTACGTCATAGATATGTGTTTGTAGTAGATGCATTTGAAACACAATGAAATGTCATTTTGGAATCGCAGATGTTTAAAAGGTGAAAGGTTATCAGTTGTCAGTTGAGGCAGATGTAGTCTGTGTGAATGCCTTTAAAGTCAACACATTTGATATCTACAATGTGACAGAGTTAAGGGTGAAACAAATTTAGACTGGAAAATAAAGTGATTGACTTGATTTTACACTTTATTGGATCACAAAAAATATTACAGGTGTTTGCAGGGATCGTTCAAATAGATGATCTTAGTGATTTTAGCCAAAAAAGACAGTTGTGTGAGGAGTGTAGCTATTTCTTTTCATAGTTTACCTCTGTAGTTCATAGTTGTTCCAAGTTATTTATTTATTTATTTATTATTTTGATGAAATACTGCAAAGACACATTTTTGGTCATACTTTATATTAAGGGGCCTTAACTACTATGTACTTACATCAGAATATAACTACAATGTACTTATTGTGCTCATATTGTATTGCAAAACACTTCTGCGGGTATTGAGGTGGGATAATGGGTAAGGTTAGGGACAGGTTTGGTGGTATGGGTAGGTTTAAGGGTGGGTCAACAGTGTAATTATAAATGTAATTACAGAAATTAATTACTGATTTAATTACATGCAGGTATTTTTTAAAATATAAGTACAAAGTACAGAATAAGTGGATTGTACCAAATGATTAATTTAAATGCAAGTACATAGCAGTTAAGGCCACTTAATATAAAGTGGGACCCAATTTTTTTATTTGAAATAGCATCTGTAGGTATGTTGTATTACAATAAGATTAGGAAGGGTTTGGGAAGCCCTTCCTTAGGAAAATTCGGACTGACTATGTTCTGCGTAACATGAAAGATATTTCAAGAAATGTTGGTAACCAAACTATTTTGTTTACCATTGACTACCATTTCATGGACAAAAAACATTGAGACTTTTCTCAAAATGTCATATTTTATGTTCATGGGGTTGAGTGAATCATGACAGAATTTCCAATTTTGTATGAACCGTCCCAATAATAGTGATTTAAACCATCCGACAGGCCAGTTTTAAAAGGAAACTGGGTTTCCGAATCATTTCTATTTAGAAAAGAGATGAATTTTATGTCTTTGGAGTCTGTCAGTAGACTTTTTAATAAACTGTAAATGGGCATGAAAAGCCACAGCAAAGAATTTTCCACTTACCACCACAATATATTAAAAGCTTTGGTAATGTTACACCCTCTGGATGTACGGTAATGCAGTGACTCTGATCGATGTCTGAAACAGTTAGTAGTTCCATTAATTCTCATATGTGCTTAGGGATTAAATCTGCCTTCATTGAGGTTTTACACTGTTAAACTCTCCCCTTACACACACACACATATTTCAGACCAGTGCTCTGCCATGTGCACTGTTGATTGACAGATCTCCATCCTATCAGCAGGTTTCTGGGGCGGGCTGCAGACGCTCCAGCTCGGACGCGGCCTATGAGCTGGCTGAGTCAGTGAGGGCCCAGCGTGAGTGCCGCCTGCGGCCCCACTACAGCGACCCCATGCCTGCAGACGCCACCAAGCGTAAGCAGCTGGAGATGAAGATCGCCGCCGCAGCACGTTTGCACATTCACCGCAGAGACAGGGACAGCGGTAAGACTCTTTCAGCTGCACTAAGCTTTGCTCACAGTTCTTGCTGTAAGTAAACTTAACTCGTGTCCTAGATTTGTACTGACAATGCTTCATTTAAAACAATTTTTAGGCTTGTCTGTAGGGTATCACTTTAGTTGTTATTATGAGACTCTGCTTTTACTAAAACCTGGCCTTAGGTGGCTTTTACTGTAGGTCCGTCACATGCATGACCTCTACCCTGAGGACTGCTTTTATCTTTCTGCACCACAGCAGTTTTTAGATGTAAAGGCAAATACATATCTAGTGTCAAATTAGGGGTGCACAATACTGTATCAGCACCATATTGGTTATTTTCCATTATTTGTCATTTTTTAAATGTATTGTTATTACCAAACATTGAAATATTTAATTGTTTCTGGCTATTTTAGGATTTAGATAATCATGTAGAACTAACTTAAAAGAAATAGTGATAGATTATGGCAGAACACTGTCCTTATTATTATGAGTAGTTATGTTATTCTATTTCAAACTGGATAGTTTGTTATAGAAGATTTATGATTATAGATGATAATTTGGTGGTTTCTATTTACCATTTCTCATGTATTTTACCACTTAGTGTAAACAAGAGGCTATTTGTTGCTATTTACACTACCATTCAAAGGTAGTGTCATTAAGGGTCATTAAGGGTTTTTTTTTTTTTTTTTATGAAAGAAATTAATATTTTTATTCTGCAAGGATACATTAAATGAACTAAAATGCCAATAAAGATATTTAAAAAAAATTCTATTTAAAATAAATGCTGTTCACTTGAACAGCAACACATAAAAAAAAAATGTATCACGGTTTCCACAGAAATACTGTACTAAGAAGTTGATGTTTTCAACATTGATAATAATAAGAAATGTTTGAGCAGCAAATCAGCAAATTAGAATGATTTCTGAGTAATGGCTGCTAAAAATTCAGCTTTATCATCATAGGAATAAATTACATTTTAAAATATATTAAAATGAAATTGCATTTTAAACTGTAATAATGGTGTACAGTTTTTTTGATCAAATAAATGCTGTCTCACTTCCTTCAAAAACATTCAAAGATCTTACCAAACGCAAACTTTCGAATGGTAGGGTACACTAACAGTATTTTTTTATACTCAGTGTAAATTTACCACTGCCATGGTAAATTCATGGGGATGTTTTAAAGTTCAAAACACGTCAAATGCATTGTCTTAAATATTAAAATATTTAAGTGAATTTTTGCAGATTTTTTCTGGTCTCTTTTTGTTTTACCTCTACTGTTCCCATGCAAGTGATTTTAAAAGTAACATTTTAAGGTTATTTACAGTTTGATTGGACTTTTTTGATTATCTGTATGTAATTAATGTAACTATTGTTATGTAATTCTGAGAGCTGATCTTCAGAGGTTTGTTTGTTCTTTGTCATCAGTGCCAGGCACAGCCAGGGGCCGCTCGGAGCCCAGAGGTGAGGAGAGGAGCAGGGGCCTGGGTGTGAGCCGCTCAGCACAGCACCGCTGGAGTACCATCAGCAGCCTGAGCGCAGATAGCGGTGTGGTAGGCTTGAGCGATGAGCGTGAAGATGAGGAAGAGCCCCGTCGCACCCGCCACAGTGCCGGAGCCGAGGTAGAACGTGTGGACAGCGGCATCGGCCCTGGATTGGCTCGCGGCTGGAGGAGACCCTTGCCGTCCCTCAGGGCCTGGGACGCTCAGCAGCCCTGTCCCGACTGTGGACACACAGAGGGGGCCCGTGAGGAAGGCATGTGTGAACGCTGCTCCAAGCTACGCACAGAGCGCAAAGAGGCCATCCTAGAGTTTCTCAACACTGAGTCGAGTTATGGAGAGGACCTGCGCATCATCAAGGAAGAGTTTTACTGCCCCATGCAGAGTGCAGGGCTGCTCACAGCAGAGCAGCTGGCCGTGGTCTTCAGCAACGTTCAAGAGCTCATTGATGTCAATGACAGGTTCACAGAGCACCTGCAGGATAGCATTGATCAGGCTTTTGATCAGGTAAGGACCGCTAGTGATAGAGTGACATTTTTCCAGGCCAGTGGCCATTTCAACATTAACGTAACAAAAGTGTCAGTTCCAGAATATACAGGTGCATCTCAATAAATTAATATGTCATGGAAAAGTTAATTTATTTCAGTAATTCAACTCAAATTGTGAAACTCGTGTATTAAATAAATTCAATGCACACAGACTGAAGTAGTTTAAGTCTTTGGTTCTTTTAATTGTGATGATTTTGGCTCACATTTAACAAAAACCCACGAATTCACTATCTCAACAAATTAGAATACTTCATAAGACCAATAAAAAAAAACATTTTTAGTGAATTGTTGGCCTTCTGGAAAGTATGTTCATTTACTGTATATGTACTCAATACTTGGTAGGGGCTCCTTTTGCTTTAATTACTGCCTCAATTCGTCGTGGCATGGAGGTGATCAGTTTGTGGCACTGCTGAGGTGGTATGGAAGCCCAGGTTTCTTTGACAGTGGCCTTCAGCTCATCCGCATTTTTTGGTCTCTTGTTTTTCATTTTCCTCTTGACAATACCCCATAGATTCTCTAGGTCTGGTGAGTTTGCTGGCCAGTCAAGCACACCAACACCATGGTCATTTAACCAACTTTTGGTGCTTTTGGCAGTGTGGGCAGGTGCCAAATCCTGCTGGAAAATGAAATCAGCATCTTTAAAAAGCTGGTCAGCAGAAGGAAGCATGAAGTGCTCCAGAATTTCTTGGTAAACGGGTGCAGTGACTTTGGTTTTCAAAAAACACAATGGACCAACACCAGCAGATGACATTGCACCCCAAATCATCACAGACTGAGGAAACTTAACACTGGACTTCAAGCAACTTGGGCTATGAGCTTCTCCACCCTTCCTCCAGACTCTAGGACCTTGGTTTCCAAATGAAATACAAAACTTGCTCTCATCTGAAAAGAGGACTTTGGACCACCGGGCAACAGTCCAGTTCTTCTACTCCTTAGCCCAGGTAAGACGCCTCTGACGTTGTCTGTGGTTCAGGAGTGGCTTAACAAGAGGAATACGACAACTGTAGCCAAATTCCTTGACACGTCTGTGTGTGTGGTGGTTCTTGATGCCTTGACCCCAGCCTCAGTTCATTCCTTGTGAAGTTCACCCAAATTCTTGAATCGATTTTGCTTGACAATCCTCATAAAGCTGCGGTTCTCTTGGTTGGTTGTGCATCTTTTTCTTCCACACTTTTTCCTTCCACTCAACTTTCTGTTAATATGCTTGGATACAGCACTCTGTGAACAGCCAGCTTCTTTGGCAATGAATGTTTGTGGCTTACCCTCCTTGTGAAGGGTGTCAATGATTGTCTTCTGGACAACTGTCAGATCAGCAGTCTTCCCCATGATTGTGTAGCCTAGTGAACCAAACTGAGAGACCATTTTGAAGGGTCAGGAAACCTTTGCAGGTGTTTTGAGTTGATTAGCATGTCACCATATTCTAGTTTGTTGAGATAGTGAATTGGTGGGTTTGTTAAATGTGAGCCAAAATCATCACAATTAAAAGAACCAAAGACTTAAACTACTTCAGTCTGTGTGCACTGAATTTATTTAATACACGAGTTTCACATGTTGAGTTGAATTACTGAAATAAATGAACTTTTCCACGACATTCTAATTTATTGAGATGCACCTGTATATGGGTATGGAAAGTATTCAGACCCCCTTAAATTTTTCACTCTTTGTTAGATTGCAGCCAGTTGCTAAAATCATTTAAGTTCATTTTTTCCTCATTAATGTACACACAGCACCCCATATTGACAGAAAAACAGAATTGTTGACATTTTTGCAGATTTATTAAAAAAGAAAAACTGAAATATCACATGGTCCTAAGTATTCAGACTCTTTGCTCAGTATTTAGTAGAAGCACCCTTTTGATCTAATACAGCCATGAGTCTTTTTGGGAAAGATGCAACAAGTTTTTCACACCTGGATTTGGGGATCCTCTGCCATTCCTCCTTGCAGATCCTCTCTAGTTCTGTCAGGTTGAATGGTAAACGTTGGTGAACAGCCATTTTTAGGTCTCTCCAGAGATGCTCAATTGGGTTTAAGTCAGGGCTCTGGCTGGGCCATTCAAGAACAGTCACGGAGTTGTTGTGAAGCCACTCCTTTGTTATTTTAGCTGTGTGCTTAGGGTCATTGTCTTGTTGGAAGGTAAACCTTCGGCCCAGTCTGAGGTCCTGAGCACTCTGGAGAAGGTTTTCATCCAGGATATTACTGTACTTGGCCGCATTCATCTTTCCCTCGATTGCAACCAGTCGTCCTGTCCCTGCAGCTGAAAAACACCCCCACAGCATGATGCTGCCACCACCATGCTTCACTGTTGGGATTGTATTGGACAGGTGATGAGCAGTGCCTGGTTTTCTCCACACATACCGCTTAGAATTAAGGCCAAAAAGTTCTATCTTGGTCTCATCAGACCAGAGAAACTTATTTCTCACCATCTTGGAGTCCTTCATGCGGGCTTTCATGTGTCTTGCACTGAGGAGAGGCTTCCGTCGGGCCACTCTGCCATAAAGCCCCGACTGGTGGAGGGCTGCAGTGATTGTTGACTTTCTACAACTTTCTCCCATCTCCCAACTGCATCTCTGGAGCTCAGCCACAGTGATCTTTGGGTTCTTCTTTACCTCTCTCACCAAGGCTCTTCTCCCCCGATAGCTCAGTTTGGCTGGACGGCCAGCTCTAGGAAGGGTTCTGGTCGTCCCAAACGTCTTCCATTTAAGGATTATGGAGGCCACTGTGCTCTTAGGAACCTTAAGTGCAGCAGAAATTTTTTTGTAACCTTGGCCAGATCTGTGCCTTGCCACAATTCTGTCTCTGAGCTCTTCAGGCAGTTCCTTTGACCTCATGATTCTCATTTGCTCTGACGTGCACTGTGAGCTGTAAGGTCTTTTATAGACAGGTGTGTGGCTTTCCTAATCAAGTCCAATCAGTATAATCAAACACAGCTGGACTCAAATGAAGGTGTAGAACCATCTCAAGGATGATCAGAAGAAATGGACAGCACCTGAGTTAAATATATGAGTGTCACAGCAAAGGGTCTGAATACTTAGGACCATGTGATATTTCAGTTTTTCTTTTTTAATAAATCTGCAAAAATGTCAACAATTCTGTGTTTTTCTGTCAATATGGGGTGCTGTGTGTACATTGAGGGAAAAAAATGAACTTAAATGATTTTAGCAAATGGCTGCAATATAACAAAGAGTGAAAAATTTAAGGGGGTCTGAATACTTTCCGTACCCACTGTATGTGACCCTGGACCACAAAACCAGTCATAAGGGTCAATTTTTCGAAATTGAGATTTATACATCATCTGAAAGCTGAATAAATAAGCTTTCCATTGATGTAAGGTTTGTTAGGATAGGACAATATTTGGCCGAGATACAACTATTTGAATATCTGGAATCTGAGGGTGCAAAAAAAATCTAAATATTGAGAAAATCGCCTTTAAATTTGTCCAAATGAAGTTCTTAGCAATGCATATTACTAATCAAAAATTAAGTTTTGATATATTTACAGTAGGAAATTTACAAAATATCTTCATGGAACATGATCTTTACTTAATATCCTAATGATTTTTGGCATAAAAGAAAAATCTATAATTTTGACCCATACAATGTATTTTTGGCTATTGCTACAAATATACTCCAGCGACTTAAGACTGGTTTTGTGGTCCAGGGTCACACACACACATATATATATATATATATATATATATATATATATATACTGTATATATATATATTAAAAAATGTAATCTAATTAATTACGTGATGTGGTGATTAATTAATCGCAAACTAAATTTGGCTTTGAAAATACCCACAAAAAATAATTTAAAGCTATTATTGTGATAAATGTGAAAAGTATCAAGTAGACATTAAATAGTAGCTTTAAAAAAAAAATGTAACTAAATTTTTTACGCAAATGTTTAGGCTACAACAGCCTAACATAAACCTACGGAACATAAAAGAAGATAATTTGAGAAACATCTCAGTATTTATTGTTCATGCAATGAAAGTCACTGGTAACCAAAACAGCTTTTTTATACAACGTTCTTCAAAATACCTTTTATGTTCCACAAAAGAAAGTCATACAGGTTTGAAGTGACATGAGGGTGAGACGTTTTAATTTCATAAGTTATGAAAATGACTATAGAATAATGACACTGACATTAAGCCTGACAACATCTCATCTGACTGCAGATATTGAATAGGGACAGCGCGTTTTTCTCAGGCACTCTTTACTTAATCTGCATTTACTTAAAATGACATAAGTATCAACAGCTTTCATGCACATCTTTCAAAATAAAAGTCTCACATCAGAAAAACATTTAGAATTACTTTTTTTGTTGTTGATATTTCTTTGACTATACACTCCGTGACCCACTCAGAACGGTCTTGCGACCCACCTGTCAGGGATCTGCAAGAAATGGGACCCAGATGCAAATGAGCAGACAAAGGTATTTTATTAACAAGACGTAGACTAGAACAGCAGGGAGAATAAGGGGTGAAACGGTCCCAACAGAGGGGCAGGGCAGACGGCACAATATGGGCAGGAGGGATGACCACTGAGACAGTCCGAGATGCCAACGGACTCGAGCACAGAGGAGGCAGCTCCAGAGGAAGGACTAGGCAGGAACACAGGGAACCCGTAGCTTGAAGTGAAACTCAAATATCGCACCAGTATAGCCACCAAGTAGGGACTCACAGAACCAGAGACTTTACACGTGAGAGTGGAGAGCGGCTTCCAGGCAGTAGGGGTCAGTGGCCAGAAAATCTGGGTAAGGGCAGGACAGGACAAAACACGATAACAAAAGACGAGACTCAAGACAACACAACGACACAAGACAGACAATTGGGGGGAAAAAAAAAAAAAAAAAAAAAAAAAAAAAAAGAGAGAGAGAGAGAGAGAAGAAAAATAAGTGACCAAAAATAGCCAAAGAAATAATCAAAGAGTAAAAAAACAAAAAGCCAAGATCCAAAGAGGAACCAGAACTGTTCTGAATCAAAAGAGAAACAAAACTAGATTAGAATGCACAAAATAAAAAAAAAACAAGAACTAGACAGAACTAGAGAAAACAAAAAGGAAACAAGGATATAAATTAACTAGATAAGAGATCAAAAAATAACTAGAGCAAGATCAAAGTATAATTTTTGGACCAAGAAACAGATAAACACCAAAACGAACCAGCAGAGACACAAGGAAAGGGAACCCAATATATGGAGCAGCACACACGAGGATCAGGTGAAAAAAATCAAGCTGACAGGAGCTAAACAAGGGGGCATGACCAGGGGAAACAAGGAGGTGGGACAAGAGGAGCATGTGGCAGACACAAACAGAGACAGAACCATGTGCTTAGACACAAAACAAACAAAGAAACATTGAACAAAGACAAGACAGTCAGGGCAGGATCCTGCTACCACCAGTTGAGAAACGCTGCATTAGACTGTATATTAAACTACAGTATATATATTTAGTGAGGATGCATTAAATTGATCTAAAGTGACAGCAAAGACATAAATATGTCTGTATTTATTGCATATATTTAAATGCAATGTTTCTTCTATTTCAAATAAAAACTGTTCTTTTGAACTTTCCATTCATTAAACATTCCTGTAATCCTGGGAAAAAAAAATCTATAACTGTCTTTAGCACCAAATCAACATTTTAGAATAATTTCTGAATGATTATGTGTCACTGAAGACTGGAGTAATACCTGCTCAAAAAAAAGTAATGGCAAAAATTAACCTAAATTAAACAGTGACTGTCTCTCTACAGGGCGATGAGGACCTGCAGACTGTGTGCATTGGAGAAATCTTCTTGGAGTTTGTCAACATGCTTCCAGCGTTTCAGACCTACTGCCTGCAGCAGTCCACATCTGTGAACATGCTCAACACACTGGAGAAAGAAAAAGAGCTTCTTAGGTACACATAATATATAATATAAACTGCTTAACTGGTTTTCCACTGTCATTCAGTGTTACAAATAAAGGTAGTTAAGCATCAGTTAGTAGGTCTTTTCAAATATAATCCTTCAGGATTGTACATGCACTATGCACTTAATATTTCACTAGCTTCACCATTAAGAACTGCAACAACCATGACTGGTTATGTTCGCCTTTGATTGGTTCATGAGATAAATCCCGTCTCTTATGTTTGTGTGCGTTTGCGAATCAGTTTGAATGAACAATATAAGGGTGTTAATGGGAAGACTAATTTAAAAAAGTAAGTGAACAACTTGCACTTAGATATAACCACTTTGTTACATCAAAATAATGCGTAAAATGGCATGAAAACATGATATGTGGGAGTTTTTAGTGAGTAATCAACTTGATAAAAGTAAATCTGTGTCTGTGACCAATATTTACCGAGCTTTGATGACCGATGACCCGAGTCATTAATATAATATAATTAATAATTAATAATAAGTAATTAATATATATGTATATATAGTCTATAACATTGATCAAGTTAACTATTAAAAAGAATAGCTGAAAATAAATTCACAAATAAAATATGTTGTTTAAATTGTTACTGCCTTGAGTTATTTTGGAATAAATGTAAAATGCTTAAAAACACATCTTAATGAGATTCATACTTGGCTTTAATAAATAAAGTATTGATTACATTGTTAATGTAAAAATATAAAACAGAATTGTTTTTTTTTTCTAATAGTGAAAGTAATGTTAATTTAAACAAGAAAATGTGACGGGGACATGAATTTACATTTGATTTAAAAAAAAAAAAAAATCTTTGCCTCCTCATTTCAGAACACCACCGCACACCACTGAGATGTGTGTGTGTGTGTGTGTGTGTGTGTGTATACATGTAAGAAAGAACTTTTTTTTCTTTCTTTTCTTTACAAAGAACTATTTTTTTGTTAAATGTTAAGTGTTGTAATTGGTAAAGTGGTTAAAGGCTTTTTTTGTTGTTGCCAAAATCAAGTTTTTTATTAGGTTTTTATTTTGCAATAATAACTGGAAATTATTATTAAGCCATAATTTCATAAACTAGCTAGATAACTTGATGACATACTTAAATCAGCACCAAAAATGTATACCCACAATATTCAATACATCACAAAATGTTTACGTTTGCAGTGCGTAGTGACCAGTAAGCCAAGTGACAGTGAAGTAGCACAGAACTCTTGCATGTTATGTATGCAATATGTGACTCAAGTCGAAAGTATATGAAAGTTTGCTCCTTTACATCCCTCAGAATATTCCTCGACGTGTCCCAGAATGACAACACAGCACTCAGGCGCATGAACCTGCGCTCCTTCCTCATGGCGCCGCTTCAGCGTGTGACCAAGTACCCATTACTGCTAAGTCGCATCAGCAAGGTCACTAACGAATGTCACCCAGACTACTCCCGCTTAAAAGAGGCCAAGAGTCGCGTGGAGTCCCATCTAGAGCACATCAACATGAAGACCAAACAGGAGGGAACCGCCACATGGTCCTTGCGCTCTTTCCGGCGCGACAGCCGCAAGAACCGAGAAGTCATTAACATTGAGATGAGAGAGCTGTCGATGAAGACGGTGGGCTGGACGCGAGAGAGCACACGCTTCATCATGGAGGGGCCACTCCAATTGGCGCAGCCTGCCGATGGCCAGTGGCTTAAGAAGGGAAGCAAATCCCTCAAATTCCAGAACGTTCAGAGTTTACTCATGGTACGCACCCTGCGCAACGCAGACACGGTGACTGAAGGGAGTCTGGAGACCTCGGAGATGGTGCAGGACGGTGTACTGGTGCTCATCAAGGACAAGAGCAACGGGAAGTTCACTGTGTTACGGGAGCCAATCCATCTGGCGAACTGCGTGGTGTCTGCCGACGCCGACTGTGAAGACACCTTCGAGGTGCTGGACATCCGACGCGAGGCCTTCGTTTTCCGTGCCTCTGACAAACCTCGCACTCAGCAGTGGTTTCGTCAGATCAAGAGATACGCTTGTGATTTGGGATCCTGGAGAAAGAGACGCAACGCTCTCCCTAATATCATGATTACCACAACCCAGAGCCGGTCATGAGACTGAGCCCTTAGCAACACATCCCTCATCCCTTCCCAGCATAACTCTGATGTAAATAATAATAAAAAATCAATATTTTGTTGAGCAAACAGTATTTGTGTGGGGGGAACCGTATCTGAGTAGATGTTTCTCCACCAATGGACTTTTAAATTGCAAGGTTTTACTGTGATTTGACTGAATAGTAATATAGACTGCAAGAGGGCACTTTGTATGAGTGGAAAGCAAGTAAATGACATTTGGGAAGAGGAAAAATCCACTGTCAAGCAAAAAGTAATGTCCTTTGGCATACCAAAATGAGGGCCTTGTTAGGCGCCTCACTGCTGCACTTGTAAAACACTGATTGTACAACCAGTTTTCTACTGAGAAGAAATGTTCTCAGTTGTGAAATGGTATTTGTGATAAGCATGAGGGAACATGTTTGTGATTGGATGGACTTTATGTGGACTTTTTAGTATGCACAACAGAGTGGAAACCTGTGTTTTGTGTGAAGGCTGAGGTAAAGATGTTTTGTTTTTGGATCATTGTAATTCCCTCTTCCTCTCTCTCTCTCTTCCGTTAGCATCTGTTCCCACTGCCATTCAGGAGTAGTTCTCATTTTTGTATCACTGTGCTGGTTTACAAAACAGCAATAATCTTTACTGTATTATGTAGCTGCAGTCGAGCTGTTTTTATTCACAGGTACCCATATTCTTGTGATCGGTGATGTAACAAACATTTTTTGGTATGTTTTCTCCACAGTCTAA
Source organism: Spinibarbus caldwelli (assembly GCA_039654775.1). Classification (NCBI taxonomy): domain Eukaryota; kingdom Metazoa; phylum Chordata; class Actinopteri; order Cypriniformes; family Cyprinidae; genus Spinibarbus; species Spinibarbus caldwelli. Next base: position 16,521,427 of record CM077233.1, on the reverse strand, counting down.
TGAGGGTGTAGCATCAAGTATTATCATTGCCACATTAATGGTTGTGCTGAAACCATGTTAGAAAAATGTCAGTTGGATGCCCCCCCCCCAAATTATGTAGCTTATAATTACAATTTTGGTTTTCTTTGTGATCTCTGAGGGGGAGAAAATATGTGCCTTTGTTTCTTTGATACTGAATGAGTCCTTAGTACTATTTTGTTCAAGTTTTTCCTCTACTTTTACCCACAAATCAGGCCTTATGTCAAATTGAGAAAAAGATGTATAATTTTTCAGTAGCTGCTATTATATTCTGACTTCCCATTGATATACAGACTGTGCTTTATGACAACTCGTTAAATGTTAACTGTTTTTGTTTGATGCACTTTAATATGAAGGTCCTAAAACTGGAGCGAGGACATTGTTCTGCAGTTTACAAAGCTTTACTGTACTTTGTTTTAGCTTTAAGAGAAAAAAAGAACCACAGTTGACTTCAGCAATAGCAATCAATCACAGTCATTCTGGTCTCTCTGTATGTTTCAAGTCAATACTGATGGATAGAAATTGTCGCTATCACTGGATTTAGGCGTTTAGGTTTCAACATGAATATTTACTGTTTTTTTCCAATGGCATTGATACTGTTAGAAATATCATACTGTAGCTTCCACATTACACAATGAAAAGAGTTGAACCTGCCAGGACTGAGAACTGAGACCAATCAAGCTGTTAAATACTTTTTTCCATTCTTAAAAATCTTAATTTAATTTTTTTTTTTTTTTTTTTTGTGTAAAATATTGTGAATTACAATTAAAAATGATGAGTATCCATCTCTCTCAACTGACTCCATATTTTCTGAGAACATTATTCCCAGTGTGAATCTTTATTACATAACATTAGTGAACAAGGGAATGTTTTCCCAGTGAAAAGCAAAAGTCGAAAGTTGAACCACCACATGAACACAGGCATTTCAAATGCAAATACTCAGAAAAGTTAAGAAATCTCTCTCTGAGAAATCTGTCTTTGGGGAGAAACAAAGAACACAAAGCATTATTGCAGAGAATTTCTTTTTAACCATTTTAAGTAAAAGCCCCCCAAAAACCCTGAAAGAGCAGATAAAACATGCACCCACAAAGAAGCCACAACAAGACGAGCAATAAAAAGAAGTCAATGCACTAAGAATCCACAAACAAAATAGGGAGGAACATAAAAGTTGCCATAAACCTTTACAAAGGAAAACAAATGCATTGTCAGTTTGTCCTTTGAAAACATTTGTTTGGAAGGTTTTAGCATTATTTTTCCAACGTGCTTCCTGAAGCGACACTATCTGCAGGTTTAGCATGCAACAACATAAGAGCCAGAACAAAAGGAAAGAAACATATGAACCGAAAAGCAGAAGTGCATGTCAAATATGCACTAATAAATCACTTTGATCTCAAGTATTAATCCAAAAATTAACATTGTCATTACTTACTCATCCTCACGTAGTTCCAAACCTGCATAACTTTCTTCTGTGCATCACAAAAGAAGATATATTGAAGATGTTTACAGTGTTTTTTCTCTACATAATTAAAGTCAATGGAGTCCAAAAACAACACTAGACCCTTTTGACTTTGTATGGACAAAAAATATTGCGTTCCCCAGAAGAAAGTAAGTCAGACAGGTTTGGACTGACATGAGGGTGAGTAAATGTTAATTATTGGATGAACTGTCTTTTTAATGGAGAAATACATGAAAGTATAAAAATGTACCAACAGCAAACCAGTGGTGAAGGAAACCACTAGATGACAAAGATTTAATATGTATTTACGGCATGAAACTAAACATTTTGGCACACGTTTTAAATTTATCTTCATGTACATCTTAGCAAGATACCATTAACGTGATTTGAACTGTTACATTCAAGAAAAGCGCTTGGGTACAAACCCAATCTAATGGGCATAGGTGTGTGTGAAATGTAATATTTATGTAGTTTAACATTAAGAAAATGTCTTGATGTCTCGACTGGACATAAAGCCATAAAACAGGCACAGAACTTCTGTTTTTAACAGCATTTTTAGGTATCTCCCACCCAAAAAAGTTTTTTTTTTCCTTCTTGTTTGACTGTACAAGAGAGATGGCTGAGACAAAAACATCAATAATAGTAAAAAGCATCCAATCCAAAAAAAAAAAAAAAAAAAAAAACAGGCAAACAAATGCATCTGTACATAAGCATCTCTCAACAAAAGTCAGAAAGAGATGATCTCCCCACTAAAACCTGAACTGATCTCGGTCATGGTGGGCAGGTGGCTTAAAAGATACCACCCAAGGCTGCTGGGGCTTCAAAACCTCCATTCCCTCCCCTCTTCCTCTCACCACCTGCTCGCAGACAGGTTTAACCACTCTTCCAGTCGTGGAGAATCCCAGCCAGGGTAGTGCCTCGCGGCCTCTTGCGTTCCCATACCGCCTCTACTTATCTCCTCCAGCCTCCTGCTCCTTGGCAAGGCCTCGGATTGAGAGATCGTACACCACCTCCTCGATCTTCTTCACATCGTACTTGAGGCCATCGTAGCGCTTGCGAAGAGGGTCGTTTTTTAAGTTGAGCAACCGAAAGCCAGAGTCAAGTTCATTGATAAAGTTTGAGATCCTAAGCGGACGCCCATAGTCTCCTGCGGTCACGCTGTTCACTGCCAGCCTGGACTAAATGGAAAAAAATGCAACAGGTACATTGTGCTTTTAATTTCATTCGCATTCTTTCCCCTCTTGCCAAAGTTTATTTCAAATCAAGAAGGCAAAATCTACAATAATGCCTCAAAATATCATAAATGCACATTTTAAATAATCTAGCGGCTAGTTGTAAAACAATCTCAATGATATGCCAACACAACGGGTAGGGACTGTTCACAAAGAACACATTTTTGCATTTTACTATGCTACTTTTTTTTTTTTTTATGTAATTACGTGCTAGACTGAGATTTGACAATTCTGATTACGTCTTTTGTGACATTCTAAAAACATGGTGCTCAAGTTAAAATACGTTTGACTTAGTAAAAGTGCACCTCGAAACCTTACTTTTTTCAATTCTGCTTCTCACATCTCAAGGCATGTGAATGGCCCTTAATTCTGGTTGCCACTTGTCATAAAATTCTACCTGTCTTTAAAAAAAATTCGCTCACCAGTGTTTTTAGATTCTAAAAAAATTAGACACAGTCTGCATTAAATGCAGATCAACGGTAGGTTCTTTTGGATAACTTTGTACATTTATAATTACAAACTCGCTCACTATAACTCCATACACTTGTATGAGTGTGATTTATTGCCCAAAAAAGCGAAAACAAAAAATATAGTTAAAGATGAATACAACTGATAGCGTTATTTTTCACAAAAAATTCTGTTTGTAGATGTTGCCGTAATATTGTAAACGTGATTTCCTTTGGACACTATAACTGCATAGTGAATGTCTAATATTGTGACAGATATTTTGTATATAACAATGTACTGTATATCATGAACGAATGGTGGACTATCAATGCATCATGTTGTGTGACGCCCACACCCTCACTCATGAATGCAACAAAAACCAACAACCCAATGAGTTGTCCCATGGGTACATACATTTGCATATGACCACCTCTGGAGCAATACATTGACAAATAGTTACTTATACCAAAGTCCCTTAAAGACAAGTCATTTCACTCGGCAGCCATATTTGAAACACCTCTCAGGCAGCTATTTTAGTCATGCAAGTACAGCTCCTATTTCTTTGAATGGGGTTCAAAGACATCGATTTTTATGCTCAAATAGAATAAAAAAGCTTATTTTAGTCCTAAGTGTGCATCTTAGAACAATTACTGTTTCTACAGCAACCTGAGATTCTAACGGCAGCTGCACTGATGCAATGATTTTATCAAATGGTGAATGGCTCTTTTACTGAGAAAGCGGGAATATTTCGCCATTTTATGTGTTTCACTTTCTCCCTTTTGTAAATAATAGGAGTGCACCGTCTTTGTATATCAAAAGTCTTTGGAAATACAGTGTTGCACCACAGGCCCCGCCTATTAGCGGCCATTCGCTTAATGGCTGACATTTGTCTACCCTGAATGAGAGCGTTGAGTTGTGTCAAAAGCAAACAGATCCCATTATAATCATTGACCTTTCTACACTGGACACAGTATAAAGAAACTTGTTACATTTCTGATGTATTCAACACATTTGAGTCTGCTGACAACAGGACAAATGCAAGAGTAAAGAATGTTCATTGTGATGTATTTGTGTCTCTGTACAGTCTTCAGAAGGATCCCAGCATCAGAAACAATTGGATGGTTTCATTTTAACGACACCTACATACGTGCAATAGTGAGGGGACGGTGATATTGTTTCCTATGCAATGACGTTAACCAATCAAAACAGTGGGTGTTCACTGAGAAGCCTTAAAGGATGCACCCCTTAAAAATAGTTTAAGTTTTTTAATTTTATTATAAGTGAACTTAAAGGAACATATAAATCCATGTCTTGATAACTTTACTGTAAGCATATATGTTTAAATATAGTAGCAGGTATATTAATACTCCTAAAGATGATCAGATTGGTAGTTTGAATGAATTTGAGAGGAAAAACACTTACCAGCTCACTCGCCAAAATAAGAACTCCTGCAAGATAGTCTTCCACATCCAAATGAAACCCCTTTTCTCTGTCGACTTCAACTGCGTAAGTGTAAAGCAGAATTAATCTACAACAGTCTCACAAGTACTCAAGATATACAATATAAATAAACATGAACACTACATACTGGCAAGTATTTTTGCCACTTCCTCACGTGTAACCAAGGACTCGCTTTCCAGGTATACCACAAAAGCTGCAAGGAAGGCAAGACGTTGAAGAACAAATCTCCAGTGTTCATGATACCTATGAAAAGATGAGGATGTGCCAGTCTTTAATATAATTATCAAGACAACAAGCATGATCAATTCAATTACTGCGGGAAAAAATATAGTGTAAGAGGCATCTACACTAACCGATAGTACTGTTCCACAGGGAACTTAGTTTTCAGCTCTCCAGTGTAGTTTCTTACAGAGCAGAACAGCTCTCTAGCCTTCAAACACTTGCTGGGAACTGGAGGAGGGAGTGAAAATGTATTAGAAAAGACATTATGTAGACAAAAAGATCAAAAATTTTAACTTACTGTCTTTGAAACCACTTGGTTGATGGACACTTTGAAGAACAGTGAGGATCTCTCTCGCTGTCTGCTCCAGAACTTGGACAACTTTTCTTATGTCCTGCAGGAAGAGCATATAGAGCACATACATAGATAAAAAAAAACAAAAACTGCAAACTTCAAAAAGAGATCAGCAGAACTTTAACATCCATTGTACTTTATCATGTCTAATTCACAAGTCACAAATGCCCTGTGATTATATTACTGTGAATATTACTGATAAAGCAATATTTTATGCAGAGGTTCTGCGACAAGTCCATAACAATCCAAACTTTTTTTTGTTCTTGTCTTTTTTTTTTTTTCAGGAAACCTCTTGTCTTTTTTTTTTTTTTTTTTACGTGTCAGTGCAGCTGTGTACCTCTCGAATATCTTGATCGGCACTCAAAAATCCTTGGATGTAGCTAAACATCTCCGTTACAGACATCTTCAAATGTGCTGGCTTGTGCGTCGCTCTTTACTGTGACCAGCTGCTCCAAAAAATATACACTATTTAGATAGTGTATGGATGTAAACAGGGACTGTTTATTAGTCGTCGTGCTCGCGAACCAAACAGCATGTAGTTATAACCGGAGTCATCAGCATGCAGGTTAACATGTGCCCTTCCTCAGTTCGTCGCGTTATAATGATGTAATGCATGCTGCTCCTAATCCAGACGCCCTCTGCCGGCTTTGCTCAAATTCAACTCAGTTTTTTTATTCAGTTGTATTTCTCAAAATCATTACGCTTTTGACTCGTTAAGAAAGAAGAAGAAGAAGAAGAGCTCTGTTAAATATCTTTTGGTATTGGAACCAGGCTTTGACAAGAATATCTAAATAAAAATATAGTTTTTTTACAATGTTATTTTATATAAAGCCTATCTGTGATGTTTATGAATGTCTTATCTTTCATTATTTTCTCACACAACTTTCGAGGTGTTAAATCATTTGGACAATTTAATATAATAATAATAATAATAATAATAATAATAATAATAATAATAATAATAATAATAATAAAATTAGTGCGTACAAAATAATCCCTATATAGATGCAATTATACAAGAAATGTGAATAAGAAAGCTGCAAGATAAGTTAAATAAAGTATAAACAGTGTGTATTATATTCGTTTTTTTTAGTAAGCGGATGATAGAGACAGGGCCATCAGACAGGGGGTCATAGTGGGGGCCATAATGATTTACTGATTATTATTATTAATATGATTGATGAGGTGTTGTGTTGTGAGGGGGCCAACCCCTCGGTTATGTGACCGGGGCCCAACATTTGGTGCTAAGCCCCTGGATAGAGATATAAGAAATGTGACCCTGGACCACAAAACCAGTCATAAGTAGCACGGGGATATTTGTAGCAATAGCCAAAAATACATTGTATGGGTCAAAATTATCTATTTTTTTCTTTTATGCCAAAAATCATTAGGACATTAAGTAAAGATCATGTTCCATGAAGATATTTTGTAAATTTCCTACAGTAAATATATCAAAACTTAATATGCATTGCTAAGAACTTCATTTGGACAACTTTAAAGGCGATTTTCTCAATATTTAGATTTTATTTTATTTTATTTTATTTTTTCTGCACCCTCAGATTCCAGATTTTCAAATAGTTGTATCTCGGCCAAATATTGTCCTATCCTAACAAACCACACATCTTATTTATTCAGCTTTCAGATGATGTACACATCTCAATTTCGGAAAATTGACCCTTATGACTGGTTTTGTGGTCCAGGGTCACAGCTTATTTTTACTTCAAGATAAATCACTAATAAATGGTAGTAGTTACTCAGAACTGTCAACAGCAAAGTAACCAAAATCACAAGAATAGAAAATAAGGACTTTTAAATAAGGATCTTTATTCATTCATTTTTACAAATGCAGGCCTAATGAGTTGCACAACTGCTTTTATAATAACAAACTTATTTATCAAGTACATGCACAGACTTAGGACAAATGTTTTGCTATTTTATTCCTCGTTTTTATGCATAGCATTTGTCTTTTTAAACAGATCAACTGTCTCCTAGACACGCCTGGTCGCATATTTATTATACATGTTTGTAGAAATACTATCTCTAGTATCGCTCCACTATGCTGTCAGTGAGAGTGTGGCTGTATCTCAAAACCTAGTGAGCCGCCTAGCTAGACCGCATTTCCTACTTCTCAAACATGCCGAACATTCCAAACGCCTTTTAAGTGCCCTGCGATGCTGTCTATGTAGAGGCTGCGCGATAGATTTAGCAGCAGACCGCGCGAGTGACTTCCGGTGAGAGTTATGTGGCTGACCGACTGTAAGCAGCTCTGATTGAGTTCAGCTTTTGCAGCAGCTCGTCTCACTGCCGCAGAACCAAATGAACGCCCTCGTTTCCCAAGACATGACAGCACTGAAATGATGCAGTATTTAGACATCCCATCCGCACAAAACATGGACACCATTCAGGGGAGAATATTAAAGGAGTGAATAACTGTTACCGACGGCACTATTTTATACTGAACCGGATCGTTAGCTTAGCTGGCTAGCAGATAGATTTTCAGCCTCTGCTGCTGGGTGGTGTTACCCGAGGCCGGACACCAGCGATGGGAATCATTTTCACAAAATTATGGAGGCTTTTTAACCACCAAGGTACGTAAAGTAGTGTATTTATAAACATAATTCGATCACATTCAGTTTTGATATTGACTGGCTATATGGATTTTTACTAGCTAGCAAGCGTTTGCTAACCTGCTGCTATAGTTTCGTTTTAAAACAGCGATGCTGGTGCTTATATACGACTAAAATATTTACAAACATGTTGTAAATACAAAAATATTCTGAGAACGTATGTTATTACATTAAAACAGTCGATAAGACTTCAATAAGCCTGTCTATGATGACTAGCTGTTGACAGGTTCAGTCTCTGTTTATGGAGCCCTGATATCTTAATTTTTACTTTCTGATAAATAATTGTTGTGTAACATGTCAAACTCTGTGACGCGCTTATGTAATTTTCATATAAGAATAAATGTGGATGAACGTATTTATTGGCATTTTATCCTTATATATGAGTATTGTTATATTCCCCTATGCAATGACATGTTTGGTTTTATGTATTTCGTCTGGAAATGCATAAAACTTACCAACTGAGGTAATATCAATGTAGAGTGAATGTGAAAGTCAGTTATCAGCACAGAGAATATATTAACCTGCTTATTCACCAGTAGGTAGCCTATGAATTAAAAAGTGAAACACCCATTGCAGCACTCTTTGCTTTTGTGCCTCTTTCCTCTGTGATTGTTCATGCTGGACATTTTGCAGCGCTGGTCAGCCGGTGTGTCTGTGACAGTGGTGTAATCCTCAAAGCACTGGGTTTTGTGCCAGCATTACTTGTTACACACGTCCATGTGATAGCCAGTGGTCTCTCATTTATTATACATGGTGTGGGATATCCATAAAGCATAATCTTGTTTGAAAGATTTGCACATCAGTGTATGGGGCATTGAGCATGTGCAAATTGTAACATAACCCAGTGGAACGCTTCTTTTCAGTTCTCACTTTACTCATTAGCCGAACAGATCATTGTGATATGGGAGCCTTGTAACGTGAGAGTTGGAGACTGATGCCTATAGTCAGATTCAGCACCAACGTTAGTCTGTTTTATTTCTTTTTGTTTAGATGAGGTAGCCTTTCGTAAGTCATTAAAAGTGGCTTATTGTTCAAAAGTTTGGGGTCAGTAAGATTTTTAATGTTTTCGAAAGAACTCTCTTATGTTCAACAAGGCTGTATTTATTTGATCAAAAATACAGTAAATGTTGTGAAATATTACTATTTAACAGAATGGTTCTCTATTTTAATACCTTTTAAAATGTAATTTATTTTATTGATGGCGAAGCAAAATTTTCAGCATCATTACTTCAGAGTCACATGATCCTTCAGAAATCATTCTAATACGTTTATGCTGATTTACTGCTCAAATCATTTCTCATTACTACATTGAAAACAGTTTTGCTGCTTAATATTTTTGTGGAAAATGGTGCTACTTTTTTCAGGATTCTTGAATAGAAAGTTCAAAAGAACAGCATTTATGTGAAATAGGAATGTATTGTAACATTAAAAATCTCTTTATGGTCGCTTTTGATCAATTTGAAGTATCCTTGCTAAATAAAGGTAAGGTATTGATTTTTTGTTTTTTTGTTTTTTCAAAAAATAAAATTGTACTGACCCCAAACTTATAAACTGAGTCTTTTCATGCCTAAAACACACATCCGTGTTTTGTTGACCATGTTTTGCATCACACTTCTGCATTGCCACACACAACTGCTTAAATTCTTTCAAAACATTTCATGCAATAGACAGAAGTGATACGATGATATAATCAGAGCCTGTGAATGGGTAGATTCTAAATCCTTCATGCACTCTTTGTATCACTTTGATTTTTTCTTTGTTTATTCCTCAGTTTCATGTCTGTTCTTGTTCAGGTTAGTATGAAACTTTCCAGGACCAAACTTTGAGAATGTGAGTGTAAGGTTTCTTTGAAATGTTTCTCAGTCTTTAGGTTAGATGTTGTGATAGTTGACACTGCAAATGAAATCCCGCACTGTGATGAACCGGCTAGTTTTGTCTTTTTGTTTTAGTTGTCAGCTTTGTGCATTACTTTTGTATATTTATGTAGTGTTAATGCCTTGCAAATGAAACATTTTTCTGTAACATCTACAAATAACCTAACTTATGTCACAGACTAAAGTTGCCTGGCTGGTTACATAGATTATGATTTGTTGAAATTGCACAAATGACTTGTGATAGTCTTGGGAACTAGAATAGTTTTGTCATAATTCACAGTTTTCCAAAAAAAAAAAAAAAAAAAAGGTAAGTAAAAGCTTATATTAAAGTTGGATAATTTACAAATATCATTACATTTTTTTTTTTTTTTTTTTTGAGACCTTGTCATGCCTTTATGTGCTCAGCTAGAAAGAGAGACCCGGAACCGTGTGACGCAGTCATCTTTTTAAATCTAAAAGTCAACACAGTTGTATATTTGAAAGTGATACAACTCATGTTTGTCCCATTTAGCCATGATCTTTTCTGCTACAAAGAAAAGGAATTAGTTTTAAGCTATTTTGTATGTTCTTGTGAATACAAGGAATGAGAAAGCAAAACATTTCATTGAAGTAATCCCCATTATCAGAATTCCCATTACAGGTCATAAATTACAATACACCCTAACCTTTGGACCTTCTTTGGCATGTGAATGCTTAGCTGACATGATGATTACATCAGCCTTAAATTCTGAGTGTCATCGGTTTCACAGTGTCTTAGTAAAAGCATCTCTTTGGAATGCTTTTTTTGTTTGTTATTTTCAAATGAAATGGCCAAGTTTAACAAGAGCAAGACTGAGGTCTTATCTACAGAATGATCTTTTGAGAGCTCTCTCTCTCTTTTTTTTTTTCCAGACTAAAGTTTCTGTGTCCCCAAAAAGGACAGTGGTCTATCTAGTGTGCATACTGGTGACTCATTTTGTAACACATCTGAATGGGTGTGTCTGAATGTCCTTGAATACCTAATGCAGGTCTGTAGTAGTGACGTGGAGTGTAGTGTTGTCTTCTGTTGTAAGTCTGTTCATGGTGTTGACTCAGATAAGAGGTAGTCTTTCCCCTTTAGTTTCTTTCTCTTTATTCTCCAATTCATTTTGTCTGTCAATCATCTTCAGGTTCAGGGTGTCTTGTAATTTATGACCTCTAATGGGAATTCTGGGAAAACTGGTTCATTCAGTTGTGCTGAGACAATTGCAGTTCATACTGAAGTAATCACATTCAGGCATCATGTATAACAAGTCAATCAATCTTTTTGTCACATCAGTTTCAGCAGATATGAATCACAGCAAGTCTTCAAATGTTTCCTCACATCCCATCTGTGGATGCTGATTTCATTTCCCTTTTCTATTTAATGGTTTTATCAAAATAGTAATTGCGTGAGACGTCTGTTTTATTTCCAGACAAATGAGTTTTCACAAGCACTTTTGATTTATGAAGAAACCCCCTCAAAAAGGTGATGGATATGTGTATTATATAAAACATGTTTCCTCTATTGGGCCTGTTTTGTGGACAGTGGGGTAGAAAAAAGTGCTGGGTATTTTGCATGAGGCAGTCAGTTAAATTAGATTAAGATATTTGCATTAGCTCTACATATGCTTTTTGCCCATTGTCTTGCTTGATAAACTGCGGTATGCAAAGTTCTGTTGCAACTAAGCATTGTTTTCTCTTGTGGAAACTATTCAGCCACCTTTACACACACTCAAAGGTGTTACCACGTCACCTAGTCTGTCATGCCTTTGATGCTTTTGTAGGTGCAAACAACTCTATCCAAAGTCATTTAGAATTTGAGATGTAATTGGTTGCAACAGGGTTAATAATGGTGCTGCACAGCATAATAATCATAGCAATATTATTATGCATTTTATGGCAAATTCACAACTTTTAAAATCAGACAGTAAGTTGAATGTGTAAAGTGAACTGTATTATCTCATACACAACTGTTTGTAGCAGGAGCTGGGCTGGCTCTTTTTGTCTCTAGCCTAAAACATGTTTGAGACATGCAGCATATTTTACTCTTTGGGTTTGGCCATTATTCAGTTCTTTAGATCTGCTCAGTTCCTTCCTATCGTGAGAAGACTTTGACACCACCCATTATACTTTGAGTTACTGTATAGGATGACACATAGCTCAATAACAGTGTCAAATACTGGTTTTACACATGATTGTGTATTAAATATTCTAGCTAATTTGAAATCAATCAAAAATCAAATATGAATGGCTGCAATGCTGGGTATGATCTAAAGCGTTTACTAAAACATTTAACTGTCTTCCTGTTTTTCCCCCAGAGCACAAAGTCATTATTGTTGGGCTGGACAATGCAGGAAAGACCACCATACTTTATCAGTTGTAAGTACTATTGCACTAGTTATAATTAGGGTATGCGCCGATCCGATATTCAGTATCTTATCGCTCCGATACTGGCATTTTCTGCCGGATCGGGGTATCGGTCAGAAGAGATTCAGCATTCAAACTGCATGTCGCATTCGGTTACTACAGTCAAGACGATAAAACTCTCTGCAAGATTATTAAATGTTCCTAATATTATACTTGATTTGTAAATGAAGATAAATGGTTTTGAGTAAAAGGACTTCATCTTCGTGCTGTTTTCTGTTGGTGTCTGTTAGATCACAACACTGGACTAGAGAGCACTATGTTCTTGACGAGCACAGTAACTGAAATTTAAAACTGTTAAAAAAAATCCTCAATAAACTATCGCACAGATTTAATACACTACGTTTCAATATCTCTTCACTTTATGCTTTGAACCTTTCTATGCGGAGCGCCGTGTGCTGTGACTCCGTGTTGCTTCAAGCACATCATTCTGCGCACTTTGTGCCGCTCCGTATTTGGAGTCTTTCGTATTATAATACTTTTGCACAATGAAAGATTATTAATTTTTATTAACTTAACTTTTTATTATTAACTTTTTTGTTCGTCTTATCTATCATATGTTTCTGCCTCATTACTGTGCTATACATTTAAAAGAAATGTCTTTTAATTTTACAGTATGTATATTTATATATAAATATATTACTTGTTTTTCATAAATGTATTTTACAACAATACAAAGAGCAATGTATATCATTTTACATTATCATTTTAGATTTAATCCTAAACTTATTCACTTTTATTTGTTCCCCACTAAATAATGTTTTATTTTCACTAATTTTAGATTTTATGCAGTCATGATTTTTTGAGTAACTTTTGCTACTGAATTATCCACTAACCTAGTTTATAATAGTATTTTTGTCATAGATTATAATTATATATGCGTTCATTTGTTGTTTTCTTTACAATAAAATTGTCTATATTTAGTAGATTGTGTGTAACAGAAAAAAGTCATAATCAGGTCAACACACATTGAGGTATAAAAATAAAAATAATTTTTAACACATTGAGGTGATAAAAAAACAACCAAAAAAACTACCCAGCTATCGGATCGATATCGGTATCGGCAGATACTCAGAATTTTTGGTATTGGATCACAATCGGTTCTGAAAAAGTGGTATCGAGCCACCCCTAGTTATAATCTAGTTAGAAATCAAGTAGTCCATTCTTGATTTAAACAGTTATAATTTAAAAGTTTGGGGTCAGTAAAAACAAATAATAACTGATAAATAACAGTTTTTTTTTATATATGAATATATTTTAAAACATAATTTATACCTGTGATGATACAGCTGAATTTTCAGCTGCCATTACTCCAGTCTTCAGTGTCACATGATCCTTCAGAAATCATTCTAATATGCTGATGTTGAAAACAGTTGTGCTGCTTAATATTTCTGTGGAAACAGTGATTTTTTTTTTTTTTTTTTTTTCAAAAGAGCAGCATTTAGTTAAAATAGAAACCTTTATAACATTGTAAATGACTATACTGTCACTTTTGATCAATTTAATGTGTCCTTGCTGAATAAAAGTATTCATTTCTTTCAAAAGATTACTGACACCAAACAAATACACAAGTTTATGCAATGGTGTGATTACATCGAGCAAATTACTGCCTCATTTTGTAGTGTTTTTGTATTTGTGGTGTTGTCCTATTTGTTGTTCTTTTTGTGTTCATGTCATTTTTGTAATCTCCAGCTCTATGAATGAGGTGGTGCACACTTCACCTACCATAGGCAGCAATGTGGAAGAGATTGTGGTCAACAATACACATTTCCTTATGTGGGACATTGGAGGACAGGAATCCCTACGCTCCTCTTGGAACACTTACTACACTAACACAGAGGTAGACACACTGAGACAGCTGTAAAATTATCTTGAATTGTAAAGAGCATGTATCATTAATGTGTTTCTCCTCTGTAGTTTGTGATCGTGGTCGTGGATAGCACAGACAGAGAGAGAATCTCAGTGACCAGAGAGGAGCTCTACAGGATGTTAGCCCATGAGGCGAGTATATGTATGTCACTATGAGAACTGGTATTGCATGAGTGTTCATACACACATATTTGCTGAAGGGATTATTCTGAAACGGTCTGGTTTTTTCTTCTGTTCCATCATCACACTACTTGATTTCAATTCCTCTTTTCTCTTTATTAGGATCTGAAAAAAGCTGGTTTGTTGATTTTCGCCAACAAGCAAGATGTGAAGGATTGTATGACTGTTGCTGAGATTTCCCAGAGCCTTCAGCTTACCTCTGTCAAAGACCATCAGTGGCACATCCAGGCCTGCTGTGCCCTCACTGGAGAAGGGTAAAGCCACAAAAACCTACAGAGCCACACGATATACATGTAAATTTAAATTTTGATGTTAAATTTTATTGACAAAAACACTTCCACATTCTGCCCAATGTCCTTCAAACAAACGTGCCAACTGAATGCTATGAAAACATACAGTGCTTAACAATTTATTAGACCACCTGTCATAATAAAGAGAAAACACAAATATTTTAGGAATCTGTCAAAGAATTGTTTAAATCAAAAATTGTATTGTCATTTATTGGGCAAATAACAAACTGAAACAACAAAATATTTATTCACATAATAAAAAAATAGCCTCCTGCCTTTCATAACAGCATGCATTCTTGCTGGCATTGTTTAGCTAGCTTTTGACTGTAATTGGGTGTCTGAAAAAATCTTTCATAGATCTTTCCTTCTTTCATAGATAACAGAAATAATTATATTATAGCATTAGAAATAGCCTACTGTTACTAAAGGCCTTACGCATATTGAAGGACTAACCAAAACAGATAGCTAAAAAATGATTTTAGTAAACACCAATACTGTTAGTTTAGAGCAGCAGTGGCACAAAACTTACATTATTTGTTATAAACCTCAAATACATTTGTTTTAATAAATTTGTTAAGCACTGTATATAGGCCTATAGTTTAAATCTCTTCATCAAAAATTAAGATAATAATAAAGATAATAAAGACGAATAAAAACACAAATTCAGTGTTAACCAACTTTTTGATCAGTCACGTTTACTGTAATTTCTTTATCCTGTAAAAGGCGGCTATGAAGCGTCTGATATTTATATTCAGACAACTATACGCAGTTATCCCTTTACAGTTCCTACTCTCATAAAATTAAGATAATAATAAAGATAATAAAGATGAATAAAAACACAAACTCAGTGTTAACCAACTTTTTGATCACAGTTGCATTTACTGTAATTTCTTTATCCTGTAAAAGGCGGCTATGAAGCGTCTGATATTTATATTCAGACAACTATACGCAGTTATCCCTGTACAGTTCCTACTCTCATAAAATATGTGCACTACATGTTGACTTTTAAACCTTAATTTAACGTTCAACAACAGATATTTCAGCACAATGAATGTTTTTGCGCTGAATATTAATCCCTCTCTGACGCGCATTCACACGCCCGCCACGCTGGCGCTCATTCAGTAAAGATTTAAACTTAACACAGACTGTCAGGACGGAACTTTATACAAAACTGGAAATGCTCGCGTGAATTTGTGACATTTACAGATAAGGATATGACCATAAACTGAACGTTTTTGCGCTGAGGACGCACAAGCATCTGTCAAAGCGCCTGACAAGGCAAGCCATTACGCTAATGCATTAACTTAAAGCTTAAAATAAAGAATTCTCATGTTTTGTGCAGCTTGGATCACGTAACTCTCCCACAGCATCTCATTCTGTTTCCTCCACTATTTTTAGATGCATTTTGGCCATAGAAATGCGTTATTCAGTGCTGTAAAGTTAATTTGACGTGACCGGCTGAAGTTGGATGTGCGTGTGGACAGACCCAACTAATCGATAATGAGAATCGTTGTCGATGATTTTCATTATCGATAATAATCGATTTTATCGATTAGTTGTTGCAGTCCTACTTGTATCAATGGAAGTGATGAATCGGTATTAGACGTCTAAAAGTTGCTTAGACCACAATTGCCATCAGACAAATGCAGACATGTCTTTGTGTTTCTAGTCAATGTTTGTTTTTATGAACAAACCACAATTTTACATCTTTGATGCCTTTAAGCAGACAACTATGGAAATATGCCTATTTTCACCACATAAGGAAAAAAAATCACACTTTGTAAATCATAATTATGACGTAAAAAGTTGAGATTGACACAAAATGATTTAAAGGGTTAGTTCACCCAAAAATAAAAATTAGCCCATGATTTACTCACCCTCAAAGCATCCTAGGTGTATATGACTTTCTTCTTTCAGACGAATCCAATCGAAGTTATATTAGAAATTATCCTTGCTCTTCCAGGCGTTAGAATGGCAGTAGGTGGGTGTTTTTATTCAACAGTCCAAAAGTAGTCAAATAATGTGCATCCATCTATGTTAAAATGTGCCTCACATGGCTCCGGGGGTGAATAAAGGCCTTCTGTAGTGAATCAATGCGTTTTTGTAAGAAAAATATCCATATTTAAAACGTTATAAACACTTTTCTCTCACTTGCGCTAACTGTCGTACGTGGAAGCCGTTCCGGGCGGATGACGTGGGACGTACACGTCACGCATGCGCCAATGAGAAATGATGAACGCGGAATTTTGGAGGAGAGACAGCAAAACAAAATGCCGGTCACGAATTAGAAGCACAAAACGAGGATTTGTAAAGATAGATGTCGGAGGATTTCGATATAAGCCAAGATGGGACTGGTTTTCCTTTGGCAAAGTAAGGAAACTGCTTCATTTGCTCCTGTAAACAAACTCGCGAGACTAGCATATCTCCCAGGCACATGCTTTGCGCATACATCCTACGTTATCCACCCGGAACGTCTTCTGCGTACGACAGATACCAGAAGTGAGAGAAAAGTGTTTATAACGTTTTAAATATTGATATTTTTCTTACAAAACAATGCATCGATTTGCTACAGGAGGCCTTTATTCACCCCCCCGGAGTCGTGTGAGGCACATTTTAACATGAGTGGATGCACTTTATTTTACTACTTTTGAACTGTTGAACAAAAACACCCACCTACTCCCATTCCAAAGCTTGAAAAAGCAAGGATAATTTTTAAAATAACGCTGATTGGATTCGTCTGAAAGAAGAAAGTCATATACACCTAGGATGCCTTGAGGGTGAGTAAAATATGGGGTAATTTTCATTTTTGGGTGAACTTACCCTTTAAATAAAGATTTAAAAAATGTTGTCATTGACTTTTCTCATAATTTTGACTGTCGTAATTTTGAATTTTTATCTCAAAAAAATTATTTTTGGTCATAATTATTGCTTGAAAAAAAATGTTTTTTTGGCATTTTGGCCTTTGTTTTGATAGGACAGTTAAGTATTGACGGGAAGTGGGAGAGAGATAAGGGGGCAGGAAGGTCTGCAAGCTGGGACTCTAACTCGGGACCCCCGAAGCGCAACTGTGCTATACGTCCACGAGGCTATTGGCGCCAAAATAATTATTGATTTTTATCTAACTTTATACTTTTTGTCATTTTGACTTTTTTGTCACAATTATGACAAAACGTTGAAATTGAGATATGTCATAATTATGGCAGTCAAAATGATTACAAAAAGTTCAAATGAGATAAAGCATCATTGACAAAAAAGGTTGAAATTGGTGTTAAAAGTAAAAAATTATGGCAAAAAGTGGAAATTGATAGCCAAAATTTAAAAAGTTAGAAAGTTCAACTTAGCATGTCATAAATTTGACTCTTTTTTTATCTCATGATTTTGATTTCTGTGTTATTGTGATTGATTTACCAAAGCATGACTTTTGTTTTATATGGTGGAAATGAGCTTCCATAGACAACCCTGGCCAATGCAAAATTTCACAAAACGAATCAAAGCAAATTCAAATGACCTTTTTCTAACTCCATTCTGACTGCTTTGTGGATGCATACAGATACCATAATGCACAGAAAATAATGTTTAAATACATTTAAAGCCATAATGTGGTTCAGAAAGTCAGTGGATTTCGTAACGGAAAGTGTAGTTGGTCATTAATGTTTGCTGAAAAGACTCAAATGCACCTCATTTTATGGCCAGGGTCATTAGTTCAGAAGCTTTTCTCTGACTAACAGGCAGAAAGCACAAATGTCTTTCTTTGTCCAATTTATAGAAAGAAAGAAAAAGGAGCATTGTTAACTGGCCGAGCTGAATGTCTCTTTCCTGTCCGCAGGCTCTGCCAGGGTCTAGAATGGATGATGTCACGGCTGCGAGTAAGATGACCTCTGACCTCCGACAGCAGTGTGCTCACTCTATCTTTCCCACCGGACGTGGAGGCCGGGTGTCGCTCACTGTGAAGGTGACCCAGCGACGTCACCAGAACTTGTTTGATTAATTTATTCCAGATTATTGAGACCTGTGAACAAACAATCTGCAACTAACTAACTAAAAAAGTCAAGACTTGCGAGATAAACTCAGTGTTTTTCTGCGTGAATGGCCGTTGAAAGAGTAACGGGGGTTGCACAGACCTTGGACTAAGAGGACTCGTCTCTACCTGGAGTGGCCTCGTATGCTTTGCCCAGCTACCTGACATGGTGTTGCCCAGTGTGTACAGTCCAGTATTTTCATTAACCTTGTGCCTGCACCTGACTCTCTGTCTCCTCTGGACTTGAGGAGACGTATTGCCATGCAAGAGGAGACTGCACTCATGTAAAATACAACTAAATAAAGTGTTTTTATCTGTCATGACAGATGTTTCACACTTTAATTATCTACAGATTTTTCCCTGCGGAGCTTTAAGCACTGTCAAAATTGACAATGTTGAGCTTGGTTATTTGTCTCAGTTCTTTTGCTACCGCTAGGGGGCGACACATGGCTTGAAAGGGAACTTCTCCTGTTAATTGTTAAAAAGGAATTTAATTGTTTAACTTTAAAAGTTATACGTTTAAGAACGATATTAGCTTAATCTTGGCAGAACTTTTATACTGAAATTATAGTATTTCAATACATACCACAGATCAAACATATAATATTATCACAAAATTTGGACTTCAGAGCAGCTTAATTTTGTAATTATTTCATTTTAATAAGAACAGAACATTTTAATACATTTCCATACACTGTTAAAAACAAGGTTCCAAAAAACATGTTTTCACAACAATGCTGAAATGCAGAAGAACCATTTTTGGTTCCTGAAGTAAACAATTCTTAAAGAACCTTTTTTGGTCTGAAGAACATTTATTAAAGATAAAGAACCCTTTTCCACGATAAAGAACCTTTTGGTCAAAGGAAAGGATCTATGGATGTTAAATGTTCTTCATGGAACCTTCAATGCCAATAAAATACCTTTATTTTTAAGAGCGTAGTTTTATTTCAATGTAAAGAGAAAATGTTGTTTTTCAATTATTATTTTAAAATATTTTTAATGTGGATTATTTTTGTAATTTAATTTGCTGTCATTAACAAACACAATGCACTTTAAATCTGAATCTTAAAATCTAATTAAGGAATACGTAAAAATGGCATCAATGCCAAATTATTATTTTTATTTATTTTTTAAGACCATTTTAGGGGAAAAATGTTCCTCTAACCTGGTTAAGTTTAACTTTAGTGCTAAGTTTTCTTTTTAACAGTCATTAATTGTTGTTGTTGAGCTGTTATGCTGGTCCTCTCCACATTGAAGAGTCCTTGACCCTCGACTGACCCTATCCCAAAGATGATCTCATGTAGAACATCAGTGTCTAATAATGACATGTGAGACACCATTATCCTGATAGTTATTTTTGTATCTATCTGAAGCAGGACAACACATTGATGAGTCCATTAAAACTCATAAACTCTTAGTGTACTTGTTATATAAAATTTCAAAAACGCACTGCGCATTGACATTTCCACTACTGTGACAGAATGCTATTCCTGTACATACTCACCTACTTTCTGACATTTGATGTAGCAGATGATGTTCATGCAAACAGTTAACTATATTTTAAGTTTAATTTCATGAGTCATGGTAGACAGGTTTTCTCTAGCACAGTATCTGCGTCTGTGTACCACAGTGTTTTGTTTTTCAGAGTGAGAGATGTGGTTTTATTTAAACGAGGAGTCATCCAAGGTGTTTTAATACTCATCCTCAGCTGTTCAGACCCCCCTTATTACCTACTTAATTTTTTTCCGGTGACTAAGCTTCAAAGCCTCACACCACTGTACTGAAGAATTGTGCATAAGCACAGTAGTACATGTTTTTACCTGTTCATATAATTTTCCATCCTGTTAGTATGTACACTGTAAAAAGTGGTAACCTGTAACTGTTACCTTAAAGAACTATTAGTCAGACTTTAGTTTTGGGACCAATTCTCACTGCTGACTAACTATTAACTACAACATTTGCCTCAATAAACTCCTCTAATTTGCTGCTTATTAATAGGGTAATAAGGTAGTTGTTACGTTTAGGCATGTGGTGGGATTAAGGGATCTAATAAACAGCCAATATGCTAGTAATATGCAAGCTAATAAGCAAATAGTTGATATGAGAACTATTTGATCCCTAAACTAAAGTGTTACCGAGCTATTTTTATCTGCTTTAAATTTTGTTGGTATAAACCAGGGGTCTGCAACCTTCAACGTCAAAAGAGCCATTTTGGCCCCTTTCCCACCGAATAAAATTCACGTGGAGCCACAAAATTTTTCATCCCCAAATAAAGATAAAACTGCATATAGCTAAAGTTTTATATTCAGTTATGTTACAGGGAAGGGGAGTAGCAATTATTTTAGAAGTGAGGGGGACAGAAATGTCAAATGTAATAATAATAATAATAATCATAATATTTATGTATGTATAATTGACAAAAAAAAAATCTATTACTTTTAATTGGCTTAGAAATAAAATAGCCTACACTGCTGGACAATAACCAATCATTTGTCTTCTATATTTTGATATATATTTTACTAATGACAGTTTTATGGATTGTATAATCAGCAGCCTATATATACTACAAACACTTTTTTCCATTTTTATCACGGAATAAGGCAGAAAATATATTCTATAGCTTCTGTACTGTAATTAATTCTGTCAATTACCAATGTATCATTCATATTTATTACCTGGAGAAGACTTGAAAAACACACATAAACCATATTGTCTTCACGTTTCATCAGTTAAGGTTTATGCTTGTTATTCAGCTTAGCAACTGTGATAGCGGGATGCGTTTGTCCATATTAGAGGGATTTATTATTCTTCTCATATGAGTCCGTTTTGGACTTTCTGCTCAAGAGCGCCCTCCGGCTTCGAGTATAAATGAAACATTCAGCGCTTCGAGTATAAATGAAACATGCATCCAAAACGACGTGACCGTCTGTTCTCTTTTCATTTAAATCTAGATTTATTCACTTTGCCAACCCCTGGTATAAACTGATGAATTTTGGTTGATTCAGTGCTCTCTCTCTCTCTCTCTCTCTCTCTCTCTCTCTCTCTCTCTCTCTCTCTCTCTCTCTCTCTCTCTCTCTCTCTCTCTCTCTACATATTTATATAGTTAATTTAGATGTTACCATTTTTTCAGTGTAGTGATTAGTCCAATCTTTGATATTATCAAGATATGATCTCAACTAATATGTGGCCTGTTTGATACTTCTCTCCATATAATTTCTTTCTTTATATTTTCTTTTTTCATATTTTTTGGTTTTATTATTAATGCTGACTTGCCTCACCCATACGTATCTCAGTTAGGCAAACTGCATCATCATTTAAATTTCCATATCTTAAAATATGTGACAAGTTGAAAATGTCAGCCATTGACCTAGAGCTAATTTAGATCTATTACTCATTTGCATGCAAAGAATCCATAGAATTAACACATTATCTGCATATTGCCTGTTAGTCTGTGACAGTGTTATTTTAGTTTTAATGTTATTTTTTTCTTCTTTGATCATTGAGATACTGTTATAGCTTATATTAATTATTTTATCAAGTTTTTATTGCTTTATATTTTCTGTTTTCATTTTACTTTTAGTTAATTTTTTAGTAATTTTCTTTTGTTTTTGTCATTATTAGTTTTTTTTTAATATATATATATATATATATATATATATATATATATATATATATATATATATTATAATATATATTTATAAATATATTTTATTAATTTTGTCTGTTGTTTTTTTTTTACTTAAAATAAATAAAAATGAGAAATGTTGCAACTACCTGAAATAAAATAAGGTTTTTTTTTTTTTATAGTTTATTTGATTTCAGTTAACATTTATTTTATTTTAAGTGACTTTTCTTTTCTTTTCTTTTTTTTTTAAATTAACTATAGTAATCCTGGTCTGTGAAACCCTTGACGCTGTTATGCCACATACATAAAATACATTGTGAAAATTTAGCAAATTGGTTAAAAATGTTTTTAAATAATTAGAAAAAATTACAAAAATTTATTTTCTTTTTACATTATAGTCCAAAGGTAAGCTTTTTTGTAAAATGTAATGTGTAAATGATTTTTAATGTGCATTTTAATGTGCTCTGTATATAAACAAAACACTGAGCTGAGCAGTCACAGCTGCCTCTGTCATTCAGCTCAGTCACACAGCCCCATGATGGAGATGTGGAGAACTGCAGGACTTTTGAGTGGGAATGGCTGGAGGATATCACTATACAATTGTTGTATATATCACGTGTCTGGAGGTGTTTCAGAGCAGTGTATTGTTCAAACTGTTCCTGAGACGCAATGAAATAATGGGCTAAAAGAAACAGGCCTATGGCTTCTGTGGCTGAACATCATTATACCCCCTCTGCCACTCAGGATGCTTTAAAAATAGTGTCAGCTGTATTTTTGAGTGTCCCTGAATAGTTTTAATACTGTAACATGCTCATCAGGATTAGATTAGACACCAAAGAGCACAGAAGGGTGAGACAGCTGCTGTTTGTCTGCCGAAGCACTTGCTAAAAAGTCATTTTTTTTTAATGAGTCACACTTTACATAATCTTAGAAGAGTGTTATGAACAGAGTTGGATATAAGGCGTTACTGTAATCTGTAATCTAGTTACTTTTCCTGGTAATGCAGTAAAGTAATGAGATACATTTTAAATTTATATAATTTGATTACAGTTATGTCAATAAAATTACGTTACTTAAGTTACAAATGCAAATTTTTGAATAGGTTAACTTACCCAACACTGGTTGTGAATTATACAATGATTTTTAAGGGCTTTTAAAAGAACTAAAAGAACGGCCTTTTAAAAGGTAATTGAATTTTTGGGAGCAGCAAAAAGTACTGCATAAACAGAGTACTTATCTTGCTTTATCATATTTTCTAAAACTGATCCTAATGGAAAGTGCGAGAGCAGCTTACCTTTGCTATGGTTAACACCAACTTGGGTTCACTGTTGGCGCTTATTTGCTATGCATTCATTTTCTAAATTGGGCCTTTGTAGCCTTTTAATCAGTACTTTCTTAAGTCTTTCAAAAAAGTCTGCCCATATTTTAATACTGTTATGGATATACCCACATAAATTGTGTTTGCCTGCAGCAGAGAGTCAGAATCTGCATGCGAAGAGCTGTTTCATCGCTGGCAAATGATAAGTGACTTTTGCAACTTTTATTACAATGGATTGTAGGGAAATATTCATTTTTCCCAGCGCTCTTGTTGTTTTCTATCTTTTAAGTATTCCCTAAAAATGTGAAAATCCGCTGTGAGCCAACCATCTGAACTAATTAAAATTGGTCAAAAGAGTGATTAATTTCTGGCATCGATAGTTCTGATTCTGAACAGCTAATAGAAAATATACATTATATAATTGCTGAAATATTGTCAAGGAAAATGATTGTCAGGTCTGTACCTGACATCAGACAAGGATTAGGCTATTTGGGGCTTGTGCTCTAACTTGTAATTTAACTTTTAACGTTACTAAAATGTTTAAAACCCCTACTGAAATGTATATTTATTTATAAAAAATAAAAAGACCCCCTAAAATTCCCACTCTGGTGTTAACAAAACCTAAACAAGTCAACTGCGAGGAACTCTATGAGAATTCTTTACCAAATAGCATGTAGACTATTATAGACGTGTCTGGTCAAGAATGCAGTCAAAGAACATAAGTGTAGAGGCAATATGTGAAGATTTATAATGCACTGAACTATATAATGCGTGTATGATGGAATGTGCACATGCATTGAGTATAATGCCTATAGATAGAACATTGACTGAGAATCAAATCATTCTTATCTTCAGTTACTCTAGATGTTTGCAATTGGGTGAACAAGTCAACAGTTTATTTCCCTCTTGCCCCCAGCCTTGACCTGATTTCAGCCTCTGGGCTCCATGTACACTTGGATGCAAACCAGTGACCCTAAAAGAAGTTTCTCTGGCCATCTTCACAGAAAAAAACTCATTTTGCCCCAGGATCTCTACTACTCCTGATACTGATACATACCTCCACGGAACTCCATCTTGGTGAATGCAACATCCCTGCATTCCTTCGTTCAAAGAAACCAGGTATTTTACAGTGTTTTCCGTTCTTTTCCTCATAGCTGTATTACTGATGATTTGCTGAACAGGTGCACTTTTCTGAAGGGTCGCTAATGTATATTTAGCTTTTGAAACCTGAGAATACTGCCCACTGATTGGTGGATAGGAGCACATGATAACTGGAGTGCCATAGCAGCTGTGAGCTGTTGCCCAGCGTTCCTGACGAGGGAAGAGTTGGGGAGGCTCTGGCAGCTTGGGAAACGTTTTAACTTTAAAATCACCGGTAAGCAAAGGAAAATCCACAAAATCAAACCTCACACCAGATTTCACTCTCCAGCACTCTTTGCATGGCCTGCTCAGTTGGATTGACCATCTTCTACAGCCTGTTGGTAGATGGAAGTGATGCTCAGGGTGATGCTTGTCCTTAAACCACGGCCTGATAAGAATCGTTTGACTTTATCGGCCATCATTGCAGGAACAACCAATTTACCAATTACTCAAAGCTGGAACTTATTCCTGGACTTTTTTTTCCTGGAAGACTATCTGAAGCACTTCACCTCAAGGACAGGAGTTTATTAAAGTCCCATCCACATTCCTCTCAATCTTTCTGATGAAAATGCATAGAAAACCATCATTTGATGTAATTTTCTAGGAGTTGGGTTCTAAAAAAGGGTAATTAGTGGTCAGACCTAAATTTAACCTACAGCCTCAGAAGGCATTGGAGCTCCACTGGCTAAACAAAGCCAGCCAATCAGCCCGCAGCATTGGTTTACATGACAAATAGCTGGAGCGATCCAGAGCAGCTGTCGCAAGCCTTCAGCAAGGAGGCGCAACGTTTTAGGGGGTCTTAGGTGTCAAACCCTACCAAGGCCTGCAGAAAGATTTCAGCTCAAAATTAGAATTTTTGCTGTTGTTGATCCACCCACACTAAAGCATCAGCTCAGTCAGAGGAAAACTTACGTGTTTTTGTCTTTGTTTAGGTTTGCAGGAATCCTTAAAGTGCAATAGCAGATTGGGACACGAGTGGATGGAAAGCAAACACCTTTCTTTACTGTAGGGTTGCTGAAATTCTACTGTAACCTTCAATAGTAAAGGTACGTCTGCTTCTACACTTTTTAGTTTGATTCTTTATGTTTAACATTAAAACTGCCAGATTATTCCTTGGTGCGTTGTGAACGTTATGAGTGTCCTTCAAGTCCTGGTGAAATTGAAATCCTATAGTCAGGGTCACTTTAACTTCCTATGCTTTATTTGCATTAAAAAGTATTCAAAAACAGCTGTTTATATCTCACTGTCTGCAACAGAAATTAGTTTAATGCTGTTGGTATTTAGTTACATATGTACTATACAGATTAGCCTTGCTAGTGTCTGACCATTTTTAATTTGCTTGTGTAGGCTCACTAAATCTGTTTGAAGATGGCATCAGAAGAAGAGTATGAAGAAGAGATTGTGGAGGAGGTAAGATACAGATTTGATACATTGCAATCCATATTTTATCATCTGTTTAGAGGTCGTCCCTTCATTCAATGAAAGAATGACAATAATGCTGCTCTGAATTATTTTGCTTAGCCCCTTGAATAGCTTATATAGAATTTTTAACTTTACGCCCCATCGTTCTCAGTCCTATAGGTATAGTGGCAAACCCTATGAATAGTGATCTATGATACCTCCACCGTCAGCAGTTCAGTAGGAGCTACCATGTCGTATATGATTAGCACTGGATCTCATTTCAAATGACCTCTTCCTTGGAGGCTCTAGTGCAGTAAATTCCATTCAATGCATGCTTTATTCCCAGTAATCAATGTATCAATGCGGTCTCTTCAATAGATGTAATTCATTTCATACATTAACAAGATATAAATTACATGGCAAACCATCATTCACGTGACAGTTATGTAATGACCCCTGCAGCAGTTTGTCATAATCTGATAATAAGATCTTATTCTGAACATGCTAATGTAATGTTTTCCTGATCACACCAAACAAGCCTGAATGGAAATAACCATTGTTAGATATAATACTCTCAACTTTTATACTAACAGTGGGATTATGTTCTGTTCAGAGCAACTAAATCGACTGCAAGCTTCATTACGAGCTGAAAAATTTAGTGTAATCTCAAAGCAAATGTAGACAATTTAATCACAATTGCTTAATGAGTGTAATTTTGCATATATTCCAAGATTTAACCACAGCTCCTCTTGAAGCTTCCAGCAGTTTTGTTTTTGTCATGTTATTCATTGAAATACTGTCTGTATGAATTGTAAATGTGTCTGTCTGAGTGTTCAATGGAAGAGTGAAAGCAGAAGGTTTATACTTTAATTCAGTATTTCCATGAGAAATAGAGTTAAAGTAGACCTTGTATACTTTCATGTCCATTTCTATTATAGATATCTTATAGGGGTTTACCAAATATTGCATTAACCTGACTTCTCATTAATTAAGTATTATTTTTTATTTATTTATTTTTTATTTATTTTATTTATTTATTTATTTATTTATTTATTTATTAAAGACCTTTTCGAACAAATGTTTTTGGATTCCCCTTTAACATATCCAGGAAATGGAAATTCGCCATCTTGCATTTTGAAGAAGATGGGAATCTCAGCAGAATATTTTGGAATATATACGATCTGATTTCACTACTACTTTCATCTACACTTAGAATAGGACCTGAAAGATCATCAGCATCAATTAAGATGGCTTCTTTCAATGGATATGTGGAAAGCAGAGATTCACAATTTGTACAATTTGTCACAGTTTTTTGCTGATTTTTTTCAAATACAATTGTTGGGAAATAGTATTTATTTATTTTTTTTTTTTAGAAGTTTTTTTTTTTTTTTTTTTTAAATCTTATTTACAGCTTATAGTGTTTAATAGAAATAATGTAGCACTAATAAAAAGTAGATCTCAAATTTAGGCAAAGTTTTGTGAATTTTTTTATATGCTTTTCTCCCCATTAATGGAAAAGCAGCCTTCAGCTTTGGCTGAGTTGTTCTTTCCAGAGATACAAAAATAGAAGTGGACATCTACGGCAGACTCTCAGAGAGGCAAATGAGACGACCCGTGTTGTAAATTACACTCCACTTGCTGTTAACGTCATGCTGTTAAAATGCTTTGGGGGGAGGACCTGTGGAAAAAAACATCTGTAAGTGCTGGAGAGAGAGAGAGATTTTGATTTACAGCATATTTTATTGAATATTCACCATTTTCCATCTCCTGAATCCTGTCTGTTATATGAAAAAGCAAATCACAGGATCTTAAAACCTAGGTGTATGCATTTCTGCTTTCCACTGGTCCAAATAAAGAAGCCTTTAGCTCCTGTAAATTCATAGATTTGCAGTGTTTTTTTCCTGCTCTGGTTTCACACTATTTGAAGCCTTCTGTGAAGGCCTTTGTGATGTGGCATCCAATTACAGTTTGAGAGATTCTGTTATGAAATCTGACTAAATACCAGTAGGAATAGTTTATTCTCTGGACAGCTCGGGAATCACGTGTATGGCTGAATCTGATACACTGCTTTCAGACAAGAGTTTGTGTTGGAATTTGTTCCCTGACCTGCTGTTTCTATTTACTACCATGACAATAACATTAGCTGCAAATAATAATAGTGGTGAGGTCATTAGGGTGCTAAAATGTTCTTAGCACCAGCCAGTCATTTGGCTCTGTCAGTCATAGTCAGAGGTCTGCTGGGAAAACAACCACATTACTAGATTTTATTCCCTAAACAGCCACTGAGAGTTTCAATTAATATTTAAACACAATATACTACGTGAGATTTTTATGAGCAATAACATGTTTGTAGATCAATATAGGCTAATATTGTTTAGGAAGACCAGTATTAGTCACAAGCATCATTACAGATTATTTTTAGATTTTATTCACCCAAAACTACTAAGCAGGGAAACTACTGACATGTGAAAAAAAAAAAAACAAGAGACCATGGCCATGAATTAACATTAATATTAAGCATTTATTTATTTATTAATAGAATAATGTGTATGCAAAGTTGTTTTGCTTTAGCTTCAGAAGTCTTTAGTACACAGGTGCAAATTTATTTTTGGTATGTTAAGCTTAAAATGTTAGTTGGGTGTGTGAGTATTTCTGTTCACAATGGGTGTTTTAAACAGTCTATGCCAACCAGAGCAGGAAAAAGTCACTTTCCTAGATTGTAGTGTTTCCCTAAAGTGTGTGATCATCATTTTGAAAGGCCAGAGTTTTTCCTATATTTATAGTACTACTATGAGGAGGGTCCAACAGTCACCACCTCGACCACCTCAGTGTCTCATGGTGTTGAGGTAAATGATCTACTCTGGTAAAACGGATCTGCGTCCCTTCCACATGCCATGGGGGCTATTCCATATTCCTTTCACATACTAGCTTAGCTTTTAATAGTAAGATCTGTTGAAATGGTGCCGACTTAAAGAGTGGATTATTAAACAAACTCCCTTGTTTAACAATTCATGAGTCAGTGAAAATAGAATAATATGTCCAGAGTAAGTTCTTTAAGTTGTGAGAGTAGCACATTACCAAAAAAAAAAAAAAAAAAAAATAGCCCCCATGATTCAGAGCCATGCAAATGTCACAGTGCTAGTGATGACAGTGAGGGTATGTTAATAGAGCTATCTGTATGTGTGTTAATGTGATGTTTACTTTAGTTTGTGTTTGTCTATGCTGTTGTATTATGAGGGAAAATTAATGCTTAATGCGATTGGTTTGACTGTCCCAAAAGTGCATTTTCTGTAGTTTTTCAGCATGTTTTTTTAATAAATGTTAATAGAATAACTGTCTAACCAATACAAATTTACTAACCTGTCAGTGAAATATCAAGTTTTCAGAATTATGTATAACCTTTTCACTCATTTGTCATATAAAAAGTAAAATACTAATTTGCATGGTAAACAAATGAATTGGAGTTTGCAGAGGACGTTAAAGGTAAGTGTTGGAAAGCTGGATACTGAAAATGGAATCTTTATCTCATCCATTTTCTGTTTTGGTGTAAATCAATATAGGCAAAATGAAATTGTACAGAATCATGCTGCTTGATTGCTTATAACATTAGAAAATTAGGTGTTTTGGTCCTCCATAACATAAAGTGATGTAACGTTCCTTAAAACGGTTTGGCTTTCATTGATGAAATTCTGTAAATCTGAAAGATGTTAGAGAACCATGTGCTGTCTTAAATGCTGATTGCTGTTTTTTAAGCTTGGACCTGGTGGCCTTCCCAAACGCACGGTTAGGAAGAAGGTGAAGGTGGACACCTCCAAGTTCATGACTCCTTACCTGGCACACAGCCAGAAGATGCTTGACCAGTACAGCCATGTAAGCGAATAACAAAGAAAATATTTTGTGCTATTAATCTGTAAGACTGCTGTTTTGTTCTTATTTCATTGAAATTAATTAGACCAACACTGTTAATGATCCCAAATGATGCTCATAACTGTGAATTGAATCGTTAAAGTGAGACAACAGAAACAATTTCTCATAAAAATGCATGTTACCAGACCATGTCTACAGGCCACAGTTTGAGAACCATTGGATTATATATTGTGGGTTAGGTTAGGTTAGGGTTAGGGTATTTTGCCTACTCTATAATGCAAACTGAATTTGTAAGTTTTTTTGTAGAATAAATACAGGGAGGCA
Source organism: Spinibarbus caldwelli (assembly GCA_039654775.1). NCBI lineage: Eukaryota > Metazoa > Chordata > Actinopteri > Cypriniformes > Cyprinidae > Spinibarbus > Spinibarbus caldwelli. The sequence continues at coordinate 16,491,282 of CM077233.1, read as the reverse complement.
TATGAAAAATCAAAGGGGCAGCCTTATGCCATTTCGGCTGACACACCTGAGATGATTCGCATCAAGAAGGCCCAGGAGCAGCTCAGTGAGGTATGTACCCTTGATGGATCATTTTCAATCTGTTAGAATATAGTTTGCAAGATCTTTATGTCGCATGGGGTGTTTCAACTGATGAATTTTTTTTAAACCTTCTTAGTTTAGATCTCCTAATAAACCACAACCAGATGCTTCTTAATTCCAGCAGATATTGTACATTTTTACTGATCATGAAAGTTTTTGGTAACCCAGGTGAAATACCGTATGGAAGGACTGAAGGCCAAAACCACCAGCCTTTATGATGGTGAGGCTCGTGAGATTGCTCATGTGAAGCACGTCTCTGAACTCATCAGCAAAGTAAGTGCTTTTGTCGCAACAGTGACCACCCAACAAGTGTAATCCTGATTCCTTTCCTTGTGTTTTTTATTGCCATAACATAAGTTCTTTACATATGTCTTTTCTAGGTTCTGTACAGGCAAAAATGGGATGAGACTAAGGATAAGTACTTGCTTCCTCCTGATGCCCCTGAGTTGGTTCTTGCTGTGAAGAATGCAGCAAATTACAGCAAGGTAGATCTCTGATTCCTGTCTTAAGCACTAAAGTGATATTTATACTGTCATTACTGGCTGATTCACCCTATACGATGATTGAATATCCCCGTCAGAAACTGTACACAGAGGCATGGGATGAGGATAAAACCATGTACTATCCATACAGTGACAGCCCAGAGCTGCGCAGGGTGGCCAAGGCCCAAGAAGTCCTCAGTGATGTGAGTAAAGTTGTGATATTTTACTGATTAGCTTAAAAAAAGGTAAAACATTTATCATTAAATTGTGTTGTGTTGTCAAAAATCTGTTGTGCACCGCCTTCGCAGATTGTTTACAAGAAGGGCCATGATGAGCGCAAGGCAAAGTACACATGTCTGGCTGATCCCCCAGAGGTTGAACTGGCCAAGAAAAACTTTGCCAATCGTAGTAATGTAAGACTTCCCTGATTTTTGTGCCTTCTGAATCAATTTCCATTTTCCTGAGGTGTTAATAAAGGGTCCTTTTTAGTTTCCATGTATCAGACTTATAGCAGTTGAGTGGTTTATTCTACAGTATTGCATTTAAATATCTTCTGTCCCTGCAAAATTGATTGTGCTCGTAATGTAAGTCATAGAAATAATGAAAAACATTTCTTTAATTCTTCACAGCTTAAATATCATGAGGATTACAACAAGAACGTCAAGGGCAAATGGTGTGAAACCCCTTACTTTGATGTGGCTGTTGCTAGAATGGTTATGGACAACATTAGCGACGTAAGTGCATCATGAAATCCATCATGCTTTCCACAACATATTCTGATAAAATATTTCAAATAAATGCATTTATCAAAGTAAAACATGCATATCATTAATATACAAAATTCTTAATATTAAAATCATATAAAACTAAGTGTCACACTTTGATTTCTTTCCAGAAAAAATATACGGCTGATTTTGAAGATATGAAAGACCAAATTTATTTTATGCAAACAGACACACCAACATACGCTTCCAATAAAAAGGCTCGTGAAGCTGCAAGTTCGGTAAGTTTTGGGAATTTATTTACACTCCTTTCTTTTTCTTTTCTTTTTTTTCTTCTCACATATATTGAAGTCTGTAAATCTGATACTACACAAAAATCTGGTATTTTTTTCATTTAAACTTGGACATAAGCAGAATGTTTTTATTTTTTAGAAAATGTATGAAATCAAACTGGCTTTAAAGCATTCTGTCATTCATGCATTGCCTCTAAATTAAAAATAAAAGTGAGGTAGTACTTACCGATAGTTGTACTTTTTTAGACATCTTTTCTCATTGTATGGAAACAACCTTCCCGTGATGACTCTTTAAACAGATCATGAGTCAGTCCAGAGATTCACATGTCTGATCTGGTTATCTCTGTTGATCCCTGCTTACTAATTTCTCATTGCCTGCATCACAAGTGAGGACATGAAAAAACAGGATTAGATCCAGTGTATTTTTATGCACAGTAGCTATAAAAGAAACCAGGGATGAGAATCAAAACAGAGACCAATTTTATTTACTGGACTTGTTGAAAAAAAAAAAAAAAAACATGACTAGAACCCATGACTTATATCAGTTTCACAACCATTTGTCATTTATTGAATGCATATTTCCACCTCAACAGGTCAAATATAAGAAGGACTATGAGAAGACAAAAGCAACGTCCGATTACAACGTTCTCCCTGCTACAGAGAACCCCCTTCTCAGACAGCTGAGATACGCAGGCACCATCTTGAGTGATGTACGTTAATCCTGTCTGCTTTGACAGGAAATGTTTATGGTCTAAGAGGTTCTTACTAAGGTTGTGCATAATAAATATTGCCACAAGGCAGCTGAATTAAATTATCTAAGGAAATACAAATACTGACAACATTTGACAAAATCAAACATGTCACAGTGAGTTCTTGTCTAAAATCTAAAATAGATTTTTAGCAGCGCTTGGTGTTGTAGTGTTAATGAGTAAATGATGATGTGGATTATAGCTTTATTATTCAGTTAGTGTGAATATGTAGCTAATTTAAAATGATCAGACCTGATAATTGGATGGGATTCTATCTGTGTGGCCACTGTTTGGCACATACATTAAACCAAAATGATCCTAAAGAGTTCAGAATGAGTATTACAAAGCATTTCCTCTCATCATTTGCTCAAGATGTTGTTTTGAGAATTTTAACAAATCTTTCTTGAAATCTCAAATTGTTGACTTATTGCTGACATGCCTTTGTTTTGCCTTTTCTAGAAAGTATATAAAGCTAATTATGAGAAATCACGGGGATTCAGCATCAATTACTGTGACACTCCCAAATTCAAGATGGACAGTGTATTGAAGAAGTTCAATGATGTGAGTGATGATTTCATAATTTGTTACAAACATCTGATATATCCACATTTCTCAAGTTTATATTGTTCTCTTTTCTCAGGTCCGTTATAAAGAAAAGTATGAAAATGAAGTGAAGGGTCATTATGTTGGTAGCTATGAAGATGTATTTACAGTTCACTGCCAGAAGGTGGAAGAATTGAAGAAAGATGTAAGTTACCCTAATGTACATATGCGTATATTTCCATCTTCTTGATTAAAAAAAATGTATTTGTGTATTCACAATTGCTTTCATTGTCTTTTAAAAGCAACTCTACAAAGCTGATTATGAGGACATGAAGGCCAGGTGTTTCTTCCCTCAAACTGTTACACCTGAATATGAAGCCAATAAGAAACTTCAACAATGTCAAGATGTAAGTACATATATATATATATATATATATATATATATATATATATATATATATATATATATATACACACACACACTCATATAAACATATACACACACACACACACTGTATTTATATATATATACTGTATATATACCTACTTTATGGTGTGTGTGTGTGTGTGTGTGTGTGTTTCTTTTTGCAGAAAGTTTATCGTCAACATCCAGACAAGGTGAAGTTCACACAGGTGACAGACTCACCTGTTCTAGTGCAAGCTGCCATCAACGCCAAACAGCTGAGTGATGTACGTAAAAAAGCTTTCATTATTATGACTAATTAAAACCAAAGAAACCAAGTTTACCAGGTGGTTCATGGACCTTGTCAAATGTTGCCCTAGAAAAATCCCAGCATTCATTATTAGAGCGCAGTTGTCATCTCAGTCCCGCTGACAATAGAGTGAATCCCTAGACATATTATTAGAGCTGTTGTCTGTGCTATTTCAAGTGGTATGTCACAGGCAATCAAAGCCTAATAAACAACTAAAGCCAATCCTTTTGGGACTGAGGAGCCATCTAGTGGTGTTCATCAAGCTCATCCTGCTTCACGGAACACCACAATCATGGAGCACTAGGAAAAACTGTGAAATTTATTAGGGCAATGTGACTTTATATACTGTATATATAATTGTGTATGAACATGATATGTAAGCTTACATTTTTACTAGCCATTGTAATTATACATTTGATGTAGAATATATTATCTTTGACACCTTTTCTCCTTTTTGCAGCTCAACTACAAGGATAAGTATGAGAAGGAGAAGTTTAAATGTTACCTTCCACCTGATTACCCTTTCTTCATTCAGTCTAGAGTTAATGCGTATAACCTTAGTGATGTAAGTTCATTCCTTCTTCATTCATATCAGTGATTTTGACTGAAACCTGATCATAATGCATTATTTTCTCTATTTCATGTTCACAGACGTGTTACAAGTTTGAATGGGAAAAAACAAAAGCAAAGAAATTTGAGGTGAAAGGGGATGCAATTTCGATCCTTGCAGCCCGTGCTCACACTAACATCGCCAGCGATGTAAGTAAATGGGATATTTGGGTCATTTGAATGACAGTGTTTAACAAAACAATGAAAAATATTTCAAGTAATTGTGACTCTGATATGGTCTTTAATTTTAGGTGAAATACAAGAAGGAATATGAGAAGAACAGAGGACAGATGATTGGGGCCCTCAGCATCAAGGATGACCCTAAGATCATGCATTCAGTACATGTTGCTAAGATCCAAAGTGAGGTACGGTTCAGCTAGTGCATTACTGATAACTTGTATACCCAGCCCTGAAGTTTTTTATGTACTAACAGTCAATTTTTTGATCCTCTGAAATATTACTGAACAGCGCGAGTACAAGAAAGACTATGAAAAGTTGAAGACCAAGTACCATACTCCACTGGACATGATGCTTGTAACACTTGCTAAGAAATCTCAGGCCATTGCCAGCATGACTGGCTATAAGAAGATCTCAAACCGTTACCTCCTCCCTTATGACAGCATACCACTGGACCTGGCAAAGAAGGCCAATGTTCTTCAGAGTGATGTAAGGATCCCTGCTGCTCTAGACACACTAGAATGAGCACAGATTCACAAGTTCAGTGTTGACAAGTGCAGTTGTTATTCCTGTACTGAAGTATTTCCTATTAATACATGAAGTTGGGTGAGAAAGCTTCATTGAGAAGTCTGTCTTTTTTAAATAGCCAATAACCTAACATCACATCTGTGAATCATGCAAACCATGCTGTTATAGTCAAAAGTTGTGCATTACAATTAGATTTATTCATTTAGCTGTCTTTCCCTTGGCTGACTGCTTGATGTTCTTTTATATTGTAATTAATAAACAAATACTAGTAAGAAGTGGGTGGTATCAATAATTTTTAAGAAGTTGAGTATACAACATTTTAGAGTGCAGGAGTAGTCATCAATATTTTTGGCCCATTTTGGTCCTGAAAGAAAAAGACAGAATTTTACATGCATATATCTGCTAAAAGATCTTTTTTAGGAGTACTCCAGAATATAGATGATTTCTCTATTCTAAAAGACCTGGAATAAAGCCACAAATACCAATTTAATTTGATGAGGTCTTTATGTACAAGACTTTAATGTACAACCTATTTACATTTTAAATGCATTTGGAGTCATTTTCTGAACTAAATGAGTTTTTTTCACGTTTATGAACATGAACCAAGTCCACATAGCAAAAGTTGATCAATCATACCTTTCATTTTTTGTGTTACTGATTTTTCGGTCATTTGTAACCACAGAATGAATACAAGTCCGACTACAATAACTATGTCAAAGGAACGCCTTGGGTGCCTTACGGCTCCATGGAAGTTGAGAAATCCAAGAAAGCAGGGGAGATCTTAAGTGAGGTATAACTCTTCCTGTTTTTACCCATTTAAAGAATTTATTTCTTTTGTCATCAATAATGTAACTTTACTATTTCTTTCTTTCTCTTACTTAGAAAAAATACAGGCAGCATCCAGACACCATACCTTTCACTGCTATAGATGACCACCCTCTCCAGCTGCAGGCTAAAGTCAACCAGCTGATAAGAAGTGATGTAAGCAAAAACAACTAAACATGGTTAAATGTTGCTCTGAATAAATGCTAAACCAGCATGTTTAAGTGATCTGTGAATATAATATTTTCCCCACTGTAGCTGCACTATAAAAAAGGTCTGGATAAAATCCTTGAGAAAAACTCCCTGCCTCCTGATGTACCAGAGTTCCTTCAGGCCAGGTGTAATGCCTACAACATAAGCGATGTAAGTGAAAATGCCTTAATGTTTTATGGTATTTGGCATATTACATTTTGCAAAGTTGATGACTCTGTTTATCTATTGCTTATCGTCTTTTCAGAAATACTATAAGCGTGAATGGCTGAAGACTATTGCAAAGGGGTACGATTTGAAGCCTGACGCCATCTCTGTAAAAGCTGCAAAGGCAGCAAGACATGCTGCTAGTGATGTAAGAGATCCTTTCATAAGTCTTAAAGGAGACCAATGGATAGAAAACTGCAGTGTGGAACAGAATAATATTAAATAAACTGTTGATTTACCATACTTTTCAGGTTCAGTATAAGAAGCAGTATATGAAGGACAGAGGCCACCATGTTGGCTGCCGTAGCCTCCAGGACGACCCCTTGCTGGTGCACTACATGTTGGTGGCTAAGATGCAGAGCGAGAGGAACTACAAGAAGGATTATCACAAGGCCAAGCTGAAGTACCACACCCCTGTGGACATGTTGAGTGTTGTACAGGCCAAACATGCCTCAAAGGTTCAGACATATGCAGGATACAAGCAGCATTTCCATCATTACACCCTGCTGCCTGATGCCATGAACCTGGCGTTAGCTCGCTCCATGAACATCAGCTCCAGTGATGTAAGAAATATTTAATCATCTTAAACTCTTTATGTGACTCTCAAATCTATATTTACAAAAACTGTAGCATAACACTTTTTTCTTAACACTGATTATACAGACCATATACAACACAATTCAAAAATGTGGGTTTAGTAAGTAAGAAAATTAAGAAAGAAAGACATTGATAATTTTATTCAGCAAGGATATGTCATATTGATCAAAAGTGACAGTAAAGAAATTTTATAATGTTATAAAAGATCTTTCTATTCATCAGAGTATCCTGAAAACAATGTATAACACTTTCCACAAGCTTATTAGTATGATTTCTGATAGAACATGTGACACTGAAGAGTAATGGCTGCTGAAAATTCAGCTTTGCCATCACAGGAATAAATTATGTTTTTTAATATGTTAAAATATAAAAATATAGTATAAAAGATGTGTTAAAGTTTGCATTTCTGTAAATGTGTTCACTAATATGCCCTGTTTAATTTCATTAGGTCCAGTATAAACAGGATTATGACAACTACGTAAAGGGCACTGGCTGGATCCCCATCGGTTCTCTGGATGTTGAAAAGGCAAAGACTGCTGGTGCAGCTCTCAATGAGAAGAAGTATAGGCAGCACCCAGACACTATCAAGTTCACCAGCGTTCTGGACACCCCAGTCATGGAACAAGCCAAACTGAATGCACAGCAGCTAAGCGATGTGAGGGACAAATGCATGCTGTTGTTTGGTGTCCATGATGAATGTCCATAATGAAGGTTAAATATGTTTCATTTATGTTTACTTTCTGAATCATGTCAATTTTGTTTTCCAGAGGCTGTACAAAGCTAGTGGTGAGAAGTACTTGCACACTTACCATCTCCCTGCTGATGCACCAGAGCTTCTGCAAGCCAAATACAACGCTGTCAATATCAGCAAGGTAAGAATGCTGCATATCTTATACTGTATATGACAATGAGATGGTTAACAGTATCAAGTTCAACTGGAAGCTTGTGTTTTCTTTTGCCTCTGTAGACATACTATACCTACGCACACAAGCAGGATCTTCTGAAAGGACATCAAATGAAGCATGATGCCATTCCTATTGTTGCTGCAAAATCCTCTAGGGATATTGCCAGTGATGTAAGCAAGCATACATTTAATTTATTTATATTTAAATTGTTGGAGTGCATTGTTGACTTATATGCAGCTGTGTTGTGTTGTTCTTTATAGTACAAGTATAAGCTTGCATATCAGAAGGCTAGAGGTCACCATGTTGGCTTCCGTAGCCTCCAGGACGACCCCTTGCTGGTGCACTACATGTTGGTGGCTAAGATGCAGAGCGAAAGGAACTACAAGAAGGATTATCACAAGGCCAAGCTGAAGTACCACACCCCTGTGGACATGTTGAGTGTTGTACAGGCCAAACATGCCTCAAAGGTTCAGACATATGCAGGATACAAGCAGCATTTCCATCATTACACCCTGCTGCCTGATGCCATGCACGTTGAACTGGCTCGCAACATGATGGAGATCCAGAGTGATGTAAGCACAACTGAATAAGGCTATGACGATACTTAAACCTAAAATGATTGCCGTTTTGACAAAATGATTACAGATCACTTTTTATCTTTTCAGAATTTGTACAAATCAGATTTCAACAACATCTTCAAAGGAGCAGGCTGGGTTCCCATAGGTTCTATAGATGTTGAGAAGGCCAAGGCTGCCAATAAAGCCCTTGATGAGAGGTCATACAGAATTCACCCCAGTACGCTAAAATTTACCAGTCTAACAGATCAGATGAACATGGTTTTGGCCATGAACAACACAAAACAACAAAATAAAGTAAGGGTACTTCAATAATTTATTGTGAATGATAACCAGAATGATGATCTAGTACTGATTTATTGGTTCTTCTTTGCTTTTCATTCCATTTTAGGCTGCTTATAAAGCCTCTGGAGAGAAATTTATGCACACCTATAATCTACCAGCTGATGCCCCAGAGTTCCTGCAGGCCAAATATAATGCCCAGACTGTGAGTGAGGTGAGTACAAAACCATATCAAATCTAAATTAAATAAATGAGAAACACTTTTCAATATGATTCTTTAACGTTAACTTTAGTTCATTATTACATTAACAGTTTTCAGTGTATGCAACTAAAGTCTAAAGTCTCTAAATTCTCTACACAAAAGTCTCTTGCAGGTTTAGTTTTTTTCCCTCATGTCATTTCCTTTTATTTTTTAAATAGTTTTTGTACTATGACCCAGAGATGGGCACTCGAGTTAGTGACTCGGACTCGAGACGCACTCGAGTCACATTTTTTAGACTTCAGACTTGACTTCAGACTCGAACTGAAATGACTCCAGACTTGACTCGACTCAAGGAAAAGGACTCGTGAGTATTTTAAAAGCAACTTGAGTCTTTTATCCTTAAATACTTATATAACTAATATTCAAAAGGCGGACCGCATCCGCACCCCAGCATCCATCCGGGTGCCAAATTCTGCACCCCTGCCAGATTATGCATCCCCTTGTTGAAATCGCTACCTGATTGCCTATTCCCAACCCCACCCCTAATCCTAACCCCTCCCCCACACCTACTCCTAAACCTACCAATAATAGGGGATGCATAATCTGGCAGGGTGCAGAATTCGGCACGACACCGGCGCGGATGACGCGGTTATTTTAACAACAACAGAAACACGTGAGCAGAAAAATTATAGATTACTTTCACTAAAACACAGCAGAAAAAAAACAATGCTGCAAATGTAAAAATAAAAAACATGTAAAAATATTAAAATTATTATTTTATTTTATTTTTTTGTCTGGACTTTTGCTTGGAAGAAAATCTAGAGGCTGCACCTCTTGGAACTTTAATTGAATACCCCTTACTTATATCATAAAGAAATACTTTATTTGTATAGTTTTGTAATATCTGTGTCACATATTTCCTTATGTGTCATGGTAGATCGGACTCTTATTATAGAATTTAATTACAGAAAAATTGTTTCGAACATGATAATGGATTAAAATATATAAGTAACAGGCTGGATGTACATCAGTCTTACATCTTAACACCTCTTTTTTTTTACAAAGCAGATCGTAGATCATATATTTTGTCTGTAGCCTGTAAAACAGCTTCGTAAATAGGAAGATTTCAATAAGGATTCTGAATGGGATTTTTTTAGCAAGCCATGACTTGAGACTCGACTCGGACTTGTGACCAAATACTTCAGACTTGACTCGGACTCCAGGTTAAAGACTTCAGACTTGACTCGGATTCCAGGTTAAAGACTTCAGACTTGACTCGGACTCCAAGTTAAAGACTTGTGAACATCTCTGCTGTGACCTGATCAGTTCATTGCATTTAGTTTATAAAATTGTATTTATTATTGTTTATATTATTATTATTATTATTATTACCCATGAAACTCTAAAATAATATAGATGTTAAAAAAACTCTTATTTTACAGTCACGCTACAAGGCACAGTGGCTTGTGGACATTGCCAAGGGCTATGACATGAAAGCTGATGCCATTCCCATTGTTGCTGCTAAACAAGGAAGACACATTGCCAGCAATGTAAGTGCAAAATTTATCTTGCATTAAAATACTGAAGGACCTGTTCAGCAGTACCAAAAAATTAAAAAAAAAATTAAATTTGCAATTGCATGATGAATGTACTGGACTGATTAGAATCCACTGTTCTTTGATCACAGTACCAATACAAAAAAGCATATGAGAAAGCGAAAGGCCACCATGTTGGCTTCCGTAGCCTCCAGGACGACCCCTTGCTGGTGCACTACATGTTGGTGGCTAAGATGCAGAGCGAGAGGAACTACAAGAAGGATTACCACAAGGCCAAGCTGAAGTACCACACCCCTGTGGACATGTTGAGTGTTGTACAGGCCAAAACCGCCTCAAAGGTTCAGACATATGCAGGATACAAGCAGCATTTCCATCATTATACCCTGCTGCCTGATGCCATGAACCTGGCGTTAGCTCGCTCCATGAACATCAGCTCCAGTGATGTAAGTCCATCCTTTTTTAGATCCACACATCCCATATGAAGGGTGTACCATGGGTTTAACAAAGTACTGAACATTACATTTGTTGTCATCCAGGTTGAGTACAAGAGTGAGTACAATGCCACCATGAAGGGTATGGGTTGGGTGCCAATTGGTTCATTGGCTGTAGAGAACGCAAAGGTTGGAGGAAAGATCCTGAGTGACTACAACTACCGCACTCACCCCTCCAACTACAAGTTCCACAAACTTATGGATTCTATGGACCTCGCATTGGCTAGCGCCAATAATAAGATCATGGACAAGGCAAGTCTGGATTCAGGGTATTTTTATTGGTTTGACTGGTGTAAAATTATAGGTCAATCTATGAATATTTAAACACTTTTGGTTGCAGAAATCCTACCATGCTGCCTGGGAAAAGGACAAGCTCAAGGTTCATGTGATGCCTGACAGTCCTGATATTGTCCTGGCCAAGGTCAATGCACTGAACATGAGCCAGGTAAAACTGACTATTGCATTCATTCAAAAGATCCTAATTAATAATAATCAAAGCAAAAAAAAAGTCCAGTGCGGTATATTCCATTGCCTTTTGTGTATATTTTCAGAAACTCTACAAAGCTGGCCTTGAGGAAATGTATAAGAAAGGCTATGACCTCAAACCAGACGCTATTTCGATTGTGGCTGCCAAAGCCAGCAGGAATATTGCTAGCAATGTAAGTATCCTATCATCCTATCCATTGTCGTCTTAGTATTTTCTTTTAATGTTTGCAAAATCAGTCATGTGTTGGCACGATACTGTGATCTTTTCTGATAAATCCATGTTTCTGTCATGACAGTACAAGTATAAGCTGGCATATGAGAAAGCGAAAGGCCACCATGTTGGCTTCCGTAGCCTGCAGGACGACCCCTTGCTGGTGCACTACATGTTGGTGGCTAAGATGCAGAGCGAGAGGAACTACAAGAAGGATTATCACAAGGCCAAGCTGAAGTACCACACCCCTGTGGACATGATGAGTGTTGTGCAGGCCAAACATGCCTCAAAGGTTCAGACATATGCAGGATACAAGCAGCATTTCCATCATTACACCCTGCTGCCTGATGCCATGAACCTAGCGTTAGCTCGCTCCATGAACATCAGCTCCAGTGATGTAAGTCCATCCTCTTTTAGATCCACACATCTGATATGGAGGGGGTAGCTCATAACCTGTGGGACTGAAGTATTGGAGTAGGATTCAACAATATAATTGTTGTCTCCCAGGTTGAGTACAAGAGTGAGTACAACGCCATCATCAAGGGTATGGGTTGGGTGCCCATTGGTTCAATGGCTGTAGAGACCGCAAAGGTTGGAGGAAGGATCCTGAGTGAACACAACTACCGCACTCACCCCTCCAACTACAAGTTCCACAAACTTATGGATTCTATGGACCTCGCATTGGCTAGTGCCAATAATAAGATCATGGACAAGGTAGATTACACTTTTTAATAAACTAATATAGTAATGATCCATCATTTCTGAAATGTATGTGCATCTAATCTAATTGATGACATTTTTATGGATTATTTGGCTGTTCTGATCAGTAAATAATATTTTGAATGTGTTTTATTATAGCAAGCATACACAGATGCTTGGAACAAGGACAAGACAAAGATCCATATCATGCCTGATAGTCCTGAAATCATTCTTGCAAAGGCTAATTCGATCAACATCAGTGAGGTATGTATATTCTATGTATTTGCAGATCTTAACAGTTTTTATGAGAATATTTTAAGAAGTACTTATTGAGTAACATACATTTTAGACAAAATATTCCCAGCCTTTTCTCCACCAATGGGCATGGTTCTCAGAGCAGAATCAGAACTTGTTGCATGTGTCTGAACAGTAGAGGTGTTTCCTTTCTGAATGAATCAGTCTATTTGAATGAATCAGTTGAGTGAACGTATCAGTGATTTATAAAAAAAAAAACCCTCTAATATTTCGTCACCTATTGATGTAACAATGTAACTTTTGAAAAGAGTCACTGAAAATGCCCTGTGAAAGCAATAATAACAAGTATAACTTGTGCTGTTTTGAATACAGAAAGCCTACAAAGCAGGACTGGAAGCCCTGAAGAAGAAAGGTTATGACCTCAAGGCAGATGCTGTATCAGTGGTTGCAGCTAGAGCCTCCACAAACATTGCCAGTGATGTAAGTTACTCAAATAATCAAATGTTTCTGTCACCAGTGTTATCCAAATATTACCCTTTCTGACTTCTACAAATATTCTCATTACAGTACAAGTACAAAAAGGCGTACAACATAGCAAGAGGACATCATGTTGGCTTCCGTAGCCTCCAGGATGACCCCTTGCTGGTGCACTACATGGAGGTGGCTAGAATACAGAGTGATAAACTATACAAGAAGGATTATCACAAGGCCAAGCTGAAGTACCATTCCCCTGTGGACATGCTGAGTGTTGTTCATGCTAAGCAGGCTACGGCTGCTCAAACCTATGCTGGATACAGGCAGATCCTTACACATTATAAAGTTCTGCCTGATGCCATGAACCTACAGCTAGCCCGCAACATGCAGGCGATTGCAAGTGATGTGAGTGGAGATTGTGACGTTGTATTTTAAATGTTTAATATGTTTTGTTTTCTATAAAATGCTATTCTTTTTCAATTTTATTTTATATTGATGGCATCCTCTCTAATTCTGCAGAACATCTACAAATCTGAGTATAACAATTACATCAGAGGAACTGGATGGATTCCCATTGGGTCTCTGGATGTGGAGAAAGCGAAGACTGCTGGCCGGATAGGCAGCGAGAAACTGTACCGCTCACATCCCAGTAACTTCAAGTTCACTAAAGACATGGATTCCATGGATCTGGTCCTAGCTACAGCCAACAATGAAATCAAAAACAAGGTGAAAGTTTAAACCATTTGACTTGGCACTGAGCTTTGCTTTTGATCATCTTGATTATTAGGTTTGGTCAATTGACTTTCTTTTTAGTGAAACATAATTAATAATTTCATTAGCCAGTATGTTTCAGAATAATTTAAAATATACCCATTTATTTTTCTTTCAGCAAAAGTATACTGCAGGCTGGGAACAGGACAAAATCAAGATTCACATTAAGCCAGATTCAATGGAAGTGGCTCTTGCTCGTCAAAATAAAGTTAACTACAGTGAGGTTAGTAATGTCGCCAGATTCATTGCTGTGATTGACTGCAAATAGTAATTGTCATTAAGTCACAGCATTTAAATAATCTTTTCATATTCTTCTTTAGAAACTATACAAACTTGCCAATGAGCTAGCAAAGAGAAAAGGTTATGATCTACGTGCCGATGCCATCCCAATTCAGGCTGCAAAAGCATCATGTGCTATTGCTAGTAATGTAAGTTTTCTTTTTTCTTATTGGACCTAGCATTTGATTACTGTGTACTTATCAGAATGTAATGGACATTTTAATGGACTTTTCACAGTATAAGTACAAGGCTGGTTATCGTAAGCAAGTTGGCCATCACATTGGAGCCCTGAGCATCCAAGATGATCCTCTGCTCATGCTGGCCTTGAACTCAGCTAAGATTGCTAGTGATGCTCTCTACAAGAAAGACTTCAACAAGTCCAAGACCAAATTCCACCTCCCAGTGGACATGTTATCCTTTGAGTTGGCCAAGAAGAACCAGATCCAGGTCAATGATGCCAACTACAGAACCTACCTGCACAACTGGACCTGCCTGCCCGACTCCAATGATGTTGTCCAGGCCAGACAAACCTATGACCTCCAGAGTGACGTAAGTCTGGTATATATATATATAAGGCTGATAGCTCATCCTTATGAAGCTTGTAAGTACTCTTTTTACACATGTCTGCTCTTAGGCGGTGTACAAGGCAGATCTGAAGTGGCTAAAAGGTCTCGGATGGGTCCCCATTGGTTCACTTGATGTTGAGAAAGTGAAAAAGGCTGGAGAAATCCTAAGTGAAAATAAGTATCGTCAGCACCCAAGCAACTTCAAGTTCACTTGCACAACTGAAGACATGCCACTGGTCTTGGCCAAAGCCAATAATGAAATTATGAACAAGGTATCTTTACATTTGATATCTAGACCCATATGGAAATATCTAAAGCATTGTTTGTGACATCAGTTTTGATGCTTAATTCTCTCTTCTTTCTTGCAGTCAAAATATGTTGAAGCTTGGAACAATGATAAAACAAAGATTCACATCATGCCAGACGCAATGGATGTGGTTCTTGCAAAGCAAAACAAAGTCAACTATAGTGAGGTCAGTATTTCCAATTTAGAGTTGAGTATTCAGTTAAATA
This sequence comes from Spinibarbus caldwelli, assembly GCA_039654775.1. Lineage (NCBI taxonomy): Eukaryota > Metazoa > Chordata > Actinopteri > Cypriniformes > Cyprinidae > Spinibarbus > Spinibarbus caldwelli. The sequence goes on along the minus strand of CM077233.1, from coordinate 16,476,245 downwards.
TCAGAGTATTCTTTTTTACATTTAAGCAAATATCAAGCGTAGCGTTAGTTCTGGCAGGTCATGTTAGTCAAGCTCTCATCAGCTGATTCTCAGCTGATCCACGTCTACCTATAAGAATACAACGCCTATCTTAGCATTCATATATAAGGTCCTTCAGTATTATCAGCAGCTTTCGCGTTGCTCAATAGCTAATTACCCTCCTCCATCCCCAGTTCCTCCTCTCATCTAGTCAGGATTCGGCCGTCTGATTCTCCTTTGAATCTGGCTAATTTCTAAAATGTGTACCTTAAATTATTGAACATTAATGATATCTGCAATACATTTATGTTGGTTCTTTTTCTGTTACCTTGGGGGATTATCACTGCTCTCGCTGCTCTTATCCATGCGAGGCTGCATGGATGCGCAGGGAGTTCTTGCCCAGAACCAAACCATACAGCCAATCCAAACTGTATGCTAATTGTCAATCATCTTTGATGATAGTGGCCCTGACAGAAATTCTAAATATTAACCATGAGTCTTATATACTGTAGATTAAGAGCGATGGGCATTGGTTTTAAGACAGCAAAAGATAAATTATATTCTGCTCTTGCCAAGTTTGTTCAAATATTTTGTCTGATTTGCTCTGCAGAAACAATATAAACTTGCCAATGAACTGGCCAAGAAGAAGGGTTATGATTTGCGCAATGATGCCATATCTATCATCGCAGCCAAAGCCTCCAGGGACATTGCTAGTGATGTAAGTACAGCAAACTGATAAGGCAATATATGACACATTGTGGATATACTGTCATTTGCTACACTGAGGTTTTTTTTCTTTTAAACAGTACAAGTATAAGACTGGTTACCGTAAACAAGTTGGCCATCACATTGGAGCCCGCAGCATCCAGGATGATCCTCTGCTCATGCTGGCCTTGAACTCAGCTAGGATTGCTAGTGATGCGCTTTACAAGAAGGACTTCAACAAGTCCAAGACCAAGTTTCACCTCCCAGTGGACCTGCTGTCTCTTGAGCTGGCCAAGAAGTGCCAGATCCAGGTCAATGATGCCAACTACAGAACCTACCTGCACAACTGGACCTGCCTGCCTGACTCCAGTGACGTTGTTCAGGCCAGACATGTCTATGACCTCCAGAGTGACGTACGTGGTATCCAGCTTCTGTTAATCAATATTCATTTATCCATTTCTGGATCTTCACTGAATTGACTTTTTGTTTTATATATCAGTTTTATCTAGTATATAATTGAAAGAGGAATTGCTTGGGTCTCTGTTATGTTCTTGATGTTGAGAAAGATATAAAGCCACAGAGATACTGATGAATAAACTGTATGGAGTTACTAACAGGTATTCTTTCCGTATGTATGTCTGCTTTTAGGCTGTTTACAAGGCTGATCTGAAATGGCTTCAAGGTCTTGGATGGGTCCCCATTGGTTCGCTTGATGTTGAGAAAGTGAAAAAAGCTGGAGAAATCCTGAGTGAAAGGAAGTACCGCCAACACCCAAGCAACTTCAAATACACCATGACAACTCAAGACATGCCGATAGTCTTGGCTAAAGCCAACAATGACGTCATGAATAAGGTGACTTCTGAACTGATAAAACATATGCATATATAATTTTCTAATTTATTTTAGACAGTTATTGTTTGAGTGTCAATTGTTTGTTTGTTTTTTTCAATTTCAATTTCCTATTTGATAGCAACAATATGTTGATGCATGGAACAAAGACAAGACAAAGATCCATGTTATGCCAGATGCTATGGACATTGTACTCGCAAAGCAAAACAAGGCCAACTACAGTCTGGTAAGGATTACTCAACATTGGCCTCTTAGTGGTGCATAATGGATGTTCTTGGTTAATAATTAATATATACATTATTTTTTTCTTTTTTTAAGAAATTATACAAGCTTGCAAATGAGGAAGCTAAAAAGAAGGGCTATGACATGCGAAATGATGCCATCCCCATCAAAGCAGCCAAGGCCTCCAGGGACATTGCCAGTGATGTGAGTATTTTGAGTTATAGCATTTAAAAGTGAACAAAACATTCCATAGAACTAACTTATGCCTTAAACTGCTCTTTATTTTAAACAGTATAAGTACAAGACTGGTTATCGTAAGCAAGTTGGCCATCACATTGGAGCCCTGAGCATCCAAGATGATCCTCTGCTAATGCTGGCCTTGAACTCAGCTAGGATTGCTAGTGATGCTCTTTACAAGAAGGACTTCAACAAGTCCAAGACCAAATTCCACCTCCCAGTGGACATGTTATCCTTTGAGTTGGCCAAGAAGAACCAGATCCAGGTCAATGATGCCAACTACAGAACCTACCTGCACAACTGGACCTGCCTGCCCGACTCCAATGATGTCGTCCAGGCCAGAAAAGTCTATGACCTCCGGAGTGACGTAAGTATGCTACATGTAGACATGCTAAATTCAGGATTTTAGAAGTAAGGTCTCCCTGTTTCAAATACCTAGTTAAATAGACATTTGTTCACTACTTAATGCTAATATTTCTGCTATGTTTGTTCTCAGGCGGTGTACAAAGCTGATTTAAAATGGCTTCAAGGTCTTGGATGGGTTCCCATTGGTTCGATTGACGTTGAGAAAGTGAAAAAGGCTGGAGAAATCCTAAGTGAAAGGAAGTACCGTCAGCACCCAAGCAACTTCAAGTTCACTTGCACAACTGAAGACATGCCACTGGTCTTGGCCAAAGCCAATGCAAACATCATAAACAAGGTAGCCTGCTTTGATCAATAGCATAATTTTCTTCTCTTTTCCAATGAAATTTGTAAAGATACTTTGCATATATGTTTTTGATTTTTTCTCACACTATAGAAAAGCTATGTGGAAGCTTGGGAAAAGGATAAGACCAAGATCCACGTCATGCCAGATACAATGGAGATAGTGCTTGCTAAACAGAACAAAGTTAACTACAGTGTGGTGAGTAATTCATTTCAAGTCTCGAATTGAAGATGAGAAGTTATATTTGTTTTTCCTCATATTTCCTTTTCTACTTAATCCTACTCCAGAAACAATACAAGCTTGCCAATGAGGAGGCCAAAAAGAAAGGCTATGACATGCGTGGTGATGCCATTTCTATTAAAGCAGCTAAAGCCTCTCGGGATATCATCAGTGATGTGAGTGCTCTCTTCTTTTGTTCTTCATTCATAGTCTTATAGTTCATGGTCTAGAATGTGTAAAAATGCTTATTTCGAGTTTTATCTATTCTTATTGTTCTTTAATCCTTCAACTGTAGTACAAGTACAAGACTGGTTATCGTAAGCAAGTTGGTCATCACATTGGAGCCCTCAGCGTCCAGGATGATCCTCTGCTCATGCTGGCCTTGAACTCAGCTAAGATTGCTAGTGATGCTCTTTACAAGAAAGACTTCAACAAGTCCAAGACCAAGTTCCACCTCCCAGCAGACTTGCTGTCTCTTGAGCTAGCCAAGAAGTGCCAGATCCAGGTCAATGATGCCAACTACAGAACCTACCTGCACAACTGGACCTGCCTGCCTGACTCCAATGACGTTGTCCAGGCCAGACAAGTCTATGACCTCCAGAGTGACGTAAGTCTTATGAAAGTCCTCTTGACTTGTATTGTTCCTTTTTACAGTCTTTTAAAAAAATCATAAATTTTTCATTATTTTTTGCATGATCATTTAGGCGGTTTACAAGGCTGATCTGAAATGGCTTCAAGGAATCGGATGGGTTCCCATTGGTTCAGTAGATGTTGAGAAAGTGAAAAAGGCTGGAGAAATCCTGAGTGAAAGGAAATACCGTCAACACCCAAGCAACTTCAAGTTCACCCTTACAACTGAAGACATGCCAATAGTTTTAGCTAAAAATAATGCTTCTACTATTAACAAGGTAAATCTGCTCAGTAGGTTTCTCAACACAAGAACCCTAACAAATAGCTTAAAGGTTTAAACGTTTGACATCTAATTTTATACAACTGTTATAGAAACTTTACACTGAAGCCTGGGACCAGGATAAAACCAAAATCCATGTTATGCCTGATTGTATGGAAGTTCTGTTGGCCAAGCAGAACAATTTAAACTATAGTGAGGTATGTATAAGTATGAATTTTTTTTTTTATTTTTTCCCTAAAGAACTCTTTAAATCTCTAGTAACGACACTCTCTGTAAAATATTTTCCATTTTTAGAAAAGATATAAACTTGCCAACGAAGAATCTAAGAAGAAGGGCTATGATTTGCGTGGTGATGCAATTGCTATCAAAGCAGCTAAGGCTTCCAGGGATATCATCAGTGATGTGAGTACTTATTAGTACATACTGTAGTTTGTGTCATACACACTTTACTGTGCACAATTACCTTCTGAAACCCTTTTAAAAAAATTTTTTAGTATAAGTACAAGACTGGTTATCGTAAGCAAGTTGGTCATCACATTGGAGCCCTCAGCGTCAAGGATGATCCCCTGATCATGCTGGCCTTGAACTCAGCTAAGATTGCTAGCGATGCTCTCTACAAGAAGGACTTCAACAAGTCCAAGACCAAGTTCCACCTCCCAGTAGACATGTTGTCTCTTGAGTTGGCCAAGAAATGTCAAATCCAGGTCAATGATGCCAACTACAGAACCTACCTGCACAACTGGACCTGCCTGCCCGACTCTAATGACGTCGTCCAGGCCAGAAAAGTGTATGACCTTCGTAGTGATGTACGTTTGTCAAACTAAAATGTCATTCAAATATTTATATAGAACTGATTTGTATAGAACTGTATAGTTCTGAAAAGTCACATTTCATCTCCACCTCAGGCTGTGTACAAAGCAGACATGGAGTTTATGACCGGTGTAGGATGGGTCCCTATTGGCTCGCTTGATGTCCTGAAAGCAAAGAAAGCAGCTGAGATCCTCAGCGATCGACTCTACAGACAGAAACCAGACACATTTAAATATACACAAGACATGCAGTCCATGCCTTTGGTGCTTGCCAAGGCAAATGCCCAAATTATGGATCAGGTTAGTAGAATAAAAAAGTTATATGATTGGAATCCAACTAAACTATGTCAACAAAATTCTCTGGAGAACAATTTAGTCACAATATCAATTACTACATAAAGTTTAATATGTATTAGTTTGTATACATGATTTTGTTTTCATGTTATTTTGATTCATTGCAGGATGTTGTAATTTTCCACAATAACAACTCTCATAGTATTGAAATTGTCACAAAAACTTTTTCTTTTCTTTTTTTTTACATTTTAGCATCAATACCATGCAGCATGGGAGAGTGACAAGGTCAAGATCCATATCCCTGCTGATACCCCAGAGATTGTGCTCTCAAGTGCTAATGCAATGAACAATAGTAGGGTTGGTATCACTTCTGAATGATTGTTCTTTCTTCATCATATATTTCAAATTCATGCATTCTGTTTGATTTCCAAAATTAGTCCTATTCATTATTTTACTTAAAAAAATAAATAAAAATTTTACTTGCAGAAACTGTACAGACAAGCAGTTGAGGACATCTTCAGGAAAGGCTACGACCTCAAATCTGATGCTGTTGCCATCAAAGCTGCTAAAGCATCCAGAGACATTATTAGTGATGTGAGTATATACCTTCGTAACATTTGCTTATATTACAAGCTGACTGATGCATTTTCTATTTGATTGCATAAATATAAATAGGAGCCATCTTTAAAGCTAAAGCATCATGTGCCATTGCTAGTAATGTAAGTCTTTCTTCCTTATTGGACCCAGCATGTGATTACTGTGTACTTATCAGAATGTAATGAATGTTTTAATGGATTTTTCACAGTACAAGTACAAGGCTGGTTATCGTAAGCAAGTTGGCCATCACATTGGGGCCCGCAGTGTACAAGATGATCCTCTGATCATGCTGGCCTTGAACTCAGCTAGGATTGCTAGTGATGCTCTTTACAAGAAGGACTTCAACAAGTCCAAGACCAAGTTCCACCTCCCAGTGGACCTGCTGTCTCTTGAGCTGGCCAAGAAATGTCAGATCCAGGTCAATGATGCCAACTACAGAACCTACCTGCACAACTGGACCTGTCTGCCTGACTCTAATGATGTTGTCCAGGCCAGGAAGGTCTACGATCTTCAGAGTGATGTGAGTTTCTGTGGAATTTTTATTTGTAATCATAATAAATAGACCTACCGTATACTACCAGCATTGTTTTACTGTTTCTCGTGTATTTTCTGCCATCAGGCTGTGTATAAGGCTGATATGGAATGGATCAGAGGTACAGGATGGGTACCCATAGGCTCAGTTGATGTAGAGAAGGCTAAAAAGGCTGCTGAGATTCTGAGTGAAAGGAAGTACCGACAGCATCCAAGCAACTTCAAGTATACAAGCAAGACAGATGCCGTACCTTTTGCTCTTGCCCAAGCTAATGCCAAGATCATGGACAAGGTATTATTTTCCTAGAAAATTTTACTAATCTGTGTAAAAGGTAAAAATAAATTGCTGTTTGAAATTACTGTTGTAGGCTGAGATTTTGTAGACCAGAGGTGAATGTGTCTAATTTTTTGTCTTCATTATTATTGCATTGCAGAATGCATATGTTGATGCCTGGAATAAGGAGAAGATCCATATCCATGTCATGCCAGACACACCTGAGATTGTTCTTGGAAAACAAAACAAACTCAACACAAGCATCGTAAGGACAGCAGCACTGTTTTGTAGTGACCAATAAATCAGAAATAAATGCACACTGGTTTAGTTTTTAATCCTGTTAAATCGGTATGTGTTGCTTCATCATGTTCTTTGCAGAAATATTACCGTCAAGACTATGAGAACAGCCTTAAGAAGGGCTACTTCCTGCCTAAGGATGCTGTCGCAGTGAAATCTGCCAAGGCTTCCAGAGACATCATTAGTGATGTAAGTCTCAGTGTGGATCTTATCTAATAAATTAAGCAAACACTGTTAAACAATAGTGCTCAAATTTCTTGTATGTATTAAATCCTCGCAGTACAAGTACAAAGTTGGATACAGGAAGCAGCAAGGGCACCACATTGGAGCCCTCAGCATCCATGATGATCCCTTGATCATGCTGGCCTTGAACTCAGGCAAGATTGCTAGTGATCTTCTCTACAAGAAAGATTTTAACAAATCCAAGACCAAGTTCCACCTCCCAGCGGACCTGCTGTCTCTTGAGCTGGCCAAGAAGTGCCAGATCCAGGTCAATGATGCCAACTACAGAACCTACCTGCACAACTGGACCTGCCTTCCTGACTCCAATGACGTCGTCCAGGCCAGGAAGGTCTATGACCTCCGCAGTGATGTACGTATATGCCTTGTTTGACACACTGTGCTGTTTACATTGGTTTGTTATGTTACTGCATTAATACCTTTTTTTTTTGTAAACTTTCAAACTAGGCTGTATACAAAGCTGATCTTGAGTGGATCCGTGGATGTGGCTGGATGCCACAAGGATCTATTGACGTTGTCAAAGCCAAGAATGCTCAGGCTATCCTTAATGAGAGACTGTACCGCCAGCTTCCCAGCACAGTCAAGTTCACCAGTGCTGTGGACCTGCCTGTTATTGTCCTAGCCAAGCAAAATGCTGACATCCTCAGTGATGTAAGATTATTGCCTTTCCTTTTCAATAGTACTCAAATGTTAATGTTACAAATGAAATTACGGGTGAAAATATATTTTTTATTTTAATTGCAGTGAATTTCTAATCAAAATTTCTATTTTTTTAATGAAATCTAATTATTTTTATTATATTATAGTAATTTTAATTATATGTACAGTTAATTAGAAATGTAAAATTTATAAATTAATGTAATAGCTGTCTTTTTTTCATTTTTGCATCAATGTGTGCCTTTAACCTTTTTTTATTTGAATTATGATTTTGTTTACAGAGGAAATACAGAGAAGCATGGGACAAAGATAAGACATCTGTCCACATTATGCCAAATACACCTGCCATCGAGTTGTCCAGAGCCAATGCCATTGCTGTCAGCAATGTAAGCAAAGTCACATGCAAGATTGCTGAGTATTACTAAAATGAACTCTATTTTGTGAGCTTATTATACTATTAAATTACTGTGTTTTGAACTTCCACCTTTTTTGTCCTGTTGCAGAAAATGTATACCAAAGACTGGGATGCTACAAAGGCGAAGGCATACCACATCAAAGAGGATGCAGTGTCTGTGATCAAGGCTAAAGCATCCAGAGATATAGCCAGTGACGTAAGACATCACAAAGTCATGTTTTTCTGTCTGTTTTCTGAATCTCTCTTATATTGTGAAAGATCTTACATTTTGGCTTTTAAATCCCTTTTCTGCTATTTAAGAGTAATGCTTACAACCAATTTGATCATCTTTTAAATGCAGTACAAGTACAAGGCTGGTTATCGTAAGCAAGTTGGCCATCACATTGGAGCCCGCAGTGTCCAAGATGATCCTCTGATCATGCTGGCCTTGAACTCTGCTAGGATTGCTAGTGATGCTCTTTACAAGAAAGACTTCAACAAGTCCAAGACCAAGTTCCACCTCCCAGTAGACCTGCTGTCTCTTGAGCTGGCCAAGAAATGTCAGATCCAAGTTAATGATGTCCACTACAGAACCTACCTGCACAACTGGACCTGCCTGCCCGACTCCAACGATGTTGTCCAGGCCAGGAAGGTCTATGATCTGCGTAGTGATGTAAGTTGAGCTTTGATTGTGTGTGGGGTTTTTTTTATGTCTACAAAATAGAGTGTAAGACATTGTTTCATTTGATTGTTTTTGACATTTAGGCTGTGTACAAGGCTGACCTGGAGTGGCTCAGGGGATGTGGATGGATTCCCCATGAATCTGTTGAAGTCATCAAAGTGAGGCATGCCCAAAAGATTCTGTCTGATGTAAGTCATTTGGCACTATATACTGTAATTGCTTCTACCAGTAGAAGTACTATAATAATTTCAATCATTTCTACAGAAATGTAATGAATTGCTGATTTTTTTTTTTTTTCTGATTCACAGAGAGGCTACCGTGTGAAACTGGATGAGCAGAAATTTACAACACCCATTGAAAGAATTGACCTTGTTTGCTCCAAAAATGCTGCAGATGTGCTCAATGAGGTAAGCAAGAAGACAAATTAGTATACAGTCATCCAGTCATAAAAAAAAACTGTAATTACATGAAAAGAGATAATCAGACAGTATTATAAGGTTATTTTAAGCAGTTTCCATACATGTTAAAATTATAAAATAAAACTTTAGTTTATAAACCAGATTATTTAATTTTCTTCGTAATAGTGAATGGCTAGTAGGAGATTTTCAGGGCACACTTCAAACATTTTCAAACATGTGATTAAAAACAACCTTAAACCGAGGCATTTGTTACCTAATCTAGCTTTCTAACAAACCTGAAATTGTCAGTTGCTTTGGATAAAAACATAGTCTATATGTGTGAATGTAAATACTTGGTTCATTTGTCTAATCATTTCAACATAATATATAAATGTTTTAGTTTTAATTAATAGTACACTTCATAACAGTAATTCAAAGTGCATTACATATGCAAAATAAAATAATTTTAGAAAGTCATTTTAAAACTATAAAAATAAGAAAATAAAAAGCAAAGAAATAAAACCGAAAAACTAAAATAAAACAGCATTAGTTTCACATGTGGTTTTCAGATATGACTGTTCTCTAAGTATCCTTTTTATTTTTTCTTCTCAGGCTAAGTACCGTGAGGCCTGGCACCAGGACAAGATTAAATACACGCTGACAGACTCTCCAGTTTTGGCTACAGCCAGGGAAGTGTCCAAAATGTACCACCCGGTAATGCAATTTTCTTTTTGAGAATAAATTTTTTCTGTAATGCTTGCTTAAAGGTGAGTACTAACAGAAATGCCATTTGAAACACCACTTGTAGCACTTCTACACCAAAAACTGGGACAAGACCAAGGCCACATCATACTTCATGCCCGGAGATGCAGTTCCAATTAAACAATGCATCCATACCACTAAAGTACAGAGTAACGTAAGTGAACATAAAACTATACCTAAACCCATTTCACTTTAATTTTATTCATGCTCACAAATAATTTATCCTCTTTTTTGCAGTACAAGTACAAAGAGGGTTACCGTAAGCAAGTTGGCCATCACATTGGAGCCCTGAGCGTCCAGGATGATCCTCTGCTCATGCTGGCCTTGAACTCAGCTAGGATTGCTAGTGATGCTCTCTACAAGAAGGACTTCAACAAGTCCAAAACTAAATTCAAACTTCCAGTGGACATGCTGCAATTTGAACATGCAAAGAAGTGCCAGATCCAAGTCAATGATGACAACTACAGAACTCGCCTGCACCAGTGGACATGCTTGCCTGATCAAAACGATGTCATTCAGGCCCGTAAAGCATATGACTTAGCCAGTGACGTAAGTATTGTTTATTCTTCTTGTTTATTAAAATATGAGAATGAAGGTAAAGTTTTGTTTGTTTTATGAGACAGCTGATTTGACTGCTATGAATTTAATATAATACTCTTCCTCCAGAATGTCTACAAAGCAGATCTGGAATGGTTACGTGGTTGTGGATGGGTGGCTGCTGATTGTGTGGATCATGTCAAAGTCCGTAAAGCCCAGGAGGTTCTGAATGAGGTAAGTTTAACCAGACGTCCCCCCCAAATTCTCACTTATAGTACAAACCTCCATTATCTTACAACAATGCCTGTTTCTTTTCCCCATGCAGAGACTTTACAAGAAGGATGCTAAGGAAAACTTTAGCAGATTTACCCACATTGTGGATCGCCCTGAGGTTGTTCTTGCAAAGGTTAACGCCTTTAACCTCAGTGATGTAAGTGTGTCTAAGATTTGGGCATTTTCGTCTTCTAAGGGAAAAATGGGTGTGAAGAAGTTAACTTATCTACCATGTCGATCTTTCTCAGCTGAAATACAAAGAATCATTTAACCTGGAGAAGGGCCACTACATCGGATCTGAGGATACACCACAGCTGGCTCACTCTAGAGAGGTCGCAAAGATGATCAGTGAGGTAACAATGCCCATTCCAGACTTATTTGTATGTATTTGCATTTTATTTGTGATACATTACATTTAGAATTAGAATGTTTTATTGTTGTTATTCTAGAAATTGTACAAAGTCAACTGGGATGAGAGCAAAGCCACTGGCTACCAGCTGAATCATGAATATATACCAGTACAACAAGCCAAGAGGACCAGAGACATGATCAGTAATGTAAGTATCAAAAATGAATAAGTATACCACTGTCTTTTTTTTTTCTTCAAACACTGTTAAAACTGGTTTATAAGTGATGTAAACAATTGTTAATTGTTTCTTGTATTAAAATACTGCAGTATAAGTACCTTGATGCTCATGAGAAAGCCAAAGGCCACTACATGGCTTCAACACTGGTTGACTACCCTGAGGTGGTTCGCTCTGGACAAATGGAGAAAATGAAGAATCTGGTGAGTTGTTTTTATTATTACTATGCCTGAGTTCTAAGGTCGCTGTTCTTTGATATTTACTTGATATAGTTTATATTTTAATTCCTCATTAACCAAACTTTTTTGATCTGTCTAAAAGAGAGACTACCACAAAGCCTACAATGAAACCAAAACTAAGCTCCACATTCCTGCTGATATGATCAGCCACGTGGTTGCCAAGAAATGCCAGGAAATCCTGAGTGATGTGCTATACCGTACATACCTGCACCAGTGGACATGCCACCCTGATCAGAATGATGCCATCCGTGCACGCAAGGCCAATGAGATCTTGAGTGATGTGGGTTATGGTTACAGTGATATTTAGACTGAGTCAGGTTTGTTGAATGGCTGCGTTTGACTAGTTTCTCCCTGGCAGGTGTTCTACAAAGAGGACCTGAACTGGATGAAAGGCGTTGGCTGTTACGCCTGGGACACTCCTGAGATTGTACGTGCCAAGAAGTCATATGAGCTTCAGAGTGACGTGAGTAACATTTTTGCAACTCATCTAGCCATTGACAATGAAGAGACATTATGTTTCCACCTGTCTGAAGGTTAAATGTTTGTTTCCACACAGATTAAATATAAGGCAGAAGGCAAGAAGGAATGGAATAACTACTCCATTGTGACAGACACACCTGTATATGTGACTGCCGTTCTGGGCCACACTTGGGCCAGCGAGGTTAGAACTCCCATAAATCTCCCATGAAGTTACTTTGAGTACTATTAAAAGCACAATGCTTTTGAATTCACTTGGTAACTTGGGGGAAGTCGTGGCCTAATGGTTAGAGAGTTGGGCTAGTAACCTGAAGGTTGCCGGTTCGATTCTCACACCGGCAGGAATTGAAGGTGGGGATTGTGAATGAACAGCACTCTCTCTGCCTTCGATACCATGACTGAGGTGCCCTTGAGCAAGGCACCGAACCCCCAATTGCTCCCCGGGCGCTGGAGCAATGGCTGCCCACTGCTCCGGGTGTGTGTTCACGGTGTGTGTGTGTGTGTGCGTGTGTTCACTATTCACTGCTGTGTGTGTGCACTTGGATGGGTTAAATGCAGAGCACCAATTTCGAGTATGGGTCACCATACTTGACAATACGTCACGACTTTCTTTTTTTCACTTAATATACTGTATATTTTGTGTTTTATCCACAGTTGAACTACAGAGAGGCATATCATAAGGAGAAACACATTTACACCACTGTTCTGGACACCTATGACTACGCAAGATGCTTCAACCTGAAGGAGATCTACAGCACCGTAAGCCTGCATAAAAACCTCCAAAATGCTGAGTTACTGGTTTTATTTGTTGTCCTAGTTTCTGAAATATCTTTGTGTACATTCAGAAAGCCTATTCTGCAGCTTGGGACAAGATCAAGGCCAAGAGCTACAGCATCCCTCATGATTCCCATGCTTTAGTCCATGCCAAGCAACAGAAGGTTGTCCTTAGCAATGTGAGTCTCTTCACCAATCCCTTCTCCAATTCTTATTGCCTCCATTGAAAGAGAACTGCCTGATTGTCATAAACATACTGGACATTACACCTTCTTTGGTTTCTGTAGGTTAAATACAAGGAGGATTATGAGAAGTTCAAGACCTTGTACAGCCTGCCTAAGTGTCTTGAGGATGACCCCGCTACTGCAAGATGTATCAAAGCTGGAAAACTGGTTCTGGATGTGAGTAAAGCGTCAGCTGAGGTCCAGTTTTGTAACTTACTAAATGTCAAAATAATTTAAACCTGTATCTGTAATTTGTAACACTTTTTCCATTAGCGCCTGTACAAAGACAAATATGAGAAGACCAAGGCAAAGATCCACGTACCTCCCGACATGCTTGATATCGTATCCGCACGCAATACTCAGAAGACTGTCAGTGGGGTTGACTACCGTAAATATCTGCACCAGTGGATCTGCCTGCCTGACATGCAGGTGTACGTGCACGCCCGCAAGGTCAACGAGCAACTGAGCGACGTGAGTTACACCTGCACCTCCAAACACGCTTCAAATTTTCATGTACTGTCATGTGCAAATGCCAAACAAGTTAGGTTCCACTGGTTTAAATGAGATTGCTTACTGGTTTGAGGTCTTTTGGTAGCTGTAGCCTTCACATTGCATCTCATTTCAGATCTTCTACAAAGATGACCTCAACTGGTTGAAGGGTATTGGCTGCTATGCTTGGGACACTCCTGAGATTCTTCGTTGTAAACAATCTATGAAGCTGCAGAGCGAAGTAAGTCTCATTTCATTTTCTTTCAGTTTACTCCTCCTTCTCCATCCTCTCACATGTTGTCGTCTTCTCCTGTGTGCTGCTCTCTTTCAGAATCTTTACAGAGCAAAGGGAATCGAGCACTTCAAGGACTACACTGTGGTCACAGACACCCCCGTCTATGAAACATGCAAGCAGAGTGCTAAGAACTTGAGCGAGGTATCTCCTCAAAAACATGAATCAACTTACATTAAAGGGCTTTTACTACAATTTGATTGAAGCAGAACCTTCTAACTAATATACTTTCTGTCTACAGCTTAACTACCGTTATGACTACGTCACAAACGTCATGGGTAAAAACACAGCTCCCGCTGTGACTGTCGATACTGAACGGTCCCGTCAAGCCAATTACATCCAGAGCGACGTAAGATGCCTCTTACCAATACATAAGAATGTCTACTGATCACTCTGTTGATGTATGCTTCATATCACTTCCTTTCTTTCTTTCAGAACTTCTACAAAGAGGCCAATAAGATGTTTATGCCCACTGGTTACTCTCTGCCCTATGACACTCCCTTAAACAAACAGGCCAAGGCCAACAGCATCATCACCAGCAATGTAAGAGAACACCTCAGTTTTCAAAATAAAAAAAGAGATTAAATGCTATGAATGCATCTTATCTGATGTTCCAATGTCTGTAGATGAAGTACAAGGAAGCCTATGAGCTGACGAAAGCCAGGAGCTACAAACTAGATCCTGAAGGTGTTAACTTTGTCTCCATAAGGAAGGCTAACAAGGTCACAAACCAAGTAAGTCCAAGATAAATATAAAGCTTTTCACTTTGTAAATGTAAACTTTATCACAAACGAGGATATCAACAAGGTTTCATTTTGTCATAGCGACTTTATCGTGAGAAATATGAGAAGGAAAAGGACAAGATCCACTCTGAGTATGACACACCTGAGATCCGGCAGGTTAAAGCCACTCAACAAGCAATCAGTGATGTAAGTATGTCTTTATTATGAAATGTGAGTTCTGTCTCACATGCTACACCCCCAAAATTATTTGATGCCCTAATAATGGTTCATTTCGCTCTACAGCTGTGCTATAAGGAGAAGTACTACAACAGCAGAGGAACTCTTCTGCCCATGCCCATCACCCCACAGCTGATGCATTGCTTCCACGTCAACGAGATCAACAGCGATGTAGGTGTCACCCATACATGCACTCAAATTTACTGGGGTAAACTGCAAGACATGCATGCATAGCATTTCCCGCCTTGACATTTGCAGGTACGTTAACTGTGTTTATGTCTTCTGCAGCTGAAATATAAAGAGGATTTGCATTGGCTGAGAGGCATTGGCTGCTTTATGGCCGACTCCCCTGAGATGATCCGAATCCGTGAGATCTCCAAGTTCAGAGTAATTATTGGTTCACTTATCATGCAGGTCATATTTCACTCATAATGGTTCATTCTGATTATTTTTGATACTAATCAGGATTTTTTTTTTTTTAATTTATTATCTAGAAATCATATGAGGTTGATGCCAAGAAGAACTTTTCCAACTTCAGTGTAGTCCTGGACACACCAGAGTACAAGCGTGTGACTGAACTCAAGACCCACATGAGTAATGTGAGTGATTTTATATCGGCATCAGGCCTGACATGTCACTCCTGTTTTAAAGCCTATTCACATTATTAAATGTCCCTTTACCTGTTTCTGTCCACAGATTGTGTACCGAGCTGAGGGCAATAAGGAAAAGACAAAATGCACCACCACTGTGGATGGCCTGGAAATTAAGAGAGCCAAGTGGGCACAGAGTCTGACCAACCATGTAAGTCACTTTGAGCCCTAACCGCAATTAAATGTAAATAATGACTTGTAATAATTTGTCAAATTAAGAAATCATACTCAGGGTTCAGAATTAAATGGGTGGTAAATTTTACATATGACAGTCTGACCCTCGCTGACATAACTGACAAAAGCGATTTCCAATCAAAGATATACAAAACACAGACTTCATCCAGTCTGAGGATATCAAACATATTTGATATTTTGAACTGATTTTAGAATGCATACCACTGTATTATTTTTATTTTTCATGCATCTCCTAGCAACAAGCACATATTTCTGTGTGAGTTTGTTGTGTTCAAAACGACTTGAAAATCTGGTAGTGTGATCCTCATTCATTTAGTGTATGATGCCGTTTTTTCTCTGTAACCATTTACAAAGTTGAAAAGAGTATGATGCCTAATGTTTTAAAATCTGTTCAGATTTTTAAGTTGTGTAGTTTATTTCAGCCTTTACCGTGTCTTTTACCAACCTTTACCTTTAGAAAAATTATCATTCGAATTTGACTAGTTCTAGTTCACTGTATGTGGAATATTCTCTGCATTAGGCACTCATATGATGAAAAAAAATGAAGCTTCCACATTTTTGTTACAAGTGCCGTTTCTGTTCGAGAATAAGAGGCTAATATGTTGCTGTGAGTTACACAGTAACCTCTGCTGTTAGTCACTAAAAGAGCTACTGTAAATAATCCTATTGTCATGGGCACAAAATATTTGTTTTATTTATTTATTTTATTTTTTTCAACAAAAATAATGCAAAACAGCATTCTATTACTTGTAAGATAAATTTAAATTTCTTACCTGGTAAATTTTCTCAATTCACTGGAGAAAAGTAGATATTCAACATAAAAATATTGTGACTCTTCACAGTTCAAGTACATTGATCTGGCATCCAAGGAGAGGGCCTTCTTCACCCCAGAATCACACACTCCCATCTTGGATCATGCCCGTTCCATGAAAGTGGTGTACAGTGAGGTAATTTGAGCTTTTCACAACACTTAGATTTTTTTAGCACTAAATAGCATGTCTGTATGCAGACAAGCCTATAATTCTTCTATTGTATCATCTTTAGAAAAAGTACAAGGAACAGTATGAGAAGATGAAGCACAAGTATACTCCCATCCATGACACACCAATCTTGGTTCGTTCCAAGAAAGCCTACCTCAATGCCAGCGATGTAAGTCAACCAGATGCCTTATTGCTTGCTTTATTGGACTGTTCGATATCAGTAATAGAGCCCTTCTAAAAATCAACATCATTCCTTTTTAGTTGCGCTACAAGGAGACCTTTGAGCTGTCTAAGGGGCACTACCACGCTGACAAGGACGCCCTGGATATTCTCTGTGCCAAGAGGGTCAGAGATGACATCAGTGAGGTCAGTAAACTTAAAGACTTTTGGTTTGCTTTAAACATGAATGTGATTTATTGAGGAATCCTGTCACTCACTCACTCACTCCTTTTACAGGTCAAATACAGGGAGAAGTACATCAGCACATTGGGCACCTGGAAGTCTATCCCTGACCGCCCTGAGTTCTTCCACAGCAAGATTGTGAGGGACTGCATAAGTGACGTAAGTATAACTAAAGTGTCCTACTTGTTTCTGTAATTTTACAGCTCACGGCATCATTGACAGAAACTCATATTGCTGTTTAACTGCTCTCACATGTTCTTATCCACTTTAGATCAAGTACAAAGAGGATCTGGACTGGATCAAGGGTATTGGTTGCTATGTGTGGGACACACCTGAGATGGTGCATGCTGAACACAACAAGGCCCTCTACAGCGAAGTAAAGAGAAACCACTTTTTTACTCATTTTCACTCATTTACTCAGTACTATGGTTTATAACAAAGCCTCCACTTACTCTGCTCTATTGGTTTTTGTTAACAGAGACTCTACAAAGCATCTTATGAGAAGAACAGAGCCAACTTCAAATACACATGTGACACACCATACTTTGAGGCTGCCAAAAATGCTTCACTTTTGATCAATGATGTAAGTCAATGAAAGCATGAGTTCATTTCATAATACAATGGTATATTAATGGCTTAATACAATGAGAATAATGGAGAAGCAAGAAAAATACAGTGTATGC
The DNA here is from genome assembly GCA_039654775.1 of Spinibarbus caldwelli. NCBI lineage: Eukaryota > Metazoa > Chordata > Actinopteri > Cypriniformes > Cyprinidae > Spinibarbus > Spinibarbus caldwelli. The sequence continues at coordinate 16,458,686 of CM077233.1, read as the reverse complement.
TTACATAACCTGTTTCTTTTCCACTGCCTCTGTAATGGGTATAGCTTTAAAGGTAAACTATTACATGTTTAACATGTATATTGCCATCTCAAATTGATGTCTGTTATGTTTATATGTCGTCATATCTTTACTAAGGTTTCACTTTGAGTTTACCTGTTATGACATATTTTCTCCTCTGAATGAGTGCTCATCTTTACTGCTCTCGAGGCAGTTGTCTTTAACTCCTGTTTTGAAATCCTGAGCAGAGGTCCTACCGTGCCAGCTATGAGAAGTCTAAGGATAAGTACACCATAGTTGTAGATGATCCTAGAAACATCTTGGCTAAGGAGGCCAGCAAGATGAGTCAGGTAAAGCCACCAGCTCCAGCCGCCCCCTACGGGTCCATCGCCTACCACAGGGGCCCGAGCATGAGGTCGTCTCCGATCCACTGGATGGCTCTGTCGCATGGCTTCAATGTCTCTCGATTGTGTCTCTTTCTCTCCACTGATTTAGGTGTCTGCTTGTGTTCCAAAACCCAAACAGGACTTTTTGGAGTGTGCACAGCTTGGACCACATCTGTGTGCTCCAGATACTGCTTCATCTGAACAGTTTGGTTGTTGGGTCATGAGTTAAGGTTACTCTTTTGAAATCCCTTATCTGGAGTACACAGTTTGGAACTGAGCAACTCTACCTGGACTTCAGGAGCCACTTTCCGTCTCTGTCTTCACTTGTGGCATGATTTTGTGCATCTGTGTGTTTTCTCAATGGACAGGGAAAATATAAATTCAAGGCCAAGGAGTTACTCAAGAGTGGCTGCAATGAGCTGCTCCGTCCTGACATTCTCGTTGCCATGTACAACTCTGGCATGTGGAGTAAGGTAACCATCTGCCCATTGGTAGTCCTCCAAGCCCTGTAGAAATCTCATCTCTTCATCAATGCACCCCTAACTTCACCTTTAATGGTCATATGCAGCCTTTAACTATCACTAGTTTGGATTTTCTACCATACCCTGCTTTTAAAAGACATCCACTGATCACTTTCCATAACTTCATTGATTTTGTTAGGAAAAATAGATAAAGCGATGCTTCAGTGTACAGGATGTATGTAGGAGAGACTGGCACTATGACACCATATTACCAAGCTGGCATTCATGCAAGTCAGCTATATATGAGAGGTATATTTTAACTGAAAGTTAAGCTATGTTAGGATAAGGATGTTTTCATAAATGTCAGGTCAGGGCAAATCGACACAGTTTGTGGGGGCAAGATGTCACATGTTTTACCCTGAACTGTATTCAGTGGAGTAAAAAGTGTGACAACTAGCCTGGTCTCCCTTACTTTAAGGTGTCATGGTGGTGTTTTCCTCTAGTTTATTTGAATCAAGTTATTATTTTACAGTGAAAAAAGAAACAATGATGCATCGTTTAAATTAATCCATTAAAATATTTAAAATAAATAATTTTGCTTTAAAATATATTTAGTCAAAATGTCAGTGTTTAATGTGAAATTTTGTTTTATAAGCAGAAGCATCAATAAAAGAAAAAAAATACATTCAGAGATGATATGCCATGTTCAAAAGTTTGCAGAAGAATGAGCATAGAGATGAAGACATTATACGATAGAATTAACTTGTCAGTGTCTTTGTGTATACTGTTGCCTGAAGCTGCTTTTCACTTCCATCTTTTGTCCCACTGCATATTGCATGTTTTCTGTTGTAAGTAAGTTTGTGTGCATCTTTATTGACTGCAGAATATAGTATCCATAAGCCATTTTTTGCATGCTTTCCACTGGATGAATTTTATGGAAGGCAAGTTTCAACTTAAATGAAGTCTGTCATGATAAACCCTTCCCTTTTAATGCATGATATTGCCAGTTATTATATAACTTGTCGTAACTTTTAATAACTTAATTAAGATTTGGAAATGTGCTTTCTCTGACTATCATCTCTTGTCCATCACTTCCTGTAGTGGAAGTACAGAGAGAAGTATGAACGTGCCAAGTCGAAGTACACCTCAGTGCTGGATACCCCTGATTACCTAGTTGCCAAACGCAGCAAGCAGATAAGCGATGTGAGTATCATCACCATCTGCCTTCCATAATGTGGAAAGCATTTGTACATGCATATAGATGTTCCTAATTTTCAGTGTCACTTGAGAATTACTCCAGTCTTTGTATGTGAATGAATTCATCTGTTCTCTTCTTTAGATCATTTATAAGATGGAATACAACAAGACCAAAGCGACAAGTTACACTCTTGGACATGACACTCCCATGAGCCAGCACATGAAGAAGGTCAAGGAGATCACCAGCAATGTAGGTTAACCTTTCATTACGTTTGCAGAAAGGAACCAATTTCTTTTTATGTCAGTATATACTTAATTTCAGACTTCTGTTTTTTTTTTTTTTTTACAGCTGAAATACAAGGAAGTGTATGAAAGAAACAAGGCTCACATCAACATGGCACCTGACGCTCATGACATTCGTGCCGCCAAGGAAGCCTACAAGAACATCAGCAATGTGAGTCTGCATTGATCTGCACTGAGCATCTGTGAAACTGAATTGCAAGTCAGCTTCTTATTATGCATCTCATTATTTGTATTTTCCTCCTTGTAGCTTGACTACAAGAAGAAGTATGAGGCCACCAAGAACAAATGGATCTGGACTGTAGACAGACCTGATTTTGTCCATGCTGCTAAGAACAGCTTCCAGCAGAGTGATGTTCGTGCCACTCAATTTTCCACCAGTTTCAGTTATAGAGAAAAAAAATCCAGATAATGGATTGATTTGTTTGTAATTCACAGGTTGAGTACAAGTACGATAAGGAAATGTTGAAGGGCTGTGTAATGTCTGTTCCTGATGATAAATACACCATTCTGGCTAAGCAGAACTCTGAGCTTGCCAGTAATGTGAGTGCCATTTTCCATATACATTTTCAATTTTTGAGAGTCAGCATACAATATGTGACTAGTTAAACTAATAAAAATGTCACGGTTCTTCAGGTGAAATACAAGGAGAAGTATGAGAAGGCCAAAGGCCAGTACATTGCTGTCCATGACACTCCTCAAATCCTTCATGCTAAATCAGTGGCTAAACTTGTGTCTGAGGTAAAGCACAATGTAATGTTGCAGTGTGTGTAGATTCATTAAAGCACCGTAAAATATTTTTGAAAATTCATGTTTTACAACTTTTTCTCCAGACCAGATACAAGGAGGCCAGCAAAAAGGATCTCCAGTCAGGCGGCTTCACCACTCTTGCTGAAACCCGTGACACTGCCCACAGCAAAGAAGTTGGCAAAATCACAAGTGCTGTAAGTCTAAATACTCAGTTTTCACCCCTTTATTACAATAAATCTCATTTGTAGCGATTGAGATCACCAATCATAATCTCACATAATCTTTTCACAGAAATTGTACAAGGAAAAGTTTGAGAAGGAGAAAGGCAAGTCTAATTACAACCAAATGATTGCTCCTCCTGATGTGCAACATGCCATGGATGTGGCCAAGAACCAAAGCAATGTAAGGAACTAGCAAGTATCTGCCTCAAATAATAATCTCAGACAGAGATTGTTGTAAATCCCACGTCTCCTTTTGTATAGATCGCCTATAAGCAGGAGGCTAAAGCCAAGTTGACGTATACTTCGGTTGCTGACCGCCCAGACATCAGGAAAGCCACTCAAGCTGCTAAGCTCGTCAGTGAGGTGAGGGACACTTTACACGGACGGTTCAAATTCTGTTCAATTACTCAACCTTATGCCATTCCAAACATAAAACTTTCGTTCACATATATAAAACACCCATATATGGTCAACAGCAGCTCAGCTGTGCTTGCTTGACACCCAAGAACAAACCTTATTGGTTCTCGCACACAAAGCGACACATTTGAGCTTCCATGTTTACCATCTATGTATGTGCATTGATCAAAGTTTATATGTGATTAAAAACATACATTAAATCTGTTTATTATATAAAACAATTGTATCTTTTCTAAAGACTTGAATTAAAAAGCTCAATTCATATGGATTTTTTTTTTTTACGATCTCTTAAAATGTTTTAAAAGTTTTGGGGGAATGGACTTTCAATGGAGGGTCAGAAATCTCTTTTCGCTAAAATATTTGTGTTTCAAAGAAGAACAAAAGTCTTATGGGTTTTGAACCACATGGGAGTACGTAAATAATGATAGAATTTTTATTTTTGGGTGAACTGTTCCTTTTAGTATGAAATCCTCTGTAGGAAAGTATTGACATGTATTGTTGTAATAGTAAGTAGTAATGGTTGCAAAAACTGTTCTTGTAGATCGGATACCGTGATAAGGCTCGCCAGGAGGCCAGCCGTGGTGGAACGCTGCTCGGCCGTCCTGATATCACCCTGGCCACTGAGGTGTCCAAACTGACCAGTCAGGTAATACCATTCGCAACTCCACACTAGACACGATGCAATCCATAGACTTTCATTGTATTTATCCACAAGGAACACAGGGGTTTAGTTTGAAGACCCTGGATATGTATTTTGACAATGATGTCCTTACACCTTCAACATCATGGAAGCTGCATGCCATCATTATGCAATAGTACTCAAAAATAGCTAGTAGATTCAAATGCCTCAGCAGTGCTTCTCATGCCCATCAGCATTAATACTGTCATTGTCTATGTGAGCCCTGAGTGTCTCTTGTAATCTGTACCATCCCCATCTGCTCACTGTTCTCTCTCTGTGCTGTATTTATTCATGTCTATCCACCTGATTCTTTCCTTTCTCTTTAATCCATCCATTTGTTCATTCATAAATTAATTTTCACTGTTCTGTCCCATCTCATTGATGTTACCCTGCCATTTCACTGCGCTTTTTAGGTAGAGGAAAAGCCATCCCTCCATGGTGCTGCCTCCATTGACACTCCTCAGATGCGTCACATTAAGAAAATGAGTACCGTGACTAGTGATGTAAGAAGGGTCCCTGGCCCCTGGGGGCGACATTTGCACTTCTCTGCCTGTCTGATGTCTATGTTCTCTTTCCCTCTGCCTCACCTAGTTGTTGAACTCCAGTGGCACTCAATTTGATAAGATTTGATGAAGATTTTTGGGTCCTGTAGACATTGAAGTTTTTTGTTGGTTTTCAGTGTTTTTGCCCACTCAATTTTACATTTCCACTCTTTTCATTTTTTTGCGTGTTTTTGTTGCTTATTTTGTCTCTTTTTGTGTTTGTCATGCAAGCTTTTGCCTTGTTGCCAAGCATAGGCTTATAGGCCAGCACTCACAGTTTTGTCATAGTTTTTTTCTCATCAGTAGCATTTTTGCCCACATTTCTTTGTCATTTTATTTGTCTGGCATGCAAATTGTTTTATCTCTTATCTCTCAAATTGTCAGAACTGGTGTCAAGTTTTCTGTTGCATTCCTTTGACATGCTGTTGTATTGTGGAGTGTGCAGGTTCAATATAAGCAACTCTATTATTCATTTGTTATATTATGTGCAGAATTAAATAAATGCTAAATCATTCATGTCATTGCTACGTTTAAGAGACCAGAAATGCACTTACCACAATTGATGATTGGTTTTATTTTGTATAGATTTGAAAGTATTCATTTGGTCTACACACTCCTCATGTTACTCTCTTTGCTTTATGTCACAAATTTGATTCCTCCACAGATCTGGAGTTTTCAGAATCTCTGGGAAAAGATTCAACCTTTTTACCACCTTTCCTTCAGTTAAAGCTGAAGTGTGTCATTTTTCTTTAAGTAGACCATTTTTAAGGGATGGTTTACCCCAAAATTTAAATTCTTTCATCATTTACCCACCCTCATCTCCACAAGCCTTCCATCCATAAGACTTTTGTTTATCTTCGAAACAAAAAAAAAAAATTTGTGTTAGTTTGGGGCAGGATTTTCTGTTTGTTCGACCAATGGCAGACAAACAAAGTATTCAGAAAACTTTCTTCACCCACCCACTCCCATGAAGGACCACAACAACAAAGTACAAAGTTTTTTAACTTTGTCTGTTTTTTTCAAATACTTTTTGCTTCAAATTCATGTTGTGCAATAACTCTTTTTAAATCCCTTTGGGAAATAAAATGTAAAAAATACTTCCCAGAACCAAGGCTGCTGATGAAAATGGACGGGCACTATTGCTATTCACAGAAATCACATACTTCAGCTTTAATACCACAAACAATATATGTTGATGTGATGCTTTTGAATGCTCTGAACTTTATGTTGGTCTTTCCATTTGGGGCTAGTACAGTGTGAACATGATCTGAGTCATACTGTATTAGACCCAACTGAAACCCTGTTGTAACGAGATTCTTTTCAGTGTCACTTTCCTTCCACTGATGACTGCATGGAACGATTTATGTGATATTCATGTCTCTGTGCTTTTGCAAGCATTTTGGCTCCGAGATAATAATTTGGATGGAGATAATACAACACTACCAGCAACTAACAATGTCACTGTCCTCTCTCAAAAGCTGAAGTACAAGGAGAAGTTTGACAAGGAGATGAAAGGAAAGAGACCACAGTATGATTTGAAGAACAGCAAGATTTATCAGACTCTGAAGGACGCCAATGATCTTGCAAGCGAGGTGCTTCAATCTTTCCAAAAAAATTAATGAACTGTATTTTACCAGTCACATATCACATTGAGAGTGTTTTATATCATGGTGCATTTTTGCATATATATATCATGCAGGTGAAGTACAAAGGTGACCTGAAGAAGATTCACAAACCTGTTACGGACATGGCGGAGTCTCTGTCCATGCAGCACGGTCTGAGCACTAGCAAGCTGGCCAGTGATGTAAGAGCTCTACAGCCGGCTTCATTTCCCTCTCATCAAAACTGCTTTATCTCACACACTGTAACAGTGAAATATCACATCTTCATGTAATATCACAAGATCCATCTTTCGTCCTTATAGAAAGCTCCCATTTGAAATTATTTACTCATTCCAGGCTATCATTTGGTAGTGACCCTCATCATCCAATTTTAAACATAATACTACTTGCATTAGATTTTAACTATCTCCATTTTTGCTCGCACATGACCCTAGTGCTATTCTTTCTTCTTCTTCTTCTTCTTCTTCTTCTTCTTTTTTAATTAACACGCCTATTGCCTATAAGCGCTCTAACATCTCATTTTTCCCATTTTTCCTTTAACATCATTCCCAGCTAAATCTTAATTAACTTTTCCCTGGATGCATTTTTTTTTCTGTGTACATTTTTCATTTCCATTATAATGTGTGCATATAAACTAGAAAAGGAAAGCTTACCAATGCAGACTTTGAATGCTTGAATGCATTTAAAAACGATTTGAAAAGGTTATTGTTATGGATAACCTTAAGTTAAGGTTATTTAGGCCATATGTAGTTTAAAACCTTGGGCTGTTTGAAGTTGTAAGTTACAAGTCTTAGATTGAATACTCCAGTTTACGTACAATTTGAAAAAATAAAATATGTTAAGGGTTTGGTTGAAAATAAGTTTTAAGGATAATGTAGATTTAATTCTTCAACAGTTTAAAGAGAGATTTGAAGTTTGGATGTTACATATGGTTTATATACTTCCATAGCTAATGTATTCTGCTTGAGCATTATGGGTTCTTGGTAGGCAGTTACTAGACAGTTGTTAGGCCATTCTGGTTGGTTGTTAGGGCATTGTTAGGTGGTTACAAAGCCTACTGAGTCAAAACAGGATGAAGGACTGTGTCAAGTTTGGTGGAAACAGCTTAAAAGCTCTAGAAGGAATTACTTCATGCATTATCAAAGGAATTCTAAGAGATTTTTTTGGGAATCGTATGGGCCACTATAGGTAAAACATCTGATGAATTAGAAAAGATATAACGCACTAAATAAGAACAGTCTGTTGGTCTGTGCTGGTGTATGTAGTTTGAATGGAGAAGCAGGTTAGGTTAGCAATTTTGATTTTAGAATATTTAATATAATATAGAAATATTTGATATTAGAATATTTAACTTTAGATTATTTGCTCATTCCATTATCAGTGTCATTATGTCTATATACGGCCTCCTTCATGTTTTATGGACATGACAGCCGTTCTTCTTTTCTTTTCTTGTTTTTTTTTTTTTTTTTTTTGTCTCCACTTTTTCATTTTTTTGGTCATTTTTGGCCTTTTTAACATGGGAGAGATGAAGCACTGGATTTCTATTTTGTTTTATTGAGCTGCTTTATTGGCCGTTCCTCTTTAGTACCAGTACAAGAAGAAGTTTGAGGAGAGTAGGGGTCACTACCATATGATAACCGACACACCTGAGCAGCTTCACCACAAAGAGGCCTCAGAGCTGCAGAGTCAAGTAAGTCACAAACAGTTCTGGAGCTTTCCACAGCTGGCGTCACCTGCTTCTCTGTGTGTGAAACGAAGACTGATTCTACACATACTGGACCTGTTTATTTCATTTCATCAGGCTTGTCAGTCTTATGCAGCTATAATAGATTTATTTATCATTTACATTTCATTTGTTTGGGTTAGTTTGTCCTGTAAAACTGCTTTACAAGGACTCATTTGTACATTATGTAAGAACAAAGCTGTAAAAACACGTCACTTCATCATTAAAACCCCAGACATTTTACATTGTAAAAACATCCATTGTATTTTAATGAATTTTCCACACTGTTAATCATATAGTAAACTCTATTCTCAGTCTCAGTGCTTAGAAACATAATATGACAGATTTATTGACATCCAATAAAAAAAAAATAAAAAAAAAAAATACAGCACAGACCGTACAAAAAGATTCAGTATGCAAACAAAGCTTTGGTGTTTGCTTAACAAGCATTATTTGCTTAACCAATAACTTTTTTTCTATTTGTATGTTCCTCACCTTTGGGCCTTTGTTGAATACAGGTGAAATATAAGGAGAAATATGAGAAAGAAAGAGGCAAAGCAATGCTGGATTTCGAGACCCCTACTTACGTAACTGCTAAGGAGGCTCAACATCTGCAGAGTCAGGTAAATACTGCTGCCCAAGCTTATTGTATTCAGTGCAAAACAAATAACAGCATATATTGCTCAAGTATTCTTTGTAACCCAGTGTGAATGAATGAGAAATGCTAAGTGGAATTCAAATAACTTTGCTTTTATGTGGATACAAATATTGTAATGCTGGTAAGTAATTGGGACACCACAATTTCCAACCAGGGCCCATGGATTTATGGTAGGCATTTACGTGTGTCATGTGTTTATAGTTTTATAGCGGTTTTGAAGGTTTCACTGTAGATGCAACACACTGATGGGTGAAAGCAGTTTAAGTGAATGCCAAGATACACAAAACATTATTAACTGTAAAAATGTCACCGACTGAGGAACCAGTGTGACCATGGACTCGTATTCCAGAAGCTTCATGTATCTCTCACTCTTCTATCTTTGCGGTGGATAGAAAGAGTATAAGAAGGACTTTGAGATGACAATGAAAGGAAAGAACCTCTCTGGGTTGGAGGTCACCCCTGCCATGATGCATGTCAGACACGCCACGAAAATTGTTAGCGAGGTAACATGAAGCCCTTATATATTCTTCCTTCCATCCTGGTAATAATACTAAGACCACATACATGTTATAATCCTTACATGAGTGTCTTTGAAGTTTACATTACACCCGAGTAGGTCATAGTTTGTATGCATGAACCATCCTTCTGCTGTAATACACTCTCAGTAATTCCCTTCCCCTTCCAACATCTGTGTGTGTGTGTTTTCTTTTATTGTTTGTTTTCACAAGGTTCCCACAGTAATGGAAAACCTGGAGATATTAGGAAACATAATTCCAGGCCTGGATTTCCAGTTTTTCAGAAATTGTGATTCCAGGCCAGGAAATCTAAAAAGTCATGGAGGTTTTCATAGTGACAAAGTTATACTTGGCTCGTAATGTATCATTGTGCAATCTCTTTAAAATGATTGTAAACGATTTCTCACGACTGACTAAATTGACTGTAATTGAAATTCATTGATCAAAAGGTGTGGGAACCCTGTTTTTAAGGTTTATCAAATCTTTTATGGTCATATATTTAGGAATTTTTTTTATTTTATTTATTTTTTTTTTAAATAACCTCTTTAGATCTTGATCACTCTGAGCATGTTTATGAAATAACATTTTATTTTATTATATTTTTTTATTTTCTTTTAACCTCTTTAGATCTTGGTTTGGCTTCAAAATCATATGAATGCTGCTACAAAAAGAATGCACATGTTAAAGAGTCTCAGAAAATGATTTTTGTCAATATTCTTGCCTGTGAGATTTCTGATAAACATTGTTTATGTCTATATCAGGTTGCTTTTCAAACTCAGCAATGCCTTTGCTCTATGTAGATTATAACTTTAATGGTGTCTGGACAACATGCACCTTGATTATTTTCTGGATATGAAGCTTTAACTCAAACCCAGAGCAAATGCTTGGTGACGTTGAAAGAAATGTCAGTGAGTGCAGTACTGCACAAGTACTGTGTCTATGTCTGTGTGTGCTATGTGTCTGCAGTCTTTCTGTTCTTCTCCGCCTTGTAGAAAGAGTACAGGAGGGATCTAGAGGAAGGGGTGAAGGGTAAAGGGCTTACAGTGCTGGAGGAAACTCCTGAGTTACTGAGAGCAAAGAATGCTACTCAGATCCTGTGTGAGGTAGGATGGCTAAAACTCAGCTGAATTATCTTACTTGCAGTCCTCTGCCACAACACCACTTCCTCCTCAACACACTAATCAGGCAGAAAGTAGTCCATTTGCCTCTTGTTAATGAGAAAACTAATCAAGCTAATGGAGTTTCCCTTTGGTTCACCATCTAACCAGGTTTGGTAAAGCACAAAGAACTCCCACTAAATGACCTCCCTTATTTTTTTTTATTTTTCGTTTACACCTCTGATGTTAATATCCTCTTATTCTTTGCAGTTTTTATGCTGCTTTTTATTGTGTTTGTAGCCCACAGGAATTATTCTTGGTGTGAATGTAAAGATCACTGATAAACAAACATATGCACCCGGTCACATAAGTATGATAATGTCTGCCCAATTCCTGCAGAGAGAGTACAAGAAATCTTTGGAGCAAGAGATCAAGGGAAAAGGCATGTTGGCTTTGGCTAATGACACTCCAGACTTCTTGAGGGCAAAGAATGCCACAGAAATCCTCAGTCAGGTACACAAATGATCTCCAACCCATCATTTCAATGTTTCCCTGAGTTGTGAGGGGATTTCCTCAACTATCAGCACCAACATTTCAACATTAATTGATACATGGATTTGTTTTGAATTGGTTTTCCAGGCCAAGTACAAGCAGAATGCTGAGCATGACAGAGCCACATACACCACAGTCATTGACACCCCTGACATCCTCCACGCTCAGCAGATCAGGAACATTGTGAGCCAGGTATGAGGGTTGCTTTTTTTCTTTCTTTTTTTTTTTTTTTTTTGGAAAATTTGAACATTTGATGTTTATTGCATGTGTGTTGGTTGAAAATTACAAATTCAGACAAATCAGGGATTCACACAGTAGACACCTTTTGGTAACAGTTCATATTTTTTCAGCTTGACGTCTTGAGGTTGACAATGAACAGTTTCTGAAGGTTGTCACCATTATTTGACTATTTGTTGAAAATGGAACAAAAAAAAGACTCTTAGACTTTTTTAAGTTTTAGGCTGTTTTTTTAACTTATGAAGGGAGAGTGATAAGTCCTAAAGCTATTATCCAGTGCCTCTGTTTTATAACAGATATTGATTATTTAAGTGTAATCTCATCAATTTTGCCAATTTTGTCAACTCAGTATTGTCAATTTTATATTTTATTCTATAGAAAAAGTACAAGGAGGAGGCTGAAAAGACCATGTCACACTATGTGCCTGTGTTGGACACTCCTGAGATGCAAAGAGTGCGTGAGAACCAGAGGAACTTCAGCACTGTAAGTGTTTTTTCAAGGGTTTGAGCCGGTCCATATTATGTTCCTGTTTTATTCATCTCAGCTTAAATGTGATATTTGTACCCTTTGTTGTCTTTGGTCCCTGTGTTTACTGTTTGTCTATGAGAAATATAAATGAGAGGCAGATATGAAAAGAGTAGCCATACATTTCTTATGCTGGCTTAGTTACAGTAGTTGTCTATATCGCAATTCTCTCTAGATGATTTTGAACATTTTTGGTTGCACTGTTTTCTCTTGCTGCACTTTTGTGTCATTTTTGACTGCCTTTGTGCTCTTTTCTTTTTAGCTTCAGTACCAGATTGACCTTAAAAACAGTAAGGGCAAAGTTTCAGCAGTAAAGGACACCCCTGAAATGCTTCGTGTTAAAGAAAATACAAAGAATTTCAGCTCGGTACCTACTGCCCAATGAGTATATTTTTTTTCCTACGTTCTAACCACAAACTTATTTTTTTAAATCTTTTTCTGTTTCCATTTCTTGCTTTACACCACCTTTTTCTTTTTTTCTGTACTGCAACCACATTTCTTGTTAACTCTTTTTATATCATGTAAATATAGATATCCTAAACAGACCTAAGTCTAATATAGTCATTAGTCTAATATAGTCATTAACTTGCAGTCATAAACTAGCAAAGCCACTAACGGTAATCATCAGATTTGACGCTGTTGACCTTTCTTCATCCTAAACAATATCTCTAACCATTTTACAACCTTACTATTTACATATTGTACATCTTACTTCTGTTTCTGGTTTGTATTTGTCTTCAATGATGTGTGTTTGATATGTTTTTGTTTCTTTGTTTGTCCTTTTCTCAAATGTTTAGTCTGTTTTTATGTTGCAAGGGCACATTCTGAAGTGTCCCCAGACAAAACAAATGAAAACTACTTATCCCAAGGGATAACAAAACCAAATGTTAATGCCTCCTTATGCTTGTACAATCCCAAAGATCCAGTACAAGGAGGAGCTTGGTCAAGGAACAGCCATATCTGAAACCCCTGAGATGGAGAGGGTTAAACGCAATCAGGAGGCTATTAGCACGGTACACTGCAGTGTGACTCCATCATTCACCCTGCTTCCTGTTGGAGTGCCCCCAAAATGCCTCCTGATTTTAATCAAAATTCTGTCAGCATCCTAAGAAATTTAATATCAAACACAAACATTCATTTTAATATATATCATCTAATATCAAGCTATAATTGTAATGTTTCGCTGAGTTTAAATAAATAGGCACTTCCTCTCATTTTAAATAACCTAAAATAACATGGCCCATACATTTATCCATCTTCATTTGACACTGGTCTCAAGACTTGACTAGTGTTGCATTGTTTAAAACTCTCAACTTAATCTTCTGCATATGTGTCGATACTCTATCTTTATCACTTATTTTATCTTGTCAGCTGTTCCATGCTCCTAATGGACTGAAATGTGTATTAGATTAAATACAGGAATTCACTAAGTCAAGGCATATCTGTAGCTGACCTTCCTGAGGTGAAGCGTGCACGGGAAACTCAGAAGAACATCAGCTCGGTAGTGTTTTTTCTCTTTGAAGAAGACTCCATGTTTAGACAAATTTATTATCTCATTCTTTAATATTCTTTAAAGTCTCATTTCACCCTTCTTCAGTTTTTTAAGGATAAACATCCCTAAATAACCCAAATGTTCCCCTCCACTGTTTTATTTTATGTTCATACACTACTGTTTAAAAGTTTCTGGCTTCTAAGAGACGTCTATTATATTCACCAAGACTGCATTTGTTTGCATTTGTGAAAGCTACAGTAAAACCAGTAATATTATGAAATATTATTACAACTGAAATGAACTGTTTTCTATTGTAATATATTTTTCAGAATTGTTTTCATAATAAAAAGTTAAAAGGAACAGCATTTATTTGAAATCAAAATCTTTTGTAACATTATAAATGTCCTTGCTGTAACTTTTGAACAATTTAATGCATTCTTGCTGAATGAAAGTATTTTTTTTTTAAATTACCAGACCCTAAACATTTGAACAGTAGTGTTCATATCTCATACCATATATAATTACTCTACCACATTTTTTTTTCTTGCTAGAGATCAGTGTTCTTTTTCTTACATTTTCTTCACTTTTGTTTTCATGTTTTGTGTTTTATTTCAACAAAGTTTTGTATTTTTTTACACATTAATATTTGAAGATTATTGACATTTTTACCTTTTTTGCCCCATTGCCTCTACATGCTTAAAGATCCAATACAAGGAAGATTTGGGAGTAGGAACAGCTATTTCAGAAACCCCAGAGATGGAGAGAGTTAAACGCAATCAGCAAAATATTAGCACGGTACACTGCGGTGTGACCCTCTATCCCACCCATAAAACATTCCCTCGTCTCTCCATCATCTAAGAAAACCTTTTAGCCTCCATCTGTTTATACTAGTCCCTCTAGTGACCCTAGGAATAAATCACTGCATCAAATCCATCATTTATAACAATATGTATAACTCTCATCTAGCTCATGTGACAAAATCCTGTTAAAAACCTCAGTAATACTCGGTATTTATTTAGATGTAGGCTAACAATTAGCAACTGATTCTTTCATCTAATAGGCCTAATTAGGTACCAAACCATAAACTTTCAATTATTGTTTTTTATTTATTTATTTTACAAAATCTTGCAATTTATCAACAACATTATTGATTCCTTAAACACAATTGCTTTGCTCCAAAACCTAACAAGCTGCCTATGCTAGAAGCATTTTAAAGCATCATAAGCACACTCCTGACCCGAAAGCTGTTTTGGCACCTTTATGTAATTTTATGCTATTTGTGTAGAGCTGCCTATGTAAAAATGTACAAATACTCCACTTTTGGGCACTTATGATACAATTTTAGAAGGCAGCTGCCTATGGAGGCAACCAAGGATTTGGAACAGAGCTAATATTGTTGTGTATGTCATCTTTGTGGGTGTTCGTTCTCTAGCTGTTTTGGTTCATGTTTGTGTTGTTTCTTTGATATGTCAAAATTAATCCTTGGGTAGATAAAATACAAGGATTCGCTGGGTCAAGGCACAGCCATACCGGACCTCCCCGAGATGAAGCGGGTCAAAGAGAATCAGAAGCACATCAGCTCGGTAGTGGAAGCTCTACAAGGGTTTATTTGAGAGTGGCTCTGATCCCATTAACGCTTCCTGTATACTTCTTCATTTCCAACTTATACAATCCCATCATCGATGCAAAACGATTGAAGTGTATGAAATTTAATGCTTAAACCCCATTTTCATCTAATGTAATTGACCACATCATATCCCACCCTAGTTAGGTCCCCTTTCTGCTGTGAGCTCAAATTTATAGGATTATTCAACTCCAGACATTGTTGCTAATCCAACACCAGATGAGCTCTTGTATCCCACATTTGTCGTTTTCCCTTCCCAACCAGGTTCCTCTTTTTAAATCTGGGATATAAACTCATTGTGTGTTGTGTGTGATGTTTGATGTGGCTGCTCTCCAAAACTCTTGCGTCTGTCATGGTGTTTAGTGTCTGACTGGCCTCTGGGGGGGCGCTGTTCTTTTCTACTCTAGGTTTTGTATAAGGACCTGTCTGCGAAGGGAACGCCTGTGGTGTTCACTCCAGAGATGGAGCGGGTCAAACGGAACCAATTGCAGATTAGCTCGGTACTCACACCACAGGACATGAGTGTGTGTTTGTGTGTCATGTGTAAATGTAACCGCTCTAATACCTTCATTTCATGTAGGAAGCTAATAATATTAACTGTACTCTTCCATTTTCTGAATTTAATGCTGTAATCGATCATTGTCACTACAAACCTTCATCTTGGGACCCATCTACTTTTAATCCAGCCCTCTGAAGACCCTTCTAATTCATCTGTCTGAAATCACAATAACACCCAGGGTATTCATGTCTAATGTCCTGATTTCCTGGTGTGTCTTCCACAGGGTCTTGATACATAATCATAATCCAGAATGATACAGTTTCTAATATCTGTATGTGCTCTATTGTCTTGTATCCAGGTTCTGTACTCGGACAGCTTCCGTAAGCAGGTGCAGGGCAAGGCCGCCTTTGTGCTGGACACCCCTGAGATGAGACGTGTTAAAGAAACCCAGCGTATCATCTCTGGAGTAAGATGACTTTTAAATCCATACCTTTATCAATATGTTGCAATGAACTGATTTTTCTGTAGTATATGAAGGGCAACCTGTTGCATTAAAAAATGTCAGACAATCTCAACTTTCATTTCAGGTCCACTTTAAACTGATGTTTGCTGTCACAGTTTCTTTGTGTCTCCTGCCTCATATATTGCTGTCTGTTGGTCTTCTCAGGTCAGATACCACCAGGACTTTGAGAAGAGTAAGGGCAGCTTCACCCCCACCATCTCTGACCCCATCACTGAGCGCGTGAAGAGGAACACCCAGGACTTCAGTGACATCAGCTACCGCGGCATCCAGAGACGTGTGGTGGAGATGGAGAGGAGACGTGCAGAGGAGCACGATCAGGAGACCACCACTGGTCAGCTGACACATGCTGTGTTCAGTGCACACTAAACACACTTGAGTTTAGAAACAGATTTCTCTTCCCATAAATATAGAAAAACATGCCTCTTACAATATGTAAAGAATTATATACACAGGAACCAAATGAGACATTCACTAAAACTAGGTTTCCTTTTTCTCAAAGACCTGCGTGTGTGGCGCACAAACCCCGGCTCTGTCTTTGACTATGACCCTGCTGAGGACAACATCCAGTCCAGAAGTCTTCACATGATGTCAGGTAGGACACTCCTCTGCTGTCACTGGACTTAAGGCCCCAGTACACTTCAAGCGAAATCGAAGAACGAACTGATGTCATTTTGAACAAAATCTGGCCAAAACGAAGTTCGTTTTGTGTTTGTTTTGGGAGTTTGAAATGGCTTGCCAAAGCGAACTTTCCAGAAAAGACTGCAAAACACCTTCGTACTACCATTGGTCCGTGACAATTACGTCATAGGAGGTGTGCGCTGAGGCTCTGCCTTCTAGCAAATAAAGTTGTGCTTCTGAGACACTGACACTGTTTTTTATATTTAATATTGCTGATTAATATATTGAATAAAGTGCAATATAAATACACATGACGTGACATCATGGGAATGCTAATTTGCAGAGCTTGAGCAAACATACCCATGTTGCTGTGATCAAATGCTTTTTATAAAAAAAATGCTTGCTGTTTTCTCAATTTTTGTTGTTAATTTTATTGAGGAAAGCGCGCAGCACATATTTACATATTCATTTAAATGCAGCTTTCATCAGAGTGGGTGGCGTCAGGATGCTCGCCAACAATATACCACTACACACATATTTCAAACTTTGTTTTACCCCTGAATGAAGAATGAAAAGGAACTTCGTTTTGAGTATATCGGGGCCTTTAGGCCTTATTTGAACAGCTCCCAGGAATACTTGATTGTGATTGGGCAGTTGTGACATGCTTCACTCACCTGCACTTGTTTAATGACCACCAAACTGTATAATGACCTGTTGATTGTACATTATCCCTTACACCCTATACTGTGGATGTATATGTATCTGCCACCTTCCTTGATTGATGACAGTCTGTCAAAGAGGACTTAACGTTGACATGTTTGTCCCATTGTTCAGTCCAAGCCCAGCGTCGCAGTAAGGAGCACTCCCGCTCCACCAGCGCAATGAGTGGTGTGGGCGATGAGAAGTCAGAGGTGTCTGAGAACGTGGACCACCACGCATCCCTCTACAGCAATGGATTTGGTGTCTCCACTTTACACGGTACGTTTAAAGTGCTTGAATTGTCTTGACCCTGAGTTTAGTCGGCAGTTAAAATTAATCTTTTTGTAAATGAATCATCTATGTGTTTCATTTTTAAAACTTTTTTTTGGTCATTTTTAACCAAAATGTCATGACTGAATCTTTTAGTGAAAATCTAGACGTCTCTCTCTGGTGACGTATGCCAGACTTCTCCAAACATTAGGTCCACTTACACTCCATCCCTTTCTTGCAATCGACTCCAAGCTTGCATTCATTATTGAGTGAAATGCTCACATCCCAAAATTTAATTACCAACCGATTGGTAGAACCAAGTCTACATTCAGCTGTATGTCACAATATGGAAGAGAAACAATCTTTCGCTACTTAAATTTCATCAGTTGCATTACATTTCTTCAGTTACATTACAGATGGACAAAAATAAGTTAACAAATATGTTAATGGAATAATTCCGCTTTGTGTGTGTGTGTGTATGTGTGTGTGTGTGTATGTGTGTGTATATATATATATATATATACATACCAAGACCACATTTAAAAAGCATTTAGGTATTCAAATCTTAGATGTTTATTAAGATCCTTCTATTATTTACTGAAACCCACAATAATATGTAAAATATTAGTAAGCTTAATATACATATAAAATATATATAAATATTAATTGAGAGGTGGCAGTTCCGAACCCTAACCCCTAAATTTCAATTTATGAAATTAAAAGTACCTTTTTGATTCTTTTAAAAGTGAAGTTTAAATATATATAAATATATATATATATATATATATATATATATATATATATATATATATATATATATATATATATATATATATATATATATATTCTTTGTAAATCATGAAACTTTATGTAAAAAATGTCCCACATTTTTCATGTCACTACCGAAACAGTGTATGTTTTAGTCCATTGGCCGAGACTGATTTTAACTAAATCCATAAATTTATGATCAGGAAATATTCCTGTGTCCCCCTCTCTCATAGCTATAAGCTGAGTAGATAGGTCTCATCATTTTGAGGTAAATGTGTTCAAAAGTCTGAAAAATCTGTGTATAACTTTAAGGAATGTCACTACAGAACACCTTTTTTCTGCAGTTAAGCACATTTTTTTGGGAGTTATTCCATAACATTTAGTTTTTATATGTATACCACTGTTCAGAACTGTGCTAGCTAACCATGTGCTGATTAGCATCTTTGAGCTAGGTTCAAAAGTATCTAAAATTGTCACTACTGAAACATTTGGTGGAGTTTCGGTAGTGACATCTTCTTTTCTTTTTTTTTTTTTTTTTTTGAGTTATCCCATAGCATTGTCACTACCGAAACAGTCACTATAGAAATATGACATCATTCAAAATACAACAAATCTCATAAATTACATTTGAAATATTGTTTAAAATTTAGTTGTTATTGATTTACCTCTGAAAAAAAATTATTTTAATTTTTTTTATAAATTATCAATAAAATATATTTACAATCTAGATGTAAGCAAAATCTTAATAGGTCAATATAACCCTTCTAATTCAATTATTATTACTGTGTCGGTAGTGACAAATTTGGAGAGAGGACAAATATTCCAAAACTTTCTAAAAGCAAGTGAAAAAAACAGGTCAGATATGCAAATCTAACCGACATCAAAAACTTGACATGACGTTGATTTATATTGAACATATTGGTCTACATATACATTAAACCAATTTCAGTGTGGGATTAACTTCCTGTTTTCACCCAATTACCACTGGAAGAAATTGCTGTCAAAACTGATTAAAATAATATACTATTTAAATACTATTTAAAATAGTTACATCATCTTGATAAAGTCTTGATCAAATTTTGATATTTATATCACCTCCATAACAGCTTGTCTCCAATGTTGTTATGCACATCTCCAACTGTTAAGTGTACAGTATGCTACAGCATTTCATTCTGTAGTACCTGCAGAGGCTATAAAATGGATTGTAAAACAGTTGATCTGGCCTACCATCTCTCTATTACTAAAAATTATTCAAATCTACTTGTAGAAAGTTAAAAAAGTCCAAAATCTGAACGCTAACTAGTGACAGAGAAATATATACAATTACATCTGTTGTGTCTGTTGTGTCATATAGGTTACACACAGACCAAGACAATTGAGGTTCAGCAGAGATCCTCCTCTGTGGCAACACAACAGACCACCGTTTCTTCTGTCCCCTCACATCCCTCAACCACTGGAGTAAGTACTGAGAGATCACTGCCAGTTTCACTATCATAGTAGTATAATGCTAATATCGTATGTGCATGCATATACCCTACATATTCACTGTGTATTTAATGAAGTTGGTCATTTAATATTGTCCCTTTTCTCTTCTTCAGAAAACTGTCCGTGCCATGTATGATTACGCTGCTGCAGACAATGATGAAGTGTCCTTCAAGGACGGAGATGTCATTGTGAACGTGCAGTCTATCGATGAGGGCTGGATGTATGGCACTGTGCAGCGTACTGGAAAGACCGGTATGCTCCCTGCCAACTATGTGGAAGCCATCTAAATACAACTTCTGCCCTCTCAAACTCCCTGTGGATGAGGGAGTTTGATATCCACTCAGAACAAACTATTTTATGTGTACTAATGTTAGTCCAAGTAGTTACGCTACTGTTTGTCCTCATTACTGCTAGGAAATTTCATTTGTGCCCATGTCACAAAGTCTATTGTGGTTGTGGCATGAGAAACTGACAAACTATACATACCTATTTAAGTCACAGACAATTGTATTTATCTTTGTTGTTCTGTTCTAACAGTTAAGTAACTGGAGCCCATTATTTTTGTAGATTGCAATCACACTACATTCAAAGAAGGCCATCCTGAAAGTTTTAACGCTGAAATGTTTGCACAAGAGATGGGCTCATGGTTCACTTAATACGTGAAAAAGGAAAATCAGAAATGCAGTGTTTTATAAAAACCGAACAGCGGCACTAAGGTTGCCACATGAAAATGGAAAAAAACAAACAAAAAAAAAACAAAAAAAACAAGACAGACATTGAGGACAGGCCATCAGTTCCTCTAAAGTGAAAATGTATTAATGTTAAAAACAAGCCTCCTCCCTCCCTTGCTGAAGGCTGGCCACTATTTGCATGCGTGTTTTGTTTCTTTGATTCTGTAGGTGTGGGGTTAGAGGAAGATGTATACCTTGAATCAGTAGTTAATAAAGCACACCAAGCTTCTGCAGTCAGTCTGTTTCCTGTCATGGATTTTTTTTTTTTTTTTTTTAAATTGATCAACAACAAAAGGTTGAAGTTTCTTTTAAACTTTAAAATATCTTAAAGGGACAGTTCACTTAAAAATAAAAATTCTGTTACTTAACCTCATGTCATTCCAAACTTCTGACTTTCATTGACCTTCTGAACATGATCATTTTTATCTTCCTATTGAAATTCCCTTGACCAAAATGTTTACACTTTGGGAATTACAAAAATATAATTCATAAGACCTGCATATGAACCAGGCATTAAACACGTTTATGTGAAAAAAAGACGACTTTCATTCATCATATTTTAAATTATCTATGTGCTTGATTGGTTTTAAATAAAAAAAAAAAAGCCCTGAATTAAATCAGTTTATCACATTAAGCAATCATGTCTCTTTAGAAGACTTGTATTAAAAATTTTTTTTTTTTTTTTGAATCATGGAAATTTTGTAAAATACAGAATCTTCTGTGAACTATTCCTTTTATAGTATATAACTCAAGAATATTCCTTAACCACTCCATAATGTTCACTTCTGTAGAGTACTTGCTTGATTTTAGATGGTTCACCTGTCAACTAAGGTCCCATTTGTTAACTTTAGTTGATACATTTAACCTATTTTTATTTTATTTTTATGTTAATTTATTCATTTCCAGTGAATTATTCCAGTCATGGATATGTATTTGTAATTTGGTGGTTTGTAAAAAGCGATTGATAAAAATAATCCAAGCATTAAATGAAAACAGACAAATTTTATTAATACTATAACTTTAAAAAAAAAAGAAAAAGAAAAAAAAGTCTCGTTGGCATCTCAGCACAATTTTACAGTCTTAAAAATCACTTCATAAAATACATTGACACTTAAGTAGCAATGAAAATGGCTTTCGGCCACTGAAGTCTATTCTCTGAAAGAACATAATTAGAAATTCATCTATTCTAAAATTCAAGCTAAAACTTGAGAAATGAGCAGTCCACTGTTAATCTTCAAGTTAAAAGGGAATTCTTATGTCAGGAAAATGTCTCAATGTCCTCATGGCAAGCTATAATCAAGATTACTCAGCAAGCGGGACTGCATGTGGGTCACAATGCTTCTCATCATTCCACTCAGATGTTCGTGCATCAGGCCCAGCTGGTTGGGTGAGCAGCAACCAAGCTCCTCTGAAGTTAGGCGTCCACTAAGGGCTTCAACATCTGAGAGCAAATCACGAGATTTGTTCTCCTCAGCCATCGGTTCTGAATCTGCTTCCACTTCTGATGGTCCGTCATCTGCAAAAAGTTGGGAGTCATGAGTTAAGTCATTGTCATGTTGAAAGTGTCGCCAATGATGGATTTGACAGAAGAAATAGAATATAACCTTGAGCTTCTCCTGGTGTTTGCTCCTCCTCTTGGTTTTGAGGAAGCTCCATCTCTTCAGGCTCAGATGTCATTTTCTCCATTTCGTCAAAACTCTTCAGGTCATCAGAACGCCCTTTTCTCTGTACAGCCAAATGTGAGAAATAAGAAATGATCTCCCATAATAAAGGGGAAGATACTAATGTAAAGATGTACAATTACCTGCTGTTCATGATAGGTTTTAAGTGCTTTCCTCACGTTGGACAGCTTAGGCGAGCGAATAGGAAGAGACTTGATTTCACTTGGGGTAAGGGCACTCAGGTCTCCAACCGTTTTGATATTTCTTGCTCGAACAAGCTGACCAAAGCCACGAGGCCTAAACACAAAGAGAAATAAACAGGTATGCCAATTACTTATTCTTTTCATTAATACCCCAGAAAACCACCTTCAGGTCTATGATCAAATCTACTGATTAGAAGAAACTGCTTGAACTGTTTGGGTGAAGAAATGGTATGCGTGTACTACCACAGACGTCGGTCAGCTATACCACAATCAATACCTTGATGTATTTGGAGTTCACAAGGAGGAAAATTGAATTTAAAACTGACAAATGAACTTAATGAACTGAAGCAAAGATGTACGGAAGGGGAAATGGGTGATCTTGCTTACCACATGTTGGAGGATATCTGTGGTAAAACAGCCTCTACAGGGGCAGAGCAGCCAACAAGTGCTGGATAAACACAATCTTTAGCAACAGGACGTGGCTCCTGGCTCATCTCTGAAATCTATGATAAAGAAATAGAAACATTTTAACACCATTTCAACTTGGAGCTACTGTTCAAATTAACTGAAGTCTGATGCAACTGAATAAGACAAATATTAAACGCTAACAAATTTAGATTTAGTCTTAATTTCTCAGAATTAAGAAAAAATCTTTATGAACAGGCAGACTTTATGAGAGCAATATTAAAAAATAAATAAATAAAAAAAACACTTCAGCAATTTAAGTACAAGGCAAGAAAATAATTACCAGGCATTTTTTAGAGCTTTTGGATCCAGGGCTACGGAGGTTACGTGGACTTAGACTTGTATATCCTTTTGTGGGTGTAGTGATATACTGTAATAAAATTTAAGAAATTAAACAATAGGCCATGAAAAGTTAAATTTAATCAGTTTTATATCCAAGATGTAATGATTTCAAAACTCATCACATACCTTCGACTGTCCACTCAAGACTTTTGACCTTGGTGAGCTTGTGCGAATAACTGGACTACGTCGATCAATATCATCAGCCAGTTCTTGATGATAAATTGGAGTTGCAAAAGACACTCGACGAGACTGCAAAAAAAAAAAAAAAAAAAAAAGAGGAATGTTTTATAAAAAGATAAAGTGAGCTTACATTACATTTGTTTCAATTTCCTAAATATAGTATATAGTCAAATACCTTATGAAGAGGGGAGGGTGTATCCTCTTCACATGTTCTCTTCTGTCCCTTCTTCAGAATACTGGTGGATGGAGAGGCGGATGGAGACCAGACATGAGATCGGTTTCTGCTTGGACTCTGGCCAGGTTCAAGCTCACCAATAAGAGCGTCCAAAGGTTTAGGCTTGGGTGGTGAATCTAAGCAGGCTCCAGAGGTACTACTTTCAGGGGGTACAGACGTCTCTTCTTGTGCATCCACAGGAGGATCCCGGTTGTCTAGCCGAGTGTCCTCATCCTTCTCAACAAGAGCAACATCCTTGTCAACCAATTCTTTGCCATTTGACTCTTCTGGCAACATAACATTTTCTCCACTCGGCTCAGAAACAGCAAGGTCTTCACTTTCCTTCACTCCTGGGTTAACTGCATCCTCCTGCTGGACATGGGAAGACTCTAGCTGCTCTTGGGATATAGGTGCATCTTCCACTGGGTGACCTTGACTAGGAGATGTGTCTTGAGGTGTTGAACTCTGGAGAGGTTCTTGACTTACTGAAGTGTTTTCCAATCTATCTTCTTTGTGCTTTTGACTACCTGTGCATCCAGAACTCTCCAACTGCTTTGTCTCTGCCTCCGGGAGCTCTACATGCTCCTTGCTTGATTCATCCGTTGGTTTGGATGATTCAAGCTGTGCTCCTTCCTCTGCTTCAGACAGCTGAGAAACAATTACACCAAGCTTTGCAATGGGACTTTCAGAAGGCAAAACCTCAGATGGGAGTGAAGCAGGCAAGGCTGAAAATGGCTGAACATCAGCATCCAAGACATCTGCAATTACTGAGCTCTCGCTTTTCTCTACTACAAATGTTGAGCATGACTGCTCAGGTGGAGAGTTCAGGGCATCAGTGACAAGTGGAATCTGCTCACTTTTCAGATCCTGCGATTCTTGGAAGTCACTACCCTGTGAGAACACGTCACGGTTGTTTGAAAAGCAGTTGCAGTTTCTAGATCGTCTACGCCCACGGCCCCGTCCCCTGGTATGTGGGCATTTACGCGGAATGTTAGTCTTCTCGTTTAAATCTTCCGATCCAATCTGTGAAGATGGATTCAATTTTTCACCTTCTGCTTTCTCACTAATGACCTTCTCATCTGTATCTGTCTTCAGTTCTATCTTAATTTTGACATCATCTGCTTCATTTTCAGTGGTAATCTGTTCATGTGGTACACCATCAGGGGCAGGGATCTCTTTGTACTTTTGCTCAAGTTCTTCTGTCTCAATGACTAAAATATTCAAACTAGTTTCAATATCTGCCTCATCCTGTGACATCTCCATTGAAACATCAACACCCTCCGTATCTGGCACCATCTCAGTAACTGTGTGTTCTGTGGCAACTGGCAGGACCTCTGTGGATAATGGTTTTCGCGGTCTCTTTTTAGGCCTTGGTCCATCTTGTCGGCTATCAGAGTTTTCAGACTCTGTGTTGTCGGTAGGAGCCAACAAACCTTTAGAGCGTCGAGTTCTGTATCTACCAAGACCTTCTGAGGAATCTTGGCTTGCACTTAACTCCTCAGCATTTACTGTTGATGTGGCATCTCTAGTACTAGAGTCCACCTCTTCTTCTGCAGTTCTCCTTCGCATAGCTCTACCCTTCACCATTGTCAGTGTTTGAGAGTCTGTCTGACTTAAGTCGTCTTTGGTCTGAGAACCAGCCAGCTCCAGTAACTGAGATTCAGATCTCCTTGTTCTTCGTGTTCGGGCAGTTTGCTGGCTATCAGCCTCAGAATCGGAAAGAGGCGTCTGTGAATGTTTCTTTTTCAAAGTGGATGCAGCATTATGAGGATCGTTTTGTGAGTTTTCATCTGCCTCCTTGTCTGTCGATTCCTCAAGGTGCGCTCTAGTCTTCCTCGTAGGTCTACCCGGTGACAGACCCTCAGACTCATTGAGAGTTGCCAATCTCTCTTTGCTTTGGCTATCCGATTGAGTTACAGGAGAACTCTCAGAAGAGGACACATTCTGGCTTGGCTCTTTATTACCAAGCATAAATATTGGAAGCTGTGGAAGTGCCTGTGAAGTTTCTGCAGAGGAAATCTGTGAATTACTTTGGCTAAGCTCTCCTTTTATTCCTTTATTGTTCAACTGGTCTCCAACTTTGCTGTCGTCAATAACCTTACTTCTCCTCCTTCCAGTCAAAGTGCTAATTGTTGGAGACGGTATGGGCTTCTGTGTATTTGTCACCGCAGAATCTGCAACTTGTTCTTGAAATTTGCTTTTCATCTCTCCTGGATCTTCCCCTGGGCGTACAGGTTTACTTCGCCGTCTGCCTGACCTTCTTGGTTCTTGACTAGCTTGAGAATCAGCAAAACTCTGTGAATCTTTTTCAGGAGAATCTTGTTCCTCTACACTGGCTTTGGACACAGGACTTTTCTTATCACCTGACGTGTCACCAGATAATTGGGTCTGAGTATCTGGGACCACATCATCCTCTTCTTCATCTGTACCTTCACCATGATGACCTCCTGTTGACATCTTATCTTTTACTTCCTCATTTTGAGCAGATGGGTCAGTGCTGCTCTTTCGAGAGTCCTCTTTTGTAGTCTGAAGTTGTGAGTCATTTAAAGTAGCCTCCAATGCCTTTGAAGAGCTTCGTCTACTCGATTTGCGAATATGCGGACCAGTAAATGCAACACTTGAAGGACTTTGTGATTTCCCTTCAACATATTTCTCTAAGGTTATGAATGACTGACGCCTGCTATTGGGTTTAGGTGGTGTACCTGATATCATATCAGATGAACCAGAAACATTAGGGCTTGTCTCCTCAAGCCCACTTTTCTCATGCCCACTCACATCAACTGAGATGTCACTGGATGGTGATTGATTCTTCTCTGAAGTTTGATCTTTATTTTGTGTAGCTTTCTCTGGTGTTTCTACGACCGACCTGGTGCCTTCTTGGGTTAGTTTAACATCTGTGGTTGGTTCCTCAATTGTGGCAACCTCCTTGGGGGAAGGAAACAACATTAGAACATTAGAATCAATACCCTTAACAGAAAGCATGCGTGCATATCCTCCACATAATCAAAACTGCAGTGCCATAGTTTAAAAACAGCTGTTTTACCTTTAGCTGAATATCAGCCTCTTCCTCTGGTTGATCCTTTTCATCTTTGGTCACTTTGTCCCTAAAAGAAACATGTTTACAGATAGTAAAATTATTTTTATATAATAATAATAATAATAATAATAATAATAATAATTCTAATACATACATGGACTCTTCCTGACTCTGAGTATACTGTGAAAAGGATGTGGTGTCCAGGGAGGCATCCAGATTATTATACAGTGCAGGAATGTCAACCCTTATGCAAACAAATATCAAGGCAGAATTTAGAGTCAAGACAGGAAAAACAATTTCTTATTTTCAAAAAGCTTAAAGAAGCTTAGTGATGACATGACCACAAAGACATCACTAGGATTCACATGAAATGAAAGGGGGGGAAAAAAAATAAATAAAAAAAAAAAATTAAAAAAAAATTTAAAAAGCTGCCTTCACAATTTTAGAGATCTGCCAAAAAAAAAAAACAAAAAAAAAAAAAAAAAAAATATAATAATAATATTTAAAAAACCCCGCACTTTAACCAAACTTACGGTTTAGTCCTTTTGACCTCTTTCTGGTGCTCAGTTAGCACTCTCTTCTTTGTCTCAGGAGGAATAAAAACAAAATCCACTGATGCCGCCTCCTCAATAGCTTCTCGCTTCAAGGGCTTGGGTGATCCAAAATCCAGCTTTATCTAAAGAGGCAACAGGTGAATTGAAGGACGTGGTTGCTAATTAAGAGCCACCATCGATATTTTCAAGTTTAGATGCATTTTCACTGATTACTTACAGACACCGGCTTTGCTGCAGTTGCAGAGCCTCTTCCTTTAAGCTCTTCTGCCCTCGCCAGAAGAGAGTCCCTCTTTCCCACAGAGGTCATCTTTATCCCACTGATCTGTGGGTCCAGCTGAGAACTCTCACCCTGATTAGAGAACACAACATGTTTAGAACTCGCTTAGGAACGAAAGAAAAACCAACATGGTTGACTGAGCTAAATTTACTGTGTTTACATTTCTGTGTTCTTCAGATATTACATCACTGAATGCAGGGACAACCATTTGCGCTGGACGAAACACTAAACGTACCGTATACTGTCCGCTGCAATCATCTGGTGCATCAAAGGCTTCAAACCCAGGTAAAATCAGTGGAGTCTTTTGCTTAGCCTGACTTAAAACAGACCTGGGGGGTGAAAAAAAAAAATTTAATTAAGACTACTTTTACGACAAGCATACTTGCTGAATTAAAGATCTGAAAATGTGCCTATACTACATTGTACACAAAAATTCCCAACATTGGCATGAAAACGTACTTGAGAGGCTCAGGGTAAGTCAATGTGAGTGCATTTCCAAAGGTGCCATTCCAGAACTGTGTGACCACGGTACGAATCTGCTTGCTCTTGTGCAGGAAAAGCACACAAAGCAAGGGCGACAACATGGCAAGCATCTCATCGTCATGCAGAGTTGATTGTGTCTGAAGGCAGCCAAGCAGGTCCGTGGCCAGTTTCTCCAACTATGAGACAGATAGCAAATAAATAAATATGCCTACCTAACTCTACACATAAAAAGACTACACATCAGACCTGTGGATTCAATTTCAAAGTCAGAGATGGGTAAATTCTTACCTTGGGTCCTAGTGTCGCACTGAGCTTTGATGGTTCATCATGACTTTCAAGAAAGAAAAAAATAAAAAAAAAAAAATAAAAAAAAAAAGTGTTAGACAATGAAAAAAAGAATGTTCAAAGTATGAAGGATAAGAAAATGTCACACCTGGAGAACTGTTCAAAAAGGTGCGCGAGTGGTTTGGTGAGGGTGGACAGCACCTCTTGTATGAACGTGGGTAGAGTAATATTACTGAAAAGTGTTGACAAGTTAGAGACCAGCGTCAAGCCAATTCCACTGAAAACTCCACTGGTGGATTCTACAGATGCTTCTGAAAGGTCCACAGACAGGAAAGCATCTAGAGTCTGCATCAGGAGAGTGTGGAAGGTCGAGAGATTCCCCAGAGCTTTGCTCCTCTTGCGTACCCAACTCAAAGGTGTACGAGGCGCTACAAATATGAACATGAAAAAAACAAGTGACACAGTGCCATTATACAACTTTGGCCATTTGAAAGTGAAGCAAAAGCCTTACATTTCATCTTCTGTTGGAACTGTGGGGTGTAAGGAGAGAAGTCCATACTCTCAATGATTATCAGCAAGATATTTGCCATTGCATCTAACGTCGGCAGATTCTAAAACAACAAAAAATATATTATACATATAAATTAACACTCCAATTAGGTGCACAACTGAATAAATCTTCCACTTTACGACATAGTTGGAAAGGCCATACTTTCAGAGCGTCGGTGTCAAGAGAGGCAGAGATCTTGGCACACAGCTCTTCACAGCATATGTTCTCCTCTGCTGTGGCTACCAAAGCTGAGCAGCGTGCAAATGTCTTGTAAAGTCTGGACCACGTACCGATCATGGCCTTCTGAGTGGTCTATATTTAAAAAAAAGAAAAAAAGTCATATGAAGTATTTGCATAATACTGCAGAATACTGCAGAAAGCAATGTAGCCAAAATGATCTCTTACTTGGGGTAGGGACGAACCAGGCAGCAGGTGAATAACCGGGAACATCAAGGCACTGTAAATGGCACTGAAGTTATGCTCCAGAGCATCTCCTTGATTCACTTCATTGGTCTGTGTTGGAACGATGATTTTTCGCTTAGTAGTGAAATACGAGGTTTGACTGGTACTGAAATGCACATTCATTCTACAGCATTGATGATCTGAGTTTAATACCTGAGTGATGGTGTCCGTCAGAGGGTTTACCACCGCGCTCCACATCCTCCAGAGCTGCTTCTTGTTTTTAACAGCCTCCACACTCCCACTAATCGCTCCTAAAACAGCCTCTCCAAATGCCAGGGGCGATGTAGGTCCACAAAACCCACAGCTCACAAGGGTTTCCAGGCTTGAAAAAAACCTGCCAGATGCAAGAAAAAGTTGCCCCAGTTAAGCAATCAAACCGTTTCAATGGAAACAGAAATATGAGTAGTATTGCTCTTTTAAAAGGTTCATTGCAAAAAAATCTCTGGAACAAAATACTTTATTTCAAGGATTTATGCTTACCTCTCATCTTCAAGAAAGGATGAGAGCTGGTTACTTTTGTAGACTAGCAGTATTAGGAAAAGTGCAGGCGTACCCTGAAAAAGATGTGGAGAATCTTTTACACGTTCATAATATAAAAATATGCATGAATTCAAAGGGTGAAAATTGTATAAAAATGTTGATAAATTTAGCAAGGCTTTACAATAAGGGCTAAAAAGGCACTTACATTTAACAAATCCATGTTTGCCACTTGATAAGCTGCAGAACCGAGCACCTTCTGAGGTATTCCCTTAACAGTGGCTTCCAACAAAAGCTGCAGCAAATAATGAAATAATGAAAATGAGTTCAAACAGCAGGGTTGAATCAACAACCTATATAACCTTTTCAGATGAATACACACAAAAAAAAAAAATAAATAAATAAAAATTACATAAATAAACCCCAGACATTTGAACTTCAAAGCTTTTAATGTGTCATGGTCACCAAGGCTACATTTATGATTAAAAATACAGTAAAAGTAATAATGAAACCTTTATAATTTAAAACTGTTTTTTTATTTAAATATATTTTAAAATGTAATTTATTCCTGTGATGGCAAAGCTGAATTTTCGGCATCCATTACTCCAGTCTTTAGTCTTATATAATTCATCAGAAATCATTCTAATATACTGATTCCGTGGAAATCATGATACATTTTTTTTTTTTTTTTCAGGATTTTTTTCTTTTTGATGAATAGAAAGTTCTTATCTTACTTAGTCCAAACTTTTGAAAGGTAGTATATTTTAAGCATGCCAGATTGCATCCGTGTTGGGTAACACTTTCAGCATCCAAGTCATTTAGCAGGTCATTTTCACCATGAAGTGCCATCTTACCAGGGCACGTTCAGCAGGCAGATCATCTGAGGACAGGATGGACTGCAAAGCCTGTAGAAGCAGCGTGAGAACCTCTGACCCCTGTCTTTCCTTTTTATTACCTATAGACAGGAAAACTTTCTAGATTACTATGAGCAAGTATCCACAACACAAAGTATCTGTGCAAATTATCTTTGACTTTCTAAGAGAAAGCAAATGTTAACATACCTGCTTCTATTGCTGAGCTGACAAAACAGATCAGGTTGCTCCAAGTGAGACTAAGAAGCGCTTCTGTGGAAAATAAACACTCATATCAGGTGATGAACATGGACAGTGTCAGCATTTCTTTCATTTCCTAATGATCTAAATAATACTATTAATAATAATAGACCTTTGCTTCCAAGCAGGCCAATAAGAGAAACGGCTAAAACAAAATTTAAGTTGGCCTCTTAAATCCAGACTACACTGTGGAAATTATGTTGAATACCTGGAGCTTGTTTTCCCACAGTAATGAAGCCTTCTTTGACGGCTGTTATGAGGGTGGAGGCATGTCTACTGAAGGAGGAAGGGCTGGTAAAGAGCGGGTGCGTCAGGGGCTCTGGAAACAAATGGTACAGTGACACTGTTAGCATGTAATAATTACAATAATAGGGTTCAATATATCAGGGTGTATTAACAGGGTCCATACACATTTTTATCAATAAATGTCCATGACTTGAGGAAAATATCTATGATCTAGCTTAGTGGTTAAATTAAAAAGATCTGATCAAATGTGAGCAGATCAAATGTTTAACAAACATCATTATTTATATCACAAATATTCTATTTTTCATACTTCTTACATTTTCATGACTTTCAAAACTTTCTTGGTTTCACCTTTCCATGACTGGGAGTTACCAGGCTTTTCATAAGTGTACAAACCCTTATGAACATATGAACATCTGTAGATTACTAATTAAATGACACTCAAATTAACCTTGTACAGACTGAAGTTGAACACGCCACTATTTTTGAAAATAGGCTCAATTTCCAAATACCCAAGAGTTAAACAGTTGAGTTTTAGCGTTTTCGAATCCATGCAGCCGCTGGATTCTACACCTGAAGCGCTCGCACTGAAAGCACCTCTGTCACACTCTTCATGTAATCAGTGAAATCTGACTCCTGCTATACTGTATGTGCCACGGCTCTTCAACGCTCGCTGTCTGGAGCAGTGCAGACCATGCACTCGCACAAATGCGACCACGTCAAACTTTAATTCGCACATTTTCAAAAAAATTGTCCCCGTTTAGAGCCCCGTGTATGATTACCCAGACTGAGCTGAAGATTTTCTCTAGCTGCTGTGACTGTAACCTCCGGACCCACAAGCCAGTGCAGGAGCATCTCTAGACCCAGGAGCTGAATGGAGTGGTAGGACGGAGCCGCCTGCACACTGCTGTTCAGATTCATGCGAGGTGTAGTGCTTGGTGTGCTGCAGGAGGGAATGCCTGAAATACAGAAAGATGAAGCATTAAGTTTTTAAAAATATGTAGGGTGGGTTTTTTTTTTTTATTCTATCCATCAGCTGTTGACTGGATGGAGGCAGAGCTTGCAGTTGATTGTGGAGAGGAAGGATTTAAGCTGACTAAATGATTGAAGTAGTCCAGTAAACATCACCAGAGAGAAGGCTGTCAGTACAGAAGACTGACTTTGATAAATTATGAGGTCGGGGTAAAAAAATAAACATTTCACAGTAAGATTTATAAGCATGCATTTAGAAAATATATGGGGTGAATTGCCACTTCATGCTGACTTTAAAGGATGTAATCTCATATCCCCTTTATAAGATGAAAGCACAATGAGAGACAGTGAGCTGTACCTGATTTAGGAGTGTTAGGGGTGCCATTGCTTGGGTTAGAGGTTCGAGCAGGTGTAGTCGGGCTCGGCAGTGGAGAATCAGAAGGAAGTGTGCTGTGCAGTAGTGGTACACCAACCTTTAAAAAAGTGATGGAAAGAAGGGATAGAGATATACATTGCTCTCAGTAACTAGTAAGACCATGGCCATACAACGGTTACAACTATCTGCAAGCACCAAAAAGCATTATTCATCAATGTACAGTGAAATTTACCTGCTCAAAGTTAGCGGACAAGTTGGGTCCGAGCTTGACTACAAGGTACCACCACACCTCCAGCTTGGTGAGCAGAAGAGCTTCAGTCCTGACTTGGATGGAACTAAGGGGCTGCATGAGGAGCTTCAGACGCTTGCTGCTGCACAGGATATCTGCGCAAGAGAAACCAATACAACTTAGAAAACAACAGCTGAGAAAAAGAGGCTTAAAAAAAAAAAGCCATGAACTATTGCTATATGGCTCCAAAAGGTTCCCACTTCTTTTGACCAATGAATTTCCACCTCATCTGAGGTTACTGAATAAGCATTTTTAAACATTCACTCAAAAAAAAATAAATAAATAAAAAAAAAAATTATCCACACCAAGAAAAACAAACTTTTTTAAAGGACACCTAACACACAGTTTCACCCAATCTCATGTTAATCTTGAGTACCTATAGAGTAGTACTACATCCTTCATTTCTCAAAAAAGTCTTTAGTTTTATCATATTTATAAAAGAAAGATAGAGCTTTACGATTCTCTCCGGAAAAAGCAGAGTTCCTGGAGGCGTGCCGTGTGGGCGGAGCTAGTGATGAGCACTTGCACCGATCGCCAACAAAACGGAGCTGCTGCACAAGACATTTGATGCCATTTCACTTACCATCTGCAGTTGTGAATCATGACCGGGATCTTTTATAGCTGGTACTGCTCCATCTTTCAGTATTAAACGATGTGTAAATCCAGCGTCGAACTGGGCCTTGTTTATAAAACTTTCATCAAAAAAACACTTGAGAAACTCCGCTGCTGACGCGGAAAAACAAACTGTACCCACTGTTCACGTAACGGTGGGTTCTTTTGGGAAGCTGAACAAGGTTATCTTTCCCTCATAACCAAAATCACACTTCAGAGACATTCTTCCCGAGCGAGTCCTGTGCAGCAGCTCAGCCGAATGAAGCGCGTTGATGGGCGCGCTCTCGCTCTCTCGCTGGTCGATGCGTGCACGAGTGCATTCTTCCGGGAGAAATGCCCATATAAGGAGTTCCACCGTCGTCTACGTCAGCAAGAGACATGATCGAAAAAAACTCTCCGAAACTTGTACAAACCCGGAAGTGAGGTTTTTGGAACAGAAATACTCTGTCATACTTCCAAATTGTTTTTTGAAACTTTGTCCATGCTTAGCATGAGAATCCAACTCCTTAACAGTGTAAACAGCACTGTACCCCCCCCTTTAATGACTTTTCACAAAGCAAACTATGTAATTCTCTGATGTTCCTACATTTTCAATGACTGCGGCTATTACACCTAAATAAAGAAAAAAATAAAACTTGCCTGGATTAAGGGCGAAATTATCAATGAGGCTCTTCCAAGCTATGAAGGCAATCTTCTTAATATTAGGAGAAGAGTTGCGGAAACCCAACTCCTCTAAATACAGCAAGGAATTAATGAAAGCGCCGCCTTTGTGGAGCAACTGAAAAGAGACAACATACAATAGAAACCCTTACTTATCCAAAATGACAATCTCAAGATTCAGAACTGAAATAGCGATGAGCATTATTTGGTGACCAAATATCTTACCTTCCCCAGAAGTCTCACAAACAAGGGCCAGAGCTTCAGCATATTCGTCTCATTTTTAGATGCAAACAGTTTCTGCATTTCAGGGATAAGCATCTAGAGGCAGCAAAGCAATAAAGAAGCATCACGGTTATTTATATTTATATATTCATATATGCACAACCAAATAAACTAATGTATACACTTACAGAAGACATCATTGGCTCTACAACGGCTGCCACCTCCTGCTGTTTCTCCAGAAGAAGAGGCATGCCCAGCTCCAGGGCTGCTGCTGCACGCAAGCGCACTTTATTGGCCGAGTGAACCACCAGAGGAATAACCAGCTTGGCCCAGCACACGGCTCCAGCAGTCATCTGAGACGGGGCCTGCTCCAGCAACCTGACAATCATCACAAAATCAAATCTTATTTACAAAGCACCTCCATATGAAGAGCACTGCAGGACTGCACTACCAAGAAAGAAAAAAGTATGGGAAATTTCAACAAACCTTATTATGACATTGAGTGATTCATGTTCAATGAGGATCGACTGAACCTCTCTGGTCTGCATGGCCTCTAGACTCTTCAGAATCTCTGGGGTCTGAAATGTAAAAAGCAACTTTTTTTTTTAATATAAAAAAGGAAAATGGAGGGGTAAAGGATGTTAAAAAAAGGGTTTATTTCAAGCACAACATGAATGAAAAACAAACCTTTTTGGATGCCACCTCTGGCGGGAAATTCTGTTTTGAAATCACCCATAACGCTCGAGTGCACGTAAACTTCTCTTTTGATTTTACCACAACATTACAGAGCGTAGACAGTATATCTTCTGAAATATTTGCTGCAGCAAAAAAAAAAAAAAAAAAAAAAAAAAAGAAAATTATGGATGCTGCTTCTCATGGAAAGTAATAAGTATATTATACTAAAGAATTCAACTTTTACTCTACCTGGTATGACTGAAACAATGTGCGAGTGGAAGACACAGAATCCCAAAGCTTGCAATGCGGCCTGACACAGCTCCTCGTTCTCACTGGAGATATGAACCTGAAAGAAAAAATAATTCATCTGCAGGGCTGATGACACAGCAAAGACATGGCTTTCTGAAACAATAACTTTTGCCTATTCATAATTATTACAAATAAATAAATAATTAAATAAATAAATACACACACACACACACACACACATACATATATACACATATATAGAGTCACATATTTACTTGGGATGGGTCACGATTTTCGAATATTCGATTAGTTGATTTAATTATAGAATATCAAATAGGTTGTGCAATTATAGTCTTAAACTTTCCCCATGTTTTCCGTGCTGATGCGGTGGTGACGCGTTCATGTAAGCAGAGGGTGGCACTGCCAATAACGCACCTAAAAGCAGTCAAAGACAACAGAAGAACATACTGTCTCACGCGCACACTGTAGACTTACGTGGCATAAAAAAAAGACTTGCGTAGCATATAACGGTTACAGTAACTTGAGACGATGTCAAATAAGAGTTAGAGGTGTGGCTGAATCCGTATTCAGAAAGGCGCAGAAAACAAATAACGCGTTCTACGGAGCCACTAAAGGGACATGGTTAGCCGCTTGCTAGCGGTAGCCTGTTACATTACAGTACATAACATTTCACTTACTACAAAAACAGAGTAAGGAGAGACGACCGATAGGATGAATGATTTGCGGATCCTGAGCACCACTGACAAACATCTAATCTTGTAAAATGTGTGGTAAGTACTGCCGAGTGCTGCTCCATACGTGTGATCGCGAATCTCGAAAGTAAAAAACAAGCACGCGTTCATAAGCAATTTCAATGCCCTGCATATTAATAACGGCTCTCTGATGCCCGCAGTTTATAACCGTATAATTACCCAACGATATAATTGCGACAGAAGATATTGAAGTATATTTTTCCTCCTCTCTCGTATCTATTCCCTTTAGGGGTTCCATTTTTTGAAATGGAAATATCCTAGCCTTATGAGCAGTTGATTTATGCTAATCGACGGACTGTTATGTTAATTAGTGCCGTCATTTGGTTATGTTTATTATATTAATATGTTTCAGCACGTTACAATTAGGGCTGCACAATATATCGCATGTGATAGTCATGCGCATCTCATCAGTAAAGCCGGTTCTGTGATTACAAATAAATCTCTATCACCTGTTTTCAGATGGAGCAGCATTTAATACACTGAGCCGTAGTTCACTAACAAGCTACGCAATATCACGTTCACTATCGCATGCGATGCATCTGCGATTTTGAGCGCGAATTGCATACCTTGTCAATGAACTACGGCTCAGTGTATTAAATGCCGCTCCATCTGAAAACAGGTGATAGAGATTTATTTGTAATCACAGAACCGGCTTTACTGATGAGATGCGCATGACTATCACATGCGATATATTGTGCAGCCCTAGTTACAAACATTATATGGCTTGAGTTAAGGTAGCCCATCTACTGAATTAAACAGTTTATCTTACAGATTGAATGCGTGAATCCTGTCTCTCTCCGTTTATGGGTGTTTGTGCGTGCATGCATTTCGAATAATAATCGAATAATACCCAGCGATTTTCTAATATTATTTTTACTTGGAATGCTCATCCCTAATATTTAGTTACATTCAGAAAGTTCCAATGAATGAGTCTGCTAATTCATACAGGACAAAAACTTACCAAAAGGACTTTACTAAGACGTGCAAAATGCTTTACAACTACAGGCAGAAACTGACGCCCTTCCTCTCCATTCAGGCGGCTGGGAGAAAGAAAAAGAACAACAAAAGTCCCATGATTAATCTAGAAATACCTTTAAAAGTTACCACCAATTGCATGCTCACTAGACACACGAGAACCAGTGAGGTTGATTCTAAAGCATCGAGCAAGAATATTTGAGCTTCCGTTTAACATTCAATGCACTCTATATATGTGCACTGATCAAAACTTACATGTGACTAAATTAAATCTGTTCATCGTTTAAAACTATTGTGTCTGAGACTTTGATGAAACCAATCAATTCATATGAATTTCTTTTATGACCTCTTTAGGAACTTTAAGAAGAGTAAATTTTGGTGGAATGAAGTTTCAATGGAGGAACAGAAAATAAAAATCTTAATTATACTGAACAAAAACAAATATGGGTTTGGAACATGAAGGTTAGTAAGAGACAACAATTTTCATTTTGGGATGAACTATCACTTTAAACATAAAATAGCTCCTGAATGCCAATTTCATATAAAGTGAGGACAGAATAACCAAAACTGTATCACAACAACACTACAAGAGCTTACATCATGAAGGAGAAATCCATAAATATATGACCAAAACCTACTAAAAGACAGACACTAGAACCGTAGGTTAACCCTTACTTCGCGATGGTGATGTAGGCATCTGTCTTCTCTGACAGCCCGGCTGCTTCATCTTCCAGACACTCCAGAAGAGGAAGGAGGCTGGCACTAGATAGAGGCACTGCTGCCATCATCCTCACAACCTGAACCACAAGAAAACACATTAAACTGATGCATACAGCTTTGACTACCAGAAGACAGAATATAATGCAATAAAATGTGAAAACTCTTTCTTTTAAGGAGTTCTGGTTCAGTTGTTTAATTAGAGGTCTTTAAATAACCTTTTAAAAATACTTTTCAAAACTCTTCTGCCCCTTGAACCTGTGGCACCCTAGGAATGACTTTTGCTTAATAGTCTGCAATTAATAGTCGATTATGAAATGCTATGCATGAATGTGAACGTGTGAAAAATGAATATTTTTATTGTTATACTGGTAGTGTGACCAGGAGCCAATGCATGCATGCAGGACATCGTGTTCTCTCGATGCACATGAGATCGCTTATAAACAAATGGCAATTATGTCTTCAAATCAAGACCAATAGATGTAAATTCAGTCGAGTATTTCACTTTACGGACACATTTGGGAAGAATAAAAACTCACACGCATCTTACATGTGATGTTTAACGTTAGCTAGCCAGGTGCACGAGAGGCTAATAACAATGCGCCATCTATTATTATCATCATCAAACTCTCTGCCAAATATCTTAACGTGTTTGCTTTTAAATACTAGTTTTTTTAGTGGTAGCTGTGCCCTAATAATGCTGAGCTGTCCGAGATGCAAATATTAAACCTTAATGTCGTCTATACCTTAAAGCTATTGTGTAATCATGCGCGTTGAGCGTACAACTTGTAGGCAAACAGAGAGATCAAAATGTGCTGTTTACCGAAACCTTTAAACCGTCGTGTATGCGTTTGCTGAAATCAGTCTAATCCAACAGGAACTTTCCCTACAAAGACTGCAGAGTTAGCGAGCTAGTTACCCTCTTCATGTTACCCACCCAACCCCCTGAGCACACGCACCAACAAGAGGTCTCACCTCGCGCCTGAGGACACGCTATCGACCACTGAAGGCGAGATCATCGACCCGCGAGCTGTAGCAGAGGAATCGGGGAGTTTAATCGAGAGTTTTTTGTAAATGATCAAACGATCTGCGTCTGTCCGAAGCTCGCTCCGCGCGAAAATGCTGGCGCCAAACATGACGCGTCGAGAACGTCACCTTCAACCCCACGCCAACTCCGCCCTCTCTTCATTTATTTATTTAATGAATTAAGATACTTTGCCAAAACTTTAATAAAAATTCGAGCAAATAATTAGGATATCTTGGTCTTTTTTTTAGTGCAGTTTATTAATATGATTTAATATTAATTCGTTAATATTAATCAAAACCTATATCTGTTAATGCACTTTGAACTAACGTACAAACAATAAACAATTGCATTTTTACTGACTAACATTTACAAATACAGCGGTGGCCAAAATTATTAGAACACTAGTATTTTCACCAGCTAAAAAATGGTTTTAAGTCAGTATCTTTTGATGTAGTGTGTCAGTAGGAAATATCAGTTTACGTTTCCAAACATTCATTTTGCCATTAATTGTAATAATCCAGTGAGATTTGTGTTTGCACAATAACCAGTGCTCCACACAGAGATCAGATCTCATCATCATCTAGTATAGCAGTTCTCAAATAAGACCCGGGACCCACATGGGCAGTGGTTCCCAACCACGTTCCTGGAGGCCCCCCAACACTGCACATTTTGCATCTCTCCTTTGTCTGACGCACTCATTTCAGGTCTTGGAGTCTGACGCCTAAATGAGCTGATGATCTGAATCAGGTGTGTTTGATTAAGGAGACAAGGAAAACATGAACTGTTGGGGGGCCTCCAGGAACTTTGTTGGGAAACACTGCACTAGGGGGCCACAGAGACTTAATAATTAAAAGGCTAAACCTGATAGAAATGCATAGCTGTAACAAGCAGAACATTTCTTACTCTGAATAATTGTACATGCACTGTTAAAATCTCTTTGATTCAGAATCATGTATTTTTTCACTGCATCGGTCAAAAACTTTTTGGTTAGTATTAGTATCATGTTATGTTTCATATGAGTTTTTAGTTTTGAAGAACGTACACAGTAACAACTTCTTTTAGGATCAAGTATACTCGTGTTTCTATAATTTCAGGCACTTTTACATCCCAGGGGTTCAGCTCTATTAAAACAGATTTCAGCTTATTTCTTGTGTTTACATTAAAACACTAATACATTAAATGCACTAGACATTAATAGACACTAGTGAGAGTGTAAAGAGTTTATTTTTAAAATGTTCACAGGCATTTAAAATACATTTAAATTTGTGATTATTAATAGCTTTAATATTGCACCCTTGGTAAAGAAATAAAAATATAAAAAATGACACAGTTGTGGGTTTGGGTGTATTAAAGAAGTGGGTTTGGTGCTTGGTCAAGACAAGGCATCAGTGTGATTGTCAAAGAGCTGAGAGGAGTTCACAGCGATGTACTGCAGCTGAAAACCTCCACCCGTCACCGAGGAATCAGAAAGGAACTTCAGAGTCATGACGTTTCCTGTGCAAGAGATCATGAAGAAACATAGAAAGATATCTTCTGAAATCTACTTAAGAAATACATTCAAATTGACATATAGTCCAAGAAAAACAAACTTTTGAAATTTAAATTAATGCAACAACATACCTGTACTTATGAAGTCCTCTGGAAGTTCATCTCCACAGTATCTATCCAGAGCAGACAGATTTATTTTATTATTTTGAAGCAAATTTAAACAATGTCAGAACTCTAAACTCTCAGCAGCAATAAAAATGGAACTTAAAGTTCAATGGTGAATAAAACAAATAGTCTGTTATTTACCTTCCAACAAAGCCTGAAACATCATCATAGCTGTCATAGATCTCCAGGTAATCACTGAGGCAAGCTGTGTCTTCTTCAATGTCGAAGTCTAGGAAGTGCAGGCGGATTCGTTGGCCGTAGCGCACACGAATGTGCCAGTAACAAATCTGCTCATCCTGATAGTCCTCTGGATAACCAGGAGAATCTAAAACCTTCTCCTGATCTGTGTGCACGCCTCCACACTCCTTTGCTGGAAAGACAGGACCAAAGGTGTACAAATTAATGCATGCATAAAAATCAATAAACTCAAGGGGTCAGTCCTACATCATACAGCTTCATTATCTCTTCATCTCTCCATGTGGAAATGAGACATATAAAAAGAGTCAAAGGAATATGAGCACTATGCTTATGCAGACAATGACAAATCCAAACTCTGTCTGTGGTTTGAGTGGGTGCTCAGTGACACACACACATCTGGTGCCCTGCCCTCAATGTGGTAATACTGGATACTATATAGAAAACTAAATTTATATTATAAATTTTTTTTTTTTTTTTTAATTAAATAGGACAACCCACTCTCTTTGCACTGTATTGCACTGAACATCTATCTATTGCAATATCAGAGTTAAACTTTGAGGCAATGCTTTGTGAAACTAATATTTTCTATAATATTTTCTATAAAAATGTGATCAAAAATGTCCACATCAACATCTCTCACAGGACATCTCACCCTGAAAGTCTGAGTTCACTATTTACTCCCTGGCTTCTTTTTGAGATCCCTGTTGAGTCAAGTTCTCC
Organism: Spinibarbus caldwelli; assembly: GCA_039654775.1. NCBI lineage: Eukaryota > Metazoa > Chordata > Actinopteri > Cypriniformes > Cyprinidae > Spinibarbus > Spinibarbus caldwelli. The sequence continues at coordinate 16,417,432 of CM077233.1, read as the reverse complement.
ATAGGGAGAATTTCTTTCACTAGCTCATTACAAATCAGGGGAAAAGCGTCAGTCACAAACTCAGCTGGGTCTCTGGTAATGCATTACCACACCTTGTGAAACTTCACGGGGCTTCGTTTTGATTATTCACGGTGTGAAACATTTTTCATTAGACTCTTCCATATTCATACAAGAGAAAAGAGCCAGAGAAAACAAGCAGGCATTTTCCAAGAAATGTATTATGTATTTGTTCTCTGCTTGTTTGTTTTGACCGCTCCACATCTAAGACATTTTTCCTACATTTAACCTATATGAATAATGTCCTGTGCTGAGGTTCACTGTCCTCTATCTCTATCTATCATTGTGTGTAATAAAACATCCAACACTTTTTTCTCCAACATTTAGTCATGGTTGTCTTTGTCCCACCCTTAAAGTTTAGAGACCAATGAGCGCCTGAATTATGATATAAAGTAATTGTCTTTAACCTATGGAGATTTATACTTTAATACAACGCAATTCCTTTGAACCTAAGATTTGTGTAACTACTTTGTCCAAATCTTCCAAATCTCTCAGCGGATGACTAAAATCCACCCAAGATTGCCTAACTGCCATTGCTCAAACTCACCCCCAGGGTTGTAGCAGTAGACATCCCACTTCTCACTTTTGTTGAGCCGATATCCATAATCAATTATTCCAACCTTTCCGAAACCACAGTTGACGCCAGCTTTAACAATCGGATAGCCCACACGTCCTTTGTCAAACCATCCAGCTGCACACACATGGAACCCTTTGGGAGAATGACAAATGCTGTGCAACATCTGTTATTTCTTTATTTGACATAGATATTAATTGATCTAAAATACAATTAATTACAAATTATTAAACACTGTTTTAACTTATTGACCAACAATGTTTAAACAAACAGGTTCTGTTTAGACTGAATAAAAAATGTTCTCCATGAAAAAAAAAAAAAAAAAAAAAAAAAAAACTATTAATTGAAGGAAATTCGTCTTTTTTAAGGGGATACTGAATAAAGGGCTCTTGTGCTCTGAGGAGCCATGGGCACCATTTGAAGGCTGCAAACAGAGATAATTAAAAAAAAGCCAAGCAGACCTCCAACAGAGAGTGCCACAAGCCTGAAGTAACCACAAAATGTTATTATACATCAGAGCTCATGTCTGGAACAAATTTACTCTTACTAAAGAGTAATTTTACAAAAAAACAGGTGTTCCTGCTCAGGCAACACATGAAAATGACTTTTACAGTTCAAACATAACACTGGGTGGCACTGGGGATGGTTTATAACTTTGTTTATAATGTGTGCAAATATTTAACATATCTGTGAGAATGTTGATTATCACTCTGCTTGCTGATTGTTTCTGATTGTTTATTGTTATAATAAAGGCTATTCAGTATGATCCAAGTTACTTGACTTGTTCGGCTTTCAACAATTATGCTGTAGGCCAGACCCATTCCTATTTCCATTGCTATTTCTTTTGGCATCTGATCTAAGTGAGATTTGTAAGCGTGACACAAACCAATTTGGCGAGCAGCCTCCAGTTGATCATATGTAGCAAGAGTACCCCCCTCAAATTTGCACACAGCCTTGGCTTCCCTGTATGTCAGCTGATATCTTCCTTTGCGAGATTCGCGGTGGTAAACTCCGGCTGCTTGCTCTGTTAGGAGAGAGAACGTGTCTCATTTGACAACACTATCGGCTTCGAGGACTCATGTGGAGTTATCTGGGTCTGTTCAGTGTCTCAGAACAACGATTCCACCTGTCTACTCAAATTACATTAAACCTAAAACAGGAAATTTATTTTAGAAGGTTTTACACAACGTAGATGTTTTACTGTGCAGGACATCCTGAATACATAAGGGACAAATACAATGTACACCCAGTTGGTAAGATCACTAAAGCAGATTTTGCCTGTTCATCATGCTGCTTTGCAGTTGTTTTCAAGCATGCAATACAATAGGTTTTGGTATGTGACGCCTAAATAAAAGTATCATTTCTGAAAAGTTAATTACGGCACCCCACAAACTAGATAAACTATATTTGTTGTAGCCTGTGTAAATTTATAATAAACAGAAACGAAATTAATGTAGCTTATTTGTATTGCTTTGTCGTCATAACGCCTAAACTTATAGAAACGCTATGGTTGTCTCATCTGGCAAATTCCATGCTCTTTAGAGTAGTCTTTACCATCAGATCAAAATGTATTTCAACATGCTCTTACCAACTAACATAAATTCTATCATTACAGAAAATGTTTGTTTGAAAACTAAATATACTTAGACACATTGTTCTGACTTTCTTTGTGGTGTTCAATCCATACTATTCTGCACCATAATTCGCACACTAATTAATTTATTTAAAAATTTTAAACCAAACCACAGTAGGCTACAACTTAAACATTGTTAAAAATGGGTTTTTAAAGTGCGAAATGGTTAAACTCTTATATATCTAAAGCAGTGATTTTCAATCCTGTTCCTCGGGACCCACTGCTCTGCACATTTTGCATGTCTCCCTTATCTGACACACTCATTTGAGTTCAAGGAGCTCTTTCCTAATGAGCTGATGATCTGAATCAGGTGTGTAAATTATGGAGACATGCAAAATGTGCAGAGCTGTGGGTCCCCAGGAACAAGTTTGAAAACCATCATGTGTCTTGTTATTATCAAACAAGCCAAATCTACAGAGAAATCTCCGTGGGTTTCTTGGACCACGCTGAAAGTGTTGTGGAGTGCCGTGGGGTAAGTTGCAGTACACCGTAACAAAATGAAGTCATTTCCCTGTTTTTACAAGGTCCCTTCAAACTAGCTGCACTGTCAGACTTCACAGAGCCATAAATATGCCTCTCTTGTCTGTGGGTCCAAAGCGAAATGCACACAACACACATATTCAATCATGACAATGCAATATAATAGCATAACGTGTAAACCCTGTTGAACAGTAAATGAGAAAGACTGTGCTTACATTATACAGTCTATGAGGGGGAGAAAAAAAATCCAAAAGAAACAACAAAAACATAAATTAGTCCATTTAAAATATTCTAGTCATGTATCACTTAAGTAGTTTGGATCAACACATAAGTAAGAACAAAATGAAATAGTTACCCAGCCAGATAGAGTTGTGCAGTATTCCATTCTTGTAACCCCAAGCTTCAGCCTCCTTCAGGACAAATATAACGGCGAATACAACAGTTAACACGCGCATTTCTCTCATTCCGCAGTGGATCATACAGATGTTAGCACAGCTGTCACGCACTGAACTGTGCACATCCTGTGCGAGCCAAGTTTAAATGGTTTTCCTGCCTACTTCGCGTGGTCTGACGTGATTTCAGTAAATGATGGCGATTGTGCAAAGGGCTGGATCGGGAAGACCCCGGTGCCGTATACACTGCTGTAGAGGAAGCTTATAATGTGGCTACTGCTTACCAAATGAATAAATTAATAGACGTGAAATATTGATTTGAGTCTAAATGATCAAATTTAGTTTTGTTTAAAGGCATAGTTCACCCATAAATGATAATTCTGTTACTCACACTCATTTCGTTAATCCTATAGCCTTTTAATTTCTTTCTTCTGTGGAATATAACAGATGATATTTTGAAGAATGTTGGTAACCAAACAGTTTGACTTTTTTACTGTAAGAACAAAAACTTTTGAAGAAACAAGGTCACACAGGTTTGGAACGACATAAGGGTGAGTAAATGATGACAGAGTGTTCCTTTTTGGATGAATTATTCCTTAAAGTTTACAATCCGAGTTATTTTTTTCCTACTGAATCCTTAATTGAAAACACACGTGTGGTGACAAGAACGTGAAGTAGCCTGTGGTGATGAAATTACTTACTCTTGCCAATTTTTCTGTCACTTCTCAAATATCTTTATTAAACAAGTTAACTTTAATAAAACAAGAAAACTGTTTGTTTGTTTTTAATCAAGAAATACTTAAAAAGCTGTATGCCTTTCTCTTGAATGTATGTGAATATCTAGTCTGATGAAAAGATGAAAAGCCTTTGATTTTTTTTTTTTTTTGATTGGATGGAAAATATTAGATAAGCTACAAACTGATCAATGATCTCTAAAAGGTGTTTGTATATTATTCTTCTTAAAAAATTACAATGGGAATCTGTTCAAAAATGACAAAGAACATATTAAACCGGTTTAAAAATAAGATGTTAAATTTAAAAAATACATAATTAAGGAACCCCAAACATAAAACGAATCAATCTTAGCAGAAACTGACCGACATGGACTCTTGTTTAATTTGTAGTATAACTGTATTCATTCGTTTTTAATCTGGAACTTATTTTTGCAACATTGACAGTCAAGAATAATTGCTAGCAGATTTCACCAAAATAACAACTGATCTTTCTTAAATTTAAGAGGTGTTGAGTCACCCACTGTTAAACAGTACTGCCTACTACATGAATTTAAATGTTTATTTCCATCCCTCCCTCTCATGATTTCATGCCAAACACTAACCTGTAACAATGTCCAGCTCACTCTGTGCTTTCATACAGTCAGTTTCTAGTCTGTGAGTCTATGATGTGCCTACACACCCTGGAAGACAGAGGACACATCATGAAAGCTGCCAAAGAAAAGTTCATCCAAGATCTTTGGACTTTTCTTAATGTTGGAGTAAATACAATTTCTAATATTGATTTTGGCATGTATGCTATACTTTGTTATAGAAACTATTAAAGAGATTATTAGATCACTCCATTAGATCATTTCATCATAAACAGAATGTGCATCACATTTAACCTGCCCTACTTAATTACTTGCAGATTAACAGTTTACAGGGCTGAGCTTTAGTACGTGCATGGAGTGAGGTAGTAACTCTTTCCTTAAAGTGGACAGGATGTAGAAAAAAAGTTTCACTGAAAAAAAATCAACTATGACTTAAATACTACCATCTGCTTGTTTGTGAACAACACAGATATGACACACTACTGCACAAACAAACTTATGTGGAGAGCTGGTCTCAGTCTCCAGGTCACATGTAGCCATTGTGTCTTTGACCTGCTCAACTTTGCATTCTGGAGAAGAGAAGCAGAATTTCGTACAGTGACACATACTTCCATGACCTAACATCCTGCTCGAGTCTACACCATACTGAGGTGGTATAAAACCACGAAGACACACCAACCAATACACCCAAACCCAGATTCTCCCTCCTCACACACTCCCATTATATAAGTCACTTAGGACTCTCTCTTCTTCCTCTGCTGATTTAAAGGAATAGTTCACCCAAAATGAAAAATCTGTCATAACGTTCTTAACCTCTAGCTAATATATCCAGAAAATCTGTAATACAGGAAATTTATTATATTGACTACTCTTATTGTCTTTTATGTTATTTTTGTATTTATTTGTTTAAATGAACCCTTTCACAAACCACTAATACCCAAGTAGGACACCGGATGTCTGTGAACATGCACCCTGAACCTTCATCCAGTAGATGGTACTATAAGACAGAGCGCTGTGTCTGTGGCGCACATTTCTTGCATTTTTACTTTCATAAACAATATAAATCATCAAAAAAAAAAAAAAAAAAAAAGATTATTTGTTCCCTAAGAACGCTGTTAAATTGTTGTAAAAAGTTATTTTATTCGATTTAGTTACAAAACTATTATCACTGGTAACTGCAAATATTTTTGTCCAGAAGATGGAAGTTTTATCAAGGCTGTCTATACTAAATGTAAAATCTAGTCTTTGGTCAATCTTGATCATTTTTGAAATCCAGAACAAACTGGCTAAATTAAAGAAATCTGGACACTTTTTGATATTAGTACCTGTGTGATCCTTCAATGTTACATAGAAAATAATGTGTGCAGGACATACAGTAGCCTACATTATGTCTTCTTGACTGGGTTCTGCATAGGGTGATGAAAAACTACTGGCATAAAAAAGGGTGAAATTTGGTCCTGTGAATGAGTAATGCTACTGACAAAGCTCAGACACTCAAGCATAAAGACAAAAAACTCATAAATACCCACATGATTGTTTATGGATAAACACACTATGCCACCCATGTAAAAACACACATGTACAATATTTTCCCAGAATCTGGATAAGGCCAGTAGGCCCCACTTTACAAAAACATTTGCATCACAAATGATTCATCATCAGCCATTGTTATTGTCTCCGAGGTTCACAGAAAAGCATAAGTGTGAAGGTTAACATGGGCACTGTGCGTCACAATCAGTGTTTGATAATAAACATAAAGAAGCTTATTGCGTTAGTCAAGCCTCTATATACTCACAAACAAAGCGATTCTACATTCCATCACTGAACACAAACAGCCAGTCAGTCAGTCAGAGACAGAGTCATCAGGCGAGTAAGATCAGATAAATGAAGCAGGATCGAGTGAGTCTGGGTAACAGTGCTGCAGGACATTCCTTGGATTCCATTAAGGCTCAGCATTCACAGTTATCACATCTCCCTGAAAATGAAGGACACTGCTCTTAAAAAAGACACATTTGGCACATCTAGATGGCTAGAAAACTCCATGATGCACAGGCCTAGTGCTTCTGTTTAAATAAAACAGACTACTGTTCAAAAGTTTGGGGTCAAAAATGTTAAAACTCCTAAGACCTTATTTCAAAACCAATTCCAGTTACCCCTGAAATGTGTGCTTTGAGTTTATTTCCTGTGAGTTTATCATTACCAGCAGGGGCGTAAATTTCATCTAACAGCAGGGGGGGACAAGAAACATAAATTTCTCAAGAGCAATTTTTGAAGGGGACACAAATAATAAAGCCAAAATTGTACTTGTAAGGATAGATATGTGTACACAGCATGTGTAAACAGCATGGAGACCGTGTTTAAACATGAGTTCGGTTCATATGGTTCACCACGCGGTCATATTATAATGATTATTTTGCGTCCTCCATAGTATTTTAGGTTTCGTCTGGGACCGAGTACGTCTCTTTAGATATTCAACCGCATTAAGCCTGCCACTTAACATCATACTGAGCAAAACCCAACACATCGGTAGGTCTACAATATTAGCCTAATATCAGTTCACACACAGGTTTATCGCTGTGTTAGTTGTAGTGGGTGACAAGCTACGGTGTTAAGCTTGCTAACCTTATAAATTGCTCATAGAAAATACATCGAATATCATTATTTTTTTTGTCATGACTAATTTATTAATGATCCAGCATCATCTGTATTAAAGAGAAAGAATAATTTCACCCGATGTTTAAAGAGAATGAAATAGCCTTGACAGCCTAATTACTTACACATAACTACTAAGGAACTTTGCTCTCTCCCACCCAGGGTTGCCAGGTTTTCACAGCAAAACCCGCCCAATTGCTACTCAAAACTAGCCCAATCGCTTTTCAGGGGGGATTTCTGGTAAAAAAAAAAAAAAAAAAAATCGCGTTCCGGTGGGGTAAAATACACGATTTTTTGGTGGGGTTCCCCTGATAAATGTCGCTTTCCAGGGGCTAAATATCACGTTATTGGGGTCGCTCCAACTCGCGGACATGAAAAACATCCAGCGGAAAGAGCGTAAAAGTAGCCCAATTCCGCGGGGAAACCGCGGACTTGGCAACACTGCTCCCACCGGGCTCGTGTCCTGAGTGTACCGAGGCAGTGGACCAAACCACTGTGAGGCAAGGGAGGGGGGAATCAAAATATTTTTGAACTTAAAACGCTTTTTTGCGTTTATTTTGTTTTACTATTTACACAATTATTTTAAGTATATGTCTATTATGTTATTTTCAAGACACAGAGTTGCTTGTAATGATATTTTTATGAGGGACAACCCTCAGATATAAAGGGAAAGTTAAAGGACTACCATAAAATTTGGGATTTGTTTATACAGTTCTTGGAAAATAACCAAATATCGGCACAGGCAATACCTCTCACTCTACTGAGTGATGTGTGTATATATGCACGCCTGTATGTGAAAATATGTGAATATGTCTATCTTAGCCTCTGTATAAAAACTTCTTTACCTGTATAATTGAATTTTTGGATGCTTTGGAGGGTAGGGAGTTAAGATTATATATATATATATATATATATATATATATATATATATATATATATATATATATATATATATATATATATATATATATATATTATTTTTATGAATATTTTCATGTTATCGTCCATGTCTTTATTACATTTAAAAAAAAAAAAAAAAAATTCTAAAACCATGTGTTTATTTGAAGGAAATAAACTAGGTGAAGAAGAGAGAGATTTTATGAGAAGGCAGAAGATCAGGCCTTCACAGTCACATCTGTTGCTGTTCAGCTCCTAATGGCTCAACTCAGACATTACACCTAACACACAAAGCTACTTTCCCTTCCTGCATTCAGAGCCGCTACATGACTTCTCTTCTGTCTGAATGCTCTGGCTGTTGATACTGGCTCACGGCTCTGGAGGAAAACAGCATTTTAGTTCATGGAACTCTGGGAACATGTGATTTATGAGCAAACCACAGGGTTGACATCCTAACAGGGAAGAGACACTGGAGCTCCTTACACATATTTGTAGTTCTACATGCAACCCTTAAGTCTCATCTCAAAATGTCAGTCATGGGTGTGTTGTGCGGCAAGAGAGCATGGAAATGGTGGCAGTGTAACCACATGGCGGTTACATTTGATTTGGTGAAGGATTTCAATTTACCATGCAAACTTTTACAGCAAATATGACTTGTGCATGCATTGAAAAACTGAAAATGTAAGGCCTCTTTGCATGCCTTTGATAGGCTCGATAAAAGACCACCCACCAGACCTGGTAAAATACTCTGTAAGAGGTCTTAGGGACATAGTCTCATGTGGTTTCACAGTAAAGCAGCACTGAAATAGGTTTTCAGCTGGGCTCAGAAGGCATGTGCACTTTCCTCATCGCAAACACAGCTGCTCTCTGTAACTGAAGCTGAGGCCTTTGACACGTCACCAGACACAAACACACACACAATGGCTGATTTATACTCCCAATCTTCCTCGCTGCAGGTAAAAAAAAAAAAAAACCCTTCTGCACCACACCTCTGAAGCATAAAACAAGCTGCCTTCACAGGAGAATATGACAAATAAACGGTACTAAGCAAACTTTAGCCCACTAAGCCCCTTGCCCACTCCAGGTGCACGACCCCTCTTAGATCAAGGGCTTCTGTCACCTAGTTTGCAGTATTAAGTTAGATTTTCCTGTCAGCTTACAGAAGGGTGGTTGTGTCATTCCCTGCTGTGCTGACATGTTTTGTTAGCATCAAACAAAAAGACCTTATATTGTTTGAAAGTACTAGTTTTTGTGTACTTGAGCTTCAGTCTTCATCTGTGTCTCCAACTATACATGGCTAAAGGTGTGTGCATACAATAAATGTTGAATGTCTTCTGTCATTTCACGAGTTCACACTTACATATAATTAGCTGGAATATAGTAATGCGTATTTGGCGTGCTGTCCGGGGAAGGGCTCCGAGCTCGGGAATGGGCCGAACCCAGAGTACCCAGGACATTGCCATGCAATGTCCTAAAAATAACAATAGTTGACAAAAAAAAAATCAACTGGATTAATTCATTTGTATGACAGTTTAAGGTGGCAAATTATTACTTTAGTCTCACTGATATCAAATTGTGCATGTACATGTGCTTTGTGACTATAGTTTGAGAGGAAATTAACAAAACACATTTGCCTTCCACTGCACTGCTTCTGTGTGAACTTGCTGATGAAATTGTCTTCTGTAGATCTATTTCTCAACAAATCTTGAATCAAATTAGTTTCATAAGTGACTAAACTTCTGTATTGTTATTGAACTAAATTGATTCAACATTGAACTGACTCAAACTGACAAAATAAAACTGAATAACACTATTGTCTTTTGTAGAGCTCCTTATGGATTAATTGGTTTCATAATTGATGAACAATCAACACTGAACTGTCTGGAGCTGAACAGTGACACTATTGTCTTTTTAGAGTTGTTTTACAGCAGAATTTGAATTTGTCTTATATTTGATGTAGTTTGCATAATTGATTTGGTTATTTTGTACAGTCTTTACTGTATAAAGCACTACATATATAAAGGTGACTTGACATGAATGGCTCCTAATAATGTACCTTGTGTGCTTTTACAGCTTTTTTAAAATTTATTTGATATTTAATTTTATTTCGTATTTCACAAGCTGTACATTTTCAAAATTATTAGTACTAATCTCACAACCGATCATCAAAATGCACCTTTTCCAAACATCAGCGTGTTTTCAACCGCGTTAGTACAAAACAAAATCACAAAGTACCCTTTTCACAACATAACAAAATTGTTTCATCTATGTAAACATTTCATTCACAACAACTGCATTCGTAATGCTATTACGATCAAACTTTTCATTTGCCTCATTACTTGTCTATGATTTAATCCAACAGATCTTAATGGTTAATCTGTGAATCATTTGGTAACCATACATTTCTAGAGATACAGATTCTGTAGAACTGCATGGTCGGCAATTTCCGAAATAGATAACCAAGTAAAATAAATTGTTACAGTATAAGCAATTTAAATCAGATAACCACAATTTTCAAAGTGTGTGTGTGTGTGAAAGAGAGAGAGAGAGATTTGCAATTTGTGATAAATATGCATAGAGCAAGATACAATTAAATGTGTCTGTCAGATTGATCAGATCCTCTATAACTCAGCAACATGGCTGATTTGAAACATGTATCTTGCATTGTTTGATGTTGAATGAACTGATTGTTAAAAGTACTAAATTGAAAAGTCATACTGTCGCGTTTCAGCGATTAAACCAAATGTTCCCATTATGTATTATAAAGATATTGTGTTTTGAAACAATGATTGTGTGGAATCAAATTATATATAACCAGTGAAAGCATGAGATCTGGTTTTGAAAGATTGACTGGCAGTGTAATCATATACCTTATATGTAAAAAAATGCATCAAAACGAAAACAAAAAAGAAAAAAAAGCAGCAAGTAGACAAACATGACTTACATGACTAAGTATCGGCATGGGGTCAGTCTCAGTTCTCATTGCAGTTAGTGTCGGTGTCTAATTTTTTAATTTAGTCCAGGTCCTGATGGGATGGGTGTGGAACTTCTAAATGTAATTGTTCCAAGAACAAACAAGACACTCTTGAATTATCAGCAGGCAGTGTTATTGCATCACACTGTACAGTTGAAAATCATTATAAAAATAATGTAACCTGTGGTAATACACAAAAGACTAGCATTGTAGAGTGGCAATTCTTTCTTTACTTTATAAACCTCAACCTAATAATACAATGTGCAAAACAAGTTAAGAAATTTATTGCTCTGGTTAGGTTAGTACCCATCACTTCATTAAAGAGTTGATGTATAATTTTGCATTTTTTGTGTTCTATGCACACTTTATGGCATCTGACTACTGTACATGTGGTAAATAAACTGATGTAAAATGTGTAACGGCTGGAAAATGCACATTGTTAAAAATATACACTTCATGTCTCTTTGCCTATAAAACAATGAACAGCAAATCCATCATAATATGCAGGAGGTATGGTTAGAACTGGAGAAAATTAGGAATTATATTCAAGCAAGCGGTCCATTGCAGGTCAATGTCTATCGCTCATGGAGAATTCTGGAAAATGCTGGTAAGCCCTGCCTCTCCAACTAGTAAAGCCAATCCAATCCTCTTCTCAAATTCGGCATGTGTCCAACTGCTGCTCATCAAACTGAAACCGCATAAAGATCAGTTCCAATCCTCAGGAACCACACGCCTCAAAAAAAAAAAAAAAAAAAAAAAAAAAAAAAAGTTTACATTGCAAAAGACCATAAGATTTGCTCTGTCTCTGTCCTGCACTGTAGTGCAGAGGTGCGCTGGACAGGTCCTGCCATGTCCCCCAGTCCAAGTGCAGGTCAATCAGTGAACTCCTCCATTGCATGACTTGATACTATGCATATGGAAATCCGTCTCCATTGGGTGAGAGGGGATGGACTGCTTGTAAACAGGGTTAGATGCCTAGGAAGAAGACAAGGAGAGAGAGACCGAGGAATAAACAGGTCAGATGGGTTCATTGAAATGCACGTGGTTAGAAGGGCAGAGCGAACAGAGTCTTTGAACCACAGGCTTGGAATGATCATCATGACTGATCTGCAATCCCAGCTGACTGATGTTTTCCAAAAGGCCTCATGGTTTCAATCAAAGTCTAGTTGTTCTTGTCCTTGTGATTGTATAGAGTTGCCAGTTAAGGCTTAGACTGCAGCTACACTACCATTCAAAAGAAAAATCAATACTTTTATTTGTCTTACATAAGATTTCAAAAAATGTAGATTTTTTTTTTAAATTTGTTTTGTAATTTTTTCCAAATTAACACTGTTCTCTTGAATGTTTATTAAAAATATCTGGCAAAATGTAAAAATAAATAAAATTAAATAAATAAATAAATAAAAACAATCAGCACAACTGGTTTCAATATTGATAAGAAATGTTTTCCTTTTTTTTTTTTTGAAAAATGTATTTCATTCAGCAATGATGCATTGAAGTGCTCAGTAAATATATTTATGTATCCTTTAAAAATTCTATTTAAAAGAACAGTTTAGCATTTACTTTGAAATTTATTAGTGCTGTCAAACAATTAATCGTGATTAATCGCATCCAAAATAAAAAAGTTTTTGTTTACATAATATATATGTGTGTATACTGTGTATATTTATTATGTATATATAAATACACACACATACAGTATATATTTTGAAAATATTTCCATGTATATATTTATATTAATATAATTGACACTATACAAAAATATTTTAAATGCATAAACATAACATTTTTCTTAAATATATATACACATGAATGTGTGTGTATTTATATACACACACACACACACAATAAATATACACAGTACATACACATATATAATGTAAACAGAAACTTTTATTTTGGATGCGATTAATCGTTTGACAGCATTAAAACTTATATTCAAAGAATACTGAAAAAAGTATGATTTCCCCAAAAAAATAGTAAGCAGCACAACTGTTTTCATCACTGATAAGAAGAAATGTGTCTTGAGCACCAAATCAGCATATTAGACTGATTTCTGAAGGATCATGTGACACTGAAGACTGTAATAATGGATGCTGAAAATGCAGCTTTGCATCACAGGAATAAATTACATTTTAAAATACTGTAAAACAAAAAAAAAGAAAAGAAAAAAAAAAAAAGAAAAAAAAGGAATAGTTCATTAATATTGTAATATTTCACAATAGTACTGTTTTACTGTATTTTTGATAAAAGAAATGCAGCTTTGGTAAACATAACAGACTTCTTTCAAAAACGTAAGAAAAAAATAAAAATAAAAATAATAATAATAATAATAATAATAATAATAATAATAATAATAATAATAATAATAATTACTAACACCAAACTTTACAAACTCCAGTAGATGGATTAAATCTCACCATCTCGTATCGTGCTCTTGAACGTGCACTCTGGAAGCGTGCAAACTCGCGACGGTCATGGATGGTGATGACCAGTTTCCAGAGGGCTAGCAGCACGATGCCCATCAACAAGATGCTGCCAACAACTGCCAAGAGCACCGTCATGGCATTTGGGGCAACAGCACATTCTGTAAAAACAAAATATGTAAATGCATAGCCATAATGTATGATATGATGCACTTTCCCATTTAAAACAATGCTTGTATGAGAAGTGACAAAAAAAAAAAAAAAAAAAAAAAAAAAAAAATTTACTTTCTTCACTTATACTTTCCAAAAATGACTTGGTTAACATGATTCTGAAATGGCATTCTTAGGGGAGTAGTTGTGAAGTGCTAAACACTGACCTGGCTCTTTAAGAGCGGTTAGGACCGACTGGCCATTGGCATGTTCAGAGTAGGTGAACTTCATCACACAGTCATTCTCAGTCTTATACACGCACTGAACAGTGTTAGAATCATCAGTTTCTGAAACAGATAGAGACGCATAAAGTAAAAGAGGAGTTTAATAAAACAGCTGTGCAAACTGTGTCTGAGGCAATAAATGAGAAAGACACATCGAGCCAACAGCATAAACACTGAAATTATTGTTGGACCAGACCTTGCATTCTTCAAAAAGGACACGGATTGATCAAGAATGTTTAAATGTTATCATAATTAATATCCCCAACAGACTAGGAAGTCTCTTCCCTTCCTAACGGTCATTTAACTACAGAGCCTCTTTCTCTAAAAGAGCTAGATGTTTCCGGTATGCACATGTGGAGTCCATTAAGGAAGTCACCTGACTGAAAAGGCAGAGAAATGCTGTGAAACATCAAATCCATGATGCCTTCTTTTACAATTAGGGGTGACATGGAAAGGCCTTAAAGAGTTCACAAGCAACCTGAATGTTTCACTACAGTATTTCAGCGAATAAGTCCAGCTTCATATTGCTCAACAATAAACATTCATTCATGCATTCCTAGACGCATGCAAAAAAAATTCCTCTAGCAATAAAACCTGTTATAAATACCCTGGAGAAGGTCTCATAAACTTTATTCATAGCTTTTGGACTCTAATAAAACCTTCAGAATTATAAATAAATAAAATAAGAAATATACAAAAATATAATAAACCAAATAAAAAGATCTATATACACACACACACACACACACACAACAACAAGAAAATGTTTTCTAAATTGATTGTCTTAATAGCAGGGTTTTGGAGGAAGAGCAGTAAACGCATGCTTTCACAGTGGGACACAGAACAGCGAGTGTTGCCGAGACGTCCAGACTCACATTCTCTAGATAATAACATAAACAGAGCTGGCCATGATACGCCACAAACTGTGCTTCACCCTGCTGCGGGTAACACAATCACGACCTGGAAGCACAAACTGTGGCGCTCGACCAACAGTGTGTCCTGATGAGACAGACTGATCTCTGAACTGAGCTCCTGATCACTACTGGGTTCAACTTTTCTCTTTGACTGAACTTAAGGAAGATGTATGTTAAACAACCATAATTATGTAAAGTTTTAGCATGCTTTTTGAGTTCTCTCAAATGAGTCAATACAAGTACTATATTTACTGACTGGTTAATTGATAGCAGAGCATAAACATACAAACACTAATTTTAAAATATTGTTCTTTGGCTTAAACAAACCACATATGTATTTGTATCAGAGGAAGAAGTGTGTTTGTGCAGGGTGGAGAGATGAAGTGATAGAGAAGCCGCCCCAAAACATCATTCAGTGTGTCAAGTGTGCACTCACTGAGTGTTTCCACGGTGATGATCTCATCCTTGCACAAGCGCTGGCAGGTCTGGTTATCGGCCAGGCTCCCTGTGTTAAAGAGACGGCACTCGATGCATTCCCTGAGGAGAAACATTCAGAAAAGACTGACAAGGTTGAATCTAAACAAGAGTCATTGACGAAGGAAAGCTATCTCAGACTCTGCCAGTCAGCTCTGAGGAGTCTAATGGAGACCATATGTTGGTGTATGTAGTGTAAATAAGAGCTCTACTGACATCATCTTGTGGCATGCTACCTTGTGCCACAGAAATATTTTCGACTTGTCCTTCGACAACAACAAAAACAAACAGAAAGACTGCAGAGGAAGTAACATTAAATTTCATCATTATCAGAGTATAAAAACAGTGTTATATAACATGATACATGTTAACATTGGACTAGTGCAAAAAAAGTGTTTATAATTGTTTCTTATAGCTTTCTAGAGTCTTCAAGGATTATGCTCAGTAACTCAGCGATGGAATAAGCACTCGTGATTATGAAGGACAAAGTGGGTCAAGAGTGCTTTTCAAATGTAACAGATTAAATTTTGATATACATCAGATCCATTGTGCATATTTTTGTGTGAAAGAACTAAGCAATTCTTGGTGTTGCGTACACTTACTGTTTAAAAGTTTGGGGTTGGTAAGATTTTTGTTGTTTCATGGTTTTGAAACTTGTGCACATATTTGATGAAAAACAGTCATATTGTGAAATACTGTTACAATTATATTTTACTGTTACAATTATATATTATAAAATATGATTTATTCCTATGATGGCAAAGCTGAATTTTCAGCATCATTACTCCAGTTTTCAGTGTCCCATGATCCTTCAGGAATCATTGTAATATATTTGGTGATTAAGAAACATTTCTTATTATTATCGATGTTAAAAGCAGTTGTCCTCAATATTTTTGGTGGAAATCATTATACTTTTTTGCAGGATTCTTCGGAACAAAGTTCGAAATAAATGCTAAACTTTTCTTTAAAAGAGAAACTTTTGATAGCGTCATAAATATCTCTACTGTCACTTTCAATCATTGTAATAAATCTTTGCTGAATAAAAGTATTTTCTTAAAAAAAAAAAAAAAAAAAAAAAAAAAAAAAAAAAAAAAAAGTGTAATTAAATCTTACTGGCCCCAAACTTTTGAATGGTGGTGTAGATATTATCAAAGTATTGCAGTCCTTCACTGGAATGCCACTAGTATGTGGCAAATAAATTGTAGGGCTGCCCTTAACTAAAATGTTTTCTGGTCAACTAGTAGTTGTTCATTTTAAGCATTAGTTGACTTAGTCGCATGTTTATTAATAACCCATTTAAATCATAATAATGAGCCTTTAATTTCCTACATTGCCCAATAAGCACTCAAGCGCAAGAATAAAGCTTGCCACAGCACACCGGCAGAAGTAATAATTATGAATGTCTCACGGAAAAACAGTAAGGAGGCTGCATTAACATTTTGCAGGTTTCATATGGATTAAATAATCTGAGAATTTATTTTCCATTTGAATTAGTTCATTTTAAAGTAGACATTTCACTCTCTATAGAATATTTTTCATGTCTGTAAGGCACGGAGTTTCGCACTCAAGTTCACAGAGACTGAGACGCCAGAAAGCGCATCCTGTTTGCTTTCATTATTTTACAAGCGCAAAGTTTGTTATTGTGAGTGCACACAAATAAACAGTCTTTACAGATTCGAAAGATGTATTACTCTTATCTGTATGACCAAAATATTGAGTATTTTAAGAGCAAGTGACCGCACGACGCCTACTGTTCAGCTTCCACACTCTGCATAACCTCACCACTTCCAGTGGATTTTGAAATCCACAAAATTTTGGTTGACCAAGCCTCTTCTCGTCGACTAATGGTTAGGTGACTATTAGGGGGCAGCCTTAATAAATTTTCTGAAAAGGAAGTGCCAATTTAAAGTAAAATAAGGTTGAACTGCTGCAAATGAGTGAAACTGTATGCTATCGGATAGTAAAATTCCCATACGCAAATATTTACAGTAACGTATACACTTTTGAAGACAGACCTCACATTAGGAATCGAGTTAGCTTTAGTTAAGTTAGTTTCAGCATCCTCGGTCTCATACCTCTTTGTTCCACAAGCATCTGGACAGGTGGGACATTTTTCGCATGTGTCCCCAAATGCCCCTGGCTCAGTGCACTGGCACCGCCCACACACACAGCTGCCCCGCCCGCTACAGATCTTGCCATCGTCCGACACACAGGAAGCTGTCTCTGTAGAGCAATCACAGTTGTCTCCAATATAACCAGCGTGGCATTTACACTCACCGCAGTGGCATTCTCCATGGCCTGGAAAATGGAGAGAGAGAGATTTGGAATAAACCTTACATAACTCGTAACACTGTAACCTCTTATTTTATGTCAAATAGCTGGTATGTGCAACAATCTTGCACTAACAAATGTGGTTAACTCACTGGCATAGACAAGAGATATGAACACAAAGACCTCTCAGAAAAACAGAATACTGTAATGCACACAGTGAGAGTGAGAGCTAGCATATAACCAACATTTACTGATATGAATGGAAACAAAAGTGTTACACATTTCTCTGTCATAACACAAAGATGGCCACTGTCTACTTCTCCCACATTCTCTGAAGTCTCTCCGTCCATGGCTGTGCACATTCCACTGGACTGATTAAATCCAGATCACCTCATTCTAACACCGAGGATTCTTGGCTTGTCTCTCCATCACGGAGTGCGAGCAGAACTCTTTTTGTGTTTTGCAACAAATGTGCCAATGTGTTAAAAGTCACTGCATGAATGACCTAAGTGAAAGTTAATATTTTGATGTAGTACTGTATGTGCGAAAATGTAAAGGGTCTTGATGCCAAAATGATAAACAAGACACGCTTTCATGGCAAAACAGCTGTGAACAGATTGAAAGCAGCGGTGAACACTTGGTGTGCCATCAGTTGCCGGTGCAGCCTCACACCGATGATTGCACAAGAACTAGAAAATGTTGGAAAAATTGAGCACACATGCTCCAAAGATGCAGTTTTGTGCTTGTGTAGTCCAGAGAGGCCATATTAGCTTGTAGGAGAGATGAGGAGTTCTGCTTTAAATGTGATTGTTCACCCATAAATAAATATTCCGCCATTTACTTTCATTTACCCTCAAGTCCTTGCATTATTTTATTTATTTTTTTTAATGTAGAAAGTAGAAATTTTAGAAGACCTTTGAAGAAAGTTGTAGAAAGACCTTTATGCAGCTCTTTATACATTTCATAGTGACCCGAGTGTGTCAAGCAAAAACATTAAAAACTTTAAGGGTTACTCCACCCCAAGATGAAAACTGTCATTAATCACTTACCCCCATGTCGTTCCAAACCCGTAAAAGCTTCGCTCGTCTTCGGAACACAATTTAAGATATTTTAGATGAAAACCGGGATGCTTGTGACTGTCCCATTGACTGCCAAGTAAATTACACTGTCAAGGTCCAGAAAAGTATGAAAGACATCGTCAGAATAGTCCATCTGCCATCAGTGGTTCAACCGTAACATTATGAAGCTACGAGAATACTTTTTGTACAGAAAGAAAACAAAAATAACGACTTTTTAATCAACATTTCGGTACCGTAGTGTCACCGTAGCACCATTTTGGAGAGTATCAGCTGAACGCAAATAGTGTACGCTCTTCTGTGTCAGCCGCGACATAGGGATGCGCTGTTTTCGTTCAAATCAAAGCGGAGATATACGTAAAAGACGTATCCGTGTGGCGCGGCTGACACAGACGACCGTACGCTATTTGCGTTCAGCTGATTCTCTCCAAAATGGCGCTACGGTGACACTACGGTACCGAAATGTTGATTAAAAAGTCGTTATTTGTTTTCTTTCCGTACAAAAAGTATTGTCGTAGCTTCATAATGTTACGGTTGAACCACTGATGGCAGATAGACTATTCTGACGATGTCTTTCATACTTTTCTGGACCTTGACAGTGTAATTTACTTGGCAGTCAATGGGACAGTCACAAGCCTCCCGGTTTTCATCCAAAATATCTTAAATTGTGTTCCGAAGACGAACAAAGAATTTACGGGTTTGGAACGACATGGGGGTAAGTAATTAATGACAAAATTTTCATTTTGGGGTGGAATATCCCTTTAAGTGAATTCTACTCACGTGCTGTTTAAAAATACTTTAACATGACACTTTTGTTTTCTGAGGAAAAATAACAATAGATGTTTGGAATAATATGGGGGCAAGCAAATTTTGTGGTCAGTAAGATTTTACTTATTTATTATTCCAAATGAAGGCTGTTCTTTTGACACTTCTAATCAAAGAATTCTTAAAAAAAAAAAAAAAAAAAAAAAGGTCAATCCACAAAAATATTAAGCACAACTGTTTTCAACATTGATAAGACATTAAAGCAGCAAATAAGCACATTAGAATGATTTCTGAAGGATCATGTGACACTTAATGAAACGATGCCTGCTGAAAATTCAGTATTACAGCAATAAATTACATTTATAAAATATATTTAAACTGAAAACATTTCACAGTATTACTCTTTTACTGGATTTTACAAACTTACTGGCCTCAAACTTCTGAACGGTAGTTAAAATAATGAGAAAAGTTTTGAAAAAAGTATCCCTTTAAAGATGATGCACATTCTCCCACCTACTGTGGGAAATGCTGTTTGATGCAACCTAATCTTGTGAGAAAGGGAAGTTACTTGGCTCTCAGGGATGATCAGATTTGACACTGAGAGAAACATGTACAGTGAGGGATGATGTGTTTGATGTACGTACGTACACACACACACACACACACACACACACACACACACACAAAGTGGTACTAAAACTGCCAATGAGGCCATGCTGGTCAGCTCCCACACAATAAAGTTTTCATTGTGGTGCCACAGCAGAACTAATACAATCCAGGAATGTGTAACCACTGAATTCTTCTCTGACAGACACCAAATTCTCCTAAAAGATATAAATGTACCTTATAAAAGTAAGCGGCTCCCCATTTATAATTGAGAAACAAAAAACATGTTCATTAAAAATCTTATTTTTTTCTAAAAAAAAATACCATTAATAAAGTAAGAGTTCAAGTCTGTTAGGGTTATGAGAGGAAAATAAGGAAGAGAAAATCCTCAGAGTTATATTAAATGTACCCCTCCTTGGGGTGTATTCTGTTTGAGATCACTAATCACGGTGTCCACTTCCTTCACTGAACACCTCTACTGAATGAATGAACTTCTGAACGGATCTGGTATGAACAAGGACACGTTGTGGCATGTTTTCCACACCTGTTTTCTTAATCCCCTTTTAAAGCTCTGTGTGTGTGTGTGTGTGTGTGTGTGTGTGTATGTGTGATGGTACTTTTACTCAAAAATAACAGCATCCACAGGCTTCACGTTCAATGTTTTTACCACAGACATTCAGAACTAACAGTCTTTAGATTTAATGTGTTAAGCTAAAATATCAAGCCATCACCTGAACACAAATAAAATTAAAAACGCTAGAGAATCAATGCAGACCTGCTCTCCCAGCATTCCTGAATCCAGTCTTTTATTTAGGTCACTGAGTAAATGTGCTGTTGCCATGCCAGAAAGGCAGATCCATGTTTGAAAGCCTCTGGGAATGAGCCTCAGCCCATTTCTACCACATCCAGTCAAACTAGACAAATTCATACATGAGTGAGTCCAAAGCCACGCAAGCACTGAAATATGTCAATTACTGTCGACCTCAAGTATCAGGTTTATTTAAGGGTGCAAAGTTTCAGTCAACACAGAGTCTGTGTCTGTAACCTGCAGTGTTTGAGTAGCGTAAACTCATGAAGAGCATAGTCATCTTTATGTGATGAAAATATCCCTTTTCCTGCCTTAAAAATATTAAAAAGTGATAGATTGCGCTTAACTTGACAGATATATTTAAAAGAAAATGTAGTTTTGTAATCTGTCATGAATTACAATGCCCAAGTCATGAAATCGGACTGATAGCATGATCATACATCATTCACTTCCCAAAGTGGAAAGTTATACAAATGAAAAAAAAAAAAAAAAAAAAAAAAACCCTGAGCTTACCTACTACCAATGGCCGAAAATGACCAGTTAAAAATATCTGCATTTTTGAGTACCTGTTTGCTCTAGTTCCTTATATGAACAATATATTGCCAATGTTGTTATCCTTAACCAAACCTAAAGCTAATAATAAAATTATTTCTACAAATAAATTTTGGTAATTTCAATAAAGCTCAAATGAAAATAAAATACATTACATGAAAAACTTGCATGAAAATTAGAAATTCTGCCTTAGCAACTAACTGAACTATATGTTCAAGTAGTAAAATAAACAAAAACCTGAATTTATTATAATATATTATTGTAAAATATATTAAACCGAAACCTTAAAAAAAAAAAACCTAATAAAACTACAATTTAGGGCTGCAATCGTTAAACTGATAAATCACGATTATTTTGATAAAAATTATTTTAAAAAAAACAAACAAAAAAAAACAATTATTAATAACGATTATTCTATCAAAAGGGTAAATGCAATAACATTTCATGTGTCCTTTAACCAACCTCCACCTACTACACACACTGACTTCATTTAACCAACTATTATAACACAAAACTCATGGTTTTGGTTAGTGTTTTGTAATCTGTATTCGCATTAGATTTAAGCGACAATTTGTTGGCAAATGAGACAAGCCACTCGGATTGCACTGTAAATTTTCTCAAAGATCGTTAATACACACCGATAATAACATTGCCATGCCGTTTTCAACTGATTAACATTATGAAAAGTGGTAAACTTTAGAAACTCCTAATATAACTTAAAATAATTCCATGTACATTTTCCCAATTGTATTGCCACAGGTAGCAAAAGCGCATTTATTCCTCAAACACAACAGATCCATTACTGAAACTTGGTGAAAGTTTGATCATGGCAGATTTGGTTACACAAGCAGTACAAATGGCTTGTGAAAAAACACCCATTGGCTGTATGACACTTTCGTGTAAGCAGAAATCGCTGTGGAGTGATCGCTAAACTCCAGCTCACGTTTTCATCTCAGCGCTTGTTCCGCTATCATCGGGCAGAAAGTGTATCCTTAAAGGAGAAAAGCTCTGTTTTGGGGAATTAATCTCTTCACTTCTGGCAACCACAAGCATGAACGCTAGTGAAGACTTGTTAGGAAATGCAAGATAACGCAAATGCCAAACTAAAAACACGTTTTCAGGATAAACAACAAGCCGGCCAATATCATGACGATTGTTTTTAATTAATCGAGAAAGGTAGATATCGTTATTGCGATTAAAGTACGATTAATCGTGCAACCCTACTACAATTAAAATGAAAACTGAAATTACACAAAAGTTAATTGAGAGAATTCAAATACTATAATAGTATATAATACTAAAATAATACTGCATATTACACTGAAAAAAATCCTGGGTGAAAGAAAGGAAAACAATGATTTTCATCATTCTCCAGTCCATTTCTAAAAGTACACCAATTAAAAATTAAAATGTAGGACATTTACCAAACAACAGTATATATTTTTTCTTAAAATAATTACGTAATTACATCTCTTTGAAGCTGAACATATTTGAATGTTATTCAACATTCCAGACCTGCAGAAACCATTTGTCAATTACTGTACTGAACTGGTATTGGTTAGACTGATATGTTGACCCTGACCTGTCCTTCCCGTTATAAAGACCTTTTAGCTACTGCAGTCCCACAGGAAGTGTAGATCCTGCTGCTGAAGCAACAGGAAGGACATTCCTCTTTATATTGTAACACTCCAGGCTGAGCGCTTCATTTTGTTCCATTCAAACGCTTTAAAATTAAATGCTTGAGCTATTCTAGTGTATCATCACACTCCCCTCAGTTCACAGTGAGAAGTCACTGAACCATGATGCATGTCTGCTGACACCAGAGGGAGATACAATTACAGTAAGGAGACTACGAAAGCTCATGGGGTCAATATGAAGTGGACATTAAATTCCTTATTACACATATAAGCCAGTTTTTAGCAGTTCAGAATGGACAGCTAGAGGACAAAACTTCAAAAACTTTGGGTAGGTGAAAGTGTAAAAGCAAAGCATTTATTTGGAGAAAAAAAAAAAAAAGTCCTTTTGATCAATTTAAGGTGTTCTTGAAAATAAAGAGATACATATTTTATGCATGCATAAAATATATAGTTTGCAGAAGCAAACAGACTTGCAGACTGACTTCGGATCAGAGTTATAAAACATGACATGGCCATGGCTTGTGGTTTCTCTGTCTTTCTTGTGGTGATAAACTTGAAATAGATCCTCCTTTGAATCTGAAAAACACTGTAAACACCGTAAGCCCTGTAATCACTGGGGTGCAGTGAGAGCACAGGGTGTGCAAATTCTGCCACGTTCTAGTTCCACCCAGTGAGGAACCACCAGCACAACACGGTTCTGCTCCAGGGGCAACTCACTTCCCCATCTGGAGTTGTGAGAGTGAGCGGTTTACAGAAATGCTGATCAAACAGTAAGCAAGCGACTTAATATCTCAGCAGTCTACATTGACAAAACGTGCCACCACAGACTCTATGGTCATTCTTCCTTCCCTACGAAAGAAGAAACAAACAAGTGCGGGTGACACAGCAGAAAGCAGTTTATGTGCATGTAATTCAACTCCACATTTAGTGGAACGTTTAAGGCACTATATTAAAAAAAAAAAAAAAAAAAAAAAAAAAAAAAAACACAACATTGATGGAAAATCATTCATAGGGAACAGTAAGCATACAAACATAGAATCAAAAATGTCGAAAGGAGAATTAAAAGCAAAACTAGACTCATACTGACTGTTTTGTGATGTAGCGTTTAAGTCCTTTCCAAGGAGTTCTAGTATACACATGTGACAGTGACATGACAGTGACATGGACCACAGAGACATTTTCCATCTGGAGGCACAGTCATAGTTGATGCTTCTTCTGGGAAACAGGCTAAAGGGGTTAACTTTATAGGAGGCATCCAGTTTTCACAGACCTCTAATCAAGCACTAATCTGATAAAGTGTGCTAAATACATAAATAACACAGCAATGTTTCCCACTTGTTGTTTCAGGCACCAAATGACCAGTTTGTAGTCCTCTGTTCTAGGCCATTACTAGGAAAAAATATACACTATCGTTTAAAAATTTGGGATCAGTATTTTTTTTTTTTTTCATGTTTTTGAGCAAAGTCTCTTATGCTTACCAAGGCTGTACTTATTTGATCAAAACTACAGTAAAAACAGCAATACTGTTAAATCATTATAACAATTTAAAAATGACTGTTTTCTGCTTTAACATGCCATTTATTCCTGTGAAATTATAAATTACTTTACTGTCACTTTTGGTCAATTTAATGCATCCTTGCTGAATAAAAACAATGGACCCTTTTCACAAGACTGAAGACGCGTTCACAGTCATCCGCATCATAAATCCTCATTTTACATTTTTCATACATTTAAAAATAAATAAATAAATAAATAAATAAATAAATAAAATGTACGTACATTTATAACACTATACTTTGTATTATCACCTTTTGTATCAAATTACAAAAAAACTAGTTCAGACTAATGCGAGGGTGTTTCTAATAGCGTCTAAGCGTTCTCTCTTTTGACTGCAGTTATCAGCCTCAATTTCTCTCCATTTTTTTTTGAAAGTCGTGAAAACTATTGTGGAGTTTTTCTTTTGCCATTTGAGCAAATGTGAATGCAAAAAATATACAGGTGCATCTCAAAAAATTAGAACATCGTGAAAAAGTTCATTTTTTTTTGGTAACATTTCAAAAAGTGAAACTTTGATAAATTCTAGATTCATTACATGTAAAGTAAAACATTTCAAAACTGTGTTTTAATTTTGATGATTAGAGCTTACAGCTCATGAAAGTCAAATCCAGTATCTCAAAATATTAGAATATTTACATTTGAGTTTCATTAAACGAACATCCCTACAGTATAAATTCCGGGTATCTCTTGTTCTTTGAAACCACAATAATGGAGAAGATTGCTGACTTGGCAATGGTCCAGAAGACAATCACTGACACCCTCCACAAAGAGGGTAAGTCACAGAAGGTCATTACTGAAAGGGGTGGCTGTTCTCAGAATGCTGCATCAAAGCATATTAAATGCAAAGTTGAATGGAAGGAAGAAATTGGGTAGGAAAAGGTGCACAAGGAACGGGGATGACCGCAAGCTTGAGAATACTGTCAAGCAAAGCCGATTCAAAAACTTGGGAGAGCTTCACAAGGAGTGGACTGAAGCTGGACTCAATGTCAGAAGCATCTTACCTGGGCTAAGGAGAAAAAGAGCTCAGTGGTCCACAGTCCTCTTTTCAGAAAAAAAGTAAATTTTGCATTTCATTTGGAAATCAAGGTCTGGAGTAAGACTGGAGAGGCACAGAATCCAAGCTGCTTGAAGTCCAGTGAGAAGTTTCCGAAGTCAGTGATGATTTGGGATGCCGTGACGTCTGCTGGTGTTGGTCCATTGTGTTTTATCAAGTCCAAAGTCAATGCAGCCGTCTATCAGGAGATTTGGGAGCACTTTATGCTTCCATCTGCTGACAAGCTTTATGGAAATGCTGATTTCCTTTTCCAGCAGGACTTTAACTCCTGCCCACACTGCCAAAACCACTTCCAAGTGGTTTTCTGACCATGATATTACTGTGCTTGATTAGCCAGCCAACATGCCTGACCTGAACCCCATATGGAATCTATGGGATATTTTCAAGAGAAAGATGAGAAACAGTCGATCCATCAATACAGACGAGCTGAAGGCTCAATAGTGCCTCAGCAATGCCATAGGCTGATCGCTTCCATGCCACACCTCACTGATGCTGGAGTTTGTGCTAAAGGAGCCCCGACCAAGTATTGAGTGCATAAATGAACATACTTTAAAGAACTTGAACTTTTGTTTTGCAAATCCTTTTTTTTTGATTGATCTTAGGAAATATTTTAATATATTGGACTTTTGATTTCATGAGCTGTAAGCTCTAATAAATCAAAATAAAAAAAAAAAAATTAAAAAAAAAAAGTTGAAACATTTCACTTTACATATAATGAATAGAGAATTTATGAAAGTTTCACTTTTGAATAAGTAAAAAAAAAAAAAAAAAAAAAAAAAAATTCTAATTTTTTGAGATGCACCTGTATTTGTGGTACTCTCCCATTCGCCACTCTTGAAGTTAACCCAAATATGATGACTTCCACTGCAGAGAAACCTGGAAATGTGAAAATAAATAAATAAATAAATAAATAAATAAATAAAATTCCCCAAACTTTTTAACGGTAGTGTACATATACTGACACTGATCTATTTCAGTAGCAGATGATATGGTCAGATTTCACCACCCACAAAATAACAATACAGCAGTCAGTCTTAATAGTCATATATTTGAGAAACAAATCTAAACTGGTTTCAGTGTGAACAAAGCCATAGATTCTTGCTGTGCGTGAGTAATGGACCCTTATGGAAGCTGCCAACCAAGCTAACTGCTCCTTGCTTCTTGTTTTTAAATTACTTCCATTCCATATTTCCACTCTGTGTGCCATTCTTTTTGGTCGACAACACGCAAGAGCAATGTGTTGTCTGACTTTACTTTGCAGGAACAGTGTGACCTCTGTGAGTTTAGCTTAAGAAGTACAACTCATTTGTCAATAGAGAAACATGTGCAATGCAAGTATGTAGGCCAAGACACGGCAAGCTGCCTCTTGTAGTTGTGTCTCTTGAGTGGTGATGAAGTCTTGGCAATAAAAAACAGAAGGTCTATAGATGCTTGACATGTGGTGTCTGTTCCCTTTACAAGATTCCTGAGCAACCAGGAAACCTCAAAGTTAAAAATAATCGTGACATGACTCACATGTTCACCACTTAATGAGGAGCACATCTGAACTCTTACAAAGCCTTTTGAGCAGATAAATTATATTTGAGAATTATTGCAGTCAGAGGTTTTGTCTCATGTGACTGCAGGGTAACTCCTCTCATGCTCCAGAGACAATAACAACAATTACAGAGCAGGCATAAAAGATAACTACGGTTTTCTTCTGCTACACAGCCTTCTGACGCCTTTTAAATTAACAGGTAGGCTGAGGACAACAATGCACACAGTAATGCAGATTACCTTTAAAAACCATGCACTATAGTTTGGGCCTGTGGTACATCTATTAGGTTTCTGGTTAGGAACAAGCTCATGTGTTTCCCTGCATGCTTTACTGCTGGTATGGTATGATGTAAGGCTTACACTAATTACCATTTAATGAACTACAACATGTTTCTGCGGCTCTACAGCATAAAAGTGGGAAGTCCAAGGGCAAAGAACCAAAAAAACCATAAACAAACAAACAAAACGAGAAATGCATAACAGTTCTGTAGTTTGCCTAAATAAAAATGATTGACTAATCCCATGTTTCTAGTCTACTGTAGAAACTATTTGCTGTTTGTGTGCACAAGGATTGGCAGACTTTGACTCATCACCAATCTTTTACCCTTTCTTGCCCTTCCCAATGCCAAAATTGGATGCAGAAGATATTTCTAGAGGAAGTTATATGCATTCAAAACAACTAAACAACTTTGTGCCAACATCAGGACATCAGTACTGTCTTGCTACTGTGTGCGCAAGACTATTAAAAAAAAAAAAAAAAAAAAAAAAAAAAAGTCTAGTCCACCTTCGGAAATAGTCATTTGGAAATTTTGGCATGGAAAAATCGTTATCTCATTCGAAGAGCTAGTTCTGAAATTAGAGGTGCGGTAATCCCATTGTAGCAATATGGTCACCAAGACAGATTTGAAAAGCAACTAAACAAGATGAACAAGTTTGTTTGTGTTTTACCAGCCGTCGTGGAGACACACAGAGTGACAGCTGAGATTTGTTTTTTAGCACTGGCTGATTGCAGGGTGTACAGTGATGATACTGCAAGACTCTCTAATCTGACAGCAAACTAAAATACCACCCTGTTTCATACAAGTCTTTTAAAATTACTTTATGCATTTAAATCTGGAAAAGTCTGAGGAGTCACTAATCATAATGTAATAAAATTTACATGCCATTACAATACACTAATGAAAATGTTACTATTGTTCTATATTTTTCCATAATATAAGATGGTAAACAAATATAATAGTAAATATATATTTTTGATATTTTTTCAAATATTATATTAAATTATATTGAAAAAAGTAACTTTTCACTCCTGGTCTCAGACTTTTGGACTCCACTGTAAAACAAGCTTTGAACAGGTCAAAAACACATCCTCAGGGTACATATCTAAATACTTTCACCAAAAGCATTATGTTAGTGTCACTCATATGAACCATTGCATCAAATCATGCAGTGACATGCAGAAACCATCTTCATGAATCCATAAAACCTTCTATTTAACAGCTGTCTTGACCTCTGATCTACCCAAAGGGGCGATGCTTTTTTTTTAAGCAATTTTTCATCTTATACTTTCTAACAAAATACCTAGTAGCTGAGATTTAGGGTGTGGATGTACATGTAACATCCATTCATGGGGCATAATATTTCAAAGGGTGAAATATGAATACCTGCAAACCTCCGATCATGAGCAGCTTTTGACATTCTATTCTTTTGAAACGCTTTGTGTAAAAGGCTTGGCATTTAAAAGCATGACAAAAGTCAGTCAGAAGTGAGGCAGGAATCATGGGAGGTGCTTTATTTCTTTAGCATGCTGATCCAGGTCCCTGAGGCTCTGACAGGATCCACTTTCCATCCGGACTAGGTTTGTTCAACTTAGCCTTTCATTTTGCTGGTGCATTTAGGGATGTTTTTCAGATAGTAGAGCACATCCGAGTCAATACCCAATAAACTCTAGTGTTTGTTAAAATGCCTTCGTTGAACTCAGACTCATTTGGTTGCAAACTGAAACAACATTGTCATAACCATAATAATAAAAAAAAGTTTGTGCAGTTTTATCAACAATGTTACCCATGAAAGATACTGAAGATCCACACAGACATGAAATGTATCTTTCTGCCTCAAACAGTTATTCTGCCAGCAAGTGCACTCTTATCGCAAATCAATAGATTAAGGAGTGAGCAATGAATCCTATTCCAAAGTCTCATTTTGCTTAACAGCTCTATTGTTCAACACGTGACCACACTGCTGTCATAAATTGTCCCACCAGGCACAACGTGACAAGTGCTCCACACCACAAACGAAAACAGATATGAAGGGTTTAGATCCAGTCATCCAAAACACGCCAGACTTTCCTGTATTTTTGATGATGGTAAAGCGGTGAAGGCTTTGTCTGTTTGTTTGCTTCTGAGGTCATGGTGTTGCCAGGTGCTGATGTCATTTAATGTGGTAAAGAGGATGCAGGGGTGTGGAAAAAAACAAAACAAATGTCTATGGTCTGTGTACAGTTACAGAGATGAGTTGGTGGAATGTTCGCCAAACATTAAATGGAACCACATTACATCCCAATTACAGCTTATGTTTGGTATTCAACATACAACAACAACATCTCATCTGTCATGTGTGTAATGCTAACATATGAAAGTATCTGAAAAACAGCTACAAAAACAACCAGGTGTCTAACATATTTCTTGGACTCACTGCAAATGTTTAAGAAAAAAAAAAAAAAAAAAAATTAAAAAAAAAAAAACACATACCACCACCACACATGCCCAACAACTAACATCACTCCTGTTATATTTTACAAGTTGGTGACAACAGTTTAAAAACCCTTGTATGATTGTATAACTGCACAGGGTCAAGTGCACAACATTTGATATTTTTTGTTTACACACACTACCATTCAAATGTTTGGGGTCAGTAAGATTTTTTTAAAAAGTGTCTTATGCTCACCAAAGTTGCATTTATTTGATCAAAAATAGTCAAACACTAATCTTGTGAAATGTTATGACAATTTAAAATTGAAATTTATTTCTGTGATGGCAAAGCTAAATCTCAGCAGTCATTACTCCAGTCTTCAGTGTCACATGATCCTTCAGAAACCATTGTAATATGCTGATTTGGTGTTCAAGAAACATTTTTGTGGAAATTATACTTTTTTTCAGGGTTCTTTAAAGAAAATAAAGTTCCTAAGAAAATAATTTATTTGAAATGTAAATATTTTGTCTTTGCTGCCACTTTTGACCAATTCAATGCATCATTACTGAAAAGATATAACAAAAAATAAATTTTAAAATTTTGAATGGTAACTTTTGAAATGGTAGTGTAAAAACGGTCAGACTGTTATTGTGTTACCACAACAATCAGTTGGATAAATCATGTGAAATCATGACCCAGATTAAAAAAAAAAAAAAAAAAAAAAAAAAAAAAAAAAGCGTGGAAGAATTTGGTTCCACACTCCATTCTCATTACTTGCAATTTTCTAGAGCCACAAAGCTTTACAACAAACACATGTTTAATTGACTAGGTCTACACAAACCTCAGAAACAAGGTTGAAGATTTAAACAACAAAAAGTAGTCCATTTATATGTCTGGGGCATTTAGTCATTATTTCTGACTCTCGGTGTTACCAAGCAATTTAAATCAGCAGCAGATGCATGGAACAACACTACAAAACCGAGGTTTACTAGGGGCTCCATCAAAAACAGCTCAACAGCTTTAACATACGGTCACTTCTCACACTTCTAAAGACTCAAAAGGCTATTGTACAGAGATTCGAAACACATACATATATACACACACACACACACACACACACACACACACACACACACACACACATATATACACACACATATATATGAGGTATACCTTTGACTGACATGAGGCATGTGAACTTAAAAATAAATAAATAAATAAATATAAAAAAAATAATATACCCATTGTGCACTTCCAACAGCAGTCACGCTAAATTCTTTCAATCATAAAAGTCCAGCAGATTAAAAATTTTTCATTCTGATAGCTGAACGCAGACTAACTGCTCAAATGCAACAAAGGACACACAGAAGTCTTATCTGTGCAGTACAGCCCATCTGTAGGAGCCCTTCAGACTGCTATCAGCACGACAAGGCCACACTGATCACATCCGACCCACAAAATACAAACATTAAAATGACAGATTTCGAGAGAAGCACATATAACTTATGTAAACTAAAAACTGTTATAAAATTTATTATAAAAATTTAATGCACAGCTTTCTGGACAACTTAATTCTGATTGGACGATCACACCATTCTGCTCTCAAATATTTTAGTCTGATGACTGTGAAACTGACCAGAAGAAGCTGTAGTAAAGCTGATCACCATGTGCAGGATCACCAGCTGATTCTGCATTATCCTTTAAATGTCTATATATACAGAAAGTTGCTACTACATTCCAGAATAGGACTTTGATCCTATTCGAGACACTTTGATCCAATGGTCCAGGGTGACCTCAGAATCATATTTTGGTTTTATTTTGCTACTGTTATTGAAAATGCCGTTTTAAGTAACAGCAGGGTGTGGAGTGTGATACACAAATAAGGGTACAGCTGAGAAAACCATTTCAAATGGCACTTCCATTAAACAGAGTTTCAAGAAAAACAAAGCTTTGTTTACATCAGGTGCATCAACAAGGGACTTTGCTTAAGAGATCAATAATAAGAGTGCTTATGGTTATTTTAAAGTCATGCTTACATTTAAATGGCTTTAAAAGCTTCTTTAAAGTCACCTTGAAAAATAACCACTTTTATATACACCTATATATGGAATGTGGCTACAAAGAGTTACGCAACACCATCTTCAAACTGCTTATTCTTGCTCAATTGACCTATCGTTAAGCCCCTCCCCTCGAATACAGACTAGCCAATGGCAGTCGAGTACAAGTTGCACAGGGAGCAGAACTCGGACATCTTTAGGTTTCAGTGCCATAGAGAAACATTGGAAGATCCAAAGCGTTCCTCGGTTTGATGGTCTTTATGCTACAAAAATGGAAAAACGATGTTCCTGGGATACGTACTTGTAACACTGATTCCACGTATCCTGAGAGGATGGGCAGTGGAATTTATTTTATTCCATTTCCTGAACCCAAACAAAACAGAAAAATGTCCGTAAGCATTCAACCCCAACCTCAATGAAGATGAAAACGTTCATTTTCTGGTCGTTTTACAATTTTCATCTGCTCAAGCAGAACATTGTCATCTTGTGCTTCAGAAAGGTATCTCTGGCTAAAACTAGCTAACATTGAGTCAATGCTAACGTACAAACCTAAATAGCGGACTATTCTCACGTCATGTGCAGTGTAGGTCAAAAACACAAACGAAGGTCTACATTTCAGTGCCTCTCCATATTAAAATGTTTAAACAAGTGAATTTAATCGTACCCTGTGATACATGAACAGTGTTGATCCTGCATGTTATCATCCGCGATCGTGACGACCGTAACATGAGGCTTCTCCCGTTTGCATTGTGATCTGTAAACCCTCGCTTCCAAATTAATCAATTTACCGATAGGTCAATTGTATAGTATTGAGAAGCCGACAGCCAGTTAGCCTTCAAGAGTCATGACCTTGAAGGCACCAAGCCCAGTGACCCAGTAATAAAGTGGCAGAGGAGGAAGCTCCGCCCCCAAGGGACCATTTAACTTATTCAGCACAGCTTCCTCCTGACCCTTCAACTGGGTCATGTTTGCTCACCTCGCTTTATCACAACTATCAACAATGCACAGCACAGCAAACAAGACTATTTCTTCACAAACGCAGAAAGATTTCAACACTCATTTAAGATTAAGATGAAAGTAAATAAAATGCAAGACATGCAGGGATCGTAAACATTTATAGATTGATTATTCTTCTTGAATGATTAAAAAAAAATGAGAATGAGAAACTTTTAACATGTTACACCCCCTGGTAATGGCTGTACACAAAGCAGCAATGCGCTCACAAACACTGCTTTATCAGGCATTACAGGCTAGAGATCGACCGATATATCGGTTTACCGATATTTTTCCCGATATCTAAGCATTTTACCATAATTGGATATCGGTTTTGTAATATCGGATTCACCGATAAATGCCGCCATCTTGTGGGTGTTTTGAGAATTGCGCAGGATCGCCGTTGCAGTGCGTCTGAGGGGAGAGGAGACAACAACAATGGCGTGCAGGTACTTGATTTGCTGTAGTTAGTAAACTTTATTTAACATAGCCATTAATGCACAAATTAGATGCATTACATAAATGCCTGTTATGTAATTTATGCAGCTTGGCTCTAAGAAGTAGCGAGCAACTCACTGAGTCATGTAAAATAATCCGTCAAATCCTGTCCCAATAAAGACGTACTTTGCCTGAATTAAATAATACGCAGCCATGAATGAGCACATGTTGGAAATAAAAGCGCTGAATTGAATTCTCTCTCTGTTGTCTATGATCATCGTTATAGTCTCGTGAAGTCGAAGTCACGTAGTCGTAGATAATCCGTCAAATCCTCTCCCAATAAGGACGTAATTTTGCACGAGTTAAAGTTAAACAATACAGCCATGAATGAGCGCATGTTGGAAATAAAAGCGCTGAATTTATTTCTCTCTCTTTTGTATATGCTCATCATTAGTCTCGTGGAGCCGCTTTCATTTTGCTGTTCACTCATCAGGTTTATGCTCAAGAAATGCTCCAGCACGGCCTCCGCATGTAACTTTTAACAAGATTCACTTGTTTAAAACAAGCTAAATTATATTAACATTTATTATATAACCATTGTTTCGTTAATAAACATCTAAATAAATACATCGCTATGGAAATTAATGATTTATTATCTCCGCGAGCGATCGCAGTTTGAGTATAGTTCTGTGTAAATGCATAGATAAACCGCGCTGTCAGCAGACATTTCATAATCTAGAAGGACAAAAACATTATTAATAATTCTGATATAACATTCCAGTTGAGAAATGCAATAAAATGCGATGTTTTGTTTGTTATATTCCAATATTCCAGAGAATATTATTCAGTGAATTAACATTATCCAGTGAATTATTCTTGACTCTGTAGGCCTATTAAACAGCTTATAAACCTACTAAAACTGTAGTTTAAAATGAAGTTGATATGACTCCCGTCCTTTATTTATTTTCTCCATTTGAAAACATTAGACATTCTACATTTATTTTGCTTATTGTTAATATTAGTGTTGTTGCTGCTGATGCTTTTTTATAAATAAATTGCTTTTTGTTTTTTTATTGTTGTAATATGAAGATTAAATTTAACATTAAAGACTGTTAATTTTCAACACTTAAAAAAAAAAAAAAAAAAAAAAAAGACTGAAAAGCGGAAAAACCAAAGTGAAGTATGTTCTTACTTCACTCACTCAGTCAATTATTTACTTTATAACAGTAAATAAATATCGGTTCTGCATATCGGTTATCGGGCACATAGACATGAAAATAATTGGTATCGGTATCGGTTATAAAAAAATCAATATCGGTCGATCACTATTACAGGCATGATGAAATGGAAATGAATTCGACCAATCACCGCAGATTAGCGTCACACAAAGGAGGGGTTTGGAAAAATGAATCGTTGAGCGAATTGTTTGGGAGTCGTTGAGCAAAAAAGGTAAAAATAAATGCATATTATAAGACAATGAAAGTGTTTTTTGACATTGCATGCATGTCAACCTGTTGTTGTGGACTCCCAAAACCAAAATATGAACCTTTCATTACCCATAATAGGGGCACTTTCATACTATCAGGGTTCCCACACTTTCATGAACACCAGATTCAAGGACTTTTTAAAGCACAATTTATTTTATATCAAGCACCTACCAAATTCACACCCCAGCATATGTAGCGTCATGAAAGACCTGATGAAAGAATGATGGAGTTACAAACATGTTTACACTGTGTTTGGTCGTACAACGATTACACTACTTGCCCACCGCAGCACCGCTCCTACTGTCGTTTTACTTTTTTCCCCCCATTTAGTTCAGCTGGAAAAACATATGCTACACTAAACTGAAAACGTCTGCTCTGCCCCATACACCCAGAGTTGCCAGGTCTGCGTGAAAAAACTAAACCATGCCAGTCAAAAACAGCCCAAAACAGCGCAATGACCATATCCCAAATATCAAAACTCAAAATGTCATTGCCATACCAAAAATACATATTTTAAGTTCATTATCTACACTGATCATAAAAACAGCCCAAAGGCTTCTTACCAGTGGCCCTCTTTCAAAAAAACTTCACATCTATCACAGTTTTATAATACATAGAATGCAAAATGTTGCAATACAAGCATTTCAGTCAAATGTAATTTATGCAGTATTTCAAAACTTTAACCCATGGGGGGAAATAAACCCATGGCAGCAGTTTAAAAGCAGACAAATTCCATGGTAAAAACAAGGACTTGACAACCCTGCATCCAACACAAGCTTCAGATTTGACTGATCACGGGTCGAGTGTAAGGAGAGATGACTGACAATGGTGGAGGATTTGATTCTCAACAGATCCTGAGCTCATTGACATACATCTGATCTTGTAAGATGTGCTTCCTTTACACAGAGAGCGATTGATCGTGAAATCGAAAGTGAAAGTGAACAGCGAGCGCTCATTCAAATGTGATTTCAATACCCTGCATATTGGGCCTATTTACACCTAGTCACTTAATGCGTTTTCTGATCAGATATCGGATTTGTTCAAATGTTTCCATTTACACTTGGCTACCTAAATGTGTCTTCGCAAAACGAATATAAATCCTGTCTTCAACTCCTGCGCTATATGCCAATTTAACGGAGTTCACGTCAACGAAAACAGATACAGTATGTGGTTTCAACAACCAGATGCATTTGCACTTGTCCAGTTTCATCTGGAATGCGGCCCAGACCACCTCCTGAAGTGGTTTGAGCGATTGGGTTTAAATCCGTCTCGAAAGCGTTTCGGAGGGCATTTACACCTAGTCTTTTCACGATAGGATAGCTATCCGATCAGAGAAAATGCATGAAGTGACCAGGTGTAAACAGGCCCATTGATAGCGGCTCCCTGATGTGCAAAAATTACATACAATATTAATGTTTGCGGGAGTGGGCGATAATGGTCAGAAATTCAGCGGAACTGGCTCTAGGCTGCGAATCAACACACAATGCTAAGTTTTTTTTTTTGTTTTTTGCGCTACCCCATCTCCACCCTCAACCATTAATGCGGTTTCATTCCATCTTTGACAGCACATAGGACAATTTTTGAAATAGCACCATAAAAAAAATAAAAAATAAATAAAATAAAATAAATAAATAAATAAATAAATAATAGAGAGAGATATATATCTCAAATTTAATTCAAGCACTTTCAATGACCTATGTTTGTTTTCAAGTACTATTTAGGCCTTGAATCCATATGTCTGAAATTCAAGTACTTTCAAGAAGTGTGGGAACCCTGTACTGCGTTTCGTTTCCTGGATGATCCATGACTGTCTTTCTGTTTTGTGATAGTTGTTCATGAGTTCCTTTTTGGTCCTGAGCAGTTCAACTGACTGCTATTCTTCAGAAAAATCCTCCAGCTCCTGCACATTCTTTGGTTTTCCAACATTTTCTGCATATTTGAACCCTTTCCAACAGTGACTGTATGATTTTGAGATCCACCTTTTCACATGGAGGACAACTGGGGGACTCATACATAACTATTATATAAGGTGAAAACATTTATTGATACTCGAGAAGGCAACACAATGCATTAAGAGCTGGGGGGTGTAAACTTTTTGAATTGGATGATCAGGGTAAATTTTACTTATTTTGTCTTCTGGGAAACATTTAAGTATTTATGCATTTCACCCTAAAACATTCAGAAGAAAAGTATAAACTGCAGCCTTTTAGACTAAATTGCAGCTATTTAAATTTTATTTGAATAAATTGCGCAGTTATTTTCTCACGTAAATTAACCATGCTTTTACTACAAATAAAACCAAAAAACATGGTTACTATAGTTAAACCATGGAAACCACAAGTTAACCATGGCTTTGCTACACTAACCACACTTCAATCATGAAATTTGTAGTAAAACTGTGGTTATACAAACGATTATCAATGCATCAAAAACCATGGCTGCTACACTTTTACTATAATAAAACCATGGTTAATTTTCATAAGGTTTAGTTTTACGTTATGATTTAATTATTAGCTTTACACCAACTCACAAATTACCAACAGTTCCCTCATGAACCCCCTATTTATGAAACCATGCCCTGGAGTAGGTTCATCTCAACTGACCTGCCAGTCTGAGAAACCTAAGCACTCTTCTGATAAACAGTAGCTATAGGACTTCATGAGCACTTTTTATCCTAAACACCTTGCAACTCACTAACTACTAAACAAGCTGCTCTCACCAGAGCATGGCCAAATCAAAATGCCACAAAGCATGTTTATGAGGCATTTAACAAGTGAACGAAACAAAACTCATCAACGTTTGCCTTTTCCCACAGCCACAGCGAGTTTACAAGAATTGTCCCAGTTAATTCACCATGGCAAAGTGGTGCGATAAAGCATAATCACCCAGATTCATTAAGGACTCATTACTGCAGACGAGAAGAGTTTTCCATGGCTGAGATAGCAGGAACGGGACATATTCTTGATTCTACCGATGACATTATTGCTACAGAGGCTTAACAAATGTCCATTTTGTGCTGGGCTGACAGTTTCGGCTGACAGTTTCTGCTGACTAAAGAAAAACAGAGCTTTATTACTCATAGAAGAGCTATTGTGTGTATGGATAAACAAATGCAGTCTTCTACAAAGCTCTCACTGTGGCATGGCAGAGATGCGTCCTGTGGAGAGGAAGAGATGGGGTGCCAGCCAACTGCTCTTTGGCAAGAACTGATCAAATGCATCGGGCACAAATGTAGCATCCTAAAGAGGCCCATGGCAAGCCAAAGAAGCCAAATGGTTTGAGACAATGCTGAAAAACTAGGACATGGACCATAAACTTCCACATTTTGTACTGAAAATTGAATTCACTTTGCAAGGTGCAGATAAAAACGCATTGTGGAACTGAAATGCAAAGATTTCTTCTTTAAAATGCATTGTGGCAACCAAATAAATTCTTTCAGCTCACCTGAGCACAGTATGCCCTTGTGTCGGGCACAGGAGAAGTCATCACACTCGCAGAAGGTGCCGTAGATTTTGCCGAACTCAGATTCGTAACACAGACACTGGTTACAGCTGCATTCTCCACGGCCGCTGCACATCTGCTTGCCCTCGGCCTCACGGCAGGCACTGAGGTGCTGGTGGTCAACCTCACCCTCCTCGCACTCGCAGCGGGCCCCCAGGTAGCCGGGCTCACAACGGCACATCCCGCAGCTGTAGGTGCCGGCGGAGTTGCAGCGGCTGCTGTTGGTCTTTGTGTAATATGTGCAGCTGCAATCACAGCGGTAGTCCACAGAGACCTCCAGACGGTCTTTGAAACCAACAGGCCTGATGGTGAAACTCTTCCTGGTGCCTTTCGGAGGACATCCTCGAGCGTCTACAGTTACGTTGAAGGAGACCTGCGAGAAAGGACAGGCAACTTATTGTATTTAAGGCTAAATACACAAATATCCCAAATCAAAGGCTGCATTCCAAAGCCGAATGAGTCACAGCAGCACTTAGAAGGCTGTCCCATTTCAAAGGCTCCTTCAATTCAAATGTGGCCTTGAAATGTGCGCTTTGTTTCCTAGGCCATAAAGGATACAAGGAATGGAAAAAACACTAATACCTTAACAAGATGCAAATTTATAGATCCACTTAAAGGGATATTCACCCAAAAATTAAAATTCTGTCATTAATTACTCACCCTCATGTCGTTCCAAACCTGCAAGTCCTTCATTCATCTTCAGAACACAAATTTAGATATTTAATAAAATCCGAGAGCTTTCTGACTTAACTGAAATGTTCAAGGCTCCGAAACGTAGTAAGGACATTGTTAAAATAGTCCATGTGACATACAGGTTCAACCATTATTTTATGAAGCTACGACTATGAGAATACTTTTTTTTGCATCATGGTAGCAGAAGAGAACAATTTTTGAATAAACTCCTAATTTTTGTTTTCTTTGCACACAAAACGTATTCTCGTAGCGTCATAAAATTATGGTTGAACCACTGATGTCACATGGACTATTTTAACAATGTCCTTACTACGTTTCTGGGCCTGGGAACATTTCAGTTGCATTGTTGTCTAAGCAGGATCAGAAAGCTCTCGGACTTCATCAAAAATATCTTAATTTGTGTTCCTGAAGATGAACGAAGGTCTTACAGGTTTGGAAATACATGAGGATGAGTAAGTAATGACAGAATTTTCATTTTTGGTGAACAATCCCTTTAAATGGACCAAGGTGAACTTAAGTGACAGTTTGTTGACCCTGTTCACAGTAGGCAAGACTGTCCCCTTTAACAATGCTTAGTTTAACCCGACAGACAGAGACCCTGATTTGGGACACAACTATTGAGTGCTACAGGGGTGACGTTTTTGAAGTTTGCCAGACCTTGGTTCCCTTGACAAAAAGCCAATAGGATTTTCCATTGGCTTTTGGATTATTGCTGGATCTGTGAGCAACAAAATAATTTTTAAATAAGTTTGCAAAAGCATGGGTATATATACACAACTAGTCTGTAAAAGCAGACCATTTAGTAGATGAGCTTTCGTGCATGGCGTAGTGTTTAATATCCCCAAAAGACTGTCCCATTGTAGTCCCATTTAGCCACTTGTTGGCAACTGCCTTTTAAGACACATAAAAGCCTTATAAAAAATAAATAAATCACAAGTGGGGTATTACTGACGTATTTAATGTTGCATAATAAAACATGAAAATCTCTTGAGCTTGTGTTAACCACAAACTTTTTAACCAAAACATTAATTTTGGGACAACTAAACCAAAGGTTCAAGTATGCAAACTCAGAGGCTTCACTAACTGATGTAGATCATACTTGTCAGATTAATCACAGACCTACAGACGAGAGGAAAGAGAGACTCCACCCTGATGATGACCACCCAGAGGAAGAAGTCTAAACATTAGAGGCTTCACCCTTACTAGCCTAGACTTGATCAACAATCAATTAATTTATGGTAAGATAAAAATTCAAAACTCATTTCTCAGATTTAGTATTCCACTTGAAATGTGGTTTAAGTGTCTTACAACTGCACTGGATTTATGAAACAAAGTGCTAAAGAGCCTTTATCACTTTATCAATTCTTTTCCCAGAAGTGAGCAAACTTGATGTGCGGATCCTCAGGGGCAGAAAACCCGACACTTTCAAAAACATGTAGCCTGGCTGGCCTTTGATTCAGAACCGCCCAGGGGAGTGGACAAGCCCGACATGCTGTGTCTGAACACTTTGAAGTAATGTTTCACATCACTGAGCCCTCCAGACCCAAGAGTTTAAAGCTCAGAGCCAAACACTGGGCTACAGAGGGTCATACTGATGGAGGTAGACTAGAGGCTCACGTCTTCTTAATCACAATGAAAGGCTAAGGCAGTCAGAGAAGTTATTTGAATGGAAAAGGGGTTGCTGTTACTTTGACAGCACTGGTCTCTCTACAGCGAAGTAACAGCCTAAAGAAAACACACATTCAGTGTAAAAATAGAAATGGAGAAGAGACTTGAAACAAAAGGGAGGCAAGCAAGACAATTCATCAAATATTCAAAATGTCTATTTCTGTACAAGAGTACTTTTTGCTGTTATTCATGTAGAAAAGGTTCTTGAACTGGCATCCCAACTGTGCATGAAATCATGAATAACTGGTAACATTTTGGACCTGTCCAACAATCTCAATTCACTTATGAACAGAGTTTTATTTGTTTGTTGGTTTCAATTATGTTCATTCCAATATGCTCAAGAAACATGTCTCATTACTATCAATGTTGAAAATATTTGCGCTGCTAAATATTTTTGTGCTAGATATACAACTGGAGTATTCTGCAAGAGCAGTTGAGATAAACTGAAATAAATATTAGATGAAAAACTGTTGCATTGGCAACTAACTGAAGTTAGTTTACATTGAACTGGAAAGAAAAAAATTGGAAAAGTATAAAACTGAAATAAAAATTAAACCTACATAGCACTATTAAAAAAAATAATAAATGAAAGCACATAATTACTACAATTAAAATGAAAAATTAAAATATAAAACTTAATTACAAGAAAAGCTAATAAAATAAAAAAATTAAAAATTAAAAAAAATCAGTATACAAATACTAAAATAACACATTGGCATCCTAAACACCCTGTTGGGGTTTATTTTTGTGATACCTGGTTGGATGGTAATAATTCCCATTTAAAAAAAAAAAAAAAAAAAAAAAAAACAAAAAAAAAAACACTAGTAATAGGTAAGAATTACATAATTACTATTTGAACACATATCTAAAATATATTTCTATCTCAGTAAATTTGTAGTCGTACTCCTGTACACCTCCCCATTTCATAGTATTCTTGCATTTGCACAACGGTGAGCAGAGCTTTATAAATCCATGGCAAACAAAATTTATCCAAAAGTAAACTAATGTTTCCTGGGACACCAGCCAGCTTAATATAGGATTAGACTAATGTGTTTTGTATGGAGCATTTTAGTAGTCTCTAGGGGCTTGAATCTACTTCTGTGAAAGGAATCTAAGCTTAACTTTAGAATCTGGGCTACCGCCTCTGTATCTAAAGCCTGTGTTTTTCACCCAGAAAGAGCCCTGCGCCATTGTGCGAGTCCATTGAAATGCAGCAACAGACTCCTCAGAGGGTTCGGCGGAGGACCGTAAGTGACACATGGTATTCTATTTGGGTTGTGCACCCCTTTCTAAAGGCATGATTGGCACTTGGGCACGGTGTGACAAATTTCCCTCGTGGATGAGACAAAAAGGCCCTGGATCTATAGGAGCGGCCAGAGAAAATTGGGTTGCTCCATTCAGAGAGGGTATTCAGCTCTACCCCTCAACTTTCCCTCACAATCCTTCTCTACATTCAATTAGGCAGAATGGGAATGGTACAGGCAAGAGTGGAGAACTCTACTTGAATCCAAGGGTCAGATCACTGCATGGTGACATGTACCAAGTAGTCCTATAGAAGTTTTACAATGTCAGTCTAATTAAGAATGTATGGGAGATCCAACAATACAAGCCACACCATATGAACACTAAAGCGAAAGCCTTCTTTCAAAGTATCTGTTAATACAAGCACTGTTAGATACAACTTGTGTGCTTGACGCTATGAATCTGTCATCTGCATGTTATGATACGGTAATATTTAGTTCCTTAAATCCTAAAGAGGGCTCTCT
This sequence comes from Spinibarbus caldwelli, assembly GCA_039654775.1. NCBI lineage: Eukaryota > Metazoa > Chordata > Actinopteri > Cypriniformes > Cyprinidae > Spinibarbus > Spinibarbus caldwelli. Next base: position 16,375,045 of record CM077233.1, on the reverse strand, counting down.
TAACTATTTTACACCAAACAGTGCAAGTCTGTTGTGGCTGATACAGCATAATGACGTGTGAGTGCAGACCATAAGCATATCATTCAAAACTTACATGTTATCGTTGAGTAAATAACACTTCATCTAACACAGGAAGAGCCAAACAATATGCCTAAAAGAGTCTGGCAGTATTTAAGCCATGTTGCTTGTACCTGCTGAAAACCGCAAGAGTTACAGACCCACAATCTGTGCACAGAAAGAGTTTGAAATCTGTCAGTCACTGCATTTGGTTTTCAAGGTTATTTCTGGCTCACATTCTAGATCTTCTTGTATCAATATGACCAAATTTATGATTCTTCTTATGTAATCACCAAAAATGCAACTGAGCTGGAATGAAAAAACAAGCCATGTTCTGAAATAAATCTCACATTCTTTCCATTAACACCATTTTGCTGCATTTCCCTGTCACTCTTTCATTTCCTCAAGGATAGGGAAAAAAAAAATCTGTTTTCACTTCTAGGACATTATATGCAGGTCAACTGGAGAAAGAAAGAAAGAAAAAACAAACAAACAAACAAACAAACAAACAAACAAAAAAAAAAGGTTCAAATTATGCAAACATTATCTGAACATTTTGAAAGACAGTAAGGCCAATAGCTTTTGTCACATTCTCTAAATCCTCATTAAGACTGAAACAACCATCAGTCCCCTTTTGGTAGTACGAGGCAACAGGATACAGCACCCTGTGCTTAATCCAAGAGGTATAAATAAGATCTGAGCTCCTTGCCATAGACTTCACATCAAACACTCAGGTTGCAGACAGAAGGACAGGATCAGCTGTGATGTGTTTTAACAGTTGGTGTAAAAGGCACAGGCAATATTTGATAAAGTATAAAGTACTAACAGTGTCACCGATTTTGAGGTCAGCACACTTGCGGAGGCCGGTCAGGGGCTGGCCGTCTTGGCAGGTGGCGGTGAAGGCCAGATTGAGATCTTCAGGATGGTCCCATACGCTCAGCTCAACCTTTGACCTGATGTTCTACATTAAAACAAAAACAAAATCATTCACAAAACACAAAAGCATCTAACATTCACTGGTAACAATTTCAATAATGGAGAAAATCACATTCTTGGTTTCTATAATGCTCTATAGCACCAAAAATAAAATCACAAAGATTCAATCATATTCTTGGACAGCATACTACCACTCAAAACAACACCAAAATAGATCATATCTGTGACAGTAATCATAGCCTTTGGTATTTTGGCATATTTTGGTGTATTTTGCTGTAAACTGAAAGTCAGGAGAGATAACTAACCGGGTCAACAACAACAAAAAAAAACCTGACTTGATATTTGGTCAGTGTTTGTGACAAGTCATAAACTGATTATTGAATTTCTCTTCATATCTTAACATCATTCATTTTTTTTTTTTTTTTTTTTTTTAAACAAAGCTGTCTTATGATGCTGTTTCCCATGACGCTTAATTGTGTTCGCAAGACCTCAAGGCAGATGTCCAGTGGATCTACTCTACTGTACAAAAGTTTAGGGTTAGTAAGACTATTACTGAAGTAAGTTCATAAGAACAGCATTTATCTGAAATAGAAATATTTGGTAACATTATAAATGTCTTTATTGTCATTTTAATGTGTCCTTGATGGCTAAAAGTATTCAATTCTTTAAAAAAAAACAAATAAAAATAATAATAATAATAATAATAATAATAATATTATATATATATATATATATATATATATATATATATATATATATATATATATATATATATATATATATATATATATATATATATATATACACACACACACACACACACAACAAACATTTTTGAAGTTTGTGTTATTCATATGAACTTACGTTTTAAGTTAAATTAAGTTTATATAAAAATGCATGAGCAAAAGTGTCCTCCAATACAAAAAAAAAAAAAAAAAAAAAAGCTCTCCACAATATCTTCAGACAACATATTTTGAGTCCATTTCCTAAACCACAGCAGCGCTTTAAATACAGCAAAAAACACAGAATATCAGATCTTCATTAGACAAAAATACCAGACTACAAATATTACAATGTGAACCAAGGCAAACATCAAATGTTCTTCACTAACTAAAACAGGAAATTCCTCATCTTATGTAATCATGTGATCACGCAGTGAAGACACAGCAAAAGAGCAAAGCTTTCCTAAAAAAAAATAATAAAATAAAATAAATAAATAAATAAATAAAAACACACTCCACAACATCATCTGTTCCTAATTCAATTCCTAACCATTTATTAGCTGAAATAATCAGGGTAATCAGTTTGGCTGCCAATTAAACTGGAATCAATTTGTACACTTTATATAGTACTGTGCTGAGTTGCCTGACCCTGAAGTGTGTTTACCACATTCCCTACAAATAAACAGTGCGTTCATAATGGGCTGTCACTATATATCACAGCTTCAACCTTAAACTAGGGCTGGGCGATATATCGCATGCAATTGTCACACGCATCTCGTCAGTAAAGCCAGTTCTGCGATAATGAACGTGATATTGCATAGCTTGTCAGTGAACTACGGCTCTATGTATTAAATGCCGCTCCATTTGAAAGTAGGTGATGGAGATTTACCACTAATCACGGAACCGGCTTTACTGACGAGATGCACGTGACAATTTCATTGGATATATCGCCCAGCCCTACCTTGAACCATAAGATACACATACTACACACTTTACAGGGAACAAAAGCATGAAGGGATCAGCCTTTGGGGTCAACAAGAGCCCATTTTCTTTTAAGTGCACTGTAAAAATCCATCCACAGTACAAGATGGTAATAAGAACAACTTACATTGTATGCATTCACAATTAGCTGAATAATGTTTTTGGAGTCTTGGTCCAGAATTTCCACTGTAGTCCCAGGGATCAATGCTGTGAGATTCTACAAGTAAAAAGACATTGAGAACACATTAAACACAAAACAAAACGGCTCAACATCAATCAAAATAGCTTATGATGAATGAGAGATACCTTGTAAAGAACATAGTGTCTTTTGGTCACAGCAAAGATGAGGAAAATATTGTTTTCAGCCAGTTTCTCTCCAAGTAGAGCGAGTGAAGGGTAGTCCTGTGGAGAGACGCCACATGTCCATACATCAGTAAGATACATTTATTCAATCCCTCACTCCCTGCAGCACTCTTTCTGTTGGGAAGTTTGCAAAAGGAAGCCATTGCTCTTCTGATTCCCTTCCATGGTTTCCATTATCCTTCCCACCCATTTCCTCTGTATTCAGCTACAGGCGTCCTCTGCTACTGACCTGCCTGAGAATCAAAGGATTTTGTGCTCAATCTCTTTGAGTGATCAGTGATGTGTTAAGCACATTTGAGTAACGTTTTCTACAGAACAAGATGGATTCAGAAATATTAAATCCTAGTTTGCAGTAGAAAGCACACACTGCTTTTGTTTGTTTTCCTTCTGGTTGAGCGATCTCTCTCTCTCTCTCTCTCTCAAAACACTCAGCTGCTTTGGATGAAACCCAAACTGCACAGAGACGAGCACAGCATCTGTTCTTGCACTTTGACATGGATGACAAAAAAAAAAATTAAAAAAAAAATTAAAAAATAATTATGAATATACAAGCGATGTCAACTGGTCAAAAGAGAAGGAAACAAGTGCACAAAACCTTCCCATTAAAACCTAAACACATTTGAAGGTTTCTTAATACAGTTCAGAAAACAGAAACCTGCTGGGGTGTAAGCTTTTCAGACAATCATTATATGTTAATCTCAAGCATTTATGGCTGATGGCAGTTGAGGACAAGCAAATAAGTGTGTTTACAATAAAACCAATCTAATTTCATACAGACAGTCAATTTATTTACCCAAATGTGTCTCCACATAAACTGGATGAACATTTGTTTGATTCAAATGATGCTTTGCAGTATAAAAGCTTTACCATCTTGTTTGCAGCACTATACTCGTTCTTGTCGTTCAGGTGACACTGTCCATCGTGAGGATGCACTAGTCCACCGAGCTTGCCATCCAAAGCCAAGTGAGGGACGTCATCAGTGGCAAAAACCAAGAGATGATAGGCCTCCTTCCTCCAGCCAATCTTCTCCTGCCACAATGAGATTAAACATTCATTTATGCCAGCCTAAATTGTTCCATGTCTCTGGTCACACTTTATTTAAAAGGTCCAATTCTCGCCATTAACAAACAATTAACTATGACTTTTGCCTCAAACTCATAATTTCCTGCTTATTAACAGTAAGGTAGTTGTTAAGTTTAGGTATTGGGTAGGATTAGGGATGCAGAATATGTGCTTTATAAGTACTAATAAACAGTCAATATGTTAACATGCTAATAATCAACGAGTTAACAGTGAGAACTGGTCCCTCCCTGTACTAAAGTGTTATCATATCTCTATACCATGTTCATATTAAATTGTTGTACATGTACACAGTGTTTCTGTATAGTTGATGGATCAGTTAAGTTCTATTACAGAGTTGTCTCATATGGATATGCATTCACATATGGAGATTATTCAAGTTTTTCCAAATAAAACAAATTTACAATCAATTTTAGGAAATAGACTTGTTCAAAAATATAAAGTTGAAGTAGTAGAATAAATCAGTAGCCTACATGAAATTGAACTGTAAAGCATTTTGGTCATAGTTTTGTTTTTTTATGCATGCAGCTTTTATGGCCAAATATTAATTAAGAGACTAAACAGAATTTATACTTATATTACATTTGTGTCACAACACAGAACCATTTTAAATATACTTTCAAAAAGAAATGCAGGCAAAATGCATGTTTAAAATTGGTGACCAGTACAGTTTCATTCATAGATGCATACAGGTATATATTTTACCTAAAATCTAGATACAAAAAGTCCACTAACTACTCAAATATCAGACATCATGCCGACTAACATTTTAGATGGCTGAATATTTAAAAACAGGATGTTCAGGCAATTCTGAAAAAAAAATGAGAAACATGGCAAATTCAACACACAAGTTCTGACTAGTCTCACTAAAAAGAACGAGCACTGATTAACACGTATTGCACAGTGAATAGATGGGCAAGGCGCTCCTCTCTCATTCAGTGTAAACCACAGTCTCTTTCTCTCATGCATGCTGTGATCGTGCCTTTCATGCCAAAGCAAATATTTTTACAGCCTATGATGTCACGCAGTATTAGCGTGTCTCTTTTAGGACTCAGACACCTGTATCTGTTCTGATAATGCTCAGATAGCACAGCACAAAAACAAGACATTCTCTCTATTTTCATTAAACCTTGCTGGACAGGCTGTCTCTATAGGGAGCTGAAGGAGTCAAAGAAGCTTAGTGATGAAGCGGCAAAATGACCTGTCTTTACAGACTGCTTACCTTGCAAACTGCAGCCTGCAGAATGGCATCAAACCCCCCCTCTGGTGCGTCCCGGTTCCGCGACACCATCTGCTTCTGCACTTCTTCATTGAAACGGTCAACCTTGTCCGTAAGAGATAAGAGGTGACGGAAGCCAAACGTAGGGACGCAGTTTGGGAACAACTTATATCTGTAACAAGATAAAAATGAGAGAAATCAGAAGCTTAAACAGCAATACTGAAATCATACATTAAATTAATGATAGTGTTTTTGATATTATATTATTATAAACTTCTATTTTTAAATTTAAATATACATGATATTATCCTTTTAAAACCAACGGAATATTTATAGTTTTATATATTTTTTATTATACACATTAAAAACTATTCAATTTAAATACCAGCACCAAAAACAAGTTTTTTTTTTCCCCAATTTTAATTTAAATATGCATGTGCAAAAAGGTTTTAATTAAACACAGCATTTTATATGCAAATGGTAGAACAGGTTATGTATAAAATATTGTTTTTAATTAGTTGAATTACTGAAATATAGTCAGATAATAAACAATTTATAATTGTAAAATATTATTTTGGAATATTTTACTTGTTGGGAAATATGGTATAAGCTTTGTGATTTGTCTGTATGAAATCTGTTGTGGTACAGTGAGCATTCAAGAGGACTGAAAGCATAACCTACATGGTCACTGATGCATGATGGGATGTGGGCTGCATGGGGTAATAGCTTCTCTAGGCCATGTGCTGTATTGGCTTTGCAACCTCAATCTGCTCTGTCACACTTTCCAATAAGTCTACCATTATTTTGCATTGGACCAGAATGATAACCACCAGTGAAAGTAGGACAAAATATCTTAAATGTTTCTCTTAACTAAATTAAGTGTTTACTTTAAAGTGTGACATACGACTGTGGTTAACAAGTCCAGAACTGTGGCATGCCGAATGCTTTTTGAATTTTCAATGATGCACTTTCCCCATAAGACAAGTCAACGCCAAAGCAGGACTATTTTTAGTATCACAAGGGAAAGAAATGAAGACACATACACTTCCCCAGATGAGAAAGTACTGTCCAAACAGTTCTCACTAACGAGTAGCTGTTCTCTCCATTGCATAACAAAGGGAATTAAAGGGCAAAAGGCGCAAGAGCCTTTTTGCATTTGAATTCAGATATAAGGAAAGCCAATCGCAAACCTGTTTACACCTCTTCACACATCTGTGAGACGTCTCTTTCTTACCCATTGCACGGATTGTCCTGGTACTTGGGGGCTGTGTAGGAGAAGGGTGAGATGTTCTTATCCACAAAAGAGCCAAAGCCAAGACGGAAGTTACTTGTAAGCTTCCTCATTTCCTCAGCCAGTTTGGTGCCCAGGTTGCGGATTGTGTCCAGATCGTCCTTCATGGAGAGCGAGAGGTCCATCAGGTAGTACAAATCAACGGGGTAGTCTTCTACAGGACGCACTTGTACCTCAAATGAGGTCTGGTCACCTGAAGGATGCAAGAGTCATTACACTGACATGCGAGATATCTACAAATGTTTTTATTAAAACGTGACCACCTCTAAATCAATCAGAAGATGCATACCAGGCCTTAAGCTGAGAGAGATCTTCTGTGGGTATATCTGGACGACATCATACTGGGTCACCCCAGAACCTTTGGAGCTCAGAGGCTTGCTCCGCAACAGAGAGCTGCCACTCCTGGGATTTTCTATGAAAGGGGCATCACATCCTCTTTTCTGTAAGTTCTGGCTAAAGTCACATCGTGAGTTGAGAGTTCTAGCTTGTCCAAAGTCCTGAATCAGGAAAAAAAAGATTGCTCTGGTGAGTGATGCGAGAAAACCATTAAACCCACAAATGCAGTGAAATACAACAGTAATGCTCTCAGCAACCTGTAAACAGTCAGAAGTTCTGGATTATTGATTGATGAAAATGTATATTTAAATCAGTGGCCTGTGTGCCAAACTAGACAATATTTGACTAGTCGATGATGGCTAAAAGTACTGTCTAGGTAGGCAGCTCAGTGGGTTTTGTGACATCTTCTGTCAATCACAGTGTCTCGCGCAGTACCTCTTGCGCGCACCAGGCGCAGCTCGGGTGAATGAGGAGACATTCTTCACAAGATGTAGCGCTGCCGCTCATGCAAACATTAAGACCTAAACAAATCATTGCAAGTCAAAATAGGTATTATGAATGTGCATTTAACACTCTTTTTTTTCTAAAGACATTACAACTGAGGAATACTACTACACAAGTGATTTATGCTAAGACGAAATATACATGAGAAACGATACACAGTTACAGAATTGACCTCCCCTCATTATCACGGTGGTGAAATAAATACATAAATGAAAGACTAAATAGATTATTACAAGAATTAGGTGGAAATTAATTTTCAAACATACAATTTACTAATGTATTTATTTTCATAAAATTCACATTTATTTCATATTTACTATTATGTATTAAATCTATTTGCATTGTTACTTATCTAAACGAAACCAGATATGGCATTTTGATGACAGATGCACTTTTACTTACATTCTGATGCACTTATACTTACCTTGGACGCTGTGAATAAATATTTCCAAGACTATGTAAACTAGAAAGGCCGAGTCACGTGTAAATGGGCAAGGTTTCCACATTATTCCTTACAAAATCAAAAGCCCGTTCAAAGTCAAAAGAGTTCTTTTGTCCAATTGTATATATATAAAAAAAGTTTCTATAAATGTCCGTTTTTTATATCGTGAGTGGCTGAGATCTTCTTTGTGTCCATCCTCTCCGCATCACAGCAGCACACACATGACTGAAGTTAGTGTTCAGTGCAGACAGCTGCATTGATGAACACATGAGTGAAAACCGAGGCGATGCAGCAACTCTGAACAATAATCCACATGCGAAGTTATTGTTACTGTCGCACTCTGTCTGAGGTCCACTGCAATAACTCACCATTCACTGCATCCATACTGAGTTTCACATCTTCATTCGCAAACACATTTTAAACTTCGTAAACAGACTGTTTTACTCATCATCTGGTTGTTTTCAGGTTCAATAGTTGAGTGCCTGCAGCGTCCCTCATATAACTCTAGACTCCGCCTATGGGAGAAGAGACTGGACGTTTTTTCCCAGTTTGTCCAACAAGTCCCGCCCCCCACGCTGGGATTGGCTATTAGGGCGACTTCAAACCATGCACTGATTGGACAGTAAACAAGTCATTCAAACGTCCTTGCCAATAAAAGAAAATAGCATTCAGGCGAAGGGCGGGGCTAGTCAGAAAATGAGGGGAGAAAGTAACTCCAACTAGGACGAAGCAGTTTAAAAGGACATTTAACCCTTTAATTAATTGACCTTAGTAACCCAATAAAGGTGTTTTATGGACTGAACAATCATAATTTGCTTTAAAACATAAATCAGTATCTCACATAAAACTGTCGAATTACATTAAAATTGCTGCATGCTGTTTCTTCTCGTAAAATTAGATTTAGAGCATTTTGTAAATATGTCAGTAGTACATTAAACATTTAAATCCTTTAAGATCTGGCTTGGAAATTTCATCCAGTGGAGTCAGCAGTCACGTGACCATCACTAATTACATCCCCACCTGTTCCACAGAGAGAACTGTGGGAGAACCTTTTATAGGTACCTCCAAGAATAGAAAGTGGTTCTAGTTTTACCTGAGCTGACAGGAGTGATAAAAAAGGGTCCCTCCACCACTGACCATTTTTACAACTGCAAAAGACCCCTCATCACATGACTTGAAATGCTCTGAAATTTCCACATTTGAAATGTGCAGCTCTACACTGAGCCTGGGCTTGCTTGCACTCATCAAATCATTCCAGGAAACACAGGAAAACAGTTTTATTCAGGAAACACAAGGAAACTTCTGTATGCACTTAGCATAACTGATAACAGCAGAGATGAAAACCTAAAAAAACAGAAATTAATTCCAAAATAACTCCATTTCCAGGAGCAAGCAGTGTTCTGATTAATGAATCAAAACGAAATGGCTGTAGAAAAGAGTTAGCTGAAAAAAAAAAAAAAAAAAAAAAAAAAACACTGAACTGACAACTGAAATCCAGTCATACTGGTCAGGGAACTATTTACAAGGCCTTTACCACTGCTTAAAACAGCACTAACTCAAATATGTGTCAGAGTAGAGGCCTGTGTGAGAAGCTCAGAGGTCATATCCACTATAGATGTCAAAGGAAGCCCACTGAGGAAGCCCTGATGCTTGGCCCGCAGTTCCAGCAGGGCATCAACTATCCTCTGGCGGCCTACATTTGGGTGGCGCTCTGACAGCCAGGCCATGATTGTGTAAAACCTTCCCATGGTGGCGTAGTGCTGTGGCACACAGGTGCCAGAGGCTGTGGGCGAGTCGCAGACATTGGTTAACCTCTCCACACTACAGCGCAGCCCCTGAATCAAAAACATAACGACATCTTAAAGGTTTGGAATGAAAAAGCAAAAATGATTTTAGCAATAATTTATTGAAAGAACATATACATAGTAGTATTTCAAAGTACTAGTGATAGAAAATTAACTAGTTTTAGACAAGGCAAGCTTTCTAAAAAGCCTTCCACTTCATACTTACTCCAGGTGATGAACTGTAGGTTACACCCTTCGTTCCCAGTCCATCCCCGGCAGCTTCTGCTTTATGGGTTTTTGAGGTGCTGTGGGGCGGACCACTGATCAGTTTAGGATCAGCTGAGGCAGGCCCACGGAGTTGCACCACCTGGACAGTGTGGCCTTGGAGGGAGCACCCGTGTAGATCTTTAACTGCTGCCTTGGCATCGCTGGGGTTCTTAAGATAAACAATAGCTGCCCTACATAAGCACAGACAAGATTGCATTTCATTAATGATAATCTCTAATAATGCTTTAACGCCCAGAACTACTGCATTCAGCATTACTACAAAATCTGTAAAGATTAATATAAAAAAAAAACAAAAAAAAAAACATGATCTTTAAACATGCTACTACACAGTTTGGGTGCGGAGCTGTAGGCTCTTGATTGTTGCTGTTCCGGTACAATGAGATAGATAGGCAAAATGAGTAATCATACTAGTTCATCAGCAAGGTTTTCCTGCAAGAAACCTTATGAAACTATTTTAGTCCATGGTTATTAACGCTCTGATACTTCACTTTATAGGTTTGCTATTTACTGAGATTGATAATTAGTGTGTCTAGGAAAAGTGTAATGCGGTAAATCCCATTTCATTTGAAAAACTCCAAAATTCGATTGTGATGGTGTTAATATTTTATATCTTAAATTGAACCAGTGGTTAAACTCAGCGTTTGGTCATACACGGGAAATGCTTACCTCATATTGTTGCTGAAAGTGGAGATGCAGACATTGGTGGCACTGTACTTCTCAAACCAAAGCAGCACTTCATGCTACAGAAAAAAAAAAAAAAAAGGAAAAAAAAAAAAAAAAGAGCATTTAGTGGTGGCTGCTACCTCCTAGAGACCATAATTAACTTCACATTTGTATGCATTCTACCTCAGTGATATTGCCAGGCAAGCTTGTAATGCACAAGAGGGTACTGTGGTTTGGTTCATCTTCATCAGTCCCTGTGAAAGAGTGGCAAACATGAGAGTCAACTAAATCAATCAGCCAACAGCAATAAGGTGCTTTCTTAAAGAACAGTATTTCAGCTTCACAACCATACTTTTACGCTTATATAACAGTAGTTTTATATTTTGTTACATTTTGTAGTCCATACTTTCTTTCCTTTCATTCAGTTTCTCCATTTTTCCATCTTGATTTGGAGACCCAAGTTCCTCTTCGGCATCAAACCAAGCATCGCTGTTATTCGGATCTTTGATGACACCTACCATAGCATGCATTGAAAACACTGCTGAAAAATGATTCCGCTTTATTTCTCTTTCTTCAGTTTGAGATTCATACCAGGGTTCTTCTCAGCGGAAGCTCCTGGCTGCTTGGGTAAAAAGACCAGAGCTTTATCTCGCTTGTTGCGGTCACCTTTTGTGTCATCCTATTCAGAAAGGACAAATACTGGCCAGTCTAAATGTAACAGACTCATATTTCAGGTACAATTATTGATTCATCACAATTTAATCAAATAAATAATAGTGTGTGAATGAACTACCACAGCAGCTTCAGTGTCCTGACAAACTTCAGTGCTCAGTGCTCTCATCTCTTCACTTTCTTCATCCACTCTGTGGCCACTTGTAATGGTACTATACATAACGATATAATACTCTAAATTTACACAAACATTACCCATCAAACAGCAAAATTCAGTATATAGTGTGACGAAATAGTGCTCAGGCAAACCATGCTGATATTATGTGGGGAAAAGGTACAGTAAAACGGCGTACAGGACAGAAACTGTGTTTTCATATTTATTCATTCATCTATACTACTGCTCAAAAATTTGGGGTTGTGAGATTTTTAATTTTCTTGAAAGAAGTCTCTTATGCTCACCAAAGCTGCATTTATTTTGAACAAATATACAGTAAAACAGTAACATTGTAAAATATTAAATTTAAAACAGCCGTTTTCTATTTGAATATATTTTAAAATATAATTTATTCCTGTGATGCGAAGCTGAATTTTCAGCATCTTTACTGAAGTCGTCAGTGTTACACGATCCTTCAGAAATTATTATAATATGCTGACTTGCTGCTCAAGAAACATTTCTTATCAGCGTTGAAAACCATTTCATCAGCATTCTTTGATGAACAGAAAGTTCAAAAGAACAGCATTTATAGAAATCTTTTGATTATAAATGTCATTACTGACACGTTTAATCAATTTAATGCATCCTTGCAGAATAAAAGTAGTAATTAAAAAAAAAAAAAAAAAAAAAAAACACATTATAATAATAAATATGGATACTTGTTTGCAGATATATCCAGGAGGTTTTGATTTGACTGAACCACTGTCACTGTCTACACTGTCACCCTCTAGCGTCCTGGCTGTGAAATGCAGTGTGCAGCACAATGTTCAAGGTTTCCTATCATGCTTTCTTTGACATCTCAAACAATACAGTGGTGACCAAAATTATTAGAACACTACTTTTTTTTTTTTTCACCAGCAAAAAAGTTAAGCCAGTTATTTCTATCTTTTGCTGTAGTGTGTCAGTAGAAAATATCAATTTACATTTCCAAACATTCATTTTGCCATTTTGTTTGCACAAGGAGTCTGACAACAGCCAGTGCTCCACACAGAGATCAGATCTCATCATCATCCAGTCTGTCTGGAACGACATGAAGAAACAGAACAAACTGAGACAGACTAAATCCAGAAGAACTGTGGCAACAAGATGCTTCAAGAAACCTATCTGCAAAGCTACCTGAAAAACTATGCGCAAATGCACAGACGGCAAAAGCTGCTTCAAACACAAAGGATGGTCACACCAAATGTTTATTTAATTTAGTTAATAGAAGTTAATTGATAAAAAAAAAAAATAATAATAATCTATTTATGACATTTTTGACAGCATCCTCATTTTACAGTATTTTTACACCGGTGCCTAAAACTTTTAACAGTACTGTAGAACTTCTGTGAAAAGGTTACTTTCAAGGATATTTATTTGAAACATCATGACCACCTACCTTCCTGGACAGTCAAATGAGTTTAAATGGGCCTCAAGCACCTGAAATGACAGCTCATTACCAATTACGGTATATATATATACACATACATACACACACAGTATATATCTCTCAGGTATGATACATTTCCAAACGTTTAACAAATCCAGATTTTGTCATACCGATGCTGGGCTGTAGTTTGCCCTTGTAGCTATCTTTTCAGAGTCTACTGACAGGGGCTTAAGGTTATCCAGAGGAGTGTCTGCTAGAATCTGCTTCCTCATCTCATGGTAATCTTTCTGTAGTGTATTCAGTGTTTCTGCAATGCCGTCTGGCAGGCCCTCAGTCCTAAGGAACATACAAAAAATAGCTGACCTCAAAGCTTAGGACAGAATACCTCAATAGAAAAGTATTGAATTGTCGTAATACAAATCCTTCTGTGAGCCATCTCTTACCCCCAAAGAGCACTTTCACCCAGTGGGGAGGTGAAGTAGCGTCTCCAGCAGTGCTGCTGACACATGACAAACTGAAGAGCGAGAAGACGCAGTTCTGCTCTTCTCACTCGCTGGGCACAGTCACATCCACAAACTCTCCTGCAGTGGTCAGGGCTGAGAAGAACATGACATCATCCTTCTAGGCATTTTTAAATACATTACTTCAGTGAAACCACACCAAATGCAGAACAATGATGAAGACTAAAGCACTGTTTTACAAAGATAACTGTAATAAGCTGTCAAAAGGGGGCGCTTGATGTCCCAGAAAGCAGAAACCTAAGAATGTTTAATATCTTACTGAAGACATTTTTACACTTAAAAGTATAATCTTCCTAACTTTTTAATTTCAAGGATGTGTACCTTATGTACAAATGGAAATCCTATACAGCAATCTCTATATAATCTCTAATTAATACAAAAAAGTAACATTTACCACAACAACAGCGCTCTGAATGCACTTATACAGCTTGTTACAGTAGTTTGGATAACATTTTACACTTGAAAAATTACACTGAGAAACATTAATAACTACTAAATAAAAAAAGAAATCTAAATAATTATTTAAACACCGATCAACACACATACATAAAGCACATCAAAAACGCTAAAGATGTGCTTGCTTGATGCACGAGCACCAATGAGGTTTGTTCTTGTGTCAAGCATGAAAAGGAAGCTCAGCTGTTATGATAGTCGATGAGCTCCATGTACAGTATGTGCATTGATCAAAGTGACTAAAAGGCTAAATTAATTGTTCATCATATAAACTGACTGCATCAATTCATACTGATTACCTTTACAGTCTTATGAACTTTCTTAAGTGTCAAAGTTTGGTGAAATGCACTTTCAAATGAAGCTCAGAAATCTTCATCACAAAGTATCTTCATTAAAAGTATCTTGGTTTGTGTTTAGAAGATGAACAAGTCTTATCGCTTTGGAATGAGATGAGAGTGAGTAAATGACAATTTTCATTTTGTGGTAAACTAACATTTTCAGCAAATTACCTTGCCTTTCTGCTCTTCGGTTGTTTCAGCTCATCCGTTGTCTCCTTTAGCTTTATGAATTCCTAGGAGTAAATGATGAGCACGTTATACACAGCTCATTTGAAAAGAAGAAATTACAACTCCAACCATCCCATTTAGAAAATATGATACCTCTGTGAGGACATCTAAATCAGACATGCAGACTTCAGTAATGGTGTTCTTTTCAGATGTGGTTATTTGCACAGTCTGTGCATCTTTCTCATGGCTGACAGCTAGCAAGTCTGTGTCAGTGGCAGCATTTTTCAGTTGGAAGATCTGATCAACCTCTGTTGCACATGTAGATGTGAAACAGGCTCTGAAATCACCACAGGCATCTATTATTTGGTCCACAGAAACTGAAGCTCCACATTTGGATTTCAGTGAAGGTCCCACATTGATCTCCTCAATCTGTTGCTCATATACTGAGTCATGCTTCTTTCTCACGTCTTCTTGAAGGTCTCCTGACTCATTGTCCAGCTCGAAAGAATTGCCAAGGCAAGAGAAACAATCGGTAGAGTTTGCAGCAGTGGCCATGGTGGCATTTGATGGTTCATCTGATAGTTCTGTACTGCCTTTGGTGGCCATGACTGAATCATTATAGGCTGCCTCTGTACTCCGGGTGCCATCGCTCCATGCGGTATGGTCTAAGCTGGTGTTACTGAAACTGTAGTATTCTGGCATCGCTTCCTGATCCAGATTGTGGTAATCTGCTTCTTCCACTTGTACATAAGATTGGTTTTGGTAATTTTGGGTATAGTCATTCCTCTGAACCTGACGCTGCATATCCAGCTCCATATCGAGGGAGAAATTCGCCTGGGTTGTTGTGTCCTTAAAGTGTTTGGTGTCCTCCCTGTTCTCTACTTCCTCCCACAACTTAGACAGGCACTGGGCACGGGGACACATTCCTTTACTGTATGAAGGAGGATGTGCAGCAGGGCCTCCATAATCATAGCTCTGTTGCAGCTCAAATTGTTTCTCATTCTCTGAACAAGAAAGCAATAATCAGTATTCTAGCTCCTAGTGAGGTCTCAAAAGTTTATGGCAGGACTATAACATCTCACCCGACATACAGACTTTGCTTTCTGAAATCTCAATGTGAAAGCCACAACATCTGCACTTCTTGGAACCAAATGGACAACTGGTTCCACAGTTTTGACACTGGGATGCACCATAAAACGATGGGTACCTTGACCTTTAACACACACACACAGACACATATGCATGCATATATATATTTCTGCTTTCTACTTTCGAGAGCAACCACCACATCTCAAAATCCAGTCAACAGACAAAGCATAGAACCCTTCAGTCCCCACCCTTCATTTTCTAAATATATCTTTATTAGTCAATAACTGTGCGGCTCATTTCCACTATTTTTACATTTACAATACCTTTGTAATCATTTATCACTCACTTAAAGTTAATCTTTTAAAACATTAATTAAATAACTTTTTAATGTAATATTAAGCAAATCTCAAAAAGACTGTCATACATTATAATGCTGTGATACCTAAATTCACTTGTAACATTTATAATGACCAAAATTTGTTTTTTACCACCACTTATTAATTTTATTTGGACAAAATACAGAACGTTTATATTGGCCATTATTGGCTGTCAGCCATAACATGAAAATTATTATTGTCTTATCAACATTAGGCAGAAATTTAAAAAGTTGCAATTAAACAGAAATAGCGATAGCTCTTTTCTTCCATATTGTGAGGTACAGGAATGGGATGGATTATAAAAAGAGACAAAAAAAATAAAAATAAAAATTTTTGGCCGGAACTTGGTTCCATCAGTTGAATTGAATAGAGGGAGATCTGAATGTGAGCTTGCTCGCTCGATTGTGAGCAGTGAGTTTAATGAGACTAAATTATTTGAGAAGTCATCGGAGAGATGTTTCACGAGAAGATCGAGTTTTGATTAAAGATTACCAGGTCATCAGAAATAATGTTTGAATTTTCATTTCATGCCGACTTCAATACTGGTGCATCCATAGCACCATTTATAAAATGTATCATTAATAAAGCATAATGATAAAACTGAATGGTAACAAAAAGAAAAAAATAAATAAATATAATAATTAAAAATAATAATAATAATAATAATAATAATAATAATAACTTACTTATTTGATGACATAGTTGTTGGAGGGGGAGTGCAGTTTCCTCTGTTTTTTGCTAAATTATAAAAGATATATTTTACACAGTATACAGAATGCTTGCTGAAAAAAATAAACATCCAGTCTTAGTAATGTTTTACCAACTGAACTCACATTTCACATAAACATACTGCCTGTCTACTTGAAGTGCAGGGTGTTTCTGTAAAATTGGCAGAAGCCCTCCCTCTTCTGTGGATGAGAAAGCACAATTTCCCTCTAGACCCGCATTTTATTTACTGCTCATATGTTTTCAATAATTAAAGGTCATTTTATAATGTATATGCCCTTACTTCTAATTAAGGTTCTGTCCTCTGCTGTTAAACATAGGAACCATTTAAGCAACTTTGGATCTTTGAGCTCCAGATATTCATTGGCCGAGACAAGCTCAAACAGTGACCTACAATATAAGATGCACAATTGTCTCCCTCAAAGTTTAAGGCGCAGTGGTACTTCAAATTATATTGATTCAAAGTTCAGATCTTAAAATTTGATCTAATGCAAGCACACTGATTTGTATGAGTAAAAGATTGTTTGTGAAATTTCTTACTGAAGGTGTAGTTTTGTTAAACAATTGTTTACCTCCTCAACAGAGACTTCCTTCCATCACTGGAGTACAGTGGATCATTGTAAAAGCCTTGAGAGATGCACAAGAAATTCAGCAACACTGAGTAAAAAAAGATATATGACATATGTCTGATTACACTAATTATCTGATTCACATTTTTAGCTTATATTTATGACACATCTAAATTATCTATCTGCTCGCCAAGTTTTTTTTTTTTTTAATTAAGAAAACTCCATGCAGGAAGGAAAAATTGGTAAAACGACAATTTATTGTGAATAGGATAACAGGATATGTATTAACGTAACGTTACCCAAAATACGCAAGTTTTAAAGCCTCCTTCAGAAATGACCAACCCAAAACCCGACTTCTTTGGGCTCGATATATCTTACCATTAATCTCGTTCACTGGTCGTTGGTCGAAGGGCATGACTGGCCACATGGCTCTGGCACAAAGATCCTCATATGTTCTTATTGAATGTGACTCAAAGACGAACGGTAAGACGACAGGTTGAGGGTACCACATCTTCTGAAACTAGTTAAATGACCAAATTCAAGAAAAAGACAGTTTGGATATGTTTGCACCAGTTATTCAACAACAAAACTACGACAGAGCTTGTCCACCTCAGATAAAGCGCCCTGCTCATGATTAACGATAAGCGCTGCAGCTGCGCGATTTATTAATAAACTGGCGCCAGGTAAGCATGCAATTTATTATAAATTCATATTTTATTCATATAAAATCAACGATTCATTATTTTACGTCATGACGTATTGCATTGTAGCGTCAAAATTGTCCTTATAGCCATTATGATGCAGGCACACATATCTGTTTATGACCGTTCTTTTCTTGTTATTTATAAGGATATTTATTGTGATTTCTTGTCTCCAAGTTCAGTTTAACACAACCACGATGCAGTTAATTAAAATAACAACAAAAATTAAACCATAAATATAATTCACATTAAATTCTGAAAGTCATCTTTTGCCTCTGGTTTTACAAAAACAGACATGGCTACATTTTTGCAATTTGTATGGCGTGTCCCTAAATTAAGTGCTAGGTATTAAATATGGTAAAAGTCGGTAAAGATTTTTTAATAAAAATTTCTCCTCCGTCCTCTACTGACCCTTACAGAAAGCTGTTTAAACCAAGTGCAAAACAAAACCGAAAATTATTGAATTATTTATGAATATCTTATTAACCAAAATCATGAGACTCTTTAGTTGTTATATAACCAAATATGGCTTTATAAAATGAGCATAGGTTCCTAGTGTGCAGATGTAGCTTGGTGGTTAGTAGCGTGTAAATGCAGTTATTAATATGTCCACTAGAGAGAACACAAACCACGATGAATGAACCCGCTTCATGACTTGCATTGGGTTTATAAGCAGGAAAAGCCTCTTAACAAGTTATTGAAAAAATAGGAAAAAGAAAAAAAATAAGGAAATAAAAGACGCGGCTTTCCCTGTGCTTTTTTCTTTACATTCAAAATCATTTAAAGAATAAATGCTTAAGTTATTATATCATAATATGGTAAATAAAACGAATTACTTAATCAATTAAAATAAATTGAAAGATCAATGTCTAAATAAAAAGGTCAAGCTCTGAGTACCTGGCAAGAATTGCGTGGTCGGAAGTAAAGTTCATTAATTAAAGCATGTATTATAATCACAGTTAATTTAATTTCTGTCTGTGTCTCAGCAGGTGGACAGCTGCTTACATGGCAAAATAAACAGTAGTGAGTTAGATCATGTCACATCTGTAGCTCTGTCTTGCTCCATTGTACTAAAAGACGTACCCTAATCAAATGGTATGCATTAGCTGTCGGTCTGCTAAGTGAAATCAATACTTCACTAAAACAGTCATTAGCAGACCACAGTGCAAAATATATGTTAATGGGACTAGCCATTAACTTCTTTGCATGAATGTATAAATTGCTTACAGTGTTTTTCTCTATTGCATTAGTCAGTTATAGACTACAGCATGAAGCTGGCTAGAAATAAAACCGTTGTGTTGACTGCAGGGTTATTTACAAGGAAGTAGGTGGGTTCAAAGGTTAAGTGCCTTTCTAGAGCAGAGGGGGGTAAGGAATGTTAACACGGTGATCTAACATCAGCCTCAAGCTGGAGAATCTCTGTTTTCAGTTCCTGGATGAAATTTATCAAGACAGAGTGCAATTATGAATTCAATATTACTGTGAGAAAATGCTCAAAGTATAAATGCACTGTGTTGTGCAAACAGTATACAGCTCATAAATGAGTTTGGATGAATAATTGAAGCTGTGGATGTTATGGCATAAGTGCAAGATATAGTATCACACATGCTGCTCACCCATCCATACAAAGTTATTAAATAATCATAGATGGGAGGCCTACAGCATGACCATATGAGCAGACACACATTAGCAAACCATCTAAAGCCCTGATGAAAGGGCAGAGCAGCCCCTGGGACAGCAAAAGGCTTTAACTGAATAAAGGCTGATCGATACAGAATAGAGTTTCAGATTCAGTGCAAGAAAGCAATAGCCAGCCCATTATCTAAAACAGCCTTTATAGTTCTCACATATGAACAGAATAATATATATAACATAAGGTATATAAATAATTAAATTTATATATATATACACACATATATACACACATATGTGTGTATATATATGTGTGTATATATATATACATGTGTGTATATATGTGTGTGTATATATATGTGTGTATATATATATATATATATATATATATATATATATACATTTTGTAACTGACTCAGCAAGGATGCATTAAATTAATTTTATCAAAAGTGGCAGTAAAGACTTTTATATTGTGTGTGTGTGTGTGTGTGTGTGTATATATATATATATATATATATGTACAGGTGCATCTCAAAAAATTTGAATATCGTGAAAAAGTTCATTTATTTGTAACTTTCATATATGTGAAACTTTCATATATTCTAGATTCATTATGTAAAGTAACACATTTCAAAAGTTTTTTTGTTTTCATTTTGATGATTTGAGCTTACAGCTCATGAAAGTCAAAAATCCAATATATCAAAATATTAAAATATTTCCTAAGATCAATCAAAAAAAGGATTTGCAAAACAGAAAAGTTCAAGTTCTTTAAAGTATGTTCATTTATGCACTCAATACTTGGTCGGGGCTCCTTTAGTACAAACTCCAGCATCAGTGAGGTGTGGCATGGAAGCGATCAGCCTGTGGCACTGCTGAGGCACTATTGAGCCTTCAGCTCGTCTGTATTGTTGGATCGACTGTTTCTCATCTTTCTCTTGAAAATATCCCATAGATTCCATATGGGATTCATGTCAGGCATGTTGGTTGGCCAGTCAAGCACAGTAATATCATGGTCAGCAAACCACTTGGAAGTGGTTTTGGCAGTGTGGGCAGGAGCTAAAGTCCTGCTGGAAAAGGAAATCAGCATCTCCATAAAGCTTGTCAGCAGATGGAAGCTTAAAGTGCTCCAAAATATCCTGGTAGATGGCTGCATTGACTTTGGACTTGATAAAACACAATGGACCAACACCAGCAGACGTCACGGCACCCAAAATCATCACTGCCTTCGGAAACTTCTCACTGGACTTCAAACAGCTTGGATTCTGTGCCTCTCCAGTCTTCCTCCAGACTCCAGACCTTGATTTCCAAATGAAATGCAAAATTTACTTTTATCTGAAAAGAGGACTGTGGACCACTGAGCAACAGTCCAGCTCTTTTTCTCCTTAGCTCAGGTACGATGCTTCTGACGTTGTTTCTGTTTCAGAAGTGGCTTGGTAGCCCTTTTCCTGAAGACGTCTGAGCATGGTGACTCTTGATGCAGGTCCACTCCTTGTGAAGCTCTCCCAAGTGTTTGAATCAGCTTTGCTTGACAGTATTCTCAAGCTTGCGGTCATCCCTGTTCCTTGTGCACCTTTTCCCACCCAATTTCTTCCTTCCAGTCAACTTTGCATTTAATATGCTTTGATACAGCACTCTGTGAACAGCCACCACTTTCAGTAATGACCTTCTGTGACTTCTGTGTTAATGATTGTCTTCTGGACCATGGCCAAGTCAGCAATCTTCCCCATTATTGTGGTTTCAAAGATCAAGAGATACCCGGAATTTATACTCTAGGGATGTTCATTTAATGAAACTCAAATGTAAATATTCTAATATTTTGAGATACTGGATTTTTGACTTTTGAGCTGTAAGCTCTAATCATCAAAATTAAAACAAAAAACTTTTGAAATGTTTTACCTTACATGTAATGAATCTAGAATACACTGAAAAAAAATATTAATTGAATTTACTACATTTTTTTTTAAAGGTAAGTGGTTCCAATCAATTTATTTTAGCAACATTGAAATAAACAAATTTAGTTGACTAGCTTTCAACATGTTTTTATTTTTTAAATGTAGCTAAAATAAATTGTTTGCAACCACTTACCTTAAAAAAAAAATTTGTATACCCAGTACAGATTATATATAAAAAAAATAGTATTTTTTTCAGTGTATATGAAAGTTTCCCTTTTTGAAATGTTACAAAAAATAAATAAATAAATAAACAACTTTTTTCATGATATTCTAGTTTTTTGAGATGCACCTGTATATATTTTCATATTCTTCTAGACTTCCTATTAATCACAGAATTCTAAAAAAAAATGGTCATGGAAAAAAAAAAATGGAAATCACTGTTTCCACAAAAATAGTAAGCAGCACAAGTGTTTTGAACACTAATAATAGTAAGAAATGTTTCTTGAGTATCAAATCAGCATATTAGAATGATTTCTGAAGGATCATGTGACACTGACGACTGCAGTAATGATGCTGAAAATTCTGTTTGCCATCATGAGAAGAAATTACATTTTAAAATATATTAAAATAGAAAATTGTCATTTTCATTGTAATAATATTTCACAATATTACTGTTGCTGTTTATTTTTGCAATCTTGGCAAACAAACATTAATAAAGCTTACTGACCCCAACCTTTTGAACAGTACTGTATGTATATTTATATATAAATGTATATATAAATCAAACATGTGGCTACTGTCACTGAAATACTTAGATCTGGGAGAAGAAAAAGCAGAACACAAGAGTGCAAGTGAAGCAGAATGGACAGTTTATTGTACCCAGTACAGATTATAAACTCAGCAGTGTAAGGTACACATTGTGAGGGGGACAAGGTTAAGCCTGTACAAGTGCAGACAACCCTTCTGTGGTGGATATTGAGACAAGTCCCTCATTCCATGAGAAAACGGTTATTTTAGAAGCTGCACCTCTCATTTAAAGGCACTGCTCTCGAACCCACCAGGAAAGGGTGTCCGGTAACCACTGGTGTGCAGTCACTGCAACACAGGGATCCACTTCAAACATACATAGGGTATCTGTTACAGGCAGAACTATACAGCTTATACAATAAAATCAAATAAATGCAGACTTTGCAAAAATATATAAGTTCATCTTTTCAAAAAAAAAAAAAAAAAAGGAAAGAAAAGAAAAGGAGAGAGAATACAAATGCAGAGAACTCCACAATTTCTTCTTTGTCCAGCATAAAGCGATATGTTAGTGGACAGCTGATCATTGAATACGTCATGCAAAAGGAAGCAGTGGTCTTTCAACAACTTGAGATTGGCAACGAGTAGCTGACCAGGAAAATGTATTTTTCTTGTACCTTATTGCATGCAAGGCCCTGATACTCCTGCTTTCCTGGTGCATTAAAATATAGAATGATGACAAATATAATAATAATAATAATGTAAGAGGCTAAATGTTGTTTGACCTTCACTTACACTAAAGCATGGAGAAAGTCTGACTAGTGCATCCCTTTTGAATGTTGTCAAGTGAGAAAATTATATGTACTCTGTAATTCAAATCTTGGCTTTTTGGGAAGTGAAAACTAAAATTAAATAGCGACAGGCGTACAGAAATACATTTAAAATGGGTTAACAGTCCTGTGAAGTTGACTAAATATACTAAGAGTGCCTCTGGTTTAACTTCACATCAACAACCCCTGGGTTAACCAGCATGAAAACAAAAAGTTAATATAAAACCAACACATGACAAAGGACTCAGAACAAAACCAAATAATACAAAAAGAACATGTTCTGTATTCCTCAGCATAATTAAAGCTGTCCACATTTAGTTCAACAAAAAGTGTTGTATAAAAGCCAGCTTTCTAAAGAGTCTTAACAAGTCTGAAGAAACAAATGGGTCATTTTTTCTCCTTGTAAAATAAAGCCCTTTTGACTTCCTGTCTACATGGTTTGGAGGTAAAACAAAATTAATTCGGACCAAAAAGGCAACTATTAAATAGTGCTGCATTTAAGGTTTTTTTTTCTGTGAGGATGTCTCTTAATAATTCGTTACCAATTTTTCTTTTTTAAAAAAAGCAGATTGTCAAAAACAGAATTGCTACAATTCTCGCAGTGAGATCTGTCAGTCTTTCGGCACCGGTCGGCTCCAGCTCAACCTCTTCTTCTCTGTGGCAGTGACCGTGTGCCACAAGGAAGGTTTAAGCGTGGGAAGCCAGCTTTCCTCACCTCCTTGACACCTTTCTCTCGCCTGAGAAAAGGTGGCTCGCAGATTTCTCCTCGTTCTTTTTTAATGATTGGGAGGGTTAATCTGGAAGTGGGCAACAGTTCAAAAGGAGTCGAGGCAATAGGGACAGATGTGTTTCAGTCAGATCAACAGTTCAGGCTCAGTACACGTAGCCGTCAGGGAAAGGCATCCCAGCAACACACTGCTCGCTACCGTCCACCAAGTATGAAGCCCCCTCGTCATAGTGCACCAACGGAAGCGTGTCGTCGTCCACTCCGGGCAGGCCGTCAGGGTCTGTTTTAAGGTTGGGCCTCTGGTTGTCTGGGAAGGCCATTGAGAAGAGGGCCTCGGGATCACACACAAATTTGTACACGTACCTCTCTCCAGCGACCTGAAAAGAGAAAAGAGGCATTATATTATCCAAAACTTTTTTTAAAAAGTGGACAAATTACAGCAACTATTGTGATTATGAGCAGAGCATAGAGTAAACAAAACGTGAACCTGCCTTTACCTTCTGCATAATTCCCTTCTCATAATAGTAACGCAGTGAGCGACTGAGTTTGTCGTAGTTCATGGCCGGTCTGTTCTTCTGGATGCCCCAGCGCCGGGCCACCTGAAAACACAGATGATGATTGTCATTTCATTAGCTGTTTCAATTTAGTTGGCAACAAAACTTGGAACATTGCAAAAACTCAAATCTAATGGTGTTCAAGAGAAGTACACTGTCACTTTAAGAGAAATTGGTTGTAGCCACCATGAAAGCCACTGTGGCCTTGTGAAAAAAAACCAAAAAAAAAAAAATCAATTAAATTTACTTGCGATGTAGAGCACACAAACGGTCTGACAAAATGTTAAGAATTGGCAGATGGCTTTTGTCAGAGTGACAGTGTCCGACAATAATATTGGCAAAGTATTCAGACAAGACTTGCTTATCAAAAAAGTCATATGACTACCTCAACATCTAGGAACTAGGAGCTTTGTAAGTGTTTTAATTAACAATGTGTGTAAATGTCTTCTTAAAGAGGTAATTCACCACCAGGGATTTTATTAAAACTTGGTTGTCTATGTAGTTGAATTGCGAATTTTTTTTTTTAAATCAGTGCTACATGACAAGAGAACAGAAAAAAGGCTGTGGAGTTCTCTTTGGAAAGGAAAAGTATGGAAACTTCAACACCCATAATGCACGGAGTTCAAGCTGATTGTCTGTGGTGGGAATATAAAAATGTGGAAGTAAGATTTGTAGCTAAAAAAATAAAAAATAAATAAATCCCTGAAGCTGTCAAATAAACCAGGAGATCTATGATGAAAAAAAAAAATAAAAAATACATATACTACCAACCATTACCTTTAAATGAATAAAATCCACCTCAAGCATTTTTTAATGTGCATTTTTTTTTTTTTAAAGATGTATTTTTGGCGTTTTTTTGCCTTTTAATAGTTATTGGACAGTGTAGACAGAAAGCGAAGTGGGAGAGAGGGGGCAGGATCGGAAAAGTTCCTCAAGCCAGGATTCAAACTCGGGACGCCCGTACCCCAACAGCGCTTCATGTCGGCTAACTGCCCACAAGGCTATTGGCACCGACTTAATGTGCATTTTAGAATTTTTATTCACATTTTAATGTTTCCATTAGTATTTTTTCTGTTATCCCAAAATTAACAAAATATATGAATAGAAACCCAGCTACTGAAAGCAAGAACATACAGGGCTACTGTAAATGGTGTGTGTGCCTGAAAGAAAGCGAAAAAAAACTGAATGTTGGCGCTCACCTCCTCAGGCTCAATAAGTTTGAACTCCATTCCACGTCCTGTCCAGGCAATGAAATGACCGTTGGCAGGATCATCCAGCAGCGTAACCAGAAACTGCCAAAGCTGGAGGGAGCCACGACGTTGGTAAGGAGGGCCGTCACGATACACAGAGGGCTCTTGCTTTACCTTCCCTGTCAGGAACAAGAATTACGACAATTAGAGTTTGCCTAGAGCAGCGTGAACAAGCAGGGGAGAAATTCCAACACAAATGTGGCTAATGTGGACACAGCCTTCATTTTGCACCACAGTACTAGCTCTCTCTTCAAAGAAAGGGGTGCCCTGGTGAATCTCTACAATGCAGACTGAGCACTTGACAACTACTGAGATGACCATTTGACCATTAACTTGTCTTTGATTTGAAACTATACATGACCTGTTGTGAACTCTTACCTTCAAGTCTCTCGGGAACCACACAGGTGTCGTCGAAATACAACTGCTGATCTCTGTCAAATGAGAAGTCTACAGGCAGAGGGAAGAAACAAAGACACTGTATGTTAGATTAAGACAGGATAAGATGATTTTAGCATGCTGGAGCTGCAGTCATGTAATATATGGTTTAATGGTTATGCCACTTACTCTCATGGTTTTGGTAGAAGCTTGCTGCTCTAAATGAAGACTGACACTTAGGCACTTCTGCAAAACAACATGCAATGGGATTATTAAAAAATGAGAAATTACCAATGATAAATGAGTCAGCAGTTCATTTAAATTGAATAAAATAAATACTATAATTAAAGATAAAACGAAATGAAACTTTAGAAAATTGTTTACTGTTTTCAAGGCTATTATAGTTGACTAAAACTATACAAAACATTTTTGTTACTTGAAACAAAAATGTTAATGGAAATAAAATATATATTAAAAAAAGTGAAACTTATTTTAATTCAAATTCCAATGAAACATTTTTCATTTAGTTGATGCAACAAATAGAAAAAATATAGAAATAAATGTCAAAACACAAAATAAATACTGAAAACAGAAAGAAAAAACTAATTAAAAACTATAACAGTACTCTGTTAATAACACTGTCTAATGAAGACAGTCATTTGGCATATAAACAGAGGTTTTATGGGAGCTCTAAAAAGGCAAGATGAACAATAGTCATTCTAGCCTATTTGAAACACTGATGGAACATCTGGGCCGTGAATGTCTAGCCTCACACATCTGGTAGCGCTGGCTAAGCTCATATCAACACAAAGAAACATGCGGCATTAGCAGTGAGCACTGAGTCACCAAATAGGATTAGCCAGCATGTCGAGATACTGGACCATGACAATCAAGTTTTATCTGTCCTTGAGTGTCCTGGTGATTCGGCAGGCCACTCCACCCCTTTCCTGTCTTACTCTGAGTATGCGATCCTCATTGATTGCATCAGATTCAGCATCTGTCAGGCTGCTGTACAGATGTAAAGACTCAGCCGCCCCATGCAAATGTAATACGTGACGTACACATTTATTAGAAGGATGGTAAGAGGATTTGGAATTACATCACTAACCCGCAAACATAAGCCTAGAGGGATAGTATAAAACTTGGAAGAGTGCGTAAGGCTGAATGTATGGATCACAAACAGAAAGCATAGGGTTACCCTATGCTTAGACATGACAAGAATAAAATATCCTGATGTGGATTATGACCCAACTACCCTGAGATATGATCTCTTAATGCAACCTTTTGAAACTTCTTTCAGTGTCTAGGACTAAATATTTTAGCATGTTAAATTGACAGCCCTGTTTATTAATAATGCTGCACTTAAGGAATGTCTAGGTATGAGGAGCGCAGCCTCCACAGAATGTCTCTTCTTTGCACGCAAAGTTTCTAGGTTTGCATGTGTGCATGCTTTTGTTCGTATACACCTCACTAAACAACGCTAAAAGTCACAGGCCCGTGCAAGCACACAAAATACATTCCATGCCCTCACCCAGACAGCTCTCGTGAAGCCCAGGCAGATTGGGAACACTTGAATACATTTCTAAGAAATGAGACAGTCCTCACCAGAATCAAAGCAGAAGTCTCGTGGCTCTTGCTTGATGGCCATCGGGTGGAAGGTAGCCTGGGATGGGCCCATGTTGGGAACACCTTGCTCAG
The DNA here is from genome assembly GCA_039654775.1 of Spinibarbus caldwelli. NCBI lineage: Eukaryota > Metazoa > Chordata > Actinopteri > Cypriniformes > Cyprinidae > Spinibarbus > Spinibarbus caldwelli. The sequence continues at coordinate 16,347,480 of CM077233.1, read as the reverse complement.
CGTAGCGGGGGTCTAGGAGCTCCTGTTTGAAGCCCTGAGGCGGCACAGGAACCAGGGGCTCGGACATTTGGCGATGGTAAGGTGGCCTTCCATCTCTTGGTGAAGTGCTGGGGACCTGTGGCATGAAGTTGGGTCTTCCTTGGGTGTCAGAAGTTGGGAATGGAAGGCAAGGCTCTGAAAGTTGCCGCTGAAACCTGCAAGACAATAACAGCGTTCAAAAATCAGAAACAACTTTGGAGTAAATGATACAGTGCACTTTCAGTTAAATCTAAGCAGCTGCTTATAATTCAAGGAAGTCATAAACAAACAGCATGTTAAAATATAGATGTGTTAGTCATGTGACACAGGATAAATAAAAGAGCAGCTTAGCACTAGCACTTTAGAGTCTTCTGCTAGAGGCTGTAAATGATGTGCCACACATTCTCCGGGAAGCTCCCAGGAGTTCAGCTACAGGTGGCAGGGCAGGATACCAGCCAATCTATTCCCACGGAGGTCATGTTATTAGAGCCCCCCAGCAGTGATGTACACCACATTTTTTGACCTTATAAAATGAGCATGGTTATAGGGTCAACTGCCATAATATATTATATCACTATCAGATGTTTTTTAAAGCAATTATTTTTTTTTAATTCAGCAAGAATACATTGAATTGATCAAAAATGACAGTTAAGACATTTATAATGTTACAAAAGTTTTCCATTTAAAAAATGCTGTTCTTTTGAATTTTTCCAATGTTTTGTTTCCACAAACATTAAGAAATGATAATAAAAAGAAATGTTTCTTGAGCACCAAATTAGCATGTTAGAATGATTTCTAAAGGATCATGTGAGACTGAAGACTGGAGTAATGACTGCTGAAAATTCAGCTTTTTTTTTTTTTTTTTTTTTACAATAAAATGTATTAAACTGAAAACAGCAATTATAAATTGTATTTTTTTAATACAATATTAGTGTTTTAATGCATTTCTGATCAGACAAATGCAGGCTTGGTGAGCACAAGAGACTTTTTTCAAACACACACACAAAAAAAAAAAAACTTTTTAATGCAATGTAACATCTCAATAAATGTATACACATACTGTATGTACATATTTTTTCCTTCATATTAATAGTAAGAAAAAAAGTAAGCAAAAAATGTGTATGTATATATCTATATCTATGTCTATATATACTCTAAAATTTAAACGTCCTGAAACCATGCAGAGACTCACCTAGGTTCATTACTGAAGTGAGTGTCACAGTTTAGGGGTGGACAGGGTACTGCAAAAGGTGGGCTCTGGCTGTGGTGAGGGAGAGCCTGCTGGCTGGGGGTGGTCTTGGTTATTGAAGGCTGCCCATGAAGGAGACGCTGCCCTAATGTTGAGTTGGATACAGGAGGAGGAGTCTGTTCATGCAGGGGACGTGTACCCAGAGTGTTGGTGGGGACACATGGCGAGACGGGCGTTGAGGGAGGAGTCAATGGCTTGAACCCAGCTGTGGGCTTCCTTTCATAGGCACTGTATTAAGGAAAACAAAGACAATTATTCATCACGCTGACAAGAAGATATCAATGACATTGAGGTGGATATCTAAGAAAGTACCTGTAGCTGTAAAGGCACTTCTCTCCATACGGCATGGGACTTCTATCCTGGCTACAGGGGGAGAGCTCTTTGGAGGAACTCAGTTCGCGTTTGATCTTCACCGGTGGTGGGCCATGAAACATCACTGTGAGAGAAAAGAGCAGAAGGAGATGTTTCTAATGAAGCAGAGCGTCCAATCGAACACATCAACAGAAGTGCAGTGAAACGCCTCAGAAGGAGATTCTTCTCCACCATTAAATCGCCATATTTCACGAGTAATGCCAATCGACTGTGAGGCATAAAAGCTCTTCGTTCTGCCCATCAGTATCATGGTGGAGAACAACACATGCAATCAAAGCCATCCATCATAGCCGAGTCAATACTCATGAATCAGTGTGGTCGTAATTCAATGATTGTGAATGATTTTCCTCCCCGCACTGTAACCATTAGCCCCTGGATCTCAGCATCAAGCTCTCATATCCGGCGCCACATAATGGCCAACGCAACTGGATCCACACGAGTCGAGCCAGATAAATCACCCAGACTGTACTTAAAAGACACGTGGCACGTGGAAGCTCAAAACATTTGTTAAAGTGTTAGTTCACTGAAAATGATCACATCTGATATGCTTTGTGTGATTAGTGATTATTATATGTGAAGAAAAACCTGTTAATCTGTTCATCAGAAGACTTAAACTGCTCTATTTATGTGGATTACGTCTCTTAAGTTTTTGGTGCGTTACATTTTTTGTGGGGTGAACTTTCAGTGGAAGGACAGAAATCTCTCAGGTTTCATTAAAAATATGTAATTTGTGAGAAGTGAGAAGATTTTCTGCTCTGTGGCCATTGAGGTTATTGCTAAAGAAGAGGCCACTGATCATTGATACGGTACTGGGAAAGTGTAGGAGGGCATGGGGTGCCATGTGACGTCCAGATGACCCATGGATACTGAAGACTGTAAGAAAAGTTTGGACTGGAATGTCACATGAAGAAACCTATGGCTCACATTCAAACAGTGCCTGATTTAATAAACAGCAAGTCAGAAACCTTCATAACATTCTTATGCTTTTCAGTAATGCCACACTGACATGCAAAACTGCACCAAAACGCATGCCCTTGTACACACCCTGTCTCCTAGCCTCAACATCAGACGAAAACAAAAACAAACTTCAGAGACAAAACGGGGGAAAAATAACATAAAATGCTCTGCCGAGCGTTCCTCAAGTATTTCCTTTGGCTTTGATTCCTGTGGGCAGGCTTTAACAAATTGGGTGCGTTTGGACTGAGAACCCTCAATGAAAAGAGCTTCAGTATCTGTGGATTTGGTGGGTTTAGGTGGGCCGTGAGGGGAAGCCTTTTCCTCTCCCCCTTCCCGCAGGAATCCAGTCCATTCCAGAGGCTGAACGGAGTGCATGAAAGTGTGAAATCTGATTATGAGCTTGGATCATGTGATGCTGATACCAATCGGCTGATTTCACTGAAAAAATAGGTAGTTGTGGGGGTTCTCGCTGAGAGGATTCAGGCAAGAATGAAAAGAGGAAAGACCATTTAAGCCCTAATAAATCAAAGCACTATTGGGCTGAGTGTGTGGGGATGTTACACCACTGACCATGTTAAAGAGCAAATCAATTACTTTAAAAGTTAATGCATGCTAAAATATCTGCACTATAATAAGAGCTCCATAACTGCTGGCATCTTCAACAACTCAAATCAACAAGATTGTCTGGCCACTCAACACCATTCTTAGTCTAAGATCTCCTTTGTTTCCCATGAAACTTTGGCTTTAAATTTGAGCAAGAGATGAATAATAAATAACTCCAAGAGTTCAGCTTCTGCCGTTTTCCCTAGCCCTCTCTGGACTGCATCCAAAGTACACTGCCAAGGAGAATAAATAATACATCTCAAGGTACTCACAGCTCTCCGACTGGAAATCTGGGACAAACTGTTCATCATCGGGCACCTGAGCTGTGGAGAGAGATTGGAGAGCATGAAAGAGTTGCAAACAATGCTCCCTGCTGATAAACAATCCGCAGATCAATGTCAATTTGTCAGACAACGTTTATTTTTGTATTTTTTGTTCATCGAAAAATGAACAGCCATCTCTGCCAACTTTTTGGACACTGCTGCAAAGCTAGTGCAACGGACCAAATTAAATGGCCAGAGCGTCATGAAAAATAAACAGCAGCTGGGACAAACTGTATCACGAAATTATATATTCCACATGCATATATTATAAGAAATATTTATGAGTCTGAAATATAAATGTCAGCTGCATGACAAAGCAAAAATGACATGCATGAAAATAAAATGTTACAAACCTTCTGCGATCCAGATCTCTTGCAGCTGGCTGAGGTCCTGGAAAAGTTCTACAGATGACAGGCAAAGACAAGACGGTCTAAGAGCATGAAAACCCACTATGATCCAAGTATTTAATAAATGAAAGGCAGCATTTAACAATCACAGCATCGATCAAACTACTGCTCTCTCGCTGTTAATGCATCTCAATAATCAGTTCCATCTGCTAAACATGCATTAGTCATGTTCATTAGGTTGAAATTACCCTCTGTGTCCTGAGCGAGTTCAGTCTCCACTAACTTTCTTTTTCTGTCGTTAACTGCTCGGCTATACGGTTCCTCCACTTGCAATGACTTTTGCTGTGGAAAAACACTTATGGTCAGCGTTGCCTAATTTAATGTTGAAAAACAAAACACCATTAGCTTTATGCATCTACAGAAAAGCAGAAATTTACTTACATTAGGTGGGACCATAAATGGTACTTGCTGGTCATAAAATCCGTCCATGTCACCTGGGTCTTCAAGAAAGCTCCCAGAAAAGGGTCTTCGCTTAAAAGCGATTGTTATATTGACCTCTCCGGGTCTTCTGTTTTCTCTAATGAAAAAAATAAATAAATAAACAGATGAATCATGCGGCAGATCTACTGGACAGTCAAGTGTGTCCCACATCAAAACACCAAGCCCTGCATTCAGGCAGACAAAACCCTCAGATCCATCTGATCCTGTGTATTCATCTTCCCCCTTCTCTCTCTCTGTTGCCCATCACAACATCCCTCCTGACAGAGCGTATGTGTAAAGACAGAGAGAGAGAGAGAGAGAGAGAGAGAGAGAGCTGCGCAATGCAATCCACAGTAGAGATGAATGTAAACCTTACATAAGCAAAGCCAACCATCTGTGCTGCTGATCAGACTATGAAAGGAATCGTGAACATTAAGATAAACTGAGGAAAATGGAAAGCATACATTTCATGTTACACTTCATTGATATTCCACTTATATAACTAGTCCATGAATAAACATTGAAAAATTGAATTACTGGCCAAGCATCTATTCTGAGGAACACTGGATACTAACTCACTGGATCAACTGCACCCTTGGAAGGGGCGACTGTGAGGACCATGCCAACTTTTCTTGTGGTGCTTCTCAACAAAACAACAGCTCTTTACTTGATACTATAAATGTATTTTTTATGTTTATAGTGTAATTATATATGATGTTATTATTGTTTATTGTTGTAGGTATTTTTATGCATTTTTATTATTCTGACCTTTCTTGTGATGCTGTTTCAATAAACAACAATTACTCACTTAACTGTTAAATGAAATAAAAATAATTGTAAAATGTTATTGTTACCCTTTATGAGAAGTTTGGTTTGTGTGTGTGTGTATGTATATATAGACATTTACATTACATTTAGTCATTTAGCAGAAGCTTTTATCCAAAGCGACAAATATATATATATATATATATATATGCTATACACGCACACCTTATAAAATGTAACAATTTTATTTTTTATTATTTATTTAAAAGACGTACACATACAATGAAATTACATATTAATAGAAGAGAAACTATGGAAGTCTAACTAACATGTAAAATAAATACTAATGATTTCTGGGATGTCTGAGAGCTAATGAACGAAGGAAAACTTCAGCGGCTGCGCGTTCAAGCACAGTTTACGCGTAGAGCGAACAAGCTCGCACTTTTTCCAAGCTTACCATGCTTAAAACCACAGCTTTGTTACTCTAAAAATGCATGAAAAAAAAGAAAATAAGTAATAAGTATTAACTCAAAAAACACAAAATAATACCACCAGTAAACGCAAGTCAGGAGCTAACAATTATTTTAAATCTCTATCATATTTTTTTTTTCCTTTTAGAATATAACGTAGATACTTTTCCAAATACATCATGCATTTTGTGTATCATTATGCGGAAATAAGCCGAATAAACCTAGCCTTAAATTAAGTGCTTAAAGTAAATATAAGATATAAGCAGGGGTGAGGACCCCCTGACGGCCTCTTGTTTTTCTCAATGAAGTGAAACTCGATCCGTGAGGGGGGAAAGAGAGACCTCCATTCACAAAACCATACACTGTTCAGGCTGCACCGACCTCACCTATAAATGTCACTAATGCTGCGCGCACAAGCTTCTGTAAAGACTGCAAGGGCGCAAAATATGACAAGAAAACTTCATGCATTAAAATGGTTGCCAAACAGTAAAAGCCCTCTCTTGGAGAAAATGGCGTTCGCTTTCCCCCAAGGCGAGAGAGCTGTGTTTGCAGTTGCAAGCCCAAGATAAATTTACGCGCTGCGCAAAAACACCCGCTTTCGAACAGATGTTTCAGTGAACGCCGTGTAAATATCTGAGGAATGAGGGTTAAACTCACCGTATAGATGAAGCGCCTCTCGCAGTGGACTGAAAAAAAAACACGTTTCAGATTTTAATCCCAAAAGGATGCAGTGCGCGCGTACTGATCAATAGATGCGCTCTCTCCGACTCTCAAAACTTGAATGAGGTTTTGTAAATGGACTGCTCGGTTTTCCCTTGGGCGCGAGAGGAATTTGAATCTGGAAGCCCATTGGCTCCGAGCGCACGTCATTCACATCTCTAAACCAATGATCTGCGAGAATTATTTTGAATATGTATGAGGCGCTCAACGACCAATCGAAGCCCTGTCTGTCCTATTTTTATGAATGGCTGAGTTTCATTCACTTTCAAGATTTTTCCCTGCACGTTTCCAGAGGCTCTTAAAGGGCCAGAGAGCCCGAAGTAGAATCGCCAGCAAAACACATCAGAAGTTGGAGGACAGTTCAATAAAAATCCATTTAATTAGCCAATATTTAGACTAGACTAAAACAAAGCTGAGTTGCACACGAAATAAGGTAAACGAATATACCAGTCATGGTTAATTTCATGTCTCAACAAACTTTCCAAACAGCTCATAATGTGAGTAATAAACACTGAATATTGGTTATTCAACTAGAAAGGGAGGACTAGTTTGCAGTGGATTCTCTGTGGAATTTCCTACAGGATTTTAGAATAATACTTTTCAGTTTATGAGTAGAAAGAAATGTCTACACAACTTGAAGAGACTTTAACGTTTTGTTCTACAAAATAAAACTCTCAGAAAATTAATTAGTAAAAATCTAAAATAAAAATAGACAATGCAATTATTTTTTTTAAATAATAATATAACATGTTGATAAGTTATTATTATTGCTGTTAATATTTATTATTATTAAAGTTTTATTATTATTCTAATTTAAGTTGTTGAATAAATCATAATGTTAAACATGCCCAAACATTAATTTTACTCAAAGTAAAAAAGGTATATAATTAATATAACTATTAATTTATACAATATTATTGTTTATATCTGCTACACAATGAACTGCACAATCTTGTGATGTGCAAGGGATTTACAATGTATTATTGTGGTGAAGGCCAGATGCCCTAGAATCTATATTTAACAAAGCTGTTTCTGTGAAAAAGAGAGGGAGAGAAATTCTGCGTCAAGTGTGAGGAGGATAATCTTCAAAATCCTTCTGGCTTTCGAGCAGAGCCCACTTTCACAGGAGCACAATGATAGCATGAACAAGATGTGCAGTATGCAGTTACTGGTGTCATTGTTTCTCCTGCTTGATGCTGCTAAAGCAGGGCTTTTCAGCTCTGCCGAGCTGTCAGGGTCTCCTTTTTATAGCACCTTTCACTAATGTGGTGGGAGGTGGGAAGAGGGTGGCCAAGAGCATATTCTATTTCCATTATTCTGCTTCCTAAATCCAGAGTGGTGTTGACACAGGCATCAGCAGCACCCGTCTCTTTGATATCTTTTATTTTTGGGACAAATACTGAAATGATCCGCTATCACTCACTCTGATAATGAGAAGGGCTTATTTGTGCCCATGACTGGGTCAGTGTGACAGTTCTGGCAGCCTGCCCTTCTCTGGAAATGTGGGCTAATCCGTGGAAGGAGATGTACCGCACATGACAATAGAGTTAATTGAAGGGTGACGGACAGAGCAGCAAATCAGATTCCTACACCGTTATCAAATGTAACACACAGAAAAAATCTAAACTTTTAAGCCTTGTTATTGTACGTAACCTATGCACTATGACTGAATACACCCAGAAAACTGTGTGAAATCAGCTTGGTACAGACAGTTAATGAAGTGGAACGAAGGTTAACGCAGCCTCGGGCCATTGGTGCTCTCCCAAAGAGAGACATGATGGGACTTGATGACTATTAATAGTTCATGGAGAGATAATTCCTGCTTCATTATCTCTGCACACCCAAGACACGTAGGCTTCGCCCCAGCTCACAGCTTCTTGTTGTGTCATCTGCATTTTTCTTCTAACAGGGCTGTATTTACAAGTGCAGAGGCCACAGGGATGCATGACGAAAACAAACAGTCATACAGCCTCACATGGCAACCATCTGATACCGTAAATAACACTGCAAGTATAGTGATTGTACACCTGAACTATCATGTACATATATTTTCCCATTGATAAGATGCCCTTTTAATATTTATTTGAGTGTTGCACTGTGTGATACACTGCTAGTGAAGAGAGCATTTAAAGTAATATTCTGGGTTTATTAAAAGTTGAGCTCAAATGGCAGAATTTGCGGCACGATTTTAATCACCACCACTACTACCACCAAAAAAAAACAAAAAACAAAAAATATTCCCCTCGATTTCTTTAAAAAAGGCAAAATCAGTGAAGCACTTACAATGGAAGCAAATTAGAGCTATTTTTGAGGATTTAAGCAGGAATGTGAAGTTAATTTTATAAAAGCACATTAATTTTTCTAGACGTTTTAAGGTTAACAAAATGTTTACACACTAAAATCGTGTTAAGCTTGCTGTGAAACCCCTTTTGGAACCTTTATTTTTTAAGAGCGTGGCATAATTTTGAGCTTAACTTGTAGTGAATCTGGATCAGTTTTTTTAATGTATTTCATGAATCCTGCAGGATGTAATGTTTGGTTACACTACAATACCAGCTTGTAACTGGGGCAATACCTTCCAAACGCACCTTTGTACCAAAAATCAAAACTTAAAGGGTGCATATTAGTACCCTTTGAGCATACTCCCCCAATTTTACCCCTAAAGGTACAATTTTCTGAGAGTCTAGAGGAGGCCACAAAATCTAGTCAGCACTCATTACAGATTCTCACTTCGGTGTGCAGGGTCCGCATCATTTACAGTATAATGGGAGAATAACACACGCATTACTTTGGAAAGACTGAATTAGAAAATCTGCCAATGTCTTGGAGTTGCATCATGGTATGATTGAAACTCAAGTGTGCAAGTCTATACAGGTGCAATCATGACAGGTGTTGTCTGAGAGATGAGGCAAGTGTTAAAGTGCACTGACATAAGGACTGAACTGTGTGGATCTTAAGTACCATGCTAAAAGCTCACAGTATTTCCCCAGAGTGCCTCATATCATCAGCACAGGAGCACCGAAATCTGTGATTTATTGTGTGAACTGAAATTCAATCACGTTAAGTAGAGGATTGTGTCGGGTGCCTTTGCCGGATGTGAGTAAGCATCCCGGCCGAGCCACCCAATGACCCACACCAGACGCAAAGCTTCAGTCTCTCCGTTTATTCAATAAAACTCTTTTGTCCATTAACATGGATGCCAACAGCTTACAAGAACCAGAGTAACAGAGTCTAAGTGGGTCTTTCGAGGGCACGATTCACCCTTTAAAACCCATCTCAGTCTGGAGAACTCCTGTCCTTGAACCTTGTTGCCTACCACACAGAAGGACTGCTACAAACCACACTAACTCCAAGGCAGGAATAAGACAGTGAGTTAAGCACACATGTAGAACAACACATTCAGGGTTGATATGGGCTCTACTGCATCAGTGGCGCTCAATACCGCTCATCTGTCCCAGCTAAGAATAGAGTTATACAGAGATAAGCCGTATTGTCTCTTCATATTTAAGTGCAGGATTCTGGTTCACCGTCGTTAAAAATCTTTCCTGGTTTGGTCTCAAGATGCCAGGGTTGGGCAAAATTCAGAACTGAACAAAATCATATTCCTTTCCACTCATGAGTTTGAATTTGAATAGAATTTCCCACACCCTACATGAATTTGAATTGGAATGACAGGAAGAAGAATGCATTGAATTGTAATAAAAAAACATTCAACAGTGAATGCATCCTGGAATAATAAAGTTCTTTCATCCATCCATCGTTCTCTGTCTGTGAGGCCAACAAACCCAAACACTTCTCGGCAAAACTTCCAAAAAAGGCTTTGTCTGGCTGTACAGTTTTTTTTTTTTAGTGACACATGAACTTCTTTGAATTACAATTCATTTTTATTCAAAACCCAAATTCAGATTTAGTATTTGAATTAAAATTTAAAATTCAGTTCTGAAGAAAGCACAACACTGCAAGAGGCAGCACGGTTTGACAGATAAAATCGTGTTATTGTTATGAGAAAAGAGACAGTGATGGGCAGATTGAGCAATCACAGTTTTAGGACAGCAACAAATAATAGATAAAAGCCATCCAGTCCACAAATGAAGACATATGTGGTGTCAAAGACATCATGGAGCCCATTTGTGATGTGCAGGACATTGCTCTATCACCCTTCACTCTGAGAGCGAGTAGGCCGGTATGATGACACTAACAAAAATGAGTTATTGCAACACGGCAAAACAGATGTTGACCTCTCGTTTTTTCCCCCCTATTTTGTTCCTTCATTTGGTTGATTTTTTTTCAGTGACTTGTATTGCAAAAGTCTTTGCTCCAGGCAAAATGTTATTTTGTATTGGTAAGTTAAGGCTATCTGTTATTCACAGAAATGACACAAAAGGTGACATCGGTATGACATTTTCCAAACGTGACATTCCTCAGTCGCCCATCGATTGGCATACATTGGCGCCAAACCTCAGTTTACAAAATACGAAACAGAACAGAGAACATCCACAGAGGTACTTGTACAATGAACATGCTACTAACGGATTGAGGAAAAACACAGTGGGTAGATACAAGGGACCTGGATAGGGTCCAAAAATATAATCACGTGAAACTAATAAAGTAGCAACAATCAGCGTGGTCTCTCTTCAAGCAGACGTCTTTGTCTTCTTTGTTTCAGCAGGCATGCGGTGGTTAAACTTTAGAGAAAATATAAACAATATCTATATATACATGACTGTTTAAAATCATTCTAAACTGTAAAATGAAAAGTAGTTGTAAACATGCACTTGTAACCAAACCGCCATTTTTTAAACACCAGACTGTCACGCAGGATAAACCATCTGTCCAATGACCACAGGAACAATGGGGCTCTTTTAGCCAAATCCACCATTAAGTTCTATGATAAACTGACTCGCTGGCTGGAGGTGAGCGTCTGTTCTGTGGTCATATGGAGAGATTAGCATTTTTTTAGGACACTGGCATAGCTTCTGCGGTTCAGTGTTCTTTAAAGGGAACGTTAACCTGCTAACCCTGGTAAGAGCTCAGTTTCCAAAGTCGACACCTGAACTTTAAGTCAATCTGACCCCAGTTCTCTATTGGTGAAATATATATATACACAGTTCCAACACAGACCTTTGCACCCTATGGCACACTGCGAAAGCATCTGATGATCACTGCATGTTGATCTATATCAGGCACATCTGCCTGATGGCTACAGTCAATCATGTGACCCATTAGCTAATCTCTGATACTATATTAAGTTATACCTTTAAACACATTCATATATATGCACACAAGGCTCTGGGATTATATGAATACTGATACATAGTGGGCATCTCTAAGTTAAATACTCGACGGGCCTTCTCAGAAGGGCTAAAAAATGAAAAAGCTCACTTTTTGGATCTCTAAGTCACTGTTGTTGACCATAACCGTAAGTAACTTCCATTCTCTGCATTCATCTGGGCCACTTTCACACCCGCTTGACTGTTGACCTGAAATTGCGAGCTGATGTTTTCATGCTGCAATTAGGAATAGTGTTTCACTCCCTGAAATAGGAAGTTAAATTTAGGCTCCGTCCATGCAGCAGTAAATCAAACCCCACTGCAGCAGCTTGTTGTGACAGACGAGGACCAGAGGATTCAGTGTTAATACCAGCGCTGGATCGATTTCAGCCCGCCTCTGAATGGAGATGCTATAAGATACAGTGAATAGACTTTCTGTTTTCTCAGAAATATGTAGCAAATTTTTTCTTAAATTGTTTCTGTAACAAAATATAACAATATTTAATTTGTTGACATTAGTTAATGCATCATGAGCTAACAATTAAGAATATTTTTACAGGATTTATTTATTTACCAGGATTTATCCTGGTCAATGTTAATGTATTCATATATTCATGGATTTTTCAGGTTGTATTACATTTAACTTTATATGAATATACATGCATTAACAATGAACAATGGTATAAATTTATGTGGCGGAATTGAACTTGAACCAAGCAATTAAGTTTATGAATTAAAGTTAAAACAAGATTATTAAATGCTGTACATATACTTTCAATAATAGATGTTGACATCTAATGCATTAACAAATGTTAACAAATTAATCCTTGTCTTAAAATGTTACCATTATGTCCTTAATGTTCCTTTTGCAAAAAAAAAAATAAATAAAAAGAATTAAAATCGTTGCTTGCTAATAAAACGCTTAAAACTGGCCTAAACTGGTTTGACGGTCTTAGCTGGTGTAAGACCTGTTCACACCAAGACGAATGCTTAGTGCGAAAATTCTGTTTTTCAGAAAGATGTTCTAATCTCTTTTTTGAATAGATTGTATTATCAAGAAAACCAGCCAACCAATACGATTCTCACTTTTTTGATCACATGGCCTGAGTCGCTGCTGTTACATAAAACTTATTTTCTTTAAGCGCCACCTACTGTCATAGAGTGAAGTTGCATTTTTTATTCAGTCATTCTTCCGTTTTTCGCATTGGTCTGAATAGACAAATCACATGTGAAAACTGGACCGAATTTCTGTGCCGTACATTCGTATTGGTGTGAAAAGGCTATTAAGATGGTCTTAAGTTGGTCTTCAGCTAGTCTAGCTGGGTTACCTGCAAGTCTCCCAGTTGAATAGTTCTCAAACCCCTCTCTAGCCAACAGATACACAAACACAGCATAGGCTGATGTAAGATGTTTTTTTTTTTATCGACAGAATCTACTCCCAAGCAAACTTTGATTTGGCTTAAAAAATATGATTAAATCATCATATTATTGCACAAATTGCCACATTGCTACGATATAAATGCTCATTGGTAAAACTGTTTTAGTACACTAATTCTCTCTTCTAAGGGTTTTCTAAACTTACACTGCATTTTTGAGACCTTAGGTCCATTCTCCACACTGAACGCTAGCACTGTTGTTTTAGAGGGCAGTATGGGATTAAACAAACATCCAGCTAACTATAACAAAACTTGCACTGGTCAGTCTTGCGGCCTGAGAGTGAACACCAAAACTGCCCCGCGCAGTTATACGGCTGAAATGTTTCATCTCTTTCAGGCCAGTCTAACCTATCCCTATCAGCAGACCACCATAAACATTTTCATAATGGATGAGAATGCGGTTTCATCACTTTAGTGGTGGCATGTCGCAGGGCCTTGGAGAGGCACTGGAATGAGTGTTTTGCATGCACTGATGTATAATTCAGTAAGCTCCTTTAGGAGGAAAGTTTGTTCCCTTGTCCTGCTTGGCTAAGCCAGGGCCCAGTGACGTCCATATGTGCACCACCAACTCTCATGTGAAGAACATCATATCAGGGTGTCTCTCGCTCTCCTTCTCTTTTCACTTGAACACACTTCTTTTCCTTTTGCTGGGCGAATCTCTTGCTTTTCTGGTCCTCTCTTTCTCTCTTTGAAATTGGCAGTATCTTCTGATGAGCCGTCTCAAGAGGAGGGAGAGGGCACACAGTGTGATCCCAAGGCAGTGGCCTACTGGTAGTGGGGGATTTGGTTGGAATTGAGTCATAGCTTACAGGTCACAAGCCTGTGATAAGACGTTCTGGATGATAAGACACAGGAAGTGGTCATGACACTCAAAGAGGGTCTGTTCAACTGGTTCAGCCTGTGAATAACAGGCTGTGTTAGGAGATGGAGTTCATTAGAGATACATTACAGTGTTGTGTTTGTATTGATTTGTCTCAAAAGTGTTTGAAAGGTCTCTTCTCTTTGGGTACCACCTCCCAAAGATGAAGAAATATAGCTGAGGAAGGTGAAGATGCTTGAGTGTATGATTGTAGAAAAGTGGTTGATTTTTGGAGTCCCACATCTAGTCTCGACTTCTGTTGCACTTCTTGAAGAAGAAGAATGTTTTCTGTGGCGGTCCCAGCAGCATGGGCACCTGGTTCTTATGCGTGATCCGTATCTGCAGGAAAGAAGGCAAGATTACTCTCTGAAGACAACCAAATCTGAACAGTTGGTTAAATCCTTCTGCTTGTTAATTACTCACTGTTTTAAGCAGTTGTCTCGTTCACATTCAGCAAATGAGCTGACAGAAGTCACACATGTCCAGATTAACAGGCACAAATTTGAGAACGTGAGAGCTGACCTTGAAACTGAAATAACATCCCATATTCCCCTCTGCATAGTTGGGCAAATTAGAGAGGACTAAAAGCACAGCGGCACACTTTTTATAAAGCTTGCGCTGATAGAGATGTATATATAGCGGAGGAGATTGTATTGGCGCTATGTGCAGATGGAAAGCTGCATGTTTATTCCCCTCTCTTAATGACATAATCAGTCAATGGCAGGGTGTGACATGACAGTGTTTTAATTAACAGTCCGCTCGCTGGGATGGGTGAATGTACAAAGCTGCAACAGACCGGAGGAGGCAATTATCTGAGATGGAGAAAAAGGTCCTGCTCTGAACTGAAACCTATCATTGAGCATTGGGTGTATCTGACTTCACATTACATCACAAACTCTTGTGAACTTTAAGAGCAGACAGAGACTGTGGTCTCTTTCTAAAATATGTTTTTTTTTATTTATAATCTTTTGCCACTTGGATGTAGTAATGCAGTTATTCCATTGCAACTTCACAGAACCAACAAGTACTTGCATATAAAAAACTTACATCTTGAATACAGTGTAAAAGCATCTGCCAAAGCATAAAAGTAAATGTAAATTGAAAAATATGAAAAAGCTGATTTGAACTCTTATTTCACATGTTAGTGGACTCAATGCCATGAGGCCAAGACTCCAAAATATTTTTAAATTCAACTTTTGATTTTGGACCAGAGTCTGTCTGACATCAGTTTTTGGGTTGTTTGGTAGAAAACTCCACTTTGAAAGCTGATCTGGACTGTGAAGTGAGACTTGTGCAATTAATGATGTATTGTGACCCAATTGTATCATGGGTCAGACTCCAATGTACAATGTTAAATGAGATCTTTGGCATAGAATCAAACTCGGGTTTGGGCCAAGCAATTGAGTTGAAGGTGAATTCAGTCTTAAAGGGATAGTTCACCCAAAAATAAAAATCACCCCGCGTTTTCACAATATCTCGAGAACCTTTTTTTTTTTACAGCAAAGGAAAACCAGTTTATTCTTGGTTTATATTCAAAATCCTCTGACATTTTTCTTTACAAACCCTCATTTTGTTCTTGCAATTCGTGGACGGTGTTTTTTTTTTTTTTTTGTTTTTGCTCTCTCCTCTGCACTTCCGCGTTCGTCACTTCTCACCAGAGCTTACACTATGCCTACATCATCCACTGGAACGGCACTCTCTTGTGAACACATGTATGACAGTTAGCAGAAGCTAGAGATTATGGTTTATAAAGTTTTAAATATGGATATTATTCTGACCCAAATACATTGATTCGCTTTAGAAGGCCTTTATTAACCCTCCTTTTTATGATGGATGGATGCACTTTATTGGACTTCAAATTCCTGACCCCCATTCACCGTCATTATAAAGCTTGTTAATATAACTCAGATTGTACTTGTCTGAAAGAAGAAAGTCATATACACCTAGGATGGCTTGAGGGTGAGTAAATCATGGGGTAATTTTCATTTCTGGGTGAACTATCCCTTTAAGGTGCAGTCACATTAGTGAAATGTCTTGTCTTGTTTAATTACAGTGTTGGATTGGCTGGTATGGGTCATGAAAGTGTCTGTGTTTCAGATATTTACATAAAAAATTGTAAACGAATGCAAAATCAAATGAGCTGACCGTGCATGGAGGCTGCATCCATGGTTCTCCATCAATCTGCATGGGCAGCAGACGGGACGTCCTGTGGAAAGAGAGACAAGGACAGAGGAAAAAAAAAAGACAGAGCTGTTACGGGTCAGGTCACTGACTAGGCAGATCGCGGGCACGAGGCTCCTATACAACACTTTTCCTAGACAGCTCTGAACACTGTGCTCTTTGTTCCCACAGCCCCATTCCCAGCCGGGCCCCTTACTCTCTAAACTAACACGCTCACACAGTTCAGCACCTCCATTCCCACATACACACAGTTACAAAAAGTTAGTTTAGTCTTTTCAGCAGGGCCACTACAAGTTAAAGCAACACAGCATGGGAGAACGACAGTGATGAATGCACTATTAATGTCTATTACGGAAAGTATTAGGTTGTGGGGAGAACGATCCTGTGTACAGGTGAGGAAACGGCAGCGAAAATTGTGAATAACCACCTCGCTTCAATTCAGAACTAACTGTTAGTTAGCAGGCTGGGGCAACACAAACTTGTGAACTAGCACCTCAGAAGTGATGAGTCTCCACTGATTCATTAGCATACGTCAGGACTGAGCAGTGTGTGTTTAGACATGCTACAAACATCATTATTCAACAGTACGAGCGAGTCCAGAATGTTAGAGCTGCTGGCAAAGCAAATGACAGCAGGTCAAAGGTTTGATTTACTAGCTGCATTGGCCAAGAGAGGACGTCCTGCTGAGGGGGAGGGGTAAGAGAGATGTTTCAGAGCCATGGACACAAGTGTTTGCCTATGATTTGGACAAATACTGAACTTTTAGTCAATGTGTATGTGGACAGGCATGAACTGCTGACCTGATGGTGACACTGGAACACTGTGCAAGACGCCGCCCAGCGCTCTTGAGACCTGTGTAGATCTGACCCATCTCGATGGCTCCCTCCAAACCCACCACCTCCAGAAGCTGATCACTCAGATCTGTTTTGCCAGAGAAGAAAAGACAAATAGATTCATGCTTCATTTAGACGTCAACTTTTTCTCAGATGCTTTTTTCCTAAAATTCCTTAGGAGAACTAAATGGAGAAGAAATTATTTATTATTAGTTAACTTGGATGTCATGGCTCAGAAGATTTGATCTTGTAAGAACCTGATGACAAATTCATAATAAAATCTTTTCAGTGCACATTTTGAGAGCACAGTTTGTGATGTCATTAAATGTAAAGTTCACCCAAAAATGAAAATTCTGTCATCATTTACTACACTGATTAACACATGCACAGCGCACATCAAATATGGTCAGCGGAAGCTCCACCATACTTCACTGACATGAAGCAAGCATGTTTGACCTTTCATTTATCATATTTGATGTGCTCAAATTATGCGCGCTGATCAATGTTTGTGTGTTAATAATCTAAATTAAATCTGTTCATCATAAAATGTGATTGCATCTTTTCTGAAGACTTGGATTAAAGCATTCCTATGGATTTTTTTTTTTTTGATGATCTCTTTATGGTTGCATGGACATTCAGTAGAGAAAAAAATCTCCAAGGTTTCATTAAAAATGTCTTAATTTGTGTTTCAAAGATCAAAAAGTTATCCAGGCTTGGAACATGAGGGGGAGTAAACAGAATTTCCATTTTTGGAAATTCTTTAAGACCTCTTTCAAAAAGAGAAACATGCTGAGAATGCTGGGGGACTAAAAAATATGATAACCATAAGATGTAGGGGAAAAGTTTCAATGTATTCTCAATTCTGCCTCATTGCTGTCTAGGATAAACAACTGCGATAAAAGAGATATGTTTTTATTATGGCAAAGGAAGAATAGTAAAATCATATAGGTGAATCTAAATTGCATATTAAAAACCACAAAGTAAAACGAAATTCAGCTGGTAGTATAAGAGAAAATGAGCATAGACCTACAGGGGAAAAGGCATTGAGGTCAGTGGTTAAGCCTACTAGCAAACAAAGCTTTAGTAAATGCTTGTGGAACATTGCTATCCCTTTACTCACTCATTAACTTTCTCTCATCTCACACTAGCACACACAACAGGGTCATGACAGCAAGTGTCCCATCCACACACAGGGGAAATTATTATATGTCTGTTGCAGAGTAGGAGAATCAGGCCCACTGAATGAGTGATTTATAAAAGCCTCTTTATTTAAAAAAAAGCATCCTTCTGTGAATTATTCAAGAGCTAATGCAATCAAATCAGTACATGAAGAAGTGGGTATTACATGAAACTTCATCTCAAGAGTGTGAATGCAGAATCTAGAGCTGATAATGGAACACACAGATCCAGTGCTATTTTAGTATTATTTATATACTATTATTTTTTTTATATATATAATTTCAGTTTTCATTTTAATTTTTAGTAATTTTTGTGCTTTTGTCATTTTTACAATTTTTACTGTTACTGTTTAGGTTTAATTGATTTTTATTTCAAGTTTACTTTTAGTTGTATAATCAAATTTAAGTTTTTCATCCAATATTTTATTTTGGCTTTAATTCAATATACAAAAATCCTCAAAGTCGTTTCTTTGATGATTCTTGGAAGGTTCCTGGAAGAACTGTTGACAGTATTTCGAGTTCTTGCTGGAGCATATGGGTTCCATTGTTACCAACGTGCTACCAATCTGAGACTTCTGCTAAAAATGCTGACATGTTCTAAGAACTTGGTCCTACCCTAGTGAAAAAATAGTATACTTAAGTACAATTTATTCGTATGTACTTTAGTATAACTAAATATATTTGTGGCACACTATAAATTGGTATACTTAAAGTCTGCTAAATTGGAACAACTAATTTTGTACTAAATGCATTTTAGTTGTGCAAAAGCAGTGCTGAAGTTCAACTAAAGTTGTATTAAATATACTTGTTTGTGCTAAAGTGGAACTATTCCAAGTATACTTAAGTACACTTTAAATATCCACTCTTTTATTTAATTTTTGAAATGCAGAATTCATTCAGCAAAAACTTCAAATGTATTTTGGAGACATTACAATTGCAATTAAATTACACTGTAAGAGTGTTGCACATACATTAATACTATACTAATAACAAACTGAGGTCATGCTATCCCTTACTTTTAGTGCCATTAAAATACATTGCAATGGCATTCCAAGTAAACTTGAAATGTGCTAATGGTACAATTATTGGCACAGCTTAAGAAATTGCCTTTTACTAACACCCCCAGCATACCAGCTAACTCAACTATCCAGAGAACATCAGCGAAACATTGGCTGAAGCAAACACCGCGGACTGGATTCGAACCCGGGTTGCTGCCACACACGTGCACTCGCTTTACCAGATGCGCCACCAAAGCAGACATGCACAGTGATAAACTGCGATTACTTTGTAGTCTTTCTATACTGTTACAAATACTACTATAAGTAAACTGTTTTTGTTTTTTTTTGTTTTTTTTCCAACAATGACAGCACAAATTATATGAAAAGTCTTAATATAGGCACAGTAAGCGGTGCGTGGAAATAAACGTGGCTGTATAGAACATGAAAGTGCATTGAAGCTGTTGAAGTCAGCGGACACAACATTAAATATCATCTGAAGAATGTTTTGCTTCCCTTTTACCAGACATGATCTGTCATTAACGCTGCAGGAAACAATTGGATAAACCGGCATAACATTAGTTTTATTCTTGTACATGCACTAAAACACAGACAGTTCGTTGGTGGAAGAATGTGAACGTACTGCTTATGCTTCAGTGAATGCGGAAGGAATAAAACCAACCGGTAACATCTTGCACGCTTCAACTCTCAATGCACTGCATAAATGTTAATGTAAAATGCAATGAAATGTTTGGCGGTTTGACGGTCTCGCAGTACACTGCGGATTTATATGTGACGTATGAATTGAAATTATTTTAATACATTTTGTTACTTTTCATATAGTTAACGTCTCTGAATTTATTTGACATTTTAACTTTTTGTGTAGTTTTGAGGACTGGTCAAGATAATTTTAATAATTCGTTTAATAATTCATAATATTTTGACAGCCCAAAGAGCTGCAGTCCACATTTCCAAGTGCAACGTTGTCGTTGTCCGTACGGGACATTAAAGAACCATTAATGGAAAAAATGTGTTGGTACAGGTGCACTGGAGTGTATTGGAAATATACTAAATAAACCTTCTGATTAAGTTCGTGAATATCTTTCACCATTTCAAATCCATGACTTTACATTCCATTACACTTTACATTACATGTTTACATATCTTTACTTTTGTAACTATGTGTTATGTGTAACTACATGTGACCATGGACCACAAAACCAGTCATAAGGGTCCATTTTTTTTTTTAAAAGAAGCTTTCCATTGATGTATGGTTTGTTAGGACCACTAGGATAGTGGTATCTTGGCCACAATATTTGGCCAAGATACCACTATTTGAAAATCTGGAATCTGAGGGTGCAAAAAAATCTAAATATTGAGAAAATTGCCTTTAAATTTGTCCAAATGAAGCCGTTAGCAATGCATATTACTAATCAAAATTAAGTTTATATATATTCACGGTAGGAAATTTACAAAATATCTTCATGGAACATGATCTTTACTTAATATCCTAATGATTTTTTGGCATAAAAGAAAAATCGATAATTTTGACCCATACAATGTATTTTTGGCTATTGCTACAAATATACCTGTGCTATGACTGGTTTTGTGCTCCAGGGTCACATACAGGTGCATCTCAATAAATTAGAATGTCGTGGAAAAGTTAACTTATTTCAGTAATTACACTCAAATTGTGAAATTCGTGTATTAAATAAATTCAGTGCACACAGACTGAAGTAGTTTAAGTCTTTGGTTCTGTTAATTGTGATGATTTTGGCTCACATTTAACAAAAACCCACCAATTCACTATCTCAACAAATTAGAATACTTCATAAGACTAATAAAAAAAACATTTTTAGTGAATTGTTGGCCTTCTGGAAAGTATGTTCATTTACTGTATATGTACTCAATACTTGGTAGGGGATCCTTTTGCTTTAATTACTGCCTCAATTCGGCGTGACATGGAGGTGATCAGTTTGTGGCACTGCTGAGGTGGTATGGAAGCCCAGGTTTCTTTGACAGTGCCCTTCAGCTCATCTGCATTTTTTGGTCTCTTGTTTCTCATTTTCCTCTTGACAATACCCCATAGATTTTCTATGGGGTTCAGGTCTGGTGAGTTTGCTGGCCAGTCAAGCAGACCAACACCATGGTCATTTAACCAACTTTTGGTGCTTTTGGCAGTGTGGACAGGTGCCAAATCCTGCTGGAAAATGAAATCAGTATCTTTAAAAAGCTGGTCAGCAGAAGGAAGCATGAAGTGCTCCAAAATTTCTTGGTAAACGGTTGCAGTGACTTTGGATTTGAAAAAACACAATGGACCAACACCAGCAGAGGACATTGCACCCCAAATCATCACAGACTGTGGAAACTTAACACTGGACTTCAAGCAACTTGGGCTATGAGCTTCTCCACCCTTCCTCCAGACTCTAGGACCTTGGTTTCCAAATGAAATGCAAAACTTGCTCTCATCTGAAAAGAGGACTTTGGACCACTGGGCAACAGTCCAGCTCTTCTTCTCCTTAGCCCAGGTAAGATGCATCTGACGTTGTGGTTCAGAAGTGGCTTAACAAGAGGAATACGACAACTGTAGCCAAATTCCTTGACACGTCTGTGTGTGGTGGCTCTTGATGCCTTGACCCCAGCCTCAGTCCATTCCTTGTGAAGTTCACCCAAATTCTTGAATCGATTTTGCTTGACAATCCTCATAAAGCTGCGGTTCTCTCGGTTGGTTGTGCATCTTTTTCTTCCACACTCTTTCCTTCCACTCAACTTTCTGTTAACAATGCTTGGATACAGCACTCTGTGAACAGCCAGCTTCTTTGGCAATGAATGTTTGTGGCTTACCCTCCTTGTGAAGGGTGTCAATGATTGTCTTCTGGACAACTGTCAGATCAGCAGTCTTCCCCATGATTGTGTAGCCTAGTGAACCAAACTGAGAGACCATTTTGAAGGCTCAGGAAACCTTTGCAGGTGTTTTGAGTTGATTAGCTGATTGGCATGTCACCATATTTTAGTTTGTTGAGATAGTGAATTGGTGAGTTTTTGTTAAATGTGAGCCAAAATCATCACAATTAAAAGAACCAAAGACTTAAACTACTTCAGTCTGTGTGCATTGAATTTATTTAATACACGAGTTTCACAATTTGAGTTGAATTACTGAAATAAATGAACTTTTCCACGACATTCTAATTTATTGAGACGCACCTGTATGTATGTAAAGCTGCTTTGCAACCATTCAAAATTGTGAAAAGCACTATTTGAAGTGTGGTTAAATAATTGAAAAGGTAAAATTCATAACTATACAAAGTACTGCATCATTATGAATTATTATTATAATTATTTGCAACAAAACATTTCTTTTTATCTAAACTATTTTTATACTCAACAAGTAGAACTGAAATACAGTGTATTGTATTGTACATTTAATCATAATAGGTCAACAGAAAATTTCAACTAAAATAAATTACTGAAGTATTATTTCAATATTTAACAATTTAAATAGTTTTATTTGCAAATCCCCCATTGTTACGTTTGCGCTGTAGGCAAAAGTTATGTTTGGAAACTCTGCCCTTACAGCACCTGTTAGCAGAAACATACTGGATGTTTCAATTCATACCTCACATTTTCTTTGGTTTGCCCAAAAAGAAAGTCTCGTCTTAAAAAAAAAATAATAATAAAACTACACAGCATCATCTTAAAATAATTTCATCATTCTCAGATTTGAAATACATGGTGAGACTTGTGCCTTTCGCTGCAATGAGTTTCTAGACTCTAAAGGTTTCTTCTGAAAAATGTGCCAAACCTGCAACACAGATTCCCGATAGTGTGCACTCTACCGAGTTCAGATGTTTAGCAAAAGTACAGCAAAACTGACTGTTGGTGAATTTCACAGGTCGTGAAAGTTAGGTGAGGAGAGACTGACTTATCAAGCCCCCTTCACTGAATATACTGTAGCCTATATTTAGGCCAATGTTAAAATCACATTATTACAATACTTAAGACACTTTTAAGGGGTGAAGGAACAAACAAATATCAATACACAGAATGTGATATTGTCTCTTGTGCCATAGATTTAGGTGAGAACTCATACAGTGGCCTTGTTTACTTAAATGATATGACAACATACAATACAAATAATCCCCACAGACACATTATATGGCCTTCATACAGCTACAGGATCATAAGATGAGTTGCTTCATTCATCTCTTATTGACACTAATTGTTGGGATGAGTGAGCATGGACATGTCTTTGGGGTTAAGAAGTGGCATCCTCTTTCAAAGGTTCTGTCCAGTTAGTTTATATGGGTATGTATGTGTGAAATCACTTTTAATAAATTTCAAACATGTTGTAGATGGAATTAAGAACCTAGCCAGTGTACATTCTTAAAGATGAATATATATATATATTTCATCCTTCCCCAAATGCATTTGTAAAAAGTATAGTATTTTCAAATGAATTTGTAGTGCACTAAGTTTGTGCTTGATGAAAGCATGAAATAAATACATTTAGAATGTATTTTCAGTTAATATTGACACGTCAATCTATTTTTAGTATGCTTATCATGAAATAAATATATTTTAAATGCAATTAAGTATATTTATTTTTCACTAGGGTATGTCCATCTTCATTTGCAAAATAGAAGCAATTAAAATGAGAGTTTACTAAAGCTATTTCAAAGACTGGGAATTCATTCTCAAGAAAATGAGGCACGCATACTACTACTCTGCAATCCAAAAAGCCATGTAATAGAAATCTCTCTTCTCTTTCACACCACATCCATTCTAAAAGTTGACCCACATTAATGACCCATCAGTGGAATCTTTAACTAGCTGTTCAGTGGATGGAAGCACAACATCCACATAACCTAGAACTGCTCATCAGTTCAAGCCAAATGTACAGAGCCATCTGTCAAAGAAATGTTTCAAATTTACTCATGCTGGGTCCGCCTATAAAATTCAAAGCTCATCCAGTCTATCATTAACAAAAAGGTCTCTGATGTGTGACATGTACTTAAAGGCACATCTGCAAACAGCTTATGTTTACTTCCATCAGCTGCCTAGAATCCAGACAGGCAGCAATGGTTTGTTTAGATGAGAATGTATGTTGTTTAACACAGTGTAAATACTGTTAATAATTTCACAATGTCACCTGACAGAACACGGACACACTTTTGCAACCCAGCAGGAAACTGTCGGCTGGCTTATTCTAGTCTTATGAGATAGAGGCTTGCGCAAGGAAGATGATGCAAGATGCGACTCCATAAAACGTCACACACGATGCTGACCAGACAGAAAGAGTTTGACTTTGGTTTACAATGAAAGGTCAAAATATTAAGACAAATATGGATATCATACTAAAATATTTTGGTAAAACTTTACAAGAAAGTTCAACATGTAAACATTAGTTAATGCATTGGGTATCATTAATGAAAAAAAATGGACAATATTTTTTTACAGCATTTCTTAATCTAATTTAAAGAATGGACATAGATAAAATAATGTTTTTTATGCTGCTTGAAATGTAAAAAATTAGGGCTGCACGATATTGGAAAAAAAACTCACTGCGATATTTTGTATTTCTGCGATATATATTGTGATACGAAGAAGAAGCAGAAAAAAAAAAAAACTCCAGATGACTTGATGATGAAAAAATAATCAATGATTGGGGTGATTTTGTAGGTGAGTAAATCAGCATAGAAAAATAAACTAATTTCAAACATAGATAAATATAATAGAAACAAAGATAGAAATTAAACAAACAGTGTTTTATATTTTTCTGGTAAGTCTAACAGTATTTAGGTATACTGGTTGAATAATCAAATATAAATGACACTGCATAGTCTTCACTGTATAAATTAAATCTAATAAATCTGTGTTAAAGCTACAAAAGAAATTTGTTTTGTTGTTTGATTAACATTCATGACAAAGAAAGCCTTTGGAACAGTAAACTGCTGTGAACCAATATACCATCCATTTTCTTTATCAATTACTTACTTTCACCTAAGCCATAAACAACTGTGTTTACAAGGATACTTGCAGAGACCTGAATTTTGACAGTTTCGCGCTTGTGTGTCATTTCAGGCACAAATAGACGCGGAAGTGAACGGAATTCAGTGTTCACGTGCATCTGAGTGGCTCTCACAGTGTCTACAACAGGCGCGAGCGGCGCGGCGCAACAAAATACAATAGAACCCATTATAATCAGTGATGCTGTCTACACTGGATGCGGTGTGACACGGCAAATCCCCGTTTAAATCCCTCGTTCTTTTTATGACGTACTGACACAAAGTTCAAAGGATTTTCAACGGTCACTTTGTCGCGTCCAATGTAGACAGCGCGGGGCGGTGCGACGCGACAGTTGTCGCCAAAACGATCAGTATAAATATAACGATCAGTATACTAAAAATCGCATATCCTGCGATGTGACTATCGTGGATGTGCACATCGCGATATCGATGCTGAAACGATATATCGTGCAGCCCTATTAAAAATGATTAAAAAGTTTTGTTTATTGTTAACTCATGAAATTTAATGCACTGACAATTTGAACGTTTTATGAATTGTAACCAATTGTGGTACAGTGGTACAAATTCTTTTTCAGGAAAAAAAAAGAAATCTGGGCGACAGTTTACAATAAGCTTCCAACAACAATTAACAACGAGCAAGAAATTTGGGTCACACTTTATTTTAAGGTCCAATTCTCTCTATTAACAAACCATTAACTATGACTTTGCCTCAATAAACTTCTAATTTGCTGCTTATTATTAGTTATTAAGGTAGCTGTTAAGTTTAGGTATAGGGATGTAGAATATAGTCATGCTGAATATGTGCTTTATAAGCAATAATAAACAGCCAATATGGGAACTAATAATAGGAACTAGTTAACAGTGACAACTGGTCCCTATACTAAAGTGTTACAGAAATTTGCTACAGTATTTATTAATCCTTGATAACACTATTTATTAAAAAACAACTATACATTGTTGGTTCTTGTTAGCTCAGGACCATTAAATATTAAGATAATGTATTAGCAAATGTTGAAATTCACATCAACAAAGATGAAATATTATTGTTAACTAATGTTAACAAATGAAACCGTGTTGTAAAATGTCACCAAAATCTGCTTAGTGTTAACAGCAAACCCCAGATTTAACCTAGACTTTTGAAACATTTATTATAAAGGTCACATCTCTTGAAATCACTCAGAACCATACAAACTACACAAAGAAAAGGAAAAGGAATGTCAGTGTTACTGATTCTGTAGGTTAAGATAATAAATTCAGTAGCTGTGAATATTGCATTTACACAGGGAATAAGTCAGTGAGTCACTATCAAGTTTAAATATTTCACAGAGCAAATTTCACTGCACATATCACAAAACATGTCCTCAGTGAACGTGGCCAACTTCTAAACTGCGCTAGTACACTCCAGGAACGCCTACTAACTCAACAAGGACATCTGTGAGGAGCTTCAATTCATTTCATTAAGCAGAGGCCTGCATCAAAGAGAAAGTAATAATGATTGCATATTCTCCACATTTTGTTAAAGATTTTACATTGTAAATCTTAAAAACTTCATCAACTAACCTTAAAGCTAACAGTCTACTAATACGCTAATGACAGTTAGTTGACATGTAGTTGAAGAGTTACTTGGTTAGGAGAATGTTTAAAGTGGGATTAGCAAATTAAAATTGTAGCAGGCTTTTTTTTTTCTCAAGGCTCTTGATACTGCTGTGTGATAGATTTCAGCATGTGGTATGACCTGTGAATCTCTTTTGTTGAGTCATGACCTGGCTGAAAAGAAAAAGCTGCCTGCCAGTGTTTATAAAGTGTTTATTGATTGATGAGAAGTGGAGAGGTCTGAACCTGCCTGACTGTGCAGCTTTGCCGGGGGATATTGTGACTCTCCTCCTCTGAAAGGTCAGACAGGAGAGGTTTGCTGAGAGGTGAACAAACCGTATGCTTGGCTTGAAGGGCTATGAAGAGCCCCAACAGAGAAATCTGTGCCTGGTATCCTTTATCCACCTCCACAATGCCACTATTTGACAAGCATGTCAAAGATCTTGATGCTTCCTGAGCTCTATACATCTCAGGAGTTTTCCCAGAAAGAATAATAGGATTGAGAGCTATAAGAAGAAAAGAGGGAGGTAAAGAGGGCAGATTAGGACTTCAGCACTGACACTATGAAGTGACGTGGGTGACAAACGGCTCTCTAACTCCCAAAACTGCAACAATATTCAGCCTCACACTGATCTGCATGGACTCTGCACTCACAGACCTCTGTAAACACTAATTTTCCAATTTCTGCAAAATTCAAATGGTCGTCATTCAGTCAGATTTTTCATGTTTTTTTAAAGAAGTTTTTTATGCTCATCTATGTATTTGATCAAAAATACAGAAAAAAAAAATATTTTGTGAAATATTATTGCAATTTAAAATAACCATTTTCTATTTTAATATACTTTAAAATATAATTTATTTCTGTGAAGCAAAGCTGAATTTTCAGCATCATTACTCCAGTCTTCAGTGTCACATGATCCTTCAGAAATCATTCTAATGTACTGATTTATAATAAGTGTTGGAAACTGTTGTGCTGCTTAATATTTTGTTTGGGACCTGTGATACTTTTTTCAGGATTCTTTGATAAATAAAAAGTTTTTTAAAGAAATTAATACTTTTATTCAGCAAGGATTTGTTAAACAGATAGAAAGTGATAGTAAAGACTAATGCTGTTAGAAAAGATTTCAAATTTGAATAAATGCTGTTGATTTTAACATTTTATTCATCAAAGAATCAATGGAAAAAAGTGTCACAGGTTCCAAAGAAATATTAAGCAGCACAACAGTTTCAACACGGATTATAAATCAGCATATTAGAATGATTTCTGAAGGATCATGTGACACTGAAAACTGGAGTAATGGCTGATGAAAATTATATTTTAAAGTATATTAAAATAGGAAACCAATATTAGAAACTGCAATAATATTTCACAACATTACTGTTTTTTTCTGTATTTTTGATTAAATAAATAAAGCCTTGATGAGCATAAGAGACTCCATTAAAAAACATTAAAAATCTTACTGAACCCTAACTTTTTAACGCAGTGTATATATAATTTTTTAAAAAGGCCGATTTCTAATTATTGGCTGACTTAAAAATTCTGTTCTAACTTATCTAAATAAATGTAAAAAATAAAACACTAAAAACTAAAATCAGTGAATTCAGGCATCAAAAATTTACAATGTACCGTACAAAAAAAAATGCATATTCATTCTGAGAATTGCTAAAGATTAAATTTAAAACTGTTATTCAATTATTATTTAAAGATGAACTATTAGTGTGTATTACATGAATCTAATTGTAAAAATAAGGAAAATGCACATCTAAATAAACAATTAAATATGCAATATTGACTCTGCTAAATTTATATACTTTTTTAAATGTAAAAGATGCTTTAAATTTATAGAGATGACAACAAATGACTGGGAATCAGGAAATGTTACAAGCCAGATTCAAACTCAATCTGCTGTATAAGCACCATTGCTTAGTGTTTCATAGTGTGTGCTTTAATAGCTTGGATTTTTTCATTTTTTGAAAACAAAATATTAGTCAACCAGCTATTATGAAAATTCTGTAAATCACTGTAAAAAGACAAGTAATAATATATTCACATATGCTGTATGCTATATTCAACTGTGTATTTACTGTCAGCCTTGTCTTTTGTTTCATAGAGCAAACGTATTATTATCAAACACAGCCTCTTGTTCGTTACCCCAAAAGCAGCAAATAAAATAATAATAAAGAGAGGGAGGGGAAAAAATTGAAGGGAGCCTTATTTTCCTCACGACATGAATGTTTCCCGCTCTGTCAGGTCTGGGCTTTCTTATTCCAGGCAGAGCATCACAGTGAGGCAGCGCTAAGAATAGCTCACAAACGCCTTCTTATGTAACCGTGTCAGAATGCATTGTGTGGAGGATAGTAAGTCCCAGCTAAGCAGGGTCTTGTTGAAGGTATAGAGCAAATGACAGTGATCTAAACAAATTACATGATCCTCACTGACCGTGTTTTTCATAGAAAATGACAAACTTTAGTTGTTCACTGCCATTTACTTCACTGCAAGTCCATTCTCAGTTAACCAAGTCAGTCAGTGAACACTACTGAGGCCAGCATACTCTTCAACACTGATATTTTCAGAGTCACTTGCATATTAAAAAGCCACAAAAAGTGAACCTGGATGTGAAGCTCACACTGTTCAGACGCTTGAATGTGCATTGCACACGTTGACAACCATTATTCTTACTTTGCCTGCAGTTACCTTGCACTTGCTGAGCAGAGAAGAGACCCGACACCCTGTAAAACTGCTTTGTCATGCCTATACCATTAGTAAAAAAGCAGAATAAGCCATGAAACGGGTTCATAAAGGAGCTGTCAGAAGACAGAAAACTCTCTATTTCTGAACTTTTCTCATGCAAGGGGTCTGTTGGATTCCACACGGGTGAGGAGAGGAGATTTATTTATTGTGTTTCTGGTGGTTTCTGGCCTGTGCTGTCCCTTTGGTGTCTTGGGCTGGTAGAAGTGAAGGCAGATGGTCAGAAGGAGCTAGAGAGGTTGCAGAAGCTGTGGTAGAGGTGCGGGGGAGGACGGTCTCTTGGCACATGGACAGAACATGAGAGCCACCTCTCAGTGTTTACAGAGCACAATCCACCCAGTATCAGCCCGTGTTACAGCTCACATTCACTCAGAATGAGCATTCCTGCACTCAGAACTGAAGCACACTTCTCCTGCAAACTACACTGAGAAATGTGGCTTCTGAACTCTTTTCTAGCATACCTCATTCCCAAGGTCTTCTTATGCACTCTTTACTGGCATACTTAAACAATGAGACTTTCTTCTCTACCATGCTTTACTCTCAGACTCTTTGTATGATCTCTTCTCTATAAAACTTTGTCAGTGAGATTTCCAACTGCATGCTTAATTCCAAAGCTTTCTTATATACTCTTCTTTAGCATACATTATTCTCAAAAACCTGTTATGAACTCTTCTCTGGTAAACTTCATCCCTGAGATCTCATTCACTCCTAACTAGCATATTTTATGATTAAGCTCTTCATACTTAATGCTCTATTCTCCAGCTCTGCTTATGTAAACTTTTCTACCATACATTTTACAAATATTCGCTATTTTCATATTATTTAGAGGGGTCATGAACTGAAAAATCAAAATTCCCTTGATCTTTTGACATTTAAGTGCTCATTGTACTGTAAAAACATCCTGTAAGTTTCAGATCTCAAAACTTTCTTGTTGGTCTAAAAACAGCTTATATTAAGGCCAGGTTGTGGAATGTGCCACTCTATGACGTAATAGTGTGGCTAAACACCACCTCAGCAGAAGAAGATTAACGCCTGCCTCTACATCGCTGCCTGTTTAGCCCCGCCCACCAATTCACGCATGTAGTGTGAACAACAAGAGGCAAACGCAGGTCTACACAGGAACCAAATGATAAAGATGGCTCCAAAGACAAGATGCTGTGTAGTGCCAAGCTGTGGAAAAACACAGTCTTTGCATTGCCTTCCTTCTGATCCCAACATTAGTAAAGAGTGAATTAACTTTCTTTTTAATGAGGTTCCAGACCACATCAGTAAGAACTTGTTCCTTTGTTCACGTCATTTTACCACGGATTTGTTTACAAACAAGGCACATTTCGACGCATGATTTTCAGAAAGATTGAAACTAAAAGATGATGCTTTGCTGACTGTATTGGATCCGACAGTAATTTCGCAACACACAAGTGTGAGTAACTTTTTTTAATTATGTGATCACTGTTGCACTGTCTGTTATTACAGTTTGATATGTACTGAGTATTTATGCGGTTTTAACCAAAATCATTGTAGCGTCCATCTTTGATGGATATAGGCTGTCAAACATACACAGCTTTTAGCCAATCATAGCAGTGGGCGTTTACTTCCTAGTCTACAATCGGCCACGCCTATTCAAACAGAGCGTTCTGATGAGGGGGGCCAAAACAGGACAGAAAATAGCCTATTACTTCTAAATTACGATGTTAAAAATCTTGATAACATTATAAGTGGACCTTAGAGAACGGTACAAAATAATAAAGAAGAAGTCCATGAGCACTTTAAAGTTAAGAATATCCAAAAATGCTCCTTAAAATGGATAGTTCACCAAAAAATGATATTTCGGGTCATCATTTACTTGCCCTCAAGTTGTTCTAAACCGTAAGACTTTTTTCTTCTGCACAACACAAACAAAGCTATTTTGAAGAACATTGGTCACCAAACAGTTTGGTGACCTGTGAGTTCTACTGTATGGATAAAAAGTTTAGTAAGTGGCAGAATTTTGATTTTTTTGTAAAAACTATCCCTTGCTCTTATCTTTTTTTCCTAAGATTGTTCTTTAGAAAAAAACTTTCAAATTCTTGAATAATTAAAAATGACTTGGAGTGAAGTTAGGATAACACATACTACTGTATATGTGTTAATAGATGGGTAGATATATTATTAAGATTTACTAGTGTAAAGTTTTGAATTTAGTGTACACAATGCAACCTCATGAGTAATATACAATCAGAAAAGCCTGTCATTTTATAATTAAAACTGCAGTCCGTAACTTTTGGCGCTCTAGTGGTTAATAAACAGAACTGCATGTGTGTCTTGCGGAAGGACATTGCAGACAGAGCTACTTCTCTCTGTTTGTCTATAACAAATCTCGCAGATACTGGGCTACTCCACAGCGGTTCCTACCAGAACCAGTCTAAAATATAAAAACTTATTATAGGTGTACAATAGTGATTCAGGATAATCCAAAACCACGGTTTAGAAAATAGATTCATGATGTACTCACTTGAGTACAGCTTTAAAAAAAAAAAAAGTTCTTGAGGAATGTCTTCAGAATTTTTCAACAACTGCACAATGGAACATTCTTACGAACTTTCATACCTTTTCCTTAAGATTTCTGTGAATGCGGTCCCTTCTGCTCATTTTTTCTCGAGCATGTTCTCTACACTAGCTATAGCTTCAGCCCTGCTCTACTTACACAACATACTCCTCATGACACACTTGATTCCCATGCTTCTATTCATTTGAGGCGTTCTCATTATGTCAGTATTGTGACATGTCTTAAAACAGCCTCACGCGGCGGCAGAAATTTCAGAAGCGCTACGACGAGCTCAAATAAACGATAGGTGTTAATTTTTACATTGTTTGGCATTTCATAACTTGTCATATCGGGGTGGGTGTTGTTCAACGAGAGCCCAGTCGACAGTCTGCCACACTGCTCATGCTCTCCTCATTATCACTGTACGGATGCGTTTACTAGCGTTCTGCATGCAAAAGAGCTCGCCAGTCTCCCAACCTCTGTTCCCATGCCATTCACAAACAAAGCTCCTCTCACAAAGCAGGCCAACAATCACAGCTCTCATGATGCAGATCATGGGAAAGGGCCCCTCGGGCCAGAAACATCTTCAATGATTTTGAACCCCTGATGGGTGAGAGCCACTCTTCAAATGTCCATCACTCTTGCTAAAGCGAGAGCAAAGCTGTCGATTGGCTTTTTTGGCCACCGATCGAGCCACAGTGGAAAGCGTCCCTTTCGTCCACTGAGTCACCGTGTTCCCACAATGCTCTTTGGGTGGAGAGTTTCACTTCTATTTCTGTAATGTGCGACGGGAGTGAGGAAATACAACACAAATCATTCGCTCTGTGTTTACGAGGATCCGAGTGTGTGTTTTTTGTGCATGTGTGTGTTGTTGTTTGTGGGATGTAACAATGAATGGCCCCAGTGCCCTGAAATAGCCATCAGCACGAGGCAGTGTGTGGCAAGATCGCTGTGGGAAGGGTGGAGCGACTTGTGTACGAGCCATAAAGAGAAAGAAAGAGGAGAGTTCAAGGGTGTGGGAAGCAGGTGAAAGGACAAAATGTCCCTCTGTGACCCTGAAATAAAGGGAGGAAAAGGGAACAGCCGATTTGAGATAAGAGATGTGGAGATGCTGTCTACCACACGAACACGGCTTCATTATTTCAGCTATTCCTGAAATACACAAACATGAAAAGAAAGCAAAAAAATCCTGAACATTCCATCCATGACTAATTTTTTTGGCAGAAATGGACATAATTTCTGCCAAAATGGCCATGTATTATGATTAGACAGCTTTTGTATATTTTCACATAATAATTTCAAGTTATGTTTAACTCATTATCATCATATGAATCTCATCACACACAGAATGTTAAAACTACAACTCTTCACTGAGGCGTACTTTGTAACTACTACAAAATACACTATCACTCGAAAGACTGGGTTCAGTAAGATTTTTATATACATTTATTCAGTGGATGCATTAAATTCAAATTGAAATGACAGTTTAGAAATTTACATTGTTAGAAAAGATTACTATTTCACATAAATGCTGTTCTTTTAAACATTCTATTCAGCCTGAATCCTAAAAAAAAAAAAGGTTTCCAAAGAAATATTAAGCAGCACAACTGTTTGCAACATTGATTATAAGCAATGTTTCTTCAGCATCAAATCAGCATATTATGTGACACTGAAGACTGGACTTTTAAAATGTAATACCATTTCACAATATTACAATTTTTATTGTATTTTAATTTTAATAAATGCAGCCTCCTTGAGCAAAAACATTAAAAATCACACTGAGCCCAAACATTTAAATGATGTATAATAGTAGCAAAAATGATTTCCCGAACTCTCCTCACTTATATTTTATCCATCCCTTGTAAAGTCAACACTAGTATTATAAAAATTGACATTTTTATTTTAGCTTTAGCATGAAAATTTGTTTTATTCTTATTAGTAAATATTCTGATGCGAACAGTGAGAAAATATTTGAAAAAAAAGTAATAGATTACTTTAATAAATTTTACACAACTGTTTTAACTGTTAATGCTGCTAAACACAGTGAGAAAAAAATCTAGAAATATAACTATTAAACATCAGATCAAGGGAGAAACAACAACTCTAAAATATTAGTGCCATTTCATAAAGCAAAGCTACCAACAAATATGAATACTTTTAATAAGGTTTTTAATTTGGTTAATAATGCCGCCATCAAGGTTTTCTAGAAAAGATAGTAAATTGCCAACCAAAAAATTTAAAAAATAAATAAAAACAAAAAAAAATTCAATGATACTATGATAAATTGATAACGATAAATTATATATATATATATATATATATATATATAAACAGAATACAATATCTAGTGTAGTGGAAAGCTATTACCTACTATTACTATCCACCCAAATTTGTGAAATGCTTGTTTATTATGGCCAAAAAGAAACCTCTACAAAGCTTCAGGACTATCCAGAAAAGATTCTGCGTTAGAAGTCTAACAACATCCCTGCTAATGAAACAGTCACATGCAGACATCTATTAGGACCTGAGTCATGTGGAAATTGTTGCGTGGAGTGAGTGAGAGGAATTCTCTATTCATATAAACCTCAAAATACACTCCAGAGAGAGGTGGAAATGAGGTCATGCTCTTACAGCTGTAAACAGCAAGCAATTTTCACAGAGTGGAACCTGTGCTATCTAAACATGCAGAGCGAGTTGGCATCACCTACATCACCGGTGAGCTTTCAGAAACCCTGTAGCACTCGAAAAAAAAAAAAAATGGCTGAAAACTAACTGACTAACTAACTAACAGACTGGTCACAGTCACTTTAGATGGGATGTGGCTACAGACCTCTACTGTATGCAATGCTGGTTGAGTATTTGTGCCTGAAGGCCAGTTAAAGATTACTGATATGAGTCACACTGCTCACAGCAGCCCACTCTCCCTCCCTCCCTCCCAAACACTCATTCTCTTTCCATCCCTACGCTGTTCCTCAGTTCAGGAGGGCCTGGGGGTCTCCATGGTAACAGGATTCATGTGAGTTCAGTCAGTGGAGTACAGAAGAGCACAGAGAGAGGGACGGGAGAGTTGTAAATGTGAAGAGAACTGAAACGGATCAAAGAGAGAGAGAGAGTAGGAACAGGTGATGAACACACAGGTCGTCAAAAAAGACAGAGGTACCTACATACATCAGAGGGCATTTCTAATTCAAGACGCTGCTCTCGTAGGTCACAGCTGTCATTTACTGACGTCAGATAAAACAAAAACATCTCAAGGGTCTTGCTGCCCACACAATGGTCATGCTGACTTGAAAGAAGAGGCCATTTATGAAAGCAATGCGAGGCCCCATTTTGAAATATCAGTTTTTCTAAGCATGCATACTTTTGCACACACACTCCAGTCCTACTGAATGAAGCTGATCAAAGTATGTATATCATATATTTTATGAGGCAGAGAAGAACTACTGCAAATAATGTCAAAAGCTCTGTTTTCACCTACATAATAAGGTTTCTGTCTCATAGTACAAATAAAAAGGCAATTGTGATAAAAAAAAACAATTAAAAAGTTTAAAAAGAAAAGATGTCACACTTTGAGATATAAAGTCACAATTGGGTGATAAGAGTCACAATGAGAACTAAGAGGAATTGTGAGGTTGCAATTATGAGGAATAAAGACACATTGATTCACAAAATACACAAGATATCATTCAGACATCACCAAGACATCACCATTACAAAAAAGTCACCATTACAAAAAAATAAAGATATTTTTGTCCTACCATTGAAAAGTTTGGGGTCAGTATTATATTTTTTAAAAGAAATTAGTACTTTTACTCATCAAGTAAACCTTGATAAAAATGACAGTAAAGACATTTATAATATTACAAAAGATTTCTATTTCAAACAAATGCTGCTCTTTTTAACTTTGTTCATCAAAAAATCCTGAAAAAAAGTATCCATAAAAATATTAGGCAGCTCAACTGTTTTCAACATTTATAATAAGAAGAAATGTTTCTTGAGCACCAAATCAGCATATTAGAATAATTTCTGAAGGATCATGTGACACTGAAGACTGGAGTAATGATGCTGAAAATTCAGCTTTGCCAACACAGCAATAAATTACATTAAAAAAAAAAAAAAAAAAAAAAAAAAAAAAAAATATATATATATATATATATATATATATATATAAAGTTTTTAAATTGTAGTAATATTTCAAAATATTACTGTTTTTACTTTATTTTTGATCAAATAAATGCTTGGTCTTAGTGAGTCTTGGTGAGACTTCTTTAAAAAAATTAAATAAAAAATTATTTCAGACTCTAAACTTTTAAATGGTAGTGTATGTTTTTCATTTTTTAAATCTCATTACACCATGACACTGCATTTTAGCTAAGATGTTTTCAGCCTTTACAGAACCAGTGTCCACAATACAGCTCAATTCAAGGACATACAATATAAAAAAGGAAGATTTTCTTAGTAAAAGATTGTAATTAAAAAAAAAAAAAACTTGTTTGCACACTAAATAAAATCTGGAGTGCAGTTTATAGCCAGAGTCTTGTATATAACCAGCTACCTTCACCTGGGACATTTAAGAAATATATATGATTATATATTATGAGAAAACGATGACAGAATTTTCATTTCCTTTGGACAAAACACAGGCCTGGAGCTGGAGGCTGATTCACTGCCACCTGAAACAGCTGCTGTTGCTCTGACCTTGGGAGGCACAGTCACATTCAAGCTCTGATCACTGACTGAGACAGCTGATGGTGACGCCGGGGCCCGGGAGGCTGGCGTCACAAGGGCGTTTGTGCTGACTTACCCTCCCTGAAGGACATTTAGTAGGATGGTGACACCAGCCTCTAGTGTGTGATCTGGAAAAGCTGGTACTCTACTCTCAGTGAGGCACTGACACAGATAGTGCTATCCCTAAATGACGATTAGCACTGCTAATAGCGCTTCACACTCTGGGAAACGAACGCAGGAAGTCCCAAAACACAGTGAGACTGAACATCAGTGTAACGAGCAGCCGGAGAGATTCCTGCTCATTAGCGATTGTTAAAAGCTTTCGGCTCCTCCACAGCAGCTGTGAGTCAGAGCTGCATATGAAACGGCTCCACGTGGTGTGCTGATCTACTGAAGATGGCCAGTAATTTGAAATTTACAAGAAGTGGCAGGAAATCAGAGGTTTCGGTCAATTTCGTCATCAGCACTTAAACGTACTACAGAGAAACAGCCAGAAGCAACAACCAAATGCAAAGGGATAATTCCTCTGCTATTTTTTTTTTGCCGTCGATGTGCATGCTTTGGTTTCGTCTCTGCTATATTTAGAAACGTGTAGGTTGTAAGAATATTTCAGGAGCAACCCAGATCTAATTAAGTCATTTATGTCCTAGAGTCTGACTCACCTTGCACACAAAACTTGAGTTCCTTGGCATCGGTGACAGTGCTGCCAGTCATTTTCTCTGGCACTTTCTTACTCATGCGATTGTAATTCCGTCTTTTCTTGGTCTCGCCCCACAGGTTGGAGCCCCCGTGCATGCTGGGAATATTGAGCACAGCGATACCCTCCAGAGACGTGCTGCTGAGATCCAAAATGATGCCATCACACTGGGACAGATAGAGAAAAACAAAAAAAAATGTTAAGTTAATGTTAATGTAAAACACACTTATACACACATATTTTTTTTTTTTTTAGGAAAAGAGCCTTTTATGTTCACCATATTTCATTTTATTCTAACATTATAAATGTCTTTGTTGTCACTTTTGATCAATTTAATGCATCCTTGCAGAATAAAAGTATTAATATCTTTACAAAAAATGTAAATGACCCCAAAATATTGAATGGTAATGTATACTGTATAAAAAAGAGTGACAAAGCATTATAAACTGCATTTATGTACTTAACTATTAGGAGTGGCGCATCAATAGCAATCGCATTCCAGACACGAGAGATGTGAAACTAGTCTAAAAATGCCTGCGGGCGATCCGAAAATAGAAATGCTGTACAGTATTGCATGATGTCACAGACCACCCTGAATCAAACCAAGGGCGTCAATACAGTGGAAAAGTACACAAACTTCAAAAGACAAATGCTGACATGTTTACGACATAATGAGACGCCTCGATCCATGTGAGAGCCCACACAAGAGTGGGAGAAAGAAACTTTCTTTTTCCTAAACCAAATTCCTCAGCTACTGATGTTTTCATAGCTCTTCTAATTTCATAACCGTTGTGAAACTTAACCCTCTTCGGTCTGGATCAAAGTTAGTTTACTAAGCAGTTATGTTGGTAATGCGGCCAATTGTAATTTTTTTTTACTTTTCTATGCAAGTAATAAGCATTCAAGTACAGCTTTTTTGTACCTGAATGCAGAAAAATAAAATCACGTTTATGCTTTAATAATAATTATAAAGTCAGTACTAATAAAAATAAACACTCATACATTTAGGCTCAAATCAAGCTAAAATTCTTTGAAAAAGATGATTGCTTCTTTTAACTGAAAGGCATTTTACTATTTAAACGAATCATTTTTCACAAGTGGTTTGTCTTTGCTACTTTATTATGTCTCTGTCTGGATTAAATATCAAGCACTTCAGTAAAGAATATATGAGTTAAATACTCTTCATTGTCATTGAAACTCATTGCATTCATTATGTACGTCAGGGGCGGTTCTAGGATTTCATCCTCAGCGGGGCTGTGCCCTCAGAGAGTCCATTAGATACAATGATACAAATTACCTAAATAAACAGTATTTTACTGTACTTATGAAAACTGTATAGCCTACTATATGAAGTTAATTGACACAATTACCTATTAAAGTTACAGTGAGAGAAAAAATTATTTGATCCCCTGTTGATTTTGTACGTTTGTCCTCTGACAAAGAAATTATCAGTCTATAATTTTTAATGGTAGGTTTATTTTAACAGTGAGAGACAGAATAACAACAACAACAACAACAACAACAAAAAATCCAGAAAAAAGCATTTCAAAAAAGTTATAAATTGATTTGCATTTTAATGAGTGAAATAAGTATTTGATCCCATATCAGTCAGCAAGATTTCTGGCTCCCAGGTGTCTTTTATACAGGTAAGGAGCTGAGATTAGGAGCACTCTCTTAAAGGGAGTGCTCCTAATCTCAGCTTGTTACCTGTATAAAAGATAACCTGTCCACAGAAGCAATCAATCAATCAGATTCCAAACTCTCCACCATGTCCAAGACCAAAGAGCTGTCCAAGGATGCCAGGGACAAGATTGTACAAGGCAACCTACACAAGGCTGGAATGGGCTACACGACCATCGCCAAGCAGCTTGGTGAGAAGGTGGCAACAGTTGGTGCGATTATTCGCAAATGGAAGAAACACAAAATAACTGTCAATCTCCCTCGGACTGGGGCTCCATGCAAGATCTCACCTCGTGGAGTTTCAATAATCATGAGAACAGTGAGGAATCAGGACTGAAATCCTGCAGCGCCCGCAAGGTCCCCCTGCTCAAGAAAGCACATGTACAGGCCCGTCTGAAGTTTGCCAATGAACATCTGAATGATTCAGACGAGAACTGGGTGAAAGTGTTGTGGTCAGATGAGACCAAAATCGAGCTCTTTGGCATCAACTCAACTCACCGTGTTTGGAGGAGGAGGAATGCTGCCTATGACCCCAAGAACACCATCCCCACCGTCAAACATGGAGATGGAAACATTATGCTTTGGGGGTGTTTTTCTGCTAAGGGGACAGGACAACTGCACCGCATCAAAGGAACGATGGATGGGACCATGTACCGTCAGGGCCAGGGCATTGAAGCCAGCCAGGGCACTGAAAATGGGCCGTGGATGGGTATTCCAGCATGACAATGACCCAAAACACACGGCCAAGGCAACAAAGGAGTGGCTCAAGAAGAAGCACATTAAAGTCCTGGAGCGGCCTAGCCAGTCTCCAGACCTTAATCCCATAGAAAATCTGTGGAGGGAGCTGAAGGTTCGAGTTGCCAAACATCAACCTCGAAACCTTAGTGACTTGGAGAGGATCTGCAAAGAGGAGTGGGACAAAATCCCTCCTGAGATGTGTGCAAACCTGGCGGCCAACTACAAGAAATGTCTGACCTCTGTGATTGCCAACAAGGGTTTTGCCACCAAGTACTAAGTCATGTTTTGCGAAGGGGTCAAATACTTATTTCACTCATTAAAATGCAAATCAATTTATAACTTTTTTGAAATGCATTTTTATGGATTTTTTTGTTGTTATTCTGTCTTTCACTGTTCAAATAAACCTACCATTAAAATTATAGACTGATCATTTCTTTGTCAGTGGGAAAACGTACAAAATCAACAGGGGATCAAATAATTTTTTCCCTCACTGTACTTAGTTAAGAGCAGTGAGTGATTCTCTGTTTTTCTTTGTTGTTTGATTAACATTATTAGCCTAATATAAGAAATGCATGGATCCGTTATACTGACACACATCCAATATTTGTGTCATAACTGTGTATGTTTTTTTAAGACATAACTGACAGTGTTTACTTGGATACTCGTCAAGACAGCCATTGTGACATGTTATTGTGTGTATTAGCTCAAGAAGATGCAAAAGTGAACTCAATTTGTAACCCGATCTCATGAAAGTGTGTTTCAATGGCACGATTTTCTGTTTCTATTTGGTGTGCTATTTATACGCAAAAACTGACTTTGTTTAGGGGTGTGGGGAAGGTGCGTATCATAAGCAAACCAAATAGAAATAGAAAATCGTTCCATTGAAACGCACTTTCATGAGACCAGGCTGGCGTGCTGTCCATGCAGTGTCTCTCAGTGTGTGAGCGCTTCATTCAAACGTGTGTGTGTACAGCAACGATCTATCACAGTGCGTGAGTACCACATTGAGATTGATAAATGAGTGAGAATGATAAACTTTCTTGAGGAAGCAGCACTGGCCTGATCATTCAGATAGCTGATTATAGTTTTAGGGGGGCTGAGACGACAAATAGGGGGGCTGAAGCCCACCTAAAAAGGGTCTAGAACCGTCCCTGATTTACGTCAAACCACAGGTACAAACTGGCCAGTGTGAAACTTTCACATGCTGGGAACGCTGTCAACAGAGGTCGTCTGCCACTGTTTGTGTTCAGATAGACGTTCTGACATGTTCCCTCAACGCTGACTGCGTAAGAGCAGCCTGAGGTTTACTGTAGATACTGTAGCCAGCTGCATTAATGAATCACAGTTTGTTGAAGGAAGTATTCAGTGGACATACTGACCATATACACAGTTAAAAGACTGTGAATGTGGCTGTATATAATTACAACATTAGCTGTCAAGTAAAACAGGGCACTGTTGAGGATAAATGTCCTGAACTCACCTCCACCTCAATGGATTCGTTCAGCTTTTTACAAGTGGCTGAGATGGTCTCTGTGGTGCCAAATTCAAAGTACCACAACTTGTTTTTCATCCTGAGGAGAGAGAACAAAAATAATTAGAAGTTAAACTAATACATTTATTTCAAATTTCATTTAAACAATACATTTTTGGTTGTGATGTTATGAAGAAAAACAATTCGATCTTTTGTGGTTCTGATCTATCAGTAATCTAAAAACCAGTTGTAATGCATTTACTTATTACAAAATTGAAATGCTAACATGGCAAAAAAAGTAGTGAGGATCCTGTCGTCAATCACACCTAGGCGTCTAAATGTTTTAAGATGAACTCAGAGGAGTAACTGACAAATGAAAACTAATGTTCAACAGGATTTAAAATGCAACATCTCAAGCTCAGTCATAATGAGAAAAAAATGATGACTCAGTGTGCAGCTGCTCTATCATTGGAACAACAAACAAGTTTGCGTTTACACACCCCAATGCTAATGCTGGCGTGAAAATAAATATTATGGGATGAACAGAGCCTTGGGCTGTCAACGGATTAAACAGACAACTGCTCTCAGATCTAACTTTAAACAAAAAACTTCCAAAAATACCTCATTTGCAACAATACATAACATGGATTTACAAAAATTGTGTTTTTGTTTAGTTTAGTAGCTGAATCATGATTTACGGCATCAAATTTACAATTTAATTAGCCAAGGAAAGCATACAGAACTCTATGATGGTAAATCTACAATCAATTCACACTATACCACTCAAAAATTTGGGGTCAGTAAGATTTTTCTTTTTTAAAGAAATTAAAAATTATTCAGATAGGCATTAAAAAATTTAGAATGTTTAAAAAAGATTTTTAATAAATGCTATTCTTTTAAACTTACAAAATCTTTTCAACCCCAAACATTATAGTGCATTTGTTATTTAAACAGGTCTAACTCTGTCACATTAATTTAAATTAAACAAAATGGTATGAGGTGTGCTTTAACATGACTCTTTCTGTCTCATCTTACCCATTACAATCTTTGTTTATTCTTGAAGACATGGCTGGTTTGGCCAGGAAGCCTTTGGGCCAGTCCATTTTGTCACCCTCTACCCTTCCCCTGGCCTTCTGAAATATTGATATGCTACAAGGAAAGTCGAGGCAGACAGGTGTGAGAGGACATGAGTGACAGTGAACTTGGCCTCAGCTTCCATGGAGAAACCAGAGCCACCATCAGCAACACGAGCGCAATCTGACATTAACACTGAGAGAAGCCAGGTGAGGACAACAGATGCAGCCAATATCTCACACAAGGGTAGGACTTATCTATAATGAAGACCTTCTGCTTCAGCTCAGTGCATATAAGAGCACACACAAAAAAATGACTTTATAACACCAGGACCCTATCAATTCTCTCTCTACTGTAAATGTGTTGCATTTTCACTTTGGTTACGAAACAGGGCAATTTACACTCATCAGATGGTGACAACCAGTGACAAGGCCCTGCAAAGGGGTGTTCTGCTGATAATGACAACACTATTGTTTGCATAACAGACAACATGCAATGGGGGCTTCTCCAGAGACACAAGGGATGAACACAGAGCAAACATCAGTATCAACTATATAAAGCATGTAATCCACTGAGGTACAAGATACAAGAGCCACAAGTGTAAAAGTAGGCTGACATAAACTATTGATGGCAACATGCTTATGGATCTATAAAATTCTAGATTTTACAAATTAAAGTTAAATACACTGTAAACAAGAATTTATTTGAAGATTTTGGAGTACATTTGACAAGAAAATACATTTCAGTTTTTCTACTTCAAAATTTCATGTTTAAATCAATGTGTTACTTGCCGTTTCATTGTAATTGTGAAATTTACTAGCTATTTATGAGTGAAAACTGTTTCTAGACCATCTTTTTTTTTTTTTTTTTCAGTGTGCTTTGACACTTCATTTTTAAAGTCAAATTATGCAAATGCAATATATGAATCCTGGAATAAAGCATGCTATAAATGTAATTCCCCCCCCCCCCCCCCCCCCCCCCCCCCCAGGTTTTTGAATACATAAAAACAGTGTTGGGGAAGCAATGTTGATTTTCCTCTTTCAGTCACAACAACTAAAACTAAATATTATTTATAAATAATATATATAATACATTTAATATTTAAACATTTATTATGTATGCATTATTATTTATTAAACATTTAATAAATATTTAATATCTGATAACAATTATTCAATATTTAATATACATAATTAAAATATATAAATGTATAATATTTCACATATCATATAATTAGATCATGGCTTGGATGCAAAAAAACTCATGCGTTGCAAAAATGCATACAGCATCTCAAATGCATTACTGTAAATAATATAACAACAATAATGCATATTTTAGAAAGACAGGTATTTTAGAGTGGGGTGTTTGACCATTACCTTCATTTGCTCAGTTGTAATACAATGTCATACAGTACAATACCATACAATGTGACAAACATAGCAATGTAGAGCTTTGTTGTGATATACCACAACTCGTTTGAAAAATCCTCTTGTTACTCGAAAAGTGACTCTGTTTTGAAAACAGATGAACCACTGTCACAAGTCGATAGCATTGCTACTGTTTCTTTAAAACTTTATTCTGTCGTCCTCTCCCTCAGTTTATACTCCAGCAACTTGCTACCTTCATTCTGTCATATTAAGAGATTATGAGCAGATTTGAGATCACAATTAGACCCACATTGCGATCTCAACAGGGTCAAGCTGCCTAACCTCATTAGCTAACTTCCATCTGAGGAGCTCTGGAAAAAAAACAATTATCCACGGGTTTCTCTTTCCATTCCACCCCCAGTTTGATTCGGAGAAAAATAAAGTTCTGTTAGCAGCCTGCTAAAAAGTTGTCTTCTGGGCTTTGGAGGAAGCTGCAAAGACTAAAATCTTGCATCTTTGGCCATCCAACACAAGTGCAGCAATCAAACTGAATTAAGGTTGACTAGATTTAAAATGCCATGCTAAAATCCTCTTGACTAGAGTTGTGCTCGAAATCTGGATCAGCGAAGGGTCAGCGAACCTTTAAATTCAACCAACACATTCCTCAAACACAATCACAAACACACACCCTGCTGGTCATCGGCCCAGATAACCATCTCCCATAATCCCTTCAGAGACTGATGACTTTTTGACCTGCGAGCTCTCTGCCCCTGTATCACTGCGTCAATCAGCTCAGTCCTTATCCCGCTGATCGAGACTCGGATACAGCCTCTGACTGACAGCTCAAATAGGAGTGAGTTTAAGGACGGGGGTGCTGTAGAGGGAGGAGGGCATTTGGGGGTTAAAGATAAGATGTGATGAACCTTTTGTGATGGGAACAAGAGAAGAAAGCCTGCTGTGTGAATATCCCCACTGTAATCTGGCAAGGCTGAGCATCATGTCAGACGGATCAATGTGACTGCTTTCCATCAGAACACTCTGAACTCAG
Source organism: Spinibarbus caldwelli (assembly GCA_039654775.1). NCBI lineage: Eukaryota > Metazoa > Chordata > Actinopteri > Cypriniformes > Cyprinidae > Spinibarbus > Spinibarbus caldwelli. The sequence goes on along the minus strand of CM077233.1, from coordinate 16,302,729 downwards.
AACTTTTGCAGTTGTGTCTTTCAATCTTTCTTTGTTGTTTCTGGAAAGCACTTTGCAAACACTTGCAACAACATCAATAACAACAAAATTAATATTAATTGTATGATTCATATAATAATAATTTATAATGTAATCATTTAATAATTCAATATATCAGACTGTTAATAATATTATATTCTACTATTATACTGTTAATAATATTATATTATACTATTATAATAACAAGATAACATTTAAATAATTTTGTTATTTAAATAGTATTTTTTAAATCTTTTGTTATTATATTTCTTGATCTGACTATTCATATCTGAAAAGCACTTTGTAGGCTATGTTGTAAAATGTTTTATTATTATTATTATCATTATTATTATTGTAATGTAACGTTAATATAATAATAATAATAATAATAATAATAATAATAATAATAATTATTATTATTATTATTATTATTATATTAACTTTACACCATCCAATAAAGGTGTTACAGTGCAGTCATAAGATGCTACAACACAACAGATAATAATAATAATTTTTGAATTGCAGCAATATTCTTTATTAGTCAATTTGTTAATCTGACTAGTCACTTCTGAAAAGCACCTTGTGAACAAATTTGAAAAAGTTGTATAAGATAAAATTGATAATAATAATAATAATAATAATAATAATAATAATATTAATTTGACAACATCCACATATTCAAAGTTGAAAAAGTTATATAAAATAAAATGGATGATAATAATAATTATCAACTTATTATTATTATAACTTTTTCAACTTTGAATGTGGATGTTGTCAAATTATTATTATTATTATTATTATTGTATTAATTTGACAACATCAACATATTATATTAATTTTGACAACATAATAATAATAACAGATGGTGTCAAATGATCATTTTTTAAAGCCGTTAATCTTCAGCTAACTCTATGACTCTGTGGTCTGATTCCAGGTAGCAGCCTGCCTGTGACCTGCTCCACAGCAAGGGTGTGTGTGTGTGGGAAGGAGGGTCAGGGCAGGGGGTACATTCTGTCGGGCTGCTCTATTGGCAGTAGCCAGAGACAGTGAGGAAGGGAAGCATATATTTATTCCTCTCCACCATGGGCATGGAGCAGCAGGGAAGAACAGGTTCCAGAACATAGCCACGCTGGGTTTCTGCTGAGTCCCGGCACACACACATATGTGCACGCGGAGGGATTTGCGTACACGCACACCCACGCACACATACGGTCCTTGCACTAAAATACACAATGAATTGGCCAACGCACACACACAGAGCACACAAACATCCTTACTCACATAGACATAACCTAGACACCTTCTTAGGGGTTATGAAACACATGCTCACATGCTGAGCAGACAGACGGCAGCTTGGGTCAGGACCATATTTGGCCTTTTCCTCTGTCGGTCACGTGATCGGAGGACACAGTCGGTGTACAGTCTCATCTCATGACATTTATTACGTTAATCAACTAATTTAACCCGGGAAGAAAAAGTTGATTGGAGGATGGTAGGGATAAATTCAAGAAAGAGGTCTTCTTTCTATTCATTCAATAATATCTTCATTTCTACCAAGTATAACATAATGCAGGATTTATGTCCAACTTAAAACCAATGACATTAAACAATCAAAATCTCTGTTATAAAGACCTGATATAGTTGAAGTAATTGACAGAGTAATTCTTACAGAAGTAGTTCACCCAAAAATTCTTTCATAATATTTGTAAAGGGTCTGCAAAGAACACGAGTGTAAAAGATAAAAAAGATAAAACAAAAAAAGATAAAAACATTTTACTGCAGGACAAATGAACAGCCAGAGCAGACAAATGTCTTTCAGAGTGCAGCCGTTAATGGCATGTTTAATACCATATTTGATTTTTATGGTGCAAATGACATATATAGATCCAAGATGGCGGCGCGGTCAGACGCAGCGGCTACTCCGGGTCCCAAAGACGGTGCTTTTATGTCTTTTAATGTCGTCTGTTCGTCTCCAAATAGTGTCAATTTACCGCTAATTCATAAGGAAATCACTCCAAAAGTCATCTATGATCGCCAAAGTCTTTTGGATATCGGCAACGCATACAAACACCAACTCTCGCCGGCGGCTACTGAGAAGCTACGAGGCCTTTGTTTACTGCTGAAGCTGGACCTCGAAACCGCGGCCTCACCTACTGACGCTACCCGCACAAGGCAGCGTCGCAAGCGGTGTGAGAGAGGACGGAAGCGCGGTAAGCGCGGAGGTATACGAGCTGGGCTGAGGGCTAACCCCACAAGACCGGCTCTTCCAACACTCATGCTCTCAAACGTTCGCTCTCTGGAAAACAAACTGGACTTAATTCAACTCAGTCGATCTACACAGCATGAGGCAAGGGATTGTTGTGTGTTTGTTTTCACTGAAACATGGCAAAAGGACAACATCCCGGACTCCGCCATTCAGCTGCACGGGCTAACCTACTACCGAACGGACAGAGACTCATCACTGTCTGGTAAGACTCACGGGGGTGGCTTGTGTGTGTATGTCAACAAAGAATGGTGTAACAATGCTGCAGTAGTATCAAAACACTGTTCGTCGCTGGTGGAGTTTATGGTTGTGAAGTGTCGACCATTCTATCTGCCGCGGGAGTTCACGGCCATTGTTATTGTCGCGGTTTACATTCCCCCGTGTGAAAACGCTAAGGACGTGCTTCGTGAACTGTACAGCGCCATCAGTGAACAACAAACAAATAACCCTGATGGCTTTTTCATCATAGCCGGTGACTTCAACCACGCAAACCTAAAGACAGTTTTGCCAAAGTTCTACCAACATGTGAACTTTGCAACAAGGGGAAACAACACACTGGACTTTGTTTATACAACAGAGAAAAACGAATACAAAGCTGAACCCCGCCCCCACCTCAGGTACTCGGACCACATCTCTGTTATGCTAATCCCAGCATACAGACCACTTCTCAAACTTGCCAAACCGGTTCAAAAGCAGATCACAGTATGGCCAGACAATGCCACCTCAGCACTGCAGGACTGCTTCCAGGACACAGACTGGAACATGTTTAAAGAGGCAGCCACCTACAACAACCACACAAACCTGCAGGAGTACAATGAAACTGTGACTGCTTGCATCAAAAAGTGCATGGATGATGTGACAGTCACCAAGACCATCACCACACGTGCCAACCAGAAGCCATGGATGACAGCAGAAGTTCGTGGGCTGCTAAAGACCAGAGATGAAGCATTCAGATCAGGAGATAAAGCAGGCCAGTGACGATGACACATCCCTACCAGAGGCACTCAACCACTTCTACTCACGATTTGAGATACAGAATGACACACCTGCACAGAAACTACCCACATCTCCAAACAACCAGGTACTCTGTCTCTCCCCAGCCGATGTAAGGAAGACCCTATCCAGGATTAACCCACGAAAGGCTGCGGGCCCTGACAACATACCTGGATGTGTACTGAGAGACTGTGCTGCACAGCTGACGGATGTCCTAACAGACATCTTCAACACCTCGCTGAGCCAGGCAGTCGTCCCCACGTGTCTCAAATCCACCTCCATAATCCCAGTACCAAAGAAGTCACATGTGTCCTGTCTGAATGACTATCGTCCCATAGCACTGACCCCAATCATGATGAAGTGCTTTGAGAGGTTAGTCATGCATCATATCAAGTCCAGTCTCCCAAACACGCTGGACCCATTCCAGTTTGCATACCGTCCAAACCGTTCCACGGATGATGCAATATCCATCACTCTCCACCTAGCTCTTACTCACCTGGAACAGAAAGACTCCTATGTAAGAATTCTGTTCATTGACTTCAGCTCAGCATTCAACACAATAATCCCACAACAGCGCATCCACAAACTAAACCTGCTGGGCCTTAACACCTCCCTCTGTAATTGGATCCTGGACTTTTTAACTGCAAGACCTCAGTCAGTCCGTGTCGGCCGCAACACCTCCAGCACTACTACACTGAGCACAGGTGCCCCACAAGGCTGTGTGCTCAGCCCACTGCTCTTCACGCTGCTGACCCACGACTGCACTGCCAAGTCCAGCTCCAACCACATCATCAAGTTTGCTTGATGTGGTAGGCTGTGGTAGGCCTCATCAGCAACAACGATGAAACACACTACAGAGAGGAAGTGGCACAGCTGGCTGAATGGTGTGGTGTTAACAACCTGTCCCTCAATGTGAGTAAGACAAAACAGGTTGTGATGGACTTCAGGAGAAACTCTGTTGACCACCCCTCACTGACCATCGACGGCTCAACCGTAGAGAGAGTCGGTAGCACTAAATTCCTGGGAGTGCACATCACCTGGACCACCAACGTCACATCACTCAACAAGAAGGGACAACAGCGCCTCCACTTTCTCAGTCGGCTGAAAAGGGCAAGTCTCCCTCCACCCATCCTCACCACTTTCTACAGGGGCACCATTGAGAGCATGCTGACCACCTGCATCACTGTCTGGTATGGGAACTGCAGTGCTGCTGACCGCAAGACCCTACAACGGACAGTGAACACTGCCGCAAAGATCATCGGTGCCCCTCTGCCCTCCATCCAGGACATTTTCCTTGCACAATGCTCCAGCAAGGCCTCCAGCATCATGAAGGACCCCACCCACCCCTCCCACAACCTCTTCCAGCTCCTGCCATCAGGTAAAAGGTAACGGAGTATCAAAGCTCGCTCTGTCAGATTGCTCAACAGCTTTTTTCCCCAGGCTGTGAGAGCTCTTAACTCCAATCTCCCTGTCCCCCTCTGAAACCATGAACACCTCAGCCCCCCAACTCATAAATAACTATTGACAATTTTCCTAAGTGCAATTCTGAGTGTGCTACACACAGGTGAGTAGGCTATACAAACCACCTGTAGTAACGCACGCGTCCCACTATATGCACACTAGACACTTTCTATAAACACTCCCTGCTACAAAGACTCAATAAGATAATATGTTTACTTGAACATTGCACTACAAAATAATGTTTACTTGAGCATTGCACTACTAAATCTTTTTGCACTATGCGCTGCTTCCCACAAAACCTCTCTTCTGAACAATTTAATGTACAAAATATATATTTTTCTGCACATTTTCATGCACAAATATCTCTTTAGCACAATTTCATGTGCAGTATTTATGTAAAGTTCTTGTACAGTCTCAGTTTGTGTATGTGTAGGCAACTAGGTATAGTAGTTATAGTATTTATAGTATATGTATAGTCAGATGGTTAAACTGTTGTATAGCTCTATTGTTTTTCCTATATTTGCATTGTTGTATGTTTATCTTATGCTTAACTAGTATGTAGCACCGTGGTCCTGCGAGACACGACATTTCGTTCCACTATATGTCCACACATGTAGCAGAATGACAATAAAGCTCAACTTGAACTTGAACTTGACTTGAACATGCAGCAAAGAAAAAAAAAGGGACGTCTACCTGACCTCAAATAGCCCAGAGTGAAAATCCCAACGCTTTTCACAAATCAATGTGCATGCTGAGTTACACGCTGATGATCAATCAATGGCTTTTTGAGGCAGAAATAAATGCATTTTAATGCACCCCCACCCCTCACTGACTGCCGCATACAAAGAGTTATCATACTGTAATTGTTACGCATTCATTCAGTCAAGTTCAAATCTTTATCAAGATGAATAATTCAGGTCTCAGGTGTTTCACAAATTTTTGCATGATAACTACAGTAGAAATTTTATGGTGGGTGCCAATACTAAATAAAGAGATGACAAGTCTTCGGGATATATAATAATATTATTTAGGGATATTATATGTGGAAAAAAATGTAACAACACTTGTTGTTACTACATTAAACACATAATAACAATTATATGAGATCACCTTAAAGGAATAGTTCACCCAAAAATGAAAATTCTGTCACTAATTATTCACCCTCATTTTGTTCTAAACCTGAAAGACCTTTGTTCATCTTCGGAACACAATTTTTTTGTTTTCTTTGCACACAAAAAGTATTCTTGTAGCTTCATTAAATTACAGTTGAACCAATGATGTCACATTGACTATTTTAATGATGTCCTTACTGTCTTTCTGGGCCTTGAACGTTGCAGTTGTGTTGCTGTCTATGCAGGGTCAGAAAGCTCTCGGATTTCATCAGAAATATCTTAATTTGTGTTCCAAAGATGAATGAAAGTCTTACCTGTTTGGAACGACATAGGGTGAGTGATTAATGACAGAACTTTCATTTTTGAACGGTGAACTGTCCCTTTAAAAACATTACAGATCATTTTCTTCATCTATATATTTTCCACTGACAGTGGTGGCTAATACCAAATTACCATATTCTTAACATTCATTAATGTCATCAATGTTGAATCTTTATTTTCTTTTATTGTAGATGTTTTATTCTTATCACCATTAATGGAATCGTACTTTTTCTGTAGCTTTTTCTATATTGCATTTAAACAGTTAAGCCAATAAACTACTTTGAAATTAGTCTTCAACAGAAAACATTGCGAAAGCAAAGGAATAAAGTGTGGGAATGTAATCCACCATGATATTAGGGGAAACAAGACCCCCCCAAGAACACACTGTGTTCAGCCCTGCCTCTCATCTTCTTGCCATTGTTTGCTTGAGAAACTAACTGTCCATAGCACCGTCATTGTTATTTTAATCGAAAAGACAAAGGGATCTCAGAGGGCTTTTTTCTTTTCTATGGGGCAATTTGACACCTCTTAATCCAAAACTTCCTCTGGCTGCCCCGTTGGGAGGAGCGGACACAGAGGCTCGGGTCCATTATGCATTCGTGGTCATTAGCACCTGGTCACCGAGCGCCAAGGTGAGAGAAGTCACACGTATTCCCCCTGTTTATCGCACATCACTGTGGGAATGTGTGTGGATGTTAACACATGCACGCACATATAAACACACCTGAACGGAATTTGCATTCGATTTTAATGCGGATTTTGCATCATCACTCTTCAGTTCCAGTTAAAACTAAAAGCACTGTTTTCAAAGGAGTGAAGTATAACAGGTGAACTGAAACATGTCAAATAACAGGTTCGATGAGGATAAATCGTGCAACTCCATGGCAACCATCATTTATGTACCATCTGGTGGCACGCTGCCTCTGAGAGTGCGTTCTCAAATCCTAAAAACACTGAGCGCAGCCCTCATTAGAAAGCCATAGATTGGCAGATGCATTGACTGGCTATTCTAAATCTGCAGAACAAAGCAAAGCAGATAAAGCATTTGGTTTGGCAGTGTTTTATATTGTGTTTCTGGGTGACTCACTCTGGGATTTAACACTGAATGATTTAAATTGGCTGAGGACATAATTCCATTTATTCTTATTTTGGACTCTCCGTCTGTCAGTCATTTAAAGATAAATTGCAAATGAGCCACATTTTACTGAAATTTGCAACTGCAAACCCCGCATTGTGGAGAAACCACAGGATATTTGGCATCGCACTGTAACGCTTTTAATACGCTGTGGAAATCTAGGTGCATGAATTATGAACAACTGAAACATTAACTAGTTAATTTAGCCAGGCAGGTTCCATAATTCAGATCATGTATGAGTCATTAGGGACTTATTTTTAAAAGTTATTAAAAAAATCTGTGCTGCTGTGACAGGTTCTCACTCTAACATGTAAAACCGTGTGATGGTGGTTGTCATCCATCTTTATATAATCCCAGCATCTAGCATTTTACAGCAGAGCTCTGTATACAGGACATCATAAATATGACCTCGGTACACATCACTGCCACTCAAACACTTCTTGTGGAATAGTTTTACAGATTCTGTTAGTGGAAAGACACTAGAAAACACCTAACATGAATTTAAAGAGCGAAGAATCATTTTATGCATTATACTAACTGCAATATACAACAGTTCTGGTCCTTTAATCTCCAAGAGTGAGCACAGGGATTCTTCACTGTTTGTATCGACTGAAAGCTTGCCTGCAAAGCCATGACCACAGACAGGTGCTGTGATACAAACAGCAGTGATACACTAATTTTAAAGTTCTGGCTGATATTTATAAGATATGATAATATTTTCATGTTATGGCTGATAACCAAAACACGACGAACAATAAAATTCAATATTGATGTATATAGATAACTTAAAAAAGGTACCAACATACATACTTTGAGCAAAAATACACTAACAGTATGATTACAATTTATGAAATTGTAATACGTACAGTCTGAAAAATACAGTGTGATTTAAAAAAAAAATATTTTTTTTTCTATTTAAATATGTTTTCAAAAGCAATTAATTGCTGTGATTCTAAAGCTGAATTTTCAGCAGCCATTCTCCAGTCTTCAGTATCATATAATTATATGCAGTATCAAAAAAAAATAAAATAAAAAAAATAATAATAATAATTTGAATATGCTGATTTGCTGCTTAAGAAACATTTATTATTACTTATTACACATCACCAATTTTGAAAAAAATTGTGCTGCTTAATATTTTTGTTGACTTTTTCAGGGTTCTTAAATTAATCAAATGTTCAAAAGAACAGCATTGATTTGAAATGGAAATCTTTTGTAACATTATAAATGTCTATACAGTTACTTTTGTGTGTTTCATTTAATGTATCCTTTCTGAATTATTATATTACGATCAAGATACTACCCCCCCCATAATATTATTATATAAAAATAATAATAAAACAATAAATCTTACTCTTCCCAAACTTTGAAACAGCAGTGTGTGTGCGCGCGCACACGCACACACACACACACACACACACACACACACATACACACACATTCATAACATTTATAAAATATAAAAATGATATATTAAATAATGAGCGGAAAACTGCTTGTTCATTCAACATCAGATTATGCAACCAATAACTAAATCTCAATATTTCTGCTGCCTTATTGAGTTGAATGGCTGGGAATGAATGGCAACCTAAAATGCCTGGAGTCTTACCAAGCAGGACCAATGACGCTTAACAAAAAGCCCCATTCTTTCAGAGTGCTTTGCGGCCAAGGGCTACACAGGCTTTTTACAGCATTTCTCAATAGAGGCATCAACCAAGAGAATAGAGAACAGTAGAGCGGACTTGAAAGAGATCCACATCAAAGGGAGCTCAGAACAGCTACTGTAAAGTGCACCAGAGGCTCCGAGGGACTGTTCCTTAAGATAAAACATCATATTTTATGGAGCTATTAGAGCCGACCCAAAGTGCTGTTCTAGGGTCAGTTTTAGCAGTTACCCTTTTATTGCTGGAAGACTGATGGAGGCTTATTGTGAGCTACAAATTTCTTTGAGCAATGATGATTTCACTGCTATCCTTTCTCATGCTGAATTGCCTCTCTAACGTCATCCTGATCCATTCTACCTGCTCAACTCTCCTCCTTACTTCAAATGATTCAATTGAGTGGAGATAATAGTAGACGGTCCAAATTAGACTATATCATTTCTACTTTACCACTCTAAATGGCCTTCTCTAAAGGATACATGACCGGTTTACTTTCCACCGCAGAAGCAGGGATGCGTTGCATAACATTTAATTAAAAAATTCCATGCAAACTGACTCTACTCGAGCTAGCAAAGAAATTTAAACAGTCAGCCACTCGCCATTGTGATAGACCTGACATAGACAGAGCGGTGATTCATCAGGGTTTATTTTTTTGGTGAAGGTCAAATTATAAAACTTATTTGAAATAATTTTGATCTCTGGACACAAAAATTGATAGAGAAAAGGTTTGTGTTTATATTCATGCCAACTGTAAATGTATGTTTAGACCAACAAAGTCAAAGATGTTACAATATGAAAAGAGTGGCTGCTTCTGATACAGTAAACTTGAAAAGACCAAAATTTTGGTTCAGTGAGTATTCATTGTGGGCAGAAACAGAAACAGAAACCAATGTAGTTTGCTCATAATTTACCATGACTGGTTTAAACAGAACCTAGGTTTTAGTAAAGGTTTTAGTGCCTCCTCAGATGTTACATTGTAACGTCCTTTATTCTCACTTGCATCATTCTTATGCATTATTTTTTTTAAATTTCTATTTGTCTTCTCTCCATATGCTCATTCATGAATGCATGTTCTCTTACCTGCTGTTAAACTTCTCTGGATGTTTCTCCCTCATCAAGTGGAAGCGATGTGCTATGGATGCGTCCTGAAAAGTGAAACAGAAAACAGGAAAGACAGGTTAAATGCCTCTCTTAGGTTAACATATAAAACAGTGTTTTAAGTCTCTGGCTAATGAGCTACAGACAGTGTTGTCAGTTGGCTGAAGGAGTGCACATCCTAAATCAAGTGTTCAGGGCTGAGATGAAACAGACCCCTGGACCAAAACATAACAGCCATAAAGCTGCTCAGATAAGACCCAGACTATGTAGAGGTGTGGACAAAAAACAATAATATACCAACATTTGATTTTCTCTCCAAGACTTCTTTTGTGATCACCCTCACAGGAAACACTCATGCTGGGGTGCTCCTCAAATTTAGGTAGTTTTTTTTCGACATCTGATTTATTTGATGGCTTAAATCAATGTTTCTTTGTTCACAAATCAATTTTGTATAATACAGTAATATAGAAACTTGACACTTCACTGCACTTGAATCAAGTGGCATCAATTATATTAGTTCAGTTCTTTGTTTATTTGGAAGTATTCCTAATAATATAACTGCATTTCAGCACATCTGTTATTTAAAAAAAAAAAAAAGTCTTTCCAAGAAAAGCATACACACAACATTCTATAAAAAACATTCTATGAAAAGAGCGAGGAAAGTAGCTACCTAACAGTGAGTTCTGTTTTTAAGTATAATTCTGAAAGATAAATGGTGTAATTTGAGCGCACAAGAGTTCCAAGTGTATGTACATTACTGTTCAAAAGTTTGGTGTCAGTGTTTTTATTTATTTATTAGTAGTATTACTGAGTAAAGATAACTTAAACTGATCAAAAGTGAAAATTTTCAATTGTTACAAAAAAAAAAAAAAAAATTTCAAATAAATGTTTTTTTAAATTTTTGATTCATCAAAGAGTCTTGCAAACACGTATCAAGGTTTCCACAAAAATATTAACCACCACAACTGTTTTCAAAACTGATAATAATTAAAACAACTTACTGACCTCAGACTTTTGGATGGCAGTGTACATAGCAACTAAAAAAGGAAACTGAATTAAAAATAATTAAATTATAGGAATTATAATCAAATCATAATCTAAATATATTTCTATTTTTATGTATTTATTTTTCTATTTTATGTCAAAATATCTCACAAAAATAGATGAATACTGCACAAGTCTGCAAATCAAATTTCAATATGAAATTCAAAACACACCAGTGATGCGACCTTCATCAGGCATTGTTTATCAGGCATAAACAATCAGGCATTATGTATATATCTAACAGGAAAAAAATTCCATCATTTGAACATAATACCATAAAATGTTAAAGTGGAAACCTTACAGCTTGGCTCATTGAGTTTATAGACTGATGATTTCAATTTGGTACTCGAGAGGTGATTTTCTCTCTGGTGCAGTAAAAATAGCCATCCCTAGAAAAGGAGAGCTGCTCAGGTATTAACTGGTCCCTGTTTCACATTATGAGTTCATGTGCAATGGGGGAAGGCTCTGCTTGTCAGCTCTGTTTCTGTGGCCTGAGGGGAAGATGATTGTGCAGATAGGCCTGCTGGACAAAGTACACAATCCTGGAAATGGGGCTACAGCACTAGAGTGCCTGATGAAAAAAAAACAAAAAAAAAGCTGGATGAATAAGTGATGGTATCAGCAGGAAAGAGGCTTTCCAGGAACGCCAGAAGAGGATGGGGGTGGCGGCATGAAAGAAGATGATGCTGAAGACCAGAAAAATGAACAGTCAGACAAAGACAAGAGACAACAAAGCTTTTATAGCAATAGTGTGCACTTCACTAGACTCAACAAAAAAAGTCAAGGGATTTTCTGCTACAATTCCAGACATATTCCTGGAAGCAAATACTTCTGTCAGATGAAAACATAGGTTGATGGTAAATCAACTGCCTCAAACAAGTACAATATGTATCCCACAATGCTCATCACCTAAAAGAGCTGCCTGCACAGGAGTATTAATTTATACATTTTTACATTAGTATTAAAATAATGTAGGGCCATGATGTCAATTTAAATCAATGAGCTTATTCATTGTATTAATTCCAAGGGTAAATGTTTTCAATATTATGGCAAATAAATCAAAAATAATTGAAAAAATATATAAGATAATATTTTTCTTATTTGGAACGCCATCACCATACATTATATGCACTTGCTGTGGTTCAAAACTAAACTGAAAATAAATACTATAATTATACAAATGCTATAAAAAATATAATGTGGTTATCATCAACTAAAACTACAAAAACTATTATTAAAAATATCTGTATTCAAATAAAATTAAATATAAATATTAAAAATATATAGAAAATAATTCAATAAAAATTTGAAATGTTACCTGACTGAAGTGAGTTTAAGCTGAAGTGCTAAAATTACTAAAACTAAAACTTAAATAAATAAAACTATTTTGAAATATTAAAAAAAAAAAAACATTTAAATAAAAAAAACATTTATTTACAAATAGTTAAACTAAAATTAAGAATCAACTGAAAATATAAAAAAATTCTAAATATTTAAAATATATAAAATATTATAAAAATTGTTAAATAATATTAAAATAACACTAAAATATAATAAATATACCAGAGCAGATTTAGCAAGTTAGCGTAATGGAAGCATAATGAAGTCCGATTACTTAGAGAAATAGTTAATGTGGGGCCTTTATTTGGATAGGACAGTTAATTGACAGGAAGTGAAGTGGGAGAGAGAGAGAGAGTGGGGCAGGATCGGAAAAGGTCCATGAGACTTGAACTCGGGATGCCTGAAGCATAACAGTTATGCACCAAAGATCATTACTAGCATTTTGTTCAAATCGCTAACCCACTGATTATTAAAAACACTGCCATAATAGAAAAAAATGTAGTTCTAAACACTTTCTCCTGTCAACTTGAATGATATGAAGTTCTGCCTGAGGACCTAATGGCAGCTGAGAGCATAAGTGATCAAACAGTGGGTTAAAAGCCCCAGAGGTTGTTTGCTCTTGCAGCTCCAACCCAGAGCAGAATCCACCCTCAGTCAAGCAGCCTTGATTAAAATCAAAGCAACAGTGCGCAAACAGAAGAACTAATTGATGAATCAGGTCTGCAACCGTAACTGATTGTTTCTATATTTACACATGCACATGTAAAAGACAGAAGAGCTCAAAGCCACCACATCCTTCACTAGGCCCAAGCCTGAATACGTTCACACACACGTAACACCTGTCTCAGAGTTTCGCTGTGTAATATAACGATGGATCTCGGCACTCTGCAGTGCTCACCGTGTCACAGACTCAGACAGGGAGGAAGTGTGCGACTGTGAGATTCTCAGGGTCTGATAGCTGCTGGCATGCCGATCAAGCCACGAGCGGACGATGCTACGTTAGCACCTGCGCTGGCTTCCTGCCCGTGCTTGCAGGTGCTGCAGCGCTCACATGGGAGAAGGTACAGGAAGTGTGGGGGGTTGGGGAGGCTGCATAGACTTTTATCCCTCACATATCCAAACCAATGCTATAATACTGATATTTAAAAATGTTCTATCACCTGCTGAGGTCTATGCACGTCTGGTATTACTCAAGTCAGTTAAGATATCACAGAATTGACAATGTCTACATGACATTTTTTGATGCTCAGAAAGCCCTCGCAGGTGTTCCACAAACTGGCATGTGTGGCACTGGAAGAGAACAGAACATACTGTACCTCAATCACTGCAGTGAATACCATGACACAGAACGGGCACTGCACGACACCAAGCTTTAAAGAGTAGCACAACTAATGCACGCCAGGAAGTTGTCCTCAAAAAGTACTGCTGCTGTCCAATGGTGCTGTTATTTCCTTTTGTGGTCTGGGGCATTAGGACCTCATTAAATCCTCATTTTAAATTATAACAAACAACAAATAAACATTAAATGGATAGTTCACCCTGACTCACCTTCATGTTGTTTCAAACCTGTATGACTTGCTTTATTCTGTGGAACAGTCACACACACACACACACACACACACACACACACACAAATATTGAAAAAAATATATATATTTGGACTGTTTTTGTCCATATAGTGAAAGTCAGTGGGGTCCAAAACATTGATGTTTATTGTATGAAACAGTGTTTTTAACAAGCTATTAAAAATGTTTTGTTAATTAAAATAAAGCTATAATAAAATTAAATATATATGTTAGATTAAAAACTTAAACTTACATATCCTAAATGAAAATGAGAAATGTTGCCTTGTCAACTAATTGAAATAAAATAGGTTAAAGTAAAATTACTAAAACTAATACTGGAATATAAAACATGACAAAAGCACATAATAAAATTACTAAAATTTAAAATGAAAAAATAAGATCCACATACAGGTTAAATATGAAATACTACAAGTGACTTTTGTGTTTCATAGGAGATAAAAAGTCATACATGTTTGGAATAACACAAGGGTGAGTGAATGATTATTTTTATTTCATTTTTAATTAGAGGTTCAAGCACGAAGTGCTGAAACCCTGTTGTAATTGTAAGAATTTGTACTAATTTATTTATTTATTTATTTGATCAAATCTTTTTAAGATTCAAAAACTGATAAATGATTTTCTAATTAAGGTCCATAGACTGGTTAAAAAATTTTAAGGTTACAAAGTCCACAGCTGTAATATCCCTGTATAAATGGCATCAGCATATTCTGAATAAACTCAGACATGAACATACTTTTCCTACTATTCTCTTCTGGAAATGCTAGACACACTTGTTCTAGCAGTCCATTTTAATTTTATCAACACGTTAATTCTCATTCATGTCCAAACAACAGCGCACAAGTGTCATCAGGCCATAATGTTTCGTTTAAAAAAGTTTTTTTCCCCCCAATAGCTTGACATTTCAAACATGCATCTAATAATCTAATATCAGACAGAATAACCTTAGTTTAGGCACGCACAGATATAAATGAATGTCAAAACAGCCCTCATAGACAAAGCTCTTGTTCAGTTTCACAGTTTCCCATCTGTATTGTATATTTTCAAAAGGTTTAGCTGACCAGATACCAAATTCCTCTGGGGTGTTATGTTATGATTCATCCCAAAACTGTGCGCTATGGGAGGACAGGGACACCATGTCCTCTACTAAGACATATCCTGTCCCTATGGAATGAAACTGCAAGCTTAACTGTTCTTGGCATTCCCCCCTGCGCTATCTGAACGGGCTAAAGGTTGTACATCATCTCAGAGTTTGTATCAAATACAGTTACATGGCTTCTGCACACCAGCGGGCGAAGTTCAACAATTGATTCGGTCCAAAAACAAATATTGTCCTCCTGGGACGGTATCTATGGATGGGGTGAAGACGTGAAGGGTATTAAGCGAGGTGATATTCAGGTCACCATGATTGGTGTGTCCCCACCGGGTTACTATAGCACTGTACTGAGTCAGTGCCCATCTGTGCTCCTGTCAGCACGGCCGCGAGCAGGTGCATATGGGACTTATGGTGAGACTGGGAATAAGTTTGTGTTAAAGTCCACATAAGAGTGGGAGTGAATCATCTCAATACTGTACAAATGCATCTCTAAAGCGCATGTGTGAGGTGAATGGAGAGGTGGGTCCTGTTTTCCTTCTATCTTTAAGACTGGCCAGGTGTCACTCAGCACGGCCATTCATTATGGTGGTAACCTGGTCCGATTCTGGCAGCCAAACACTTCCTGTCACTGATACTTCCCCTGACCTTCAGTCCGTGCCAGTATTATACCCCTCCAAACACACACACATGCAACATGCACAAACACACACACACACACACACACACACACACACATACACAGACTGACAGGCTCTAAAATAAACACTCTTATCACATAGTTAAGGTTGAAAGATTGAATAAATCAAACAGTTGTTTGTTTAGCTACCTATTGAACCGGCATGATCACAGCCATATTACAATATGACAGAATAGACCCCTTTCACATTTCTGAAGTTCTCAGAACCAGAAGTTTGACAACATTTCTACAGTTTTTCACACCATAAATCTAATAAGTGAGTGTTTGCAATACAACGGCTGAGTGATAGCACATTTAACTTTTCTTACCAACTGGGGCAATTTGTTGTTTTCATCGTTCAACACTATATAAGTTTACATAACTAAGCTTCTATAGTGGCAAACAAAACTATAAATTATATTTTTTGTGCTCCCATTTGCCCAAATAGCAAAAGTAAAAATCCAAAATAGCATTAAGCATTTCTAAAATTAGATTATGTTGGTCAGAAGAGAGAAAGATGTCAGATGTCACTCCCTCAGTCGGTGTATTACTAGATTTTACAGGGTTAATAATTGAGGAAATGCATCATTACAGTCTGTGAAAGGGTCCATTGAAACACGAAGGAAATATTCTCAAATGTAATCTTAATTAGCAGAGAGATTATTTAAAAATGAGTGGGACAGCGTGTCTTCAAAATGAAGCATAATAACGTACTGCTGTCCCAGGGCAGAACTGAATGTGTCACTGGAGATGAAGTTGTGCATGATACTACACCAGTGAGAACATGATGGCAGCGGGGCAGTTCTCCAAACACCATCACCACAGGGAGGGTGAGAGGCTCACACAGATAAGTTGTTGATGTCAAGAGAGGTGGTTCGATTTCATCTTCCAGGACTGGAGATGTACATGGAGAGATGTCTTAAATGGTTGCTGACGAGGTGTGTTTGCTGTCCTTAATTCCTCCTGAGGATTCTTTCCAGGGTGAACTGGATCACATAGCAGGATTGCAATGCCATACTAAGATGTCTCAGAAATCAGATTCTCATGGATGTGAAGCACTGTCCTCCACTATCAACTGGTACTGTTTGGGGTGAAGGTTCACATAAAGAAGCCTATCATACCTGGAGAAAGTGTTTTCATTCATGTCAATGATAGCTGCCAACTAGTGCACATTTTCATAAAACATTTGTATGTTTGCAGCTTGTTTGTGTCCAGATTTGTGCTCTTCAGCTTTAGCATTTGATTAGCCAGCAAACAGCACCATTGCAATAAATAATGCATTTATTTGGTAGATCATTTTGAGTAATTTAATTTGTTCTCTAGAATCAAACCCCATGGCCTTGTTAGCATCAAGCTCTACTAGGTGAGCTACAGAATAGGAGGTCTGTGTGGGATGAATTTTTTTTAGTCCCACTTCTGCAAGACTCTGTCCCGTTCCTGCCCAGAGAAACCCAGAGGAAGTGGTCTATGCAGATTTTTAGTTCCAGTCCCCTTTAGATCTCAAGTCTCAGACTTGTGCATGTTGTATGTTAGCGCCTTATTGCATTTGTTGCAGCAGGCAAAAGGAATGCGTTTTCCATCACAGACACATATAATCAAAAACACACAATTGATGAACCTGCACAATAGACGAATAACGTGAATAACATATAACAACAAAATAAATGTTAGCAACTTCTATTTAATTGTTAGATATTTATATAAAATATAATTATGTCTAACGTGATTTTTTTCTCCTGCTTTCCTTGCACATCAGCATCTTCCCTTCTGCATCCACACTCAGAAATTCTGTTTGTGTATGGGTATCTCTCTCAAAGTTGATGCTTCAAAAACCACACAAAGCAAACATGACATAATTCATAACCCCAGTTGATTAATCAATTCTAAAGAAAAACTGTAAGCATGTGATAGAAAATAATAATATTTAAAAATTTTAAACTATAAACAATTGCTTCCAAGAAACTGTCAAATGCAGGTTCAAGAGTTCACACTTGACATAAACGCCAACACACTGTAGTGTCGTCACAATACCAAAATTTTTACTTCAATACAATACCTGACTAAAATATCTTGATACTACTGCTGAACCGATACTATAACAAATACATAAAACAACAGGAAAAGTAATTAAATTATAGATGACCCTCATGGAAATTATAGTTCATTATTTGATCTATTAATTAAAAAAAGCTCTCACTTGACCAGTGTGTTTATATCATGATACAGTCATTTTTGTTATTTTATCTTTGTTATTAATAATAACAGTAGGACTGCCCTCGACTAAAGATTTTTCTGGTCGACTAGTAGTCGTTCATTTTAAGCATTAGTCAACTATTAGTCACACAATTATTAATAAACCATATAACTCATAATAATGAGCCTTTAATTGCCTATAGCCAAATAAGCGCTCAGGTGCACACAAAAAAATGTGCAATGTTTTGTTGTTATTGTGAGTGCACACAAATAAACGTCTTTACAGATTCGAAAGATGTATTACTCTTATTTGTATGACCAAAAATGATGGAGTATTTTAGGAGCAAGTGACTGCACCGGCGCTCATCTGTCCTGCAGTGAGCACTGCTGTTCCACTTCCACACTCTGCACAGACACTTGAATAGCACACATTTTTCTAGGTTAACATTAGATTGAGTGGCCATGTAAAGTTGCTACTACATACATCTTTTAGATGAAAAGCCATATTGGAGGTCGATGAATGATAGGTGAGCGTTTTGATGTCCTGCCTGATGTACTATATTTCCATAGACCAGCCATTAACGGTCTGTCCTTCACAGATTGCGTGACTTCGCCACTTTCTGTGGATTTTTTTTTCTGCGACTAAGCGACTAATAAAATTTTGGTCGACCAAGCCTCTTCTCGTCAACTAACAGTTAGTCGACTATTAGGGGGCAGCCTTAAATAACAGAGATGACAGCAACAAACAAAAGGATAAATACAATAAAACAACATAAAAATACATAAATGAAATAAACAGCATTTTAGGTACAGCAGGTCTATTTAACAGTTGTATTCAAGTAAGAGATAACAGTGTTTCCCACAGGATTTTGTGAGACTTGTGGCGGCAGGTGACGTCACATATTAATTTGCATATTTATGACGTCATTGTGTTCAAATGAGTTTTGGCACTTCAGATCTGTTCTGCTCTATGAATTGTCACATACTGTAATACATCTGAATGCCCAATAAAGCTGTTCACATTATATTTTCTGTTGTCATATATAAAACAAGTATAAATAGTAAACACGACCCATTAATACTACGTTAACCAGGAATCACTCTTACTATACTCCTTAAATCCTGATTTATAATCGCAACGTCGTCTGATAAAATCAATATACATATAACTTACACTAAAAAGCAACTATATGCGGTGGTTTTGGCTATATTACTGTTTTGTCTCATTCAGCGCACTGCCTTCGTCTGAGTAACAAACTATGAGCATATTAACAGACGAATTATGTTCATATTTAAAAGTCCAAACAGTCAGTAAGCGGCAGGTGCTTGGAAATGCTGTTTTGTAAATGATTTATTGACGAGTCTGCTGCGGTACGGCCAACTGAATGCACTGCTTCTCTGCCGCTCACTGCACAGAATAGACGCCGAGAGAGGCGACACTGGGAAAGTCAGACCTCGCACTCACGGGGCAGTACTGGTGGCATCTTCCAACTGAACAATAGCTAAGGTTTTTTCCAAAAAAGTCGCTAGGTTTGTCAGTATGTACCTGTTATGGAAAAAAACCCACCAAAAGGGTCTGAAAGTTGCTAAATATTGTGCTAAAGTCACACTCGTGTGTGTGAGACGCGGGAGCTGATGGCAGCAGGCGCTGGATATTGTGGTGGCCCGCCAAAAATAAATCAACGTATGGGAAACACTGGAGATTGTCTGTGGGAGTGTCTACAGTTCTTGAGCACACAGAACGAGCAGTACGAAACGCATAGGTCGAGGGGAGATTTTCCATTAGATAATCGATCGCGGATGGTTTCATTATCTCGGGCAGATAAAAAAAGTTTAAGAAGATAATAATAGTAATAAAAACAAAAATGTGTCATCAAATATACTTGGGCGGCCGTTAATATACCCGCCCAGGTAAAGTCTATGTGTGGGAAGCACTGGATAAAACAGACATTGAATAAAGTAATCAAATTAAAAAAGTAAAGCAGTGCATAGTCTTAATTGTATGAATTAAACATTCATACACTGATACTTGTTAAAGCTATTAAATTTAGTCAGTCAAGATCAGTGCATGATTTTCTCTTTTTCTTTTGTTGTTTAATTAACATTATAGATACAGACAGCAGCCGGAATATTAGCCTGCTGTCACTTTAAGAGCTGGACGGATCCAATTTATTGATACACATGCGGTTTCTTTCTCAACCATTTACATTTAGTTCACTCATAAAATGAGCATAATTGTGTATATGCTTGTATACTTAAAGCGCAATAAGCAGTGAAAGAGATCTGAATTTGCGATCACTTATGCTGTCTGAGAGAGGCGGCTTTCAGTGCATGTGTATCGGGTGTGTACCACATGAGTACCATTTTTAAAGACAGGGTATCGCAATACCTTTTTAGTACTGGTATACAGGGTGCCATACTGAGACTAGATATGCGAACGCCCCTCATCCGATCGCAATCCAATGACAGGGACGCACATTTTGAAAGACAAGACAGTTAACTTAGCCTATAGGATGTGTTTTGAATGTCCGGTAGTCCTCAAATAACATTTTAGTCCCGTCTCGTCTTGTTAACGAAGACGCGGCATACATTTCCTCATAGTTTTTATCATCAGATATTATTTTTAGCTCGTCAACGTCTCGTCTTAGTCACAGAAAAAATGTTCGTTAACGAATATTTTTCGTAATCGTCGACAAAATTAACACTGCTGCGAACCAACATTCGTAACAAAGATGGTATCACTCACTCACTCAAAACTGTTCAGTCCATTCACATTTGAATCATCTATTTTCCGTATCCACTTTTCTTTACTTCACACTTGCCATGTTTTTGCTGTCACATAGTATTGGACGCGACAAAGCATTGCAAATCATTTGAACTTTGTGTCATACGTCATAAATAGAACGAGTCAGCAGTTTAATGTTGGGGATTTGTCGCGCCGCGCTGCGCCGCATCCAGTGTAGACAGCATCACTGACTATAATAAGTTCTATTGCATTTTGTTGCGTCGCACCGCGCCGCTCGCATTCGGTGTAGACACGATGTAAGTTAATGTCGCTTTCTGATGCTGCGTTTGAATTTTCATGCCACATTATTTGAAATTAGTGTGGGCCAAACATTTTTCTCTCGCGGGCTGCCTATTGAGGAACCCTGGTCTATAACCTTACCCTGGAGAGAAAAAAGTTTTCAAAAGCATCCCCCACTCTGCTTTTTTCACAAATCGCACCCTGCTGGTATATCATACAAAATTACTATGAAGCATGACATATCACGTATAGTGATGCGTAAGCACAGAGGATTGTCACTTTTCACAAAAGTTTCACAATGTGCTTAAATCTTGTGCATTACGAGTGATTTTTGAAACTTCAACTTTGATGGTTCCTTAGTTAGCATTATATGGACTCAAAGAGACAGTTGATGTTTCAAAAAATCTGTTTGTGTTCCATAGAAGAAAGAAAGTCATATAGATCTGGAACAGCATCAGGATGAGTTAATGCTTCATTTTTGGTTGGACTATCCTATAATATTTAATATATAATATCTAACCTATAATATTTCTTTCCACATGGATATTAGTTAGCTAAAGAGAAAATTAGCTCTTTGAATGTCACAAATGATGAAATACATAACCCTGGTGATAGCGGCCTGAAAACCACAAACGCCATGGCAACCTCTATGGATAGTGACTGGAAAATGTTGAAAGCTGAAACAGCATTACTAATGATTACATCAGTGCATGAGTCATGGCACTGCTTTACTCAGGTGTCAGTGGCACCCAATGCGAAGCCATCTGTCCTGTCCTCCTGGACTCGCAGCACCCTGTCCCTGTGCTCCAGTGCCATGCCACACTGCACCATACACCACAGCATCGTGATTTCAGACACCAAAGGCCCCCTACAATATTGCCTGCATCCTCAGAACAGTCCATCATACTGAAATCCAATCAACTGCAAACATCAAAGCATGCATTATTAGGTACTGCACTGCTATCATTCATTCATGAATAGTCAGTTATGATATGACAGTTTCATATCTGAAATAGTTTAAAGCAGAAGCCACTAGCACCACCAAACATTAGCAATGTCTGGATGTGTACACTTTTTAGGGATATTAAAGGGATAGTTCAATCCAAAAAATGAACACTCTGTCTTCATTTACTCACCCTCATGTTTTCAAACCTTTTTTTTCATCTGCAGAACACAAAAGAAGATATTTTGAATAATGTTCAAACTACATTGGATTCCATTGACTTTTATTGTATGGGCACATTTCTCGAAAGTCATACAGGTTTGGAACAACATAAGAGTGAGCAAATGATGACAGAATGTTCATTTTTGAGCGAATTAACCCTTTAACCTACAACTGTCTGTCTTTTAGTTGTCTCAGTATTTTTAAAATCCAAAAATGAGACACTACAGCTTAAAAGAAAATGTCCAACTCACCAGACAGTTTTTAATATATTGCTGTCTTGTGAGAAGTAGCATTAGTGCCAAGCCACGCAAGGACCCACATGGCACAGTCAGTCCACCCCCATCACATGACTCAGGGTTCACAGTATAGGCCATTGTCCATTCACAGTCAGCACTCCTTCACGTTACCCAGCCTCTTCAAACCGCCACACTGTATCATCAGATGGGCTGACACAAATCTGACCAGAACAAACAGCTGCGTCTTCGAAGTGTTTCTGTATTTGAATCGACACAAATGGTAACTCTTTGGTATAGGGACAAAATCTCACTATAAACTAGGTGCTTATAAGCATGCCTATTATTAACATATTTGGTGTTCATTAGTACTTATAAAAAGCATATTCTGCATGACCATATTCTACATCCCTAATCCTACCCAATACCTAAACTTAACAAGTACCTTACTAACTATTAATATGCAGCAAATTAGGAGTTTAGTGAAGCAAAAGTGGTAGCTAATGGTTTGTTAATAGCAAGAACTGGACCTTAAAATAAAGTGTGACCACACAAACTTTTCACCATCATGCCTTAATTATTTTAGAGCATATTATTTATCATAAATAAGTAAAAACGTCACAGGAATAAATTACATTTTAAAATATATCAAAATAGAAAACAGTTATTTTATATTCTAATAATATTTTATATTACTACAGGTATTACTGTATTTTTGATCAAATAAATAGTGAGCATAAGAGACTTCTTTCAAAAACATTCAGGTACTGAGGTCTGTTAATCATTGCATATGCATTATATATCCTATAGAGCTAGAACGCTAGATTTATTATTTGCACAATCCAACAACAATTTCTCAAGGCTTCTACAACAACAACTCTTATGTGGTCCGTGTCATTGGCTGATGAACACAGAGACAGCGGGACACTAAGCCGAGTTGCATAACAGCCCTGAAATGGCGCATTCCTCCATGCCACCTTGCGTAAAGCTTGTATGTGCCTCCTGCCACTCTTCACACCCATTTCAACCAGGTCAGGTGGCCCGTTTCAGGTCGCGTCACTATTTCTGGCCATTCTAAATGTGGCCTGACCACTTGGCACATTTCACCGAGATAAAACAGCAGTCATCCAACACACCTGGGATTCGGCTGATTATAATAGAATATTGGATATTTTTCGGAAATGAAAGCAGACTTACTATTTATAGTGACGGGTTCTAAAAACAGGACAGAAATTAATCATTAGCTAAACAAGGGGAGGACGACAGGCTCACGGAGACTCACCTGGCCCCTGTGTGGCCAGACTGTGTCAGCGAAAGAACAGAAATTTAGCCCGATCTGTAAATAACCTCATTGGCATTCACTCCTGCATCTTTGAATTTTGTTTTCCTCTCATTTTATTCTGAATCTTTTCAGCAACTTCTACGTCAGTAACTTCAGTAATAGAAAGTGACCATCTATCCATCTGGCAAAAAACACTTGAAAAAAACATTAAAAAAAAAACAAAAAAAAACACTTATTTATTTGTTATATAATCTGCCTCAAGTTGGTATATAAAAAGAAGTAGAAAAGATTATGTAACTACTCTGTAAAAGGAAGATTTTTTTTGTCAAAAAAAAACAAAACATATTGAATCGACATTTAACTGTTCTGATAATAAGTGCTTGATTATAGCAACAACATGGGACATAACATTTGAACAGAAGAGGGTTGCTAAGCAACTGCGTGTGAGAAGGAGAATTCTGTGCAATAATACACCGAGTCACAGGCATGAAACTGTTTCAGACGCAGTAAATCACATCAGCAAAGTTTGAACATGTTGTTGTTCCCCTGACAATTATAATTAATTCTAATGCTACATGAGAAAACAACGTTTAATTAATCTCAAATTACTTTAAAGAGCAGTTTAGCCTCAGGCTTTGGTAAAAGTACACTCTCATAATGGGGAGTAAGAGATTTCGTCTGATGAATGAGTGTGGATAGAAGGAGGAGGTATAATATACTGGCATATAATGGCACTTTCAGGAGTTCTGATATTGAGTCTCTCTGAGCTGTAAGCATTTGTGTAAAAGTGTAGTATGTTCTCACCACTCCAATGGAGAAGTAGTTGTTCACTATGCTGTAGGGCACAGGGTCGCCCTTCTCCTCCTTATCATCAGGGACAATGTCGATGTTCCAGCGGTCAAGCAGCACCTCGGTGCTGTGCTCGATATCCCTGAGGAACTTGATTAGACTGCCTCCTTCATAGCCTGTCAATCACAACACAGACACTGCATGAACCTACATATAAAGACGTGAACTGATGTGTGGATGTTGTTGCTGTTGCAGCCACACACATGAAGAAAAGCACAAAAGCTTCTTTTTATCTATGAACAAGAGTGTACAAGTGTCCACGTATAGAAAAGAAGAATAAAACAAGCACAAATCAACTTTTGTTCTACTTGTGACAATGAAAGTCTCGCATTATCTCAAATCCAAGGTTAACAAGGCTTAATTAAAACTTCAGCACAGCAAGATCAAATGATTAAACTTGCCTAGGTAACACAATGCTGTGACAGTATAAAGCAGCCTTTTCTTTGACGAACGACAAG
The DNA here is from genome assembly GCA_039654775.1 of Spinibarbus caldwelli. Lineage (NCBI taxonomy): Eukaryota > Metazoa > Chordata > Actinopteri > Cypriniformes > Cyprinidae > Spinibarbus > Spinibarbus caldwelli. Next base: position 16,277,722 of record CM077233.1, on the reverse strand, counting down.
TTTATTCATTTCCAATGGAGAGTACTACAGAAGTTCTGTCTATATATGTACCAAATTTTCAGAAATTTGAGCTTCAGGTGTGCTAAAACAAGACCGTATGCAACCGCCAAACTGGATGTGATGTATTCTAATCAAAACTATAAGCTTTAAATACTGTTTCTGTAAAATGGGCAGAAAATGTATGAAAATCATTCATTAATTTTATATTGGTGAATAAGAGTAGGGTAATGGCTGTTTGAGGACCACAACATTCACTTTTTTTTTTTTTTGTATGCATATACTAAAATTCAAAAGTTTTGGTCAGTAAGATTTTAAATGCTTATTAAAGAAGTTTCTTATGCTTATCTAGGCTGTATCTACTTGGTCAATACAGAAATACAGAAAAAACTAATTTTGTGAAATATTATTGCAATTTAAAATAACTGTTTTCTATTTTAATATACTTTAAAATATACTTTACTCCAGTCTTCAGTGTCACATGATCCTTCAGAAATCATTCTAATATATTGATTTATAATCACGATTGGAAACAGTTGTGTTGCTTAATATTTTTTGGGACCTTTGATACTTTTTTCAGGATTCTTTGATAAATAAAAAGTTAAAAACAACAGTGTTTATAAATAGAAATTTTGTGTTGCAATATACACTTCTATTCAAAAGTTTGGGGTCAGTAAATTTTATCTTTCTTTTTTTAAAGAAATTAATACTTTTATTCAGCAAGGATGTGTTAAATGGATAAAAAGTGATAGTAAAGACTTATATTGTTATATTGCTAAATAAATTATGTTATTTTTTTTACTTTTTATTAATCTAAGAATCAAAGAAAAAAGTATCACAGGTTCCAAAAAAATCAGCATATTAGAATGATTTCTTAAGGATCGTGTGACACTGAAGACTGGATCACAGAAATGAATTATATTTTTTATATATATATATATATATATATATATATATATATATATATATATATATATACACACATACATAAATAAAGTATATTAAAATAGGAAACCAATATTAGAAATTGCAATAATATTTCACAATATTACGGTTTTTTTCTGTATTTTTGATCAAATAAATATAGCCTTGATGAGCATAAGAGACTCCATTAAAAAACATTAAAAATTGTACTGATCTCAAACTTTTTAACGGCAGTGTACATTAAAAAAGATCAATTCAAATTATCTACTGCATTACATCAAGGGGATGAACACCATGACCTGAGAGGATTTTGTCAATGCCTAGCAACCCTTCCAAATGACATGAAGGGATCCTTAGAAAGGTTCCCTGAGGTGATCGAACTGCAATTACTGCCTAATTGTAATGGGCAGGATACAGAGTCTACTTGTTACGTTGCCATCATAAGAAGCGGCATCTCTTAACGATGGCCGTCATGCTGTGAGTCAGGGGGGATATTGGCTCCCGCCTGGCAACCCAAGGAGCGAAATATCACATGTGTGATGACACCCAGGTGCTCGCTCTGCCTTTCTGAACCAGACACGCAGACGCTTCCAGTTGAACGTTACATGAACGGACGATCACATGGCATCTCTGCACTGACTACAGGTGCTACACGTGTTTCAAAGTCAATCAACTCACATGGAGAGAAAAAAAAACAGCCTAACATCCAAATGAAATTGAGAATACATTTATGCAAAACCTTACCCTTTTGCACAAACCACACACATGCTCACACAGGAAACACTAATACGAGGCCAATTAATTCAGCAGCCTGTACAAGGCCATCCACACCTGTCTTACAAGCAGATGCAGGCTCACTGATGCATATCATTCCATCATAACTACTGAATAAACTCACATATCTAATCAAGAACAAGCATATGTAATCACACAGGAATGAAACAGTGCACGTCTCTTGTTGGCAAACGATTGGCAAGTCTATATATACTCAAAGAATAGTTTATTTATCTCTTGTTAAAAATGACTCTAACTGAATTCATTTTTAAACCACCTCTTAAGAGTGTTGTTATTAACTAAAACTACTGAAAATTATTTTTGGTAATATAGCTAAAATAAAATGAAATATACATAATTACGTAAATACAGTTGAAAAACTTCAGCTTATTTTAAATTTGAAAAGTTGCCTTGGAGTCTAACTACGATAAACAAGTTTAATGGGATAGTTCACCCAAAAATGAAAACTGTGCCGCCATTTACTCAACCTAAAGTTGTTCCTAACCTGCATAAGTTTCTTTACTCTGTTGAACACTACAAAAGAATGCTGGTTGCTGGTATAGAAGTCAATGGCTACCAGCAACTGTTTGGTCAAACTGGTCCAGTACATTATTCAAGAGTTCTGCTTTTGTGCTGAAGACAAATGATGAGAGAATTTTCCATTTTTGGGTGAATTATCCCTTTAGGTTTTCACTTAATTGGTTTAACTAGGCAAGTGTTTTCACGGTCATCTGTGTGATGAAGATTACAGAATCAAATTCTTGAATTCAAGTGTGGTCTCAACAAATCCTGCCCTTTCATTCATGTGACTGGTGCATTCAGCTAACTATGATCAAGTTTGGTTATTACAGTCTGACCTTCTGTTGGGGGGTGTGAGAGGAAATGTTTAAAAGAAAGCAGTCTCAAAATCCTTTTGAAGGGTTTATATGGGATTGCGTTCAGATTCAAAGAATTCAAAGCCTAATCTCAACTCGAATGGTTCCGTGAAGGAAAGCCCTTTAAGTTTTATTTCAAAGGCCTTTAGTAATTTCCTCCAACTGGTGGTGGACAGTCTCTTATTTATTCCTCACCTCCACCCCAGCGCAGACAGCGAGCGAGGTCATTCCCGGTACCCAGCGGCAGGATTGCAACAGGCGGATGCCGAGCAAAATTGGCCTTATCTGTTGAGAAACAAAGAGAGCTGTTAAAGCTGCTGTGTGTCATTTTCATGTTAAAACGCTCTCTATTATTCCAGTTTAATGCACAGAGATCCTTGAAAAGTGTAAACAATGGGGCTCTGTGGTGCTCAAAACATTTCACAGCGGCCTGATATAGCAACACTGGCTCAACATTTCACTGTACATTTGGGGTGGGACTATTTGTTTGGCTTAATGATGGAACATGGGGGAGTGTTAGAAAACTTTTTCAGTTTTATTTGGTGCCATTCAGGGCTAAAAAAGAATGTCAGCAGTGCTGTAGGGAGATCATTCTCCTTTTAATATTTATTTTTTAAATTTCATTTTTGTGAAAAAAAAAATTAATTATGCGTTATACCATTATACCTCAAAAAGCTAAATTTGTTTCAAAATATTTTCAACCCGCATTAAAATGTATTACTGCAAGTAAAAATAAATGTAAAGCACATATTTAACTTGGACATAAATTATGATTATATTTAATGGATTCGCAAAGTTTGAGGCTGAGGATTATTCAATGTTTTTGAAAGAAATCTCTTATGCTCATCAAGGCTGCTTTTATTTAATTAAAAATACAGTAATATTGTGAAATGTCATTACAAATTCTATTTTAATATATTATAAAATGTAATTTATTCCTGTGATGGCAAGGCTAAATTTTCAGCTGCCATTACTCCAGTCTTCAAGTGTCACATGATCATATCAAAATGCTGATTTGGTGCCATCAATGAAAACAGTTGAAGGCCTACTGCTTTCAGAATTCTTCGATGAATAGAAAATTCAAAAGAACAGCATTTATTGGAAACAGATATGTTTTGTAAAATTACTTTTGATCAATTTAATGCATCCTTGCTGATCATAAGTTGTAATTTCTTTATAACTTTTTTTTTTTTCAAACGGTAAAGTAAATGCACTAATATGGAACTACATATTACACTCTTTTTTAAACTTCCTTGGCATGGTTGAAGATCCTGGGGCCAGTTGCATAAAACGCTTAGACTAGTCTTAAAAAGTTAGACGTCTAAATTTTTTCTTTAAGACTGGTCATAACTTTTTTAAGTCAGTTATAAAAAAGGAGAATGGTCTAATTTGAATCCAAAAATTAAGTCTGATTTCCTCTTGGCTAACTAATAGTCGGTCAAACTAGTTCTTAAGGCACAGTCTTAACATGGCTATGCTTATGCAACTGGCCCCTGATCTTACTTCTCCTTTTAAAGGCACTGAAGTTAGGCATACAGAATTGGCTAGTGCTTCATGCATCAATGTGTATCATTCCTCACAATAATTCACAATAAATTTGTTTTTTTCTCTTGTTCTGAGACAAACAGCAGTGCGTGCTATCTGCTGAAGAGAGGCAACATCATGAACTGTAGCTTTCTGTTCTCACGCTGATGGTCCCTGTGTGGCTCATTGCTATGTGCACAAGGACTGCGGGGACGTTGTTTTCGGTGCTGGTCCGTATGGCGTGATGTACTGTCTAACCGCAGGGGCTCTCTGAATAATCGTCAGCAGCAGACATTTTCTAATATCAGTCAAACTTGTGTGGGTGAACAACAAGCAAGGACTGATCGCAGAGCGGCTCTCATTCAAAAGCGGCTCCTAAATCATCACTTTAGGGCTGTTAGGAGGACAAACTCCCACATGCGTCCCTGTCCTCCTCAATTTTCCAGGCTAAAAAGTCTCTAAAGGGATAAAGAGCACATCGCTTCTGATCTAAGTTCAGGTTTCAGTACCATCAGCCAATTGCAATTTCAAGCCAAAGGTTTGGAGACCAAGCTGATTCTAAATTAGCACTTAGCGGTGATATCTACCACCGCCCACACAGGTTCCTCTCCAGCGCTCGTCCATTAACATCAATACGGCTGTCAGGAGGGGGAAAGACAGGCCATTATATCTCCACTGTTATCCTGCATTGACTCATATGAAAGAGGTCACAGATGAGTCAATGCGCTTCCTAGAAACAATGATTTTTGAACAATCTTTCTGATGGTTAAACGTCATGATTATATGTGCCTTAAATAAGAGCCAGCCTCGAGTCAAGTACTGCATGGAAGGATGTCCTAATGTTTGAATCTTTGTCGATGAATTGGTTGACATGCTTTATTGATCTCCTGGGGAAAATGCAGATGCAAAATAGCAGGAAATATAAAGTGCAATCAAACTGGACGGTCACTATAAGACCTGTATCTCAAATGAAGGCGTTTTCTTTGGTCACAACATTAAAAACTAATCTTGAAAGATGAAAGTGATATTTAGCAAACCAGAAATCATTTTATTTTCTGTACAGAGCAGCTGAAATGCTGTCGTGTGAGAAATCCCAATGTGAGTTTGTGATACTTATGCATGTACCATATAAACTTCTACATTAGGGTGATGGTCTATTAAGTCCAACAATGTTAATTATTACACCTCTGGAAAGCACTGATGCTGATCTGTACTCACCAATGCAGTCCAAAATCCACCCTACTGATCCATCGCCTCCACAAGCCAGCACGCGGAAATTGGGCACGTCTCGAAAAAAGTTGAGCCTGGGAGACATAAAAACAATGAGATGGTGCCTTTCTTGTATTTGCATGAAAGCTTTCCTTGGTCCTATAATTAAAGTGATCCTGTGGAGTGACAAAACTGCAGCAAAGCAAACCTACCCAACAATCTTACAGCATTCACACTATTCCCCAGTGGCAATGTACAGTTTACTACTCAGTGCTGTATGTTTGATCTGAAGGATGTTACAGAAGATTTGTGTTGTTTTTATTCAGTGTCATGGGAAAAAAACTCTGGAAGTCAAACCCATTGAGCTGCCAAAACATCTAAACTGAAGCTGTTTTGGCACAGTTTCTACACTTTTGATTGTTAAAGTTTGAGTCCCAAAACTTTGTTCTTGTTTGTGAACTGGCCTTGAGCTGTGAGACAAGCACTCAATGAATAATATATTTTATATATATATATATATATATATATATATATATATATATATATATATATATAAGGACAGAGGATAGGAAGGCTTCTTCAGCAGGACAGAGGCTGAAGAAGATATCAGTCTCTGCTGGTCAGGAGCTTGTACTGCAGCACATGGGTGACTGGGGAACAAAATTTATACTGTGTAACTTCTTTTGATAAGCTCTGACATTGCAGCATGTTTTATGTATGCAGGACAGGAGCAAAAGCGGCGAGTAAATGTGCCACTACCTTTACCATGAAAACACTGTCAATTCAAGCAGGTCTCAGTTTTTCATACCTTCTCAGGTTTATTGCTGTAGTGCTATGAAAATTCTCAAACTATGTCAACAACAACAACATCCTTGACATGGATGTCCACTGAAGTTCAATAGCTGAGTAACACAAGTGAAACATGGCTGTGTGGTTCTGGACAGGCTTGAGCTGGAATCGTGTTTCAGTCTGACTAAATGAGCTCTGTTCCAGATAAATTTGTAATGTACCAGTGCCAGTCTGTTTGAAATGGCAACGTAGGCTGCTGTTGTAGAGATGCGGTTTGCGTAAACAATTCCTTCTCCAATGACATGGGCAACGGAGGACAGATACTTAAGCAATCTGTGTGTTTTTCCATATAAAGCTGTAAGAGTGGCCTCCTCTGCGCAGACACTTAGCAAAAGAGCACACTTGTCTATTTTCATCTCTCCATCTTTTGATCTCAACTCAGACCCCTGAGTGTCAATCATCAGTTCGGCAATTTTAAAATGAAATGACCAGGAGATTGAAAAGAAGAACAATCAGATAAGAATATAACCCAATTAAAGTGGTTTGTTCTTGTGTTAAAAGTGAAGCTGTACTGATGATACACAGCATTATATTTACATTTATTCATTTAGCAGATGCTTAGATCCAGAGCGACACAATCAATTGACTCTATAATCATTTACTTGCCTTCATGTAGATTCAAACCTGAGTTTCTTCTGTGGAACATACAATCCATACAATCGAAGTCAATAATCATCAGAACTTTTTGATTACCAGCATTCTTCAAAATATCTTCCTTTGTGTTCAACAAAGGGAATAAAGTCTGAGAGGTTTAGAATGACATGACAGTGAGTAAATGATGACATAATTGTGACCCTGGACCACAAAACCAGTCATAAGGGTAATTTTTTTTTTTAAATTGAGATTTATACATCATCTGAAAGCTGAATAAATAAGTTTGTTAGGATAGGACAATATTTGGCTGAGATACAACTATTTGAAAATCTGGAATCTGAGGGTGCAAAAAAATCTAAATATTGAGAAAATCGCCTTTAAAGTTGTCCAAATGAAGTTCTTAGCAATGCTTATTAATAATCAAAAATTAAGTTTTGATATATTTATAGTAGGAAATTTACAAAATATCTTCATGGTGATCTTTACTTAATATCCTGATGGTTTTTGGCATAAAAGAAAAATCGATAATTTTGACCCTTACAATGCATTTTTGGCTATTGCTACAAATACGTGCAACTTAAAGGAAAACGACACCGTTTTTCCATATTCTAATATGTTCTTCCCTCAACTTAAACGAGCTGATACGTACCTCTCCCGTCTCACTGCGTGCACTTAATCGCTCTAGCGCAAGGCGCAACTATGCTAGCATTTAGCTTAGCACCATTCATTCCTTAGGATCCAAACAGGGATGAATTTAGAAGCCACCAAACACTTCTATGTTTTCCCTATTTAAAGACGGTTACATGAGTAGTTACACGAGTAAGTATGGTGACACAAAATAAAACGTGGCGATTTTGAAAGTGGATAAAATATGATAACTATAATGTATGGCGGAAGAGCACGTCGCAGCACTTCGACCTCGGCACAGTAATATCATCATGCGCAGAGGTCGAAGTCCTGCGACGTGCTCACTTGAGTGATGATATTACTGCACCGAGGTCGAAGTGCTGCTACGTGCTCTTCCGCCATACATTATAGTTATCATATTTTATCCGCTTAGAAAATCGCCACGTTTTATTTTGTGTCACCATACTTGTGTAACTACTCATGTAACCGTCTTTAAATAGGGAAAACATGGAAGTGTTTGGTGGCTTCTAAATTCATCCCTGTTTGGATCCTAAGGAATGAATGGTGCTAAGCTAAACGCTAGCATAGTTGTGCCATGCGCTAGAGTGATTAAGTGCACACAGTGAGACGGGAGAGGTACGTATCAGCTCGTTTAAGTTGAGGGAAGAACATATTAGAATATGGAAAAACGGTGACGTTTTCCTTTAAGACTGGTTTTGTGGTCCAGGGTCACAATTTTCATTTTTAGGCAAATAAACCAGAATATTAGAAAGCTAAAACAGCAGTGTAAGAGCAGTATAGAAAAATAAGTAGATTTAAGTTCAAATAAAGTGAATTCAAAAATCTAAATCAAACAGCGGTAAGGGACACATTTTAAACAAGTACGGTTTATTTACTTTTTATTAAATAGTACACTGTTAGACATTTCAAAGGGTTTTTACAGTAACTTACTGGCAAACACTGTTGCCAGTAAGTTACAGTAATTAAGATTTACAGTAGCAAACTGTACTGTTTTACAGTAAATTACTGTAAAAATAATCCAATTCATCAGTATACTACTGTAATTCATTCATTTTAATATAGATTTCATTAGATTTTATCATTTTTATATAGAACTCATTTTATTTTTACTCTACATAGGTACTACTGGCATTCAATTAAAACAGACACAATAATTACAAAATATCAAATTCTTTATTTAAAACATTGTATGTATAACACTTAAAAATACAGTCTTCCAATGCTGGAACAGTGAATCTTCACCATTTATCCTGTCTTAGGACGTTTTGCAGTGCATTATGTTGTATCCTCTGGATTTATCCTCACAAAAATACATGGCCATCTGCAAAACCCAGGTGCTGCTCCAAAACGTGGCCACCACCTTTGCTCACCATCCACTTTGTTAGTGACAGAAATGTCTTTTCTGAAAAACAAGAAGTAGAAATGACACACTTTTAAAAGGCAAACCGCATATTGTCACGTCTATGTTTCTGCTGAGTTCCTGTTTTTCCTTATTTGGTTTTGTTCCTGTCCTTGTTATTAATTAGTCACCTGTTCCTTGTTAATTTACTCGTTAGTCCCCTCGTTTAGTTGATTGTATTTAAAGAGTGTTCAGTTCCTAGTTTCTTTGTCCTGCCTTAACGTCGTTTTGTGTGGTTGTATTCTCCTGTGTTTTCTCCAAGTATATTTTATTAAAAGACTCTGGTTGTTTGATATCTGCCTCCTTCGTGCTCCTTGCCTCAGCAACCCGTGACAGAAGACAGGACCACAAAATGATGACGGCTGAGGATAAGCTGTGGGGTTTGTGGCAGGCCGGTCGGAGGTTGGAACGGTATGTGGAGGATTTCATTGAGCTAATTCACCAGCTGAGCTGGCACAACGCCGCTCTTGGTGCGTGATTTCTGCTGGGACTGGACGACGAGATGATCCGCTGCGATCTTCCTGTCTCTGAATTTCCTCTGATCGAGCTGATTAATCTCGTACTCTTTCTGAATGGTTCTAACTTCGAAGTAGATGAAGTTAAGGAACCTCCCAAGCCTCGTCGTCCAGCCCCCTCAGAGGCACGCCGAGTCTCGCCAGCTCACCTCACGCCAGGAACCCCCACATACCGCTCCAACTGCTTGGACCGCCTGCCCTACCCCAAAAACCCCCCTTTCCTCCGAAGCAGCTCCATCCTCCTCAGCCCAGAGCCGCCATCCGCGGCTCACTCAAGCCCGCCGCCATTCACGGCTCATTCAAGCCCGTCATCCGCGGGGAATTCCAGGCTGCCGTTCATGGCTCACTCAAAGCCACTGTTCACGGCTCACTCAAGCCCGCCGCCGTCCGTGGCTCAGTCAAGCCCGCTGGCTCTAACCCTATAGCTCCTGGATACGGCGCTACTCCCGGAGTTCTCGGCTCCGGTCCTCTCCCCAGAGTCCGCTCCAGGATGCTTCCCATCGTCTCCTTCATCTCCACTGGTCCCGTCCAGCCCCGCTCCTCGAAAGCGCCCTCCAGAGCCCGTTCCTCGCAGGCGCCCTCCAGAGCCTGTTCCTCGCAAGTGCCCTCCAGAGCCTGTTCCTCGCAAGCGCCCTCCAGAGCCCGCTCCTCGCAAGCACCCTCCAGAGCACCCTCCAGTGCCCGCTCCGCCAGAGAGCCCTCCAGGCATCTAAGGACCTAATTCCCCACAAGAAAATTTTGGGGGGGAGGGGGGGCATATGCCCGTGGCCGAGCCGCCATGGCCTCCCGAACTCTCTGATACGCATTGGCTCCCTGATCTGCCCTGGAGGCTCTCCTTGTCTCCGCCCTGTTCCAGTCCCCCCCCCTCCCCCGATGGTACTGTCCCGTGCAGTCCGGGAGGGGGGTGATCGGTCACGTCTATGTTTCTGTTGAGCTCTAGTTTTTCCTTATTTGGTTTTGTTCCTGTCCTTGTTATTAATTAGTCACCTGTTCCTTGTTAATTAACTCGCTAGTCCCCTCGTTTAGTTGGTGTATTTAAAGTGTTCAGTTCCTAGTTTCTTTGTCCTGTCTTAACTTCGTTTTGTGTGGTTGTTTTCTCCAAGTGGATTTATTAAAAGACTCAGTTTGTTTGATATCTGCCTCCTTCGTGCTCCTCGCCTCAGCAACCCGTGACACATATAAAACACACAAACCTCTCAAAACCATAGTTGTTCTCTTACCATGAATTATCACTCTTCGGGTGGCTGACCTGCTCATGTCTTTCTTGATGCTTCATTGCAGTTGCCTTTAAAACACAAATACAAAAAATGCAGTAAATCTTAAATTTCATTAAAAACTATAACAAACTAATTCTAAAACTAGAAAGGCAGCTAGCCATAAAACTTGTTTAACCTAGCTAACATACGATTTTATTTTCTCAATAGACTACTGGCCAACATTAATTACTAACACCTGAACAAAATTTCACATTAGTTAACTTAATGTTAACATCAGATAAGCGTTGCTCATTAAAAATAATTTTAATTCGGTAACAATTCAATAAGCTGACAAAAGTAGTTTGTAACAACAGCGCAGTTTACCATAGTAAAGTTTGTTACCGCCATGATGACGGGTAAATGTTACTAGATTAAACTGGTGTGCAAAAATATGACACAAACACACAGACAAACGTACATATATTTTTACCTTGCTTGCTGGTCTTATTCTCTTGTGAGGTGCATCGACACACAGCGCAGATGTTCTCCGGAGCTCTTCCACTCTCGTGGGTTCATCCCGGGCAAAACCCGCGGCGCTGCTTCCTTGTCTTCCTCGGACGCAAGTGGCGTGGCGCGACTCAATAAAAACAATATAGAACCCATTATATATACACTATCTACAGTGGATGCGGACAGTAAAGTGATGCCCCGGTATATTTCTGACGTAGCCTACAGATGTACTCCAAGCGCTCCCGCTGTTTCTGACACAAAGGACAAACGGATTTTCCGATCATTACAAGCGATGTAACACATCCAGTGTAACGTTAGTAAGTCCCAAGCTGTTGCGGTGTTGTAGAAACAGTGTTGTGCAAGTCTTGTCAATTCAAATGTAAGAAATGAGGAAAATAAAACAACCTCAATAGAATGGCGCCAAAGAGGCCATTACGGGAAATACAGTAGTATACAGCAATTTTAAAAAATACAGTAAGTCTGTGTATGTGGGGTTTGACGTCACAGAAAATTCTCATGATGCAAAGGGTATTACAGTTATTTACTGTAAAGGGAATTTGCAGTATTATACTGGGTGATATACAGTAAATAACTGTAGAAATTACAGAAATGTCTAACAGTGTACTGTTCAAAACTTTGTGGTCAGTAGGACTTTGTAATGCTTATGTCTCTTATGCTCACCAATGCTGCATTTATTTGATCAAAAAAATAAAGCAAAACAGTAATATTGTGATTATTACAATTTAAAACAACTTCTATTTTATTATTTGAAATGTAATTTATTTTGTATAAGCTGAATTTTCAGCAGCCAGATGTGCTGCTTCTCTTTTTTTGTGATTCTTTTACAAACTGAACGTTCAAAAGAACTGCATTTATTTAAACAGAAATCTTTTAACACTATAAATGTCTTTACTGTCACTTTTGACCAGTTTCACGTACTGAAACCACATTTCTTAATAATAATAGTAAAAAAAAAAAATCGAACTGACTCTTAACTTTTGAACATTAGTGTATTTAATTAGTGGCTTTTCCCCCCAAATATAAATATATAATGTTTTGACTGAATTCAGGTTGCTTTTTCTCTCAGAATAATTCTCTGTTTTAATGAAAAGCTGTTACCACAAGCAATGGCACAGTCATTAACAGGACACAACATCACACCAAAAAAGGCTGCCCTTGATCTACATGCTTATAAATTAGCTAAGTGCTGAAGAACATTTAATATATGTCCAAATTGTTCTCCATGAGTGAAATCAGCAATGTCACACAATCTCTCTCTCTTAGAGTGGTCTCTTCAGGATGAGCAGCGCTCCAGTCGTGACCACAGAACATTGTGTAGTAGGAGGGGTATCTGGGACGGAAGGTTAGCCTGCTTTCCCGCGAAACGACCATTGCTTAGCTTTTGTTCTGTACTTCTCTCTCTCTCTCCTTTTTCCTGAATGAGAATCACTGTTGCACAACCGCAGGATGCTGAACAGAATGTACTCATGCGTTTTGAGTGGGTTTGTAGAATGTGTAACTACATAATAGTACACTAAAGTGGAAGTGAGAGCTCATAGCAAATAAAAAACAGATGAAATCTCTCCAATATCTAAACTGTTAGATAAATGGGAAACAAATTGAGTCTTCTGCTTCTCAGATGTTTCTCTTGAGAAAAAATCCCAGAAAAGATCTTAATGTCTCAAACTGTGCTCAGATTTGCCAACTTTAATATGAACGTAAAATTCATGATGGAAAAAACCTTAAACCAGCCTACTGTAAACTGGTTTATGCTGGTCTTTCGGTCAAGCCAAGCTAGTTTTAACAGCATGACCAGCTAGTGGCAGCCTAAAACTAGCCAAAACCTCTCTAAACCAGCTAACAGACCAATCTGACTATGCTGGGAGAACAATTTAGACCAACAAACCAGCTTAGACTGGTTTAAGATGTTAAGATGATTTCTCATCAAGTTCTTCCGAGGTCAAATTATCTAATCTGTGCCATCCTAAATATATTGCTGTATATCAATGTTGTTATAATATTAACTAAAACTATTTCTGTGCTACTACAAGAAATGTTTTGTTAATCAAAATAAAATCAAATATAAAAATTTCATGAAAAGCATAAATGAAAAATAGGAATATAGCCTTGACAACTGAAATTGTCATGAATCTGGTCCATGGACCTCCATTTGCTCGCCACCAGAGGTCACCCTACCATCACATTGACTCTCACACCACACACTACCCCGGACTTCATTTCCCAGCAGCCATTTCTCTAATCACATGCTCACACCTGATACCCATCTCGCAATCACACACGCTACATAAGCCTTGGACTTCCTCTCTGTCTCTGCCGAGTATTGTATGCAATTATCCTAGTGATAGCTACCCTACGAAGCCCTCTGAGTTATCTTAGTCTTGCCTTGCCTATTTTCCCGTGTTTTGACTCTAGCCCGTGTTTCCTGGATTAACCCTTGCCTTGCCGTTCGGACTCTGTTTGCCCTCGTTTGGATTATTGCTGTTTACCTGGATTTACTCTCTCTGCCTTGCCCTTTGGATATTGTTCGCCGATCGTCGACCCACACTTGCCCTAGGACTGCTCTTTGTTTTGCCTGTGTTATACCTGCTTGCCATCGTCTGACCCTGCCTGTGATTTGACTATGTTTCTAAATAAAAGCTTGCATATGGATCCGCACGTCTCACGTCTCATCAGCCCCGTTACAGAATACTCGGCCACACAAGGATCCAGCGGCTTTCCAGAGGAACATTTGTCAGGTATGGACACCACAAGAATTTTGTTTGCCCTTAAACAAGGCCCACGATCACTGGAAAACCATATTAGAGAGTTTTTAGCCATCGCACACTATTCAGATTTACCGGATATTATCTTAATAGAGATTTTCTGTGATGGCATAAATCAACCGCTCAAGTCCAAGCTTAGACGCGAGGGTCCACGTTCATCACTCGCTCATTTTATGGATTATGCTTTGTTGACTGTTGGCTCTTTGTTCACTGTGGGTTTCGCTGAGGAAGAACGCGACACCGCATCCGTGACTGAAATGGCGTGCTCACAAAATGGCGGCCACAGCAACACCCCGTCATGTCATTGCTGCCAATCACGAGTCAAGTCAAGTCTCAGTGGATATTCATGAGTCCAGTCAAGTCAAAGTCGATCGTCCAGAGTCCCAGCACGTCACTGCTGATCGTCCAGAGTCCCAGCACGTCACTGCTGATCGTCCAGAGTCCCAGCACGTCACTGCTGATCGTCCAGAGTCCCAGCACGTCTCAGCTGATCTGCCAGAGTCTCGTCACGTCTCAGCTGATCTGCCAGAGTCTCGTCACGTCTCAGCTGATCTGCCAGAGTCTCGTCACGTCTCAGCTGATCTGCCAGAGTCTCGTCACTTCGCAGCTGATCATCCAGAGTCATGTCACGTTCTGTCTGCCACTCCCAGATATTCAAGGTCAGTTTTTCGGTATTCTATTCTGGTATCCAATGTGAGGGATGCACCGCTGGTGTCTGCACGTGCAGCTGGTATCCCCAAATCCACTCACTCCAACCCATCTTCCCCTGAACTAATTACCCTGTTTGAAGCGCTTCCCATGATGGGGATCGCTTTATGTTGCGTTTGGGCTGCGTACACCACCACCGAACTGCCTGAGGTGGCGGCGTCCACTGAGATGTCTCCAGAGGTGGCGGCTGATGCTGCAGAACCTCTTGGGGTAGTGTCGCTCGCTGCTGTGTCTCCAGAGGCGTTGTTGCCTATTTCAGATTTGTGTGCGGTGGTGGCGCCCAGCAAAGAACTCTCTCTCACACTCTATGGTACCACTGTAGAACCTCCGGAGGTGGTGGCATCTGCTGCAGAACCTCTAGAGGTGTCAGTGGTATCCACCTGTGAACTCTCGTCTTGCCCTGTCACGGCTATGGAGGCCACCTGTGAATTCTCTGCCTGTCCTGTCGCAGCCAGAAGGGCTGTCCCTGAACTCTCGTCCTATCCTGTCACGGCTATGGAGGCCGTCTGCGTATCCTCGTCCTGTCCTGTCACAGCCAGAAGGGCTGTCCCTGAACTCTCGTCCTGCCCTGTCACGGCCACGGAGGCCGCTTTTGAACATTTGCCCTGCTCTGAACCGGCCGAGGAGGCCATCTCTGAACTCTCGCCCCATTCTGAACCAGCCATAGTGGCTGATTATGAACTGTCTGTCCATCTCGTCTCAACTGTGTCTGATTTCGAACTGTCCGTCTCTGTCAAGGAATCTACAACTGAACTGTCTGCCGTGAATTCACAAACTGTAAATGCACCCCATATCTGTCCCATTAACCCTGTTAATGCCAAAGACAACATTAGTGAACAGTCTGTATGTCCCCTTCCAGTCAGTGTGTTTCATCCTGAGTTATCTGTCTGTCCTGTTTCTGTGAATGAGCCTGACTGTGAATCATTTGCCACTGCTTTTCTCACTGAAAAATCTACCAGTCCAGTCGGTGTCAATGAGTCTCGTTTTAAGCTATCTTCCAGTTCAGTTCCGATCAATGCTCTGTCTGTCTCGTGTGTCTCAGTGTTCCCTAGGTCCCAGTCCCTGCCATGGTCTTCAGGTCTGTCTGCTCCGCCGTGGAGGCCGGCTGTCTCGCTCTGGTGGTCTTCTGCTGCGCCGTGGAAGTCTTCAGCTCCGTCTGCTCCACCCTGGTGGGCTCCTGCTCCGTCTGCGCCGCCCTGGAGGGCTTCAGCCTCGTCTACTCTGCCCTGGAGGGCTTCAGCCTTGTCTGCGCTGCCCTGGAGGGCTTCAGCCTCGTCTGCTCCACCCTGGTGGGCTCCAGTCCCGCCTGTTCCACCATGGTGCCCTGTTCTGCCTCGGTCCTCGACCTCTCCACTCCCAAGTGGACCTGGCCCTCCGTCCCTCCCTCTGTTCCGCCTCCGCCCCACCACCCTCTTGGATTGTGTAATGTTTGGAGCGTCTGGAAGCCGCTCCTTGGGGGGGGGCTATGTCATGAATCTGGTCCATGGACCTCCATTTGTTCGCCACCAGAGGTCACCCTACCATCACATTGACTCTCACACCACACACTACCCCGGACTTCATTTCCCAGCAGCCATTTCTCTAATCACATGCTCACACCTGATACCCATCTCGCAATCACACACGCTACATAAGCCTTGGACTTCCTCTCTGTCTCTGCCAAGTATTGTATGCAATTATCCTAGTGATAGCTACCCTACGAAGCCCTCTGAGTTATCTTAGTCTTGCCTTGCCTGTTTTCCCGTGTTTTGACTCTAGCCCGTGTTTCCTGGATTAACCCTTGCCTTGCCGTTCGGACTCTGTTTGCCCTCGTTTGGATTATTGCTGTTTACCTGGATTTACTCTCTCTGCCTTGCCCTTTGGATATTGTTCGCCGATCGTCGACCCACGCTTGCCCTAGGACTGCTCTTTGTTTTGCCTGTGTTATACCTGCTTGCCATCGTCTGACCCTGCCTGTGATTTGACTATGTTTCTAAATAAAAGCTTGCATATGGATCCGCACGTCTCACGTCTCATCAGCCCCGTAAATGAGTTTAAATTCAAAAACACTAAAAAGGAAAAAAAGGAAAAAAAAAAAAGATTAAAGCTAAATAGAAATAAAAAAACTCCAAAATAATGCATTTATAAAAAGTTTGTCATTTCAAAGTATAAATAGTGTAATAGTATAAAATAATACTAACACAACACTGTTCTTCTTAACATATTGCCTACAATGGTCTCATTTGCATTTATTTCTATTAACTTTTTAATTCAAACCTACGATACTTAAAACATAACAAGTATGGAGTATACGCCAATTTGGCGCTCATAAAATAATACATAAATATGAACCTCTTACAGTGAAACTGTCAGATTACACTGCAATGCTACTGTTGAAACTGATTTGGATGACCATGAGTTGGTCTATTGTTAAAGACATGTGGGGTGTATGGTTGAAGAGGCTTTAGTAAAATGTAGTTACTTAAAGAGGAAGCCTCGTCGTGACCGACAGGCTCAGAAAAACATTCAGCGCTTGAATGAATACATTTACTCAGCAGGGGGCTGCTTGAGTCATAGTAAATGTCTTATAGGTCTCTCAAAGTCAGCTTCACTTTGCGAGTGGTTCCTCTCTCAGACTAGTTGATTGCAGGTTGGCTCACTTTATTGCAGGTTTGTAGAAGCAAAAAGATAAGAGAGAGAGGGAGCCATGCCAGAACAAAACAGCAGTGAGAATGTCAAACTGTTTTTGAGCAATTCCCTGTCATGACTCAAAAAATGTTTTATGCGCACATATCTCCCTTGAAATTTGATGGTGGCTTTAATTTGATGGTGGCTTTTAGTAGTCTTACCCCACCATGGGTCCTCCTCGATCCAGACTGTACACCTGTCTGGGGTTAAGCAGGTACTGGAATTTCCGCAGCACCCTGATGAAGACAGACAAGAACAGAAAAGCATTAAAAGACACACATAGAGGAATGACATTTTTAAATGTAATCACTGTGAACTTCACATTATGATAAAAGGCTTAAAGGGATAATTCAACTAAAATAACAATTCTGCCATTATTTACCAACCCTCTTGTCATTCCAAGCCCAAATGACTTTCCTTCTTTCATTGAACACAAAGGTTTAATTTCTGAAGAATATCCCAGTCAATCTGTACAGAATTATTAAGTACGGAGGTGGCAATCAAAGAAAAAAAAAAAAAAAAACGCAATAAAATATATATGTTATTATGGATAGAAAATCTCGACATGCATCCTATCTCTTCTTGGTACCTTTATGATTAATTATTCATTTTATTTTATTTATTTCATTCTTATTTATACTGTTGAAAAATAGCTTCTAAAATAAAAGTAGGTTTACATAATATACACTGTCGTTCAAAAGTTTGGGATCAGTAAGATTTTTAATTTTTTTAATGGAGTCTCAGTCTCTTATGCTCATCAAGGCATAAGAATAATATTGGTTTCCTATTTTAATATAAATATAATTTATTTCTGTGACGCAGCGCTGAATTTTCATCAGCCATTACTCCAGTCTTCAGTGTCACACGATCCTTCAGAAATCATCCTAATTTGCTGATTTATTATCAGTGTTAAAACTGTTGTGCTGCTCAATATTTTTTGGGAACCTGTGATATGTATTTTTTCTTTGATTCTTTGATAGATAAAAAGTATTTCCTAACAATATAAGTCTTTACTATCACTTTTTTAACACATCCTTCCTGAATAAAATATATGTGTGTGTGTTGGGGTATATGTATGTATGTATGTATGTATGTATGTATGTATGTGTATATATATATATATAGTGCCCTCCAGTAATATTGGCACCCTTGGTAAATCTGAGCAAAGGTGGCTGTGAAAATAAATCTGCATTGTTTATCCTTTTGATCTGTCATTCAAAAAATTCACAAACTTCTAACCTATCATTGAAGTAAAACAATTGAAAGTGGGGGGAAAATCTCATTGTGAAATAAATGCTTTCTCTAGTTCATACTGGCACCCAATTATTGCAATGTCCTTTTCCCAAGATAGCAGCCCTGAGTTTTCTCCTGTAATGCCTGAAGAGTTTGGAGAACACCCGATAAGAGATCAGAGACTATTCCTTCATGCAGAATCTCTCCAGATCCTTCAGATTCACAGCTCCATGTTGGTGCTTTTCCTTTTCCGTTTACCTCACTCATTTTCTGTAGGGTTCAGGTCAGAGGACTGGGACAGCCATGGCAAAAGCTTCATTTTGTGCCCAGTGACCCATTTTTGTGTTTATTTTGATGTTTGTTTTGGATTATTGTCCTGACACGGTCCATTATAAGATTTCTAACAGAGGCAGTCAGCTTTAGATTTTTTATCTGTTGATATTTGATAGAATCCATGATGCCATGCTTCTGAACAAGATGTCCAGGACCTCCGGCAGAAAAACAGGCCCAGAACATTAAAGATCCAGCAGTATATTTAACCGTAGGCATGAGGTACTTTTTATTTGTACTAAACCCATCTAGTGGGTTTGCTGCCAAAAAGCTCTTTTTTAGTTTCATTTGACCATAGAAGCCAGTGCCATTTGAAGTTCCAGTCGTGTCTGGCAACTGAATATGCTGGATTTTGTTTTTGGATGAACGAGGAGAATTTTTCTTGAAACCCTCCTGAACAACATGTGCTGATGTAGGGGCTGTTTGATATATATTTTTTATTTTTATATATAAGCTTTTTTAGACTTTCTGACCCCAAGACTCAACTAATCTCTGCAGTTCTCCAGCTGTGGTCCTTGGAGAGTCTTTGGCCACTCAAACTCTCCTTCTCACCGTGCATTAGAATATAGACACACGTCCTCTTCCAGGCAGATTTGTAACATCTTTAGTTGATTGGAACCTCTTAATTATTACCCTGATGGTGGAAATGTGGATTTTCAATGCTTTAGCTTTTGTCTTACAGCAACTTTCTATTTTGTGAAGCACAACAATCTTGTTCTGCTCATCAGAAATATATTCTTAGGTTTTACTCCTTGTGATGGATGATTAAGGGAATTTGGCCTTTGTGTTCCTCATATTTATAATCCTGTGGAACATAATTTTAAGCATAACCACCATTTGATTTTAGAAGAAATTAACAAAAGGGAAGGGAATAACAAAATCAATTTTTTCACTAAAATCCAAAAAATAACATTTGGCCTCCCCCCCACCCAACAGATTGTTCGTCGCAGCTCTAATGCTGGAACAACATGAGGATGAGTAAATGATGACAGAATGTTCTATTTTGGTTGACCTGTTACTTGAAAAGACAGATAGACATACATATGGAGGAATGATATTCTTAAAACATCATCATTCCATTATCATAAAAGGCCACACAAACCTCGGAATCAATGAAGTCAAGCAAGACAGAAACACACATACACAGATTGCACACGGTTGCAGCAGTGCTCCTCAATAACCTTGAAGCAATAAAATGATTACTGAGGACTCTGCAATGTCCTTCACTTCTAACTCTGTTAGCTACTCTGCCCCTTTAGTATGCAAAGACACAGAGAGAGGAAGAGAGAGAAATAAGACAAGCTGTTAGTTTGAGGTGCGTCACAAGCTATGGTTTTATGTGGGGGTGATAATTTGAGCACTTATCAACACTGAAGAATTCATTCATTCCCTATGCAAAGAACAAAAGAATGCAGTCAAGTGTCAAGCCCGACCAATGAGCTTTCAGTACGCTGCTCAGGGTGAATATGGTGGAAAAATACACTCAGTACAGTATGATTCAACGGTGACCATTCTGTTCCTTTGTTTGCATCAAAGAACCACCAAAATGGTCTTTCTTTTTTGGGGCCAGGGCAGTTATCGCGTCTTTGTTTGAGCACATGTCTAATAATGGAGGATAATCGGCCAATTAGTGGTATTTAAAACTGTGTTGCTATGGCGATGCCAGCACAAAATCCCAAAACTGATCTCCCGGAGGACATTGGGTGGGTGGTGAGAGCTGAAACAACACCCACATTCTTCCTCCTTAAACAGCATCACTGTCTCCTGCTAGCTTTGATGGTATTTAGGACACTGCCAGTAAGCAAGAAAAAGAGTGGGATTTTTGTTTAACATGTCTATGCAGATTCGACCGACTTCAGATGGTTTGACAAACCTCCTCATTGGAACCATTACAGCAGTACAAGGTCAGAGAATATGAAAAATGATGATGCAACAGTTTGAGCTTCAAAGACGTTTACCTCTCTCCCTGCCGACCACCACTTTTAAGATTAACCAGCATGAGGAGGGGGTGTGTCCCAGGCAGAGGGGTGATCTTAAAAAGCAGAAAGGGAGAAAAGGTTACAAACACACACACATACGTGTGCTGCACAGATTTGCAGTCCCAGAGCGTGTCTGCTGAGGACTCACCTGCAGTGCCTGACCGTCACCGGTGAACTTGAAACACTGGCCGGTGTCCTCAGGGCTGGTACTGGGGGATGATTCTTCTTCACCTCTTTTGACGGCAGAATGACGGTCCTACAGATATACAGAGATTACAGTGAACATCAACAAACAGAGACGGAGTGAGACAGATGTGCATCTGAGATAAGAATGACGAGACAAATGCAATTTCAGAATCTGTCTCACTTTATTATATTTATATTTCTCTTTAACTTAGAAGGAATTGATGTTTTAGTATTTCTACACGACGTTTTACAAGGTCGTTAGACTAGACATGTTCGCAAGTCTCAATCATAGAGCCCATGTCAAAGTTCTTCATATGCATACAGAAATTAATACTTTTATTCAGCAAGGATGCATTAAACTGACCAAAAGTGATAGTGAAGACATTTACAATGTTATGAAAAAATTCTATTTCAAGTAAATTTTCAAATTCTATTTCTATTTGAAAATCTACTTCACAATTAATGCTGTTTATTATAACTTTCTATTCATCAGGTAATCCTGAAAAAAAAGTATCATGGAAATTATTTGGCGAAGTCATTTGTAACTGTAATGGAACTACTTCATAGCTGTGCATTTCCTGGACAATAACTGTACACCTTAAAATGTTCATCAACCAGTCAGACTCACACATTCAATAGCCCCATTATTTTATTTTATTTTTATTTTATTTTTTTTACTGTATCCAGTAAATGCAGACTTTTTTCCAAAACAAAATAACCTTACTGACTCCAGTAAAAACTTGTTTGTGAATTTCCTTGATTATTGAGTCATACTTATTGAAAAGACAGTATATAAGGTTTTAGTGGAATCATTTTATCTTGAATAGCATTTACTTAAATTAATATTTAATTCATTAATTTTATAGCACAAAGGTGGAATAGCACAAAAACAGCGAACATTCTTTAATTTCTTAATGCAAATTCCCAGTCAGTAGGATTTTTTTTTATTAACACTGTTGCAATATCCAAAATACATCAAAATATTTTTGATATATACAGTATCTCACAAAAGTGAGTACACCCCTCACATTTCAGCAACTATTTTATTATAACTTCTCAAGGGACAATACTATAAAAATGAAACTTGGATATATTTTAGAGTAGTCAATGTGCAACATGTATAGCAGTGTAGATTTACTGTCCTCTGAAAATAACTCAACACACAGCCATTATTGTCAAAATAGCTGGCAACAAAAGTGAGTACACCCTAAGTGAACAATTCAAAACTGTGTCCAAAGTGTCAATATTTTGTGTGAGCACCACTGTTATCTAGCATTGCCTTAATCCTCCTGGGCTTGGAATTGACCAGAGCTGCACAGTTTGTTGCTGGGATCCTCTTCCACTCCTCCATAATGACATCACGGAGCCGCTGGATGTTAGACTCATGACACTTCTCCACCTTCAGCTTGAGGATGTCCCACATGTGCTCAATAGGGTTCAGGTCTGGAGACATACTTGGCCACTCCATCACCTTCACCTTCAGCTTCATCAGCAAGGCAGTTGTCATCTTGGTCGTGTGTTTGGGGTCATTGTCATGTTGGAAAACCCAGTTTCTGAAGGGAGGGCATCATGTTCTGCTTCAGAATGTCACAGTACATGTTGGCATCCATGTTTCCCTCAATGAACCACAGCTCCCCAGTACCAGCAGCACTCATGCAGCCCCAGACCATGATGCTACCACCACCATGCTTGACTGTTGGCAAGACACAACTTTCTTGGTACTCCTCACCAGGGTGTCATCACACATGCTGGACACCATCTGAGCCAAACAAGCTTATCTTAGTCTCATCAGACCACAGGACATGGTTCCAGTAATTCATGCTCTTGGACAGGTTGTCTTCAGCAAACTGTTTGCAGGCTTTCTTGTGAGCCAGCTTCAGATGAGGCTTTCTTCTGGGACGACGGCCATGCAAACCGACTTGTTGCAGTGTGCGGTGTATGGTCTGAGCACTGACAAGCTGACCTTTCACTTCTGCAACCTCTAAAGCAATGCTGGCAGCACTCATGCGTATGTTTTTTGAAGCCAGCTTCTGCACCTGATGCACACCATGAGGACTCAACTTCTTTGATCGACCCTTGCGAGGCCTGTTCCGAGTGAAACCCGTCTTGGAAAACCTCTGTATGACCATGGCCACTGTACTGTAACTCAGTTTCAGGGTGTTACTGATCTTCTTATAGCCTAGGCCATCTTTGTGGAGAGCAACAATTCTAATTCTCAAATCCTCAGAGAGTTCTTTGCCATGAGGTGCCATGTTGAACATCCAGTGGTCAGTATAAGAGAATTGTACTCAAAGCACCAAATTGTAACTGCTCTAATAAAAGATACACAAATTTGTATAGTCCTGTTAAGCAGACAAAAACATGAATATGATGAATAGAACATGTGGCTTTGCATGGTTAAACGACGTATAGCTGTTATCACTTATGGTGTACTCACTTTTGTTGCTAGCTATTTTGACAATAATGGCTGTACGTTGAGTTATTTTCAGAGGACAGTAAATCTACACTGCTATACATGTTGCACATTGACTACTCTAAAATATATCCAAGTTTAATTTTTATAGTATTGTCCCTTGAGAAGATATAATAAAATAGTTGCTGAAATGTGAAGGGTGTACTCACTTTTGTGAGATACTGTATATTAAAAAGGTATGTATGTATTAAAAATATATTTTAAATATATTGAAAAATATATTTAATAATCTGAAAGGAACCGACTGTCCTCAGAAATGTGTCGTTGGCATTTTTATTTCATCTTACCTATAATGCCTGATAAAGCAGCGTTTATGAGCGCGGACGGTGCTGCTTTGTGTGCAGCCGCTAACAGGGAGTTTCTCTGAGAGAAACCGCTATATTAAGCCGCTCCTAAAGCGCCACCTCGAGGCAGAGAATGAATTTGCATTTCCAATAAGCCTTTCTTGCTGTTTATGGTCAGATCAATGCAAATATCGACCCATGTTTTTATGCAGCAAACACATAGAGTTGTAAACAAGAAAGAAGTTAATGTGCCTTCTAAAAATCTAAACAATTAAGACAGTAATATTCATTTGTTTTAAATTAATATAATAATTTATATGCTTGATTTATCCCTTTTCATAAAAATGGTCTAAAGGCTGAAATGCTGTTGTATAAGATTTTCGTTTTTGTGAAAACCTGTATCTGAACTGTAAATCATGTCATTTTATGGCTTAATACTGTATGTTACCATAGACATTGTCCAACCCTGCTCATACTGTGTTCATTTTACTTGTGTAGCTCTTAAAATGGGTCATAAATTGCCTTAAATTTATTTTTTAAAAATTCTGCAGATACCCTGTAAATAGTGAAATAAAATTCCTTCCTTCATATTTATTGATATTTGTGCATTGAACATATTTTTGATTGACATTTAGACTCCTATCTGATTCTCTATATTTAAAAAAAAAAAAAAAAAAAAAGGTCTTTTTTATTTGGGCTAGTTAAAATAATTTTCGGGCTACCAAAATCTGAAGAGTACCTGCCCGAAGGGCTACCAGGGATTTTGAAATTTTGCGAGCCCTGTATAGACTACTCATTAGTCCTAGTAGAGAGGAGGCCCATTAAAGAATTCGTCCAGGACCCACCCATGAAAAAATTGTCCTGGGATCCTTGCATTTTAGCATATCAAAAGAGTGCAGTGGGAGAGGCTGAACTCACCAGAACAACAGGGCAGATGTACGACGGCAGGAGTGTGTGATCTTTTAATGGCCCACCGTCACATTCAGGCTTCACATTAGACGCACACTTGTTATGGAGCTAGAAAACAAACAAATATATGAGGAGTGGTGGAGAAAGACACATCAACAGACTGGAATGGACTGGATCTTTTGAGACTTGTTTTATCCTCACTAATCTGACCTTGTAAGAATTAAATGGTAGCAACAAAGAGGACAGCAAGATCTGTACTTGATATTAAATTAGTTGCAGGTTAGAGTTGAAACTGTCAGGAACGATGGTTCAGAGAGTGTGCAGGAGCACATAATGTGATAATAAAATCATTATGCAGAGATAAAGCTTTTGAATGAGTGTTAAGTGCTGACACTTATCTTTATTAGGGCTATTTTAAAACAAATTGGCCACGTCCACTAAATGGTGTGAAAGTTTAGTGAAGAACACCACCAAGTGGTGTGAATAAGTATTACATTAAAATGGCTTTTAGAAAAATAGGCTACAACTGAATTAAACTGAGATAAAAAGGAAAAATGCAGGGGAAAAAATGGTCTTTGCTCAAGGCATCTTTAAAAAAAAAAATAAAAAAAAAATAAAAAAAAATACAATGAATATTAATGCTAACACAAAAGTTTTAGACTCTTACTGGCCACAGTAAGTCAGTATATACTCACAGTGATTTGACACCAAACACAGTGAAGGCCTGTTAGACCTTGATAGCACTTGATACTGCGGTGACATTTGTCACATTTTGTTGGGGAGTTGCCCTCCATCCAAACATGCTGCATAGCCTAGAGAGACATTAAATAGAGACTCATTATTTATTTTAGTTGTGAAATACTCAAACAGCCCATCTATACATTACTGAAATTATTATCCTGCTCTGTCATGCATTTATAAGGCATTTGCACAAGAATTCTATCACTGACTGTAATATTGTTTTACTTTACTGACTAAAACAATCATATCACAATGCAAAACCTCAAGTGTGGAAGAATACACAGAATATTAGTAAAGAAATAATAATTACAAGTGTTGGAATGTACTAAAATGCAAACGTTTAAGAGAAATGCATACATATGTTATCATACACATTCAGTGGTTTTTTTTGTTGGTCAGAGCTTTCAAAATGATCCTTTAGGAAGGATCTAGAAAAAATCTAGAAAAATTACATTTTCTTTTAGTCTAACAACTAATGTTAAAAACTAAAAACGAATATTACAATATATAGTATGTGAGATGAAGGTAAGACTAATGAAGTAACTTACAACACATTACTTTGAATTTGATAGTTTATAATATTTTACACAAGCTCTAAGTCTTAAACACATTAAGCATGATAACTGATATTTTCACTGTTCAATGCAATTTTATTACTTTGTACTCTAAAATTACACGCCACATCACTTAACACATCACATAATACACTCTGAAATCATAATCTAATGACAATTTTTTTTTTTGAACGCAGTGCCTTCCATCTCTGTAGTTGTAACTGCATGGGGAGCGCAAGTTTTAAAGAGGTGTCAGTGACTACTAAAACAGTGCTGTGTGATTTTAGGCTTTTCCCACTAGTTCTTAGTACAGAAAAAGACGTTACACACAGGATGTTCTCATAGCCTTTCTGACATGTCCACAGAACATTATTTTGAGGTTAAACCAAGATTTATGGGTCTGGGAAGTTGCCTTGGGTGAAAACTGAGCTGGACAGTGGATAAAATAATCATAACACGAGTCGTTTACTAATAATAGAACACTGTGTTTGCTAGAACTGTGAGCTCTTTACCAAACACATCAATCTGGGACTCCTAGTTTCACAAAAATGAAAAATGTCTTATGAAATTATTGCTTAATTATTCCTTACTGTAAATAAATCCTCAAGAGAAAAATCCAGTTTAAACACAGTGAGTGTTAATTTGTAAGCGTATGTTGTTTATTCACTCACATTGGTGTGTCTGCGGGACTTGGCGTAGGTGCTAATGCAAGGAGCAATGTCTTTGGACACACAGCGCTCATGGACTGTGTACTTGCATACTGCCAAACAAAAGACAGGACTGTGAGAGACGGAGTATGAGAGATTGAAGGGAAACATTTCAAACAGAAAACTACAAAGAGAACAGACAGACGGATAGGTAGTTAGAAAGATAGTGCGATAGAAAAACAGACAGACAGATAAAGGAATAGATAGACAGAAAGATGAGAGATAACAGACAGATAGAAAGACACAATGAAAGCCAGAACAACACAAACAAAATAACAGATAGTTAGAACAACAGATGGCTAGACAGAACGACAGACAGATACAGGAATCGAAAAAACGAACAGAATCACAGAAACCAGTCATAAAAATGGAATTTACTGTATAATGTCACAGAATTTGACGAATTGTGGATGAATAAATCAAAAGTAGGTCAATACTCTTAAGCCAAAACGTGATATGGACTACTAGCTGTAAATATTAAGCTGCAAAATATTATTTAAATATTAATCATGCATGTTCTGCGTGTCTCTGTGTGATTAAATTTTGTTTTACACATTCTGAAGTGCATGTGATGCTTGCGGTGTTTTCAGCCTCTGCTGCCTCAATATACAGTATGAGTACATGAATACATGAACATAATCTATAGAACTGCTCTGAGAGTCACTTCATGAGCATTTACTGTTTCTTGTGAGAACAACTATTGTGATATCATGCAAACAGAAAAAATTAAATATCTTCACAACAACCTCTCAAAATAAAAGTTTGGTTCAACTGTGAAGAAACTGTGACAGAAATATATTATTAATATGATGATAGTACTACTACTACTAATAAAATTATTTTTTAAAACATTATTTTTAAAGGGGACCTATTATGCAAAAATCACTTTTATAAGGTGTTTGAACACAGTTGTGTGGCTGCAATGTGTGAAAACAACCAGCCTATAAAGTTAAAAATCCACCGACTCATTTTTTTATAAAACCAATAAATCATGAACAGTCTCTCTAAACGAGCTGTTTCAGATTCTCCCTCTGTTCACGTCACCGAGGGGAAAAAGTCCCGCCCATTTGTGACCTATTCAAAATTCTGCCATATTAGCATAAACACAGCCCTGAGTGAGAAGCTGCGGTCCGCCATTACTGGAGTTATATACAATGTCAGCACCAAAGAGGCTTTACAAGTGTTGTGTTTTGGGATGCACTAATGAACATAGAAGTCGCCATAATCTCCCCCGATCTGAGCCGAGGACACTGTGGTTAAATTTCATTTTTGAAGGAAATATCCCAGAAAAAATTGGTAACGTCCCCAAAATGTTTAGGAATCAATACCAACGCTTCGTGCGCGAACGTCAGCTCCAGACAAAGAAAGAATCATGCGTTTGTTTTCCAAATTGCCTTTCTGAAAGAGCTTATTGGCACTCTGTAAGGCTAATTGCTAAAGCTATCATTGTCTCTGCCTGTTTTCACTGCTGCTGCCTTCAAGTGCTATCAGAATGATCGTGTATAGGAATGTGGTAGTTAAAAGTTGCATATGAAAGCAATGTGAGTCGATCGCTTGAATTTGTCGAGCTCATAATCAGAAGTTTGTGATAGCATGAGACCAGCTATGTTGTTATTTTTATCCCGCCGTGCTCCCCGTCTGTGTAATTCATAAACGTGAATTTATTATACACAGTATAATCAGTTTTCTGTAAAGGTAACAGGCTTATACTAAGTGGAATGTTTTTTTGCAAAGGCTAGCACTGCTATTGCCGGAGCTTGAGCTCTTGAAGCTCCGCACTCTTCTCCGGGAGCAACAGCTCATTGGCATTTAAAGCAACATACTCAAAATCAGCACGTTTTGGCTCATACCCTAAAAGTGGCAAATTTAACAAGCTATAAAAATTTATCTGTGGGGTATATTGAGCTAAAACTTCACATATACGCTCTGTGGACATCAGAGACTTATTTTACATCTTGTAAAAAGGGGCATAATAGGTCCTCTTTAAGGAATATTTGCCAGAAAAATTATTTACCAGAATTTATTTACCAGAAAAAATGTAAATACACAACATGGTGTTTCTGGAATTTTTTTTTTTTTTTTTAATAAGTATTATTACTTAAATAATTATTTAGAGATGGTTTTGATTATTAAAATTTAATGAAGCCATTCAAATAGAATCCAGAAAATTAAGGAAAACACTAAATTTGAGAAAAAAACATTTCAGGGTCTTAAAAACTAAATTTTTGGTTAAACTCTTAATACATTGCAGTTAAATTGTGTAAGTTTCATGATTTTAATTAATTAGACAAGCTTTTTTTTTAATAAAATTTAATTTAGCCATTAAAATGGAGTTTAAACAGAAAAAAATTAATCCAGAAAAATTAAAACAGAAAAACATAATTTGGAAAAAAAATGTAAATGGAATTTTGGAAAACATAAAATGGATTTCATAGGGCCTAGGGCCTAGGGCCTAGATGACAGACAGAGACTGACAAAATGATAGAAATGACAGAACAACGCATACAGATATAGTTAGACAAAACTACAGATAGAACAATAGATGGTTAGGCAGAATGACAGACAGACAAAGAGAGACAGATAGATAAACAGAACGACTGACAGACAAACAGAGATAGACAGAAATACAGATATAGTGATAGACAGAAAGATGACATGACAAACAGACAGAATGACAGACATAGACAAAATGACACATAGAACAATAGATAGAGAGATAGGCAGACAGTCCATACTCACATGAGCAGCAAAGGCCCTGTTTTCTTACTCCTAACAACATAGTGTGGCAGTAATTACAGTATGCTGGCTTGTTAAAATGCTTCAGTCTCCATACATGCTGCCCATCTTCCTGTACATTCTGAATGTATGTGAAAGAGGAACAGGAATTAAGATACTACATCTTAATGTATTACAGGTGCATCTCAATAAATGAATTACAGCCAATTGTACAAACTTGTCCTATCTTGTGTATCTTGTACAAACTTGTCTTATACATATTATACAGCTGCATCTCAATAAATTAGAATATCGTGAAAAAGTTCATTTATTTCAGTAATTCAACTCAAATTGTGAAACTCGTGTATTAAATAAATTCAATGCACACAGACAGAAGTAGTTTAAGTCTTTGGTTCTATTAATTGTGATGATTTTGGCTCACATTTAACAAAAACCCACCAATTCACTATCTCAACAAATTAGAATACTTCATAAGACCAATAAAAAACATTTTTAGTGAATTGTTGGCCTTCTGGAAAGTATGTTCATTTAATGTATATGTACTCAATACTTGGTAGGGGCTCCTTTTGCTTTAATTACTGCCTCAATTCGGCGTGGCATGGAGGTGATCAGTTTGTGGCACTGCTGAGGTGGTATGGAAGCCCAGGTTTCTTTGACAGTGGCCTTCAGCTCATCTGCATTTTTTGGTCTCTTGTTTCTCATTTTCCTCTTGACAATACCCCATAGATTCTCTATGGGGTTCAGGTCTGGTGAGTTTGCTGGCCAGTCAAGCACACCAACAACATGGTCATTTAACCAACTTTTGGTGCTTTTGGCAGTGTGGGCAGGTGCCAAATCCTGCTGGAAAATGAAATCAGCATCTTTAAAAAGCTGGTCAGCAGAAGGAAGCATGAAGTGCTCCAAAATTTCTTGGTAAACAGGTGCAGTGACTTTGGTTTTCAAAAAACACAACGGACCAACACCAGCAGATGACATTGCACCCCAAATCATCACAGACTGTGGAAACTTGACACTGGACTTCAAGCAACTTGGGCTATGAGCTTCTCCACCCTTCCTCCAGACTCTAGGACCTTGGTTTCCAAATGAAATACAAAACTTGCTCTCATCTGAAAAGAGGACTTTGGATCACTGGGCAGCAGTCCAGTTCTTCTTCTCCTTAGCCCAGGTAAGACGCCTCTGACGTTGGCTGTGGTTCAGGAGTGGCTTAACAAGAGGAATACGACAACTGTAGCCAAATTCCTTGACACGTGTGTGTGTGGAGGCTCTTGATGCCTTGACCCCAGCCTCAGTCTATTCCTTGTGAAGTTCACCCAAATTCTTGAATCGATTTTGCTTGACAATCCTCATAAGGCTGCGGTTCTCTCGGTTGGTTGTGCATCTTTTTCTTCCACACTTTTTCCTTCCACTCAACTTTCTGTTAACATGCTTAGATACAGCACTCTGTGAACAGCCAGCTTCTTTGGCAATGAATGTTTGTGGCTTACCCTCCTTGTGAAGGGTGTCAATGATTGTCTTCTGGACAGCTGTCAGATCAGCAGTCTTCCCCATGATTGTGTAGTCTAGTGAACCAAACTGAGAGACCATTTTGAAGGCTCAGGAAACCTTTGCAGGTGTTTTAAGTTGATTAGCTGATTGGCATGTTACCATATTCTAATTTGTTGAGATTGGTGGGTTTTTGTTATATGTGAGCCAAAATCATCACAATTAAAAGAACTAATGACTTAAACTACTTCAGTCTGTGTGCATTGAATTTATTTAATGCACGAGTTTCTCAATTTGAGTTGAATTACTGAAATAAATTAACTTTTCCACGACATTCTAATTTATTGAGATGCACCTGTATTTCCTCTTTATAACTCATAATTAGTTTCTCCTCACCGTCTCCATTCCCAGCAGGACCAGGAGTGGTATGGTGGTCATTCCTCCTCTGATCCACTCCTCTAATGTGACCGTTCCATCCCGGTCATAATCAATCTCCTCCATCATCTCCTTCAGAATCTACAATATAAGACATGAAATAAGGGACAATATAATATATGGATTCCACTATGCAAGATTGGATTGCCTGGTGGAAACATTTAAAGTGATTCATACTGGTCGTAGTTCTGTAGAGTCCCATTCTAGATACTCAGCTACATGGACCATCTGGTTTATGATGCGGTCGAGCTCCTAAATCGACAGATATAATGGCTTTAGATA
Source organism: Spinibarbus caldwelli (assembly GCA_039654775.1). NCBI lineage: Eukaryota > Metazoa > Chordata > Actinopteri > Cypriniformes > Cyprinidae > Spinibarbus > Spinibarbus caldwelli. The sequence goes on along the minus strand of CM077233.1, from coordinate 16,246,219 downwards.
TTATACACTATAAAGCATACAGTTTTTGAAATTACTTTTTATGAAGCCTGGTATTTACAGTTCTCTCCAACTATCAGTTCAAAGTTTCCAAAAAAAAAAAAAGATCAATAATACTCTGAGACAGGCTCTGAATCATCAAGTTCTGATAGCGTTAAGATGAATGAAACATTCAATGAAAGGATAATAATGTTACATAATCCAAATGAAATGCACTCTAACTGTGCGTATTGTATTAAACTTCTGTGTAAACCTAACATTAAACTGCGGTACTGTGTACTGTGCATTATTAACCCCTTGTTGTTTACAGCATCAATCTAACCACAAAGTCAAATAACTGGACACTTCAAAATGACACAATATAACGGAGATTTCAGACTTACCGAACTGTCCAGCAGACCATTGCCATCTGTGTCGTACAGCCTGAACATGACTTTAGGGTGAGAGAAGTAAAAGATAAGAGACTGCATCTTTTTGTAGTGTAGCAAACATTTGTCAAGTACAGACCCCATGATAGCACCTGGAGCTCAGGTTATCAAAGGGCAGACTGAGGCAGCTAATGAGGATTAGCTTTGGGCACAAATAACTTCCTATGCTAAAGAAAGCTTGGCTATGCTAACTCCATGGTAAATAAGGACAGGAGCAGAGATAAGCCCTTACAGAATAAGAGAAAGAGATTCTAGAAATCTCCTGTCACTCTCACTATATGTAGGTCAGAAGTCAAGTAAAATGTAAAACTGACAAAGGTGTTGTTGGGTGTACTATATGTAAATATATTGACTAATTATTACTTAACAGATTTATTATTTATAGCTAATAACTTATAGCTACTTACAGATTTTTTTCTATATTATTTGTTGATTTCTATTTCAAACAAATTCTATTCTTTTGAACATTCAATTTATCAAATAATCATGAAAAATGTATCATGGTTCCCACAAAAGTATTTAGCAGCATAACTGTGATCAACATTGATAATAAGACATTTTTCTTAAACACCAAATATTAGGATGATTTCTGAAGGATCACGTGACACTGATAACTGGAGTAATGGCTGCTGAAAATTCAGCTTAGCCATCACACAGGCTACAGTAACTGAAATGAAATTGACTGTTCAAACATCTCAAAGATCCATATCTGCTTTTCATATGCTGTTTAAATATGAACTGTCAGTAAGGAAATGAAATTTGTGACACCTGCCAAGAATGAGGTGACTTATCACATGTTTGTGACTAATACTGTGGTTTCTGTGGTTGGCACGACTGGTCTGGAGACATAATTGACAAAATTACTTAAAAACAAAAAAACAAAAACAAAAACAAAATTGTTTTAACATGAACACGCTAACATCAACTATTAATATTCCAAAAAATAAATAACTAAATAAATAAATATGACCAAATAAGTATTTGAAAATGCCTTAAAAAGAGTTCTTCTTAAAAATTTCCTAAACACAACTTAAAAAAAATAAATAAAAAAATAAAAATCTTACCAGAAAATTATTTTTGAATAATTTCCAACTTACATTCAAGCTTATCCTCTGGTGTCCCCCGCTCCAGCAGGGACAAGTAGCACACAATGTCTTTAAGGAAGACCACTTGGGGTGATGGAGATCCTTTTTGTGGAGAAGGACTCCTCCGGAGAGATGTACGATTTTCTGATTGATTACGCTCTGGAAGAATATTAAATTATAATTTTTCAATTTAATTCAGTTTTATTTATAAAACACATTTAAAATAAACTTTAGTTGGCCAAAGTGATCTACACTTATAATACTGTATATATAATTCATCAGTAATGACACCATTCATGACTCTGACCTGGGGAGAGGTGCGGGGAGTTGGTAGTCTTGGAAAGAGCCAAAGCATTGCTGCTGCTGCTCGCTGGGGGATTGGGCTGCGTGCCGGGTGAGCGGTGGGGGCCTCTGGGTGTGTGGCCCCCTGTGCCTGAGCGTTGTGAGGAGGAGCGGGAGGAGCAGGGTGATGTGGTAGCCCCTGAGCCTGGAGTGATCCCTGCACAGTTCTCTGGTGTATGTCGGCTCATAGCACTCAAAATACTCCTCCCATTCATACCTACAAGGAAAAGAAAAATAGAGAGGAGAATGAAAGTGATGATCTGAAATGAGACACAAAGAAACACAGTGTAGGGTCTCATTCACTAACTGTGTGTACACACATACTGTATGTGTGTAAAACCTGTGCATGAACATTATTAACAAAAAAATCATTATCAATAACTTCATTTTTTAAATTAAAATTTAGTGAATATATAGTGAATATAGATACACTGTACATAGATAGATAGATAGATAGATAGATAGATAGATAGATAGATACTATCTACTACTGGTCTGTTTACCCCTGCACAGCGCTTTAAATTGTTCAGTTTGGGAAGTTTTGGAAACCACGACATTGATACTTGGCAGACATTTTTTAATATTTCACAAGGTACTAAGAAGGAAGCTGGCGGTGCATCACGATTGTCACCACAGTCACACAGTGGTTCACACAGTGGTTGACTTGAGACCATGGATGAAAATCATATCTGTCACAGGTTGCTTTGTTTGACATCACAAACAAATAAAATGAGCTTCCAAGACACACCAAGACAACACATAACAACACCAGGTGAAGGAACATGTTTAAGTCACAGCCGTGATGCAAGTCTCTGTCCAATCAAATCACACCACACTTGCTGTGGTACCTGTTATGGGTGCACAGGCCACTTTGGTCTGTATAGAGATGCCTGCATCAATGGACTTGGGCTCTGCAGACACAGGGGTCAAATTAAAGTGGAACAGGAGTAAAGCAAGACAGACAGAGGAAAAGATAGCTGGGATAGTTTATGAGCTCAGCCAGTCAGGACAGCTTAATATAGCAGATGTATTACTGCCATAATGAGCATTTCTCATTTAACATTAAGGAGTTGCATTAAAGACAAATGGAGCAACAGAATTCACCGATTGTACTGTATTAGCCAGTCCAGAGAAATCAAGGCACTAGATGGCACTGTTGGCTGTCGAACTGTATACTCACCTAATTTTTGCCTTAAATCACCTCAGGTTAACAGTAATAGTAGCAGACACAAAGCCACCAGCATCTTTTCATTAAAGTGTAATCTTGCATCAGCCTTGCAAATTAAGAATTGGACAAATCTCTTAATTTGTCCAATTTTGCCTTTATAAGAACAATGGCTCAAGAGTCATGGAGAGCCTGAAAAGTGGGCAGCATGTCTCCAGCCAAGAGCTGGTTTCGTCGCATATCACCAAAACAAATGCTCATCAGATGTGTGTGGGATCGCCAGACATTTACCAGTTCATTATTTCAGTCATGCAGGCTGAGTGTTTATTACAAACAGGGTTACAAGCAAACTGGTTATGCAATCTAATTAAATCTAATTTAAATGAAAAGATAAAGTGTGATCTGAGACCAAAGGTAAAAGTAGTTTATTTTTAATGTATAAAACTGTTTTGTATTGATAATAAGAAGAAATGTGTCTTAGGCTGATAATAGACGGGACAACTTTTTGAGCAATGTCGCCATCAACAGGCAACCAGTTAAGACACAGGGCCCACGACCAATCTAAAGTATCCAGATAGAAATCTGTTACCCATTCTCAATGGGAAAGTTCCCAAACAACATTGCTCAAGAAAAGTTGCCCGGCAAAACTGCTCAAAAAGTTGCCCCATGTATCATCAGCCTTAAGCAGCAAATCAGCATATTAGATTGATTTCTGAAGGATCATGTGATACTGAAGACTGGACAATTCAGCTTTGCCATCACATTTATATAAAATATATTCAAATATAAAACAGTTATTTTAAATTGTAATATTTCATAAAATTACTGTTTTTACAGTTTTTTTTATCAAATACTGTATTTTTGATCAAATAAATGCAAACAAATGAGCATATGAGACTTCATTTAAAAAAAAAAAAACATTAAATAATCTTTCTGACCCCAAACTTTTGAACAGCAGAGTATCTATTATGTCAATTTTACCGACTTCAAACTCACATTTATATAAAATATATATAAAACAGATATTTTAAATTGTAATATTTCATGAATTACTGCTTTTACTGATTAAATAAATACTGCATTTTGATCAAATAAATGCAAATAAATGAGCATAAGAGACTTTTTTCAAAAACAAACTTTTGAACGGCAGAGTATCTATTATGCAGATTTTACCGACTTCAAACATTTGAAAGGTAGTGTATATGTTTCCATTAGAAATTAAATGATCAGTATAACATGCTGAGTAAACTGAAGAAAAAAATAAAATAAAATTCCTGATGAATTTCTTAGTATTTGATTTGCACCTCTTTTGCTTTAATGGCAGCAGCACTCTAAATGAACTCCAAAAGTTTGATTAGTGACATTCAAATAGTGAAGAATTGTAAATATTTCTTATTTTATGTCATGAGGTTCAACATTTTTCAAAATCCTAAAACTTAAAGCTTACTTCCAAGTATAAATCGGGACCCAACTGTTTATGTATCAGCGCACAAGCGTGTTTCAGTGCAGTTGTTCATTCACAGCACCCAAAAAATTAACCTCAGAAGAAACTGACACCTGTTTCTCCTATTAAAACTGCTAAAATAAATATGAAATACAGACTTTCATGACCCTTTTTAGACAATATAAAGGCATTTTAAAAGAGTATTTACCCAGCATGCCTGCTCCAGATCGAGAGGTGTCAGGGGAGCTGCCTCCGCCATTCTTGCTCTTGAAGGAAGTGAAGAGGTGTTTGCAAAGTTCCTCAGGGATGTCATTCTCCAGATAGGTCGTCATGAATAGCTGAAAGCCCTCATAGTCAATGGGCTGCAGGAGACAAGTGGAGAGATGATGAGAAATGAGATGACAGGAAGCCTGAGAGACGAAATAAAGCCATGAATATGCAGCTTCCTGCTCCTTTATGTTTTCAGCAGAGAGGATGTTCCTGTCTTTGGGCATGAATGACACGCTCAAGCATCTCATTATGACACATGGCAACAAAAATACAGAGGGAGCCAACTGACACACATCAAAATTTAGTAAAAACACATAAATTTGCACATTTTTTGCTGCTCATAGAAACAAAATCATCGGAGGTTACAAAAACACCATGATGAAGAGGCTGTTAATAGAATTTAAAGTAGCACAGACACATGGCTCACATTAAAAAGCACTGGGCGCGACCTCTGATCTTCAGTAGACATTGTAGCAAGACTATCTTGTTATCATGCAGTCTGTAGACACATTGAACCACAGAACATGCAAACCCAGAAGGTAACAGCTTACTTGGTTGAGAACCTCTTGCTTCTGTGTGGCAGTCAGAGATATATGAAGAGGGTAGAGGGAGAGAGGGGTTATATACACTGCACTGGTTGTTCGTGCAGAGGGAAGGGATCATGGTGTTACCTTTCATATCCTCTGCTCCTCTGACACTGAATGAATTGACATGATTCCTTCTTTAACGCTATATTGCATTAGTCCACCTACATCATACTTAATGCTGTTTTGCAGTTTTAGTGGCAAGAGAATCCACTGGTTTATTTGCATAATCCGGACCTACTTCTTTAAGATGATAATTTTCTCTCAAAATCCACCTTATTTTTCTCATAAGAACATGCGCGACCATTTGCAAATTTTATGTGCGAAGTCCGGTCTTCCGGTCTCATTCACTTCCAGTTATTTTTAGCTGTACAAAACGGCTAGTTTTGCTGCCTGATATTGCAAACTGGTGTTTCTTACCATATTATTTTAATGTATTATCTTAATTATGAACACACCGGGTTTGTAGTGCAAACAGTTTTACCATTTACTGCACTTTGTTATTCTTTTCGTTACTTCCCTATAGTGGCTAATGAACCGGAAGTCTCGCACATTCACAGAAAACAGCTTACTTCCACGTTGAAAAATAAGGTGATAAAGAAAGGGGAAAGTTTTATTAACATTATTGAAAATATTTTCGTTAACTTACATATAAAATTAGCATAGCTAGGGGAAAAAAAATGAAACAAATACACTAAAGGTTGGTAAGATTTTTTTGTTGTTTAAAATTTCAAGTAAAGTTTTTTTAAGTTTCTTATGCTCACAGAGGCTGCATTTATTTGATTAAGAACAGAAAGTAACTATTTTCTGCTTTAATATATCTTAAAATATAGTGTATTCATGTCATGGAAAAGATTTTATTATTATTTCTTAAATATTTTATCTAAACCCTAATTATTACCCATTTTTACATAATTGTGCCTCTTACAATTTTTATGGAAATGTGTGAGAACTTAAATTTTTTCTTCTTTGAGTATTCTTTGATGAATAGCAAGCTCAAAATAAAAACATCGAAAAACTGTCACTTTTGATCAATTTCATTTCTGTGAAATCAATCAATCAATCAATCAATCAATCAATCAATCAATCAATCAATCAATCAATCAATCAATCAGTCTTACTGGCCCCAAACTTTTGAACAGTAATGTACATTTAAAATGTCATGGTTACAAAACTAATTTAAATAAATGTAAAAAAAAAATAGTTTTAGTTTTTTTATACATGCTGTATTATTTAATTTCTTGTAAACTTATAATAATGAAAATGCCACCAGACAGCAAACACACCAGGCTGTGCTGAGAAAATAAAATAAAATTTAATAAACACGTTAAACTTAAACTGGAAATCTCTGAAAAACTAAACTAAAAAACGACAGTGAAATCTAACAAAAACGAAATTGAAAATAAAAAAAAATTGAAATGACAACCTGGAAATAAAATGGGAATAAAAACTAAATTTAAAATGTAAAACCAAAAGCCCTTGAAGAGGCACATAATCTGCACCCACTAATCTGTGCTAAGACAATTTTCAAGGCATTGGTCAAGGTCATTGCAGGAATGAACAAACCTAAATCCATTAGATCCCTCTTGTTGCTGAAATGAAACTCTGGAAAAAGGCAAAAAGCCAATAAGGCAAAAACAGGCAAGACATGTAGGAGTGAAGGAAGTGGAGGTGGACAGAGAGGAACTAGCATGCAAAGGTAGGCTATGTTTGAAGGGCTGCAAACGTTGGGCAGATGCACACCAAAAACAGGAAGGTGAAAGTAACCGAACCCAAATGACTCTCTTTGTCTAAGTATTAGCAAACATGTTCATGTTTTGGTGGTGTGAAAAACAGCGTAACCAGCCGTGGCTGTAAGAGAAACTTCCTGTCTGACTTTCAAACGTGCAAAACACAGAGGCTGGCCCTGCTATCAAATAACGCAGGAAACAATGAACCGTTTATTTAACCTTTCACCGGCGCCCATTTTTACAGACACTCTTCCTTTGACAAAGGTTACAGAGTCACCATAATTAAACATCATTATACTCAAAACAGCCGTGACTTGTTGAGGCTGCGATGAAGGATATTTACAGCCCAACCGCAGTCAGACAGTCAATCGAGGCTGCATACATGAGTGAAATACCGCGCTCTGTCATCGTAAGCAGGCACCACAGTGGCACTCATGGCATGTCACCTCCATTTTATGATACTTCCAGACTTTATGATTTAAACCGAACTGATACAACTGAACAATGCGATGTCACACCACAGCCAACCTGGCGTCAGCTTCAAACCCATTAATTGCCACTGGTGCTTATTCACTATTGATTCAGCCAAGGCTCTGGGTCATAACCTGTGGCGCCAAACCCTGAGCAGCCTCTTATTTATGTCGGTGCGGAGGAGAGGAGAGAAATATAATGGCGACACTCCATAAAGCAAATTATAGATGTGGCTGCCTCCTGGCTTTGTTGTCATGGCAACATGATGCATGGGCTTTATGATGTCAGCGAGGACCTTCTCTAATAGGAGGCGATATCTGGCCACTTCGTTTTGGGGAGCGGATGACTAAGCATTTCCTGTAATGACTTGCGGCCTGAGTCAGGTTGTATTGGTGTTCTGTCAAGACACAGCCAGAAGCTCCACTGCCTCTAAACAGATCATTTAATCAGGCCAGATCACGGCCGCTCCTGCCATTACATACCTGTTCAGGGTTGTACTTGGAGAGGACACCATTTCCATGAAACTCTTCCAGGACATCTTTAAGCTTCTTGGAGGAATCTGTGCAAAAAGCAAATTAAAAGGAAAACATTTAGTCAGACATACAGCTGTACTTATAAGAGCTGTATATATTGCAAAGGAAATATTTAGATACTCTACAGTTCAAAAGTTTGGGGTCTTTAGCATTTTTTTCTTTCTTTTAAGGAAATGAAATTCAGCAAGCATTAAATTGTATTAAATTGCTCAGAAGCGACGGCAAAGACATTCAGAATGCTAAAAAAAAAGAATACTATTTTTTAATGAATGCTGCAAATGCTGTTCTTTCAACTTTATATTCATTAAAGAAACCTGAAAATGCAGAAATAAGCTGTAATGCTAATGTGCTGCTAATGTTAGACGTTAGATGCTAACATATTATGCCATTTAACAGCCGACACTTACACTTCAGTGTGTTTTCTTCCATTTAGATAAGATTTATTAATCCATTTATGTATGAATGTTCACTTGATAATATTATTTTGATAAATTAATTGGATTAATTATGTTTTTTAATAAAAACTATGTAAATTAGAACTAGCTATTAGCATCTTCTGTGAAACAAGTTAATAAAACACTCGGAATCTTCCCAAGACACCAAATGCCGCATGGATGTACTTTCTTACTATTAACTAGTTGCTTGCTTATTAGCATGCATATTACTAGCATAATGGCTGTTTATTAGTACTTATAAAGCACATATTAATGCCTTATTCTGCATGACCATATTTTAGATCCCTTACTACCCCATAGCTAAACTGAACTACCTTACTAAGCAGAAAATTACGAGTCTGTTGAGGACAAAGTCATAGTTGATAGTGAGAATTGGTCCCTAAACTAAAGTGTGAACAAATATAAATAAATAAATAAATGAATCTTATTTTCAACTCATATTGTGCAAGTTGAAACTCTTAACACAATGTTGCCTCCAAACTTTAACTGTACTTTATTTATGTACAGTTGTAACTACATGCATCATTATCCATAACATTTTGAAAAAAGCCATTGCATTTGGTATCTATTACTGGAAACATAGTGCAATCTGACAAAATATAGGCTAATTAAGTAGAGATAATAGCTGAGCAGAAAATGTCACCAAAGCTTATTAGCATTACGACAGGAGAATGAATCTGCTGCCCCAGGTTTCATTTTTATTTTCTGTAAGGATTGAATTAGTTGTCACACACGTGTCTTCTGATTGCCGCCCAGGGGGGCAGAACAAGGTGCTTTCCTCATAGAAGATGCTAATCTCCCCCAGTACTGATAGCAGTCATCAATGCTGACTGGCCCACTGATTGGCTAGCTCTTTTAATGGTTATTATTTCCACATGCTTAACCTCCTCCCTTTCAATTTCTGCTGGATATTTAGTGCCCCTTAAGAAAATAAACAAAATATGCATTTGACTTAAAGTCACTTGATTTCTGCAGGACTGGCACTTACTCATTAAAACCAGTGTTGCTTTTGTTAACTAAAACACAAAATTATAAAAATACTACTAAATATTACTAAAATGATACTAAAAATGACTAAAACAGAAATAAAAATAAATTAACGCTATGTAGAAATATATAAAAATAGGTGATTGAATAGAATATTGCATATTTTTGAAAAAATTACCAATGACAACTGATAATGACAAATGACTTTTTTGGTGTTTTGACCTTTTTGAGGTTGACAGATTAGTCACTATATGAACCATCATTATATAGAAAGAGAAAGGAAGAAAGATTCTTTCTATATCCATTTTCTATGAAATAAATAACAGCATACAGGTTTAGAACAACACGAGAGAGAGTCTATAATGACTAGGGATGGTAAGATTTACAGATTTGCAATGGTGGATCGGCGCAAAAGTTAACGATGCGATGCATCGATTTAAAAAAGTGTGCATCGGATACAAGTTGGCTATTATATCGCAATGCATCGTTTCTAACATATTTGCATCAGTAAAAAAAATCATTTATTTGTATATAATTATTAGTAGATGCGCTATACTTTTAATCACTAAGAAAGTGACCAGTAATTTGTGACCAATATTTTATATTGATTTCTCCTCTCTAAACTGTTTCTCAAGCACGTTCTCTCATCACCACTGCTGCTATGTGAATATGACGCTTCACAACACTACGTAGACCGAGGCATGTCCTGAGGGTCACATAGAATATAGATTAAAATAGAGAGGCATATCCCTAACAATGACATAATATTCATTTGGAGGGAGCTGTCAGTTGAAATGGAAAAAACATCTAAAATGAAGTCAGATATTCAAATAATAAGCAGCAGTGTTAGGTGAGTCAGTATATGGGTGATTCTATAATTGCAGGTACATTTGGTGTCCGAAGTCATGATTTTTTTCTGCTTTTTTTCAAATGGTTATATTTTTAATTATTTTAATAATTTGTTACTCATTGTTATGAATTAAAAGATGTCACAGTCCATAACAATATAATAATTTATTTAAAAAGTGTCTTAAATAGCTCAAAATCACGATTTCTTGTTGTCCGAATTAGTCAGTGTATTTTTTTCCATCATGTATCATTGTGTAATCAAAATATTTTATTGTACTTTTCTTTTGGTAATATTTCATTCATTTTATTTATAAAAGCCCTAAATAGTCATTTACTTAATTCTACAACATTAAATTATTTTAAATTACCTTTTTTTCTTATAAAAATATGTGTCCATAAATCTTGTCAACTCTGTTACCGTACCATATTTTCCCTTTAAATTGGTGGAATTATCTCCCACAACTGTGTAAGACACAGGAAATGATGTCACTTTCCCTCACCGATAAGATCTGAAGCACTGAAAAGTATGTGTTGTCTCTCTGAGAAAACATTTTAATCTAAAAAGTTCTTAAACCAAGAGTTATTTTGTAGAACGTCAACTCTGTTACCACAATATCAAAAGGAAAACAGAATTTATTACTGATCACACATTGGGTTATTTAAACGTCTTTTAATCATGATTTCATTAGTATCGTGCTCTTAGCATTTATTCTAGCAAGTGGAGTTTTTTGCAAAAATAAAATAAAATTGTCAATTCTGTTATCGTCACACTCTGTTACCAAGGTAGAGTAACAATGCTGACAATAGTGTAACAGAATTGACAATCCACCGGATAATTCTATCAATTCTGTTACTTTACAATTCTGTCACTTAAAGGGTCAACTCTGTTTATGAACTATTTTCACAAAAAAACAATATTGTTGTTTAAAATCTCATAAACATTATTGAGATATTGTTGCACCCTTATAATATTTCAACAACATTTATATATATATATATATATATATATATATATATATATATATATATTTATTTTTTTACTGGATATTGTATATAATACATTTTCAGATGAAAAATACTTGCTTCAAGTGGACGGTTCTGTGAAGACATAGGTATTTTTGTTTAATTTTTAAGGTATGCATAGGTGAAATATTATCTCAGTTTCGAGTGTTGGAATGTAAGGACTGTTTGTCTAATGAAACAAGAAGGATTTTCCTGCTATGATTTATTGTTATTTCTACACTTTGCCTAATTTGTCCGTAACAGAGTTGATAAACAATACCATAAAGACATCTGTTTTTTTTCATTAAAAGTAAAAAAAAGGAAGTAATATGTGACCCTGGACCATAAAACCAGTTTCATTGAGTGCTGAATAAATAAGCTTTTCATTGATGTATGATTTGTTATGATAGGACAATATTTGGCCGAGATACAACTATTTGAAAATCTGGAATCTGAGGGTGCAAAAAAATTAAAATACTGAAAAAAATTGCCTTTAAAGTTGTCCAAATGAAGTTCTTAGCAATCCATATTACTAATTAAAAATTAAGTTTTAATATATTTACTGTAGGAAATTGACAAAATATTTTCATGGAACATTATCTTTACTTAATATCCTAATGATTTTTGGCATAAAAGAAAAATGGATAATTCTGACCCATACAATGTATTTTTGGCTATTGCTACAAATATATCCCAGCGACTTAAGACTGGTTTTGTGGTCCAGGGTCACATATGTGTTTGGCAAGCACTGAATTATTAAAATTTCATATGTTTTCAATAAGATATTGGAAAGAATTTCTGTTAGTGAACAGTTTTTTTCTTAACTTTCTGAAATGCCAAATGTATCTCCAATTAAAGAATCACCCATAGAGACTCAGTGGTTAAGGGAAAAACAGGTGGGGGCGCAGGCAATGCGACAGACACTCATAACTGAAAACCAAACTGCACCCACTATTTCATCTGAGCAAAATGAGTCTTTACTCAACAGGTAAAACCCAGAACAAAGCAATCTGGTGATTTCTGTGGTCGGAAAGACTGACATCAAACTTTTATTATCAATCAGAGGTTTAGGAGCAGTTATAGTTTCAGATCCTAATTCATAAAATGCAGCATGATGTCAGAGGTCAAACACACCAGGGTAAATACATCTCTGTTCTTTGGACTGGGACATTTTGACTGACAGTATTAAATGTATAAGACTCATCATTGATTTAAAGACTGACACCAAACTCTAAACTGCTTGCGGCTTCTTAACTAACAGACCTGTGTTTCTGGGTTTTTTTAATAGTTGAGAATCTTATTGCTGCGACTGTGACAGGAGTTTCAATTAGCTCATCATGACAAATGTATTCCACTGATTATTAACACCACTGAATCAAAACAATAAAGCCCCTTAGCTCCTAGCTGAGCCTACACATTACTCAGTGGCAAGAACATACACACTGTCTCCTCTTGAGGACAACCTACATTCTATGACATTATCAGTAAATAGAGTTGCTAGGGCTGGGAAATAAAATGATAACGATGATTATTGCGATATACTTTTTATGTTTTAATTTTAATGTTTATGCACCAGAAGTGGAACGAAACAGCACGACTCATTTGAACCACGCCACATGGACCATTTATCTGCTCGGCTCTAAGTTCAAACGGCAGCGCAGCGTGAGCTCAATAGAGCAGATGTGTTTACTCACTGATGAGTCTCGGTCGCGCTAGCACTAAACAGTGCTGTGCACTTAAATTCAGCAAAAAACACAAATGACTCGAACGAGTTTAAAGCCAGATAAAACAGCGCTGACAAACAGGAGAAACACTGTGCGCAATGATACAGTCAGAAGGCTTTTCAATCTGCAAATCCCCATTATTTATCATGGATTTACTGCAGTAACACTAACTGCACTGTGGTCTTGTGTCAGAAATGTGGGTACTCGTATCGAATTTTATAATATTATTAATGCAGACATGAATTAATTGTATTAAAGGGGTAATGCATATTATTACAGTATTTTCGTGATTAAGCTATCGCGTGTGCATTTACACTAAATGTATTTAGACTACTGTTTTTCATACGAATACCTAAAAAACATAGTTATATTTTTAACATGGTATTAGGCTGCTATATGTGTGTCTTTACCTGTGGTTATCATGATGTAAATGCATGCTACTATGGAAGTCAGAATAATTAAATTTCACCATATAAATATGAGGTTGCTACAATTTTTACAATGTTACAGATGATTTTGATAATGAACAAAAATTCATCTGCATCCTAACACAAGCTACTACTACTATCAAATGTGCATTTCTAAGAGGCAAAATTAATATTATTATTAATATTAGGCAACACGAATTTGTTTCTTGATTTGAAACAATATCACTCATTGGAACATGCAGAAACTAAAAAAAAATATATTTTTCTATTAAGATATTTATTTTGTTAAGGAAATGTAACGGTCTGGTTTCTAGAACTTTCACTTTGGAGCAAAAATCTGGCTTTAAACTTGAAAGAAATAAAAATTTGACATTTATCGTGATTATTATCAATATTGACAGATATGAAAAAATAAAATATTATGATAATTTTTTTGACATTATCACCCACCCCTAAGAGTTGCAAACCAATATTTCTTTTCATGCTGAAATGATGAAATCCTATAATTACCTTATAGTACAGCTGAAATCTGTGCCAGACTGGCCTGGCAATTCATCTGAGACGTAGTTAAGTTTAAGATTAATGCCTCATCTCACACCTTCTGAATTCTTAATGGAAATGTGTCCGGTATCCCAGAATATACTCCACATAAGGCATGTGCTATTTTTAAAGGCATTGTACCTTAAACATAGCGTGCTGGCAGAGTTCAGGGAGAGAGCACTTCTGACCGATTATTTAGTCTTCACTGTTCCTCAAGGGTTTTTAATCAAATCTGTTACCAGGGGTCGCCATCAACGAAAGAAAAGTAATTATACTGACTTTATGAGTATTTCGATTTATTACCAGCATCCTACATGCCAATTAACCTCACAAAGCACAGATAGATGCTTAATTTGGAAATTTCATGGTAATTTTACCGGTAACCTCTTAAAATGACACAGAGGTCTCTTTGGAATTCATATTAGCCAGTGCAGCCTGTGCAGATAATCACACAACAACAGGGGCTTTTAGAGGTTTAGTAACATTTTTTTAAATCGTAAGTTGTAATTCAGAAAATGCCCAAATTTGTGCAAATATTTTACTCTATATTTAAAAAAAAAAAAAAAAAAAAATTAGTTTTTGCATTTAAAGAAAATAAAACAAACATTTAATCTGTGATAACAACTGTCTATGGTTTACATAATTACCTAAAAAATCTAATTAGCTGATATTAGTAATGAAGATGTATTTTGATTAAGGGTTCAATTCTCAAGAAATAACCATAAACACTTAAACCTTCTGTATTACAGGTTAATAAAGTTCCCTATGACCACGCAAACACGATTATTTAAAGAATTCTGCCATTTAAACAAAAATAAGCCTGTCAAGCAATTTAAACTTTTAATTTAATTAATTACACATTGTCAAATTAATCACAAATTATTTGCACATCATTTTAGGCTCAGAAATAACCCCCCAAAAGATAATTTAAACAGATATTTGGGGGAAAAAACAGTATTCTTGCTCATACAATATCGCTTAACTATATTATATGATATAAATATTAGACAAAAAACATATAGCGGCATTTTTTCTAACATATCTTGAATTTTAGGGGGCATCTAACTGCATTCTAATAGGCTACATAATGCAGTCAGTCGTCATCCTACATCATTTTCGTAAGCAACTGCACGTAATGTAAAATGACATACAGGCCTGGGCCAGGGTGGGGTGCATTAAATGCATTAATAATTTTAATGTGTTATTTTTCCCATAATTAATTGCACCAAGTTAACACATTAAACTGACAGATAAATAATAGGAAGGCTTGATTAAAGTCCATTAAAACAACATCTAAAAGGATTATGTTCAGTATTTCAAGCTGAGAGTTGGCATATAAAAAATGTGATAATATACAGTACGTCTGTGTCTGTTTTTTATTTTTACAAAACAGAATATTGAATAAATGTTCATGACTATGGAAAAAATAAAGTCCATCAGAATATTTAGGAGTATGAGGCTGTATCTGCATCTGACCAGCTTTTATATATATGTTATACATTTTATATATATATTTTTTATTATTATTTTATACACATGCAAATTGCAATGTTTGCATTGAGTGCATCGTTTGCACTCTAATGTTCTTGGCACTCGAGTTCAAGCCTGAAGTCAACTACCTGCTTTGCTATTTGCCAATTACACAACATGCACATAATTAGTTTTGTAAAGAAAACACTGAAAATATCATAAATGCTGATGCAGCTAAAGCTCCCTCTCAGACTGAGCGGAGTAGTTAGTGACAATGGCAAACGGGCAGATCTTTGTTGACCAGATGAAACACTGTCCTCCTCATTACACATCCATATGTGACCCTGGACCACAAAACCAGTCATAAGTAGCACGGCTATATTTGTAGCCATAGCCAAAATTACATTGTATGGGTCAAAATGATAGATTTTTCTTTTATGCCAAAAATCATTAGGATATTAAGTAAAGATCATGTTCCATGAAGATATTTTGATAATTTCCTACCATAAATATATTAAAACTTAATTTTTGATTAGTAATATGCATTGCTATGAACTTCATTCTCAATATTTAAATTTTTTTTTTGCACCCTCAGATTCCAGATTTTCAAATAGTTGTATCTCTGACAAATATTGCCCTATCCTAACAAACCATATGATAATGGAAAGCTTATTAATTCAGCTTTCAGATGATGTTTAAATCTCAATTTCCAAAAATGAAATCCTTATGACTGGTTTTGTGGTCCAGGGTCAAATATGAGCTAGCACAGCCAGTCCTATAACAAAATATGAGCCAGATTTACTGAAAGCCCTTATAATAATAGATACACTCTGAATTTATATCCTGCTTTAGCATGTGATTTCACTTCCCCCCCATTAAATCAATACAACCATTCTACATTCCCTCAAATCTATCATAGTACAGTTCCCTTGCAAAATAAGTAAGCTGATGAACAAGACCATCACTTTTTAATGTTATTGAAAATTTCATATGCCTGTTTAGCTTATAAAGTGGTCTGCATCAATAACTGCATTAAACGTCGTTAATCAATACCGACGCAGAGAGCACTGGCAGCACATCTACGCGTTACGTCAATATAGCCTACATTCCCAGCAGTGCTTCCTAAAAGTCCAGTGGGTCGGCTGCAGAATGTGTACGCATCCTCCTACATAACATATTGAGCAAAGAATCAGCTTAAACAGGGGAGCTGAGCGGTGCAGTTATCAAAAAGGATGTCCAAGGACCAACTAAATGGACCGATAAAACCTCTCATCCATTCTTATCCACCTAACAGCCCCAAAATCAATTCCAATCAACCTGCCAGAGGTCAGAGGAGAGAGGCTTCTTGTGCTCAGATACTCACACTCACTGTACTGCTGCAGCTGGGAGAATTCAGCTGGACTCAGACACACCCAGTCTCCCATCTCGCCGGTCAGAGCGCTCGCAACGAGCCGGGGGAACCACGCTGATCGTCCTCAGGTGAGGTATGAGAAGGGGAGGGTACGATCTGGCATGATGATGTTGCCTTTTCTTAGTAACAGATGGTGAATTGGCGTCCCCGACGTGGAGTTGCAAAACAAAGAAGGGACACAAGGACGAGGGCGGAGTGAAGGTGAGGCGTGCCGCGCCACCAGTAGGGGCTGGGACTGGAGTAGCTCTGCAGTGGGGAGGTGACAGGTGCACACGAAGGAGCAACTGATGACCTTTGCACCGAAGTTGAAATTTTCAATCTATAGAGTGAGAGAGAGAGAAGAAATAGACTTAGTAATATCTCAAAGCTGACTTAAGGTTATCGACTCATGTCAAGCATATTTATTACAAGGTCTCTGATTCTAGCAAACACACAATAACAACAGAGCCTGTGTGTCTGTAATATCTCAATTGCTTCTTCTAGAGATTAAATGGAGAGAACATGAAGACGCTTGCTGAAGTCCTGCATCTCCAGAAATCTTTCATGTGTCTCCTCTAGAGCGGCCTTCAAACATTTTCAGGCCAGAAATCTCTTGGTAGATTAAGCAGAGACCCCCTTTTGCATTACTGCACGTTGCATTTCTAGTCTGGTCATAATATTTAATATCAAATCATATGTAAATTAGTGCTGTCAATCATTAAAAAAGCTAATTAATCAAAAATTTTTGTGATTAATTCCAACCAACATTAAAGTTTTTAAAATATAATTTTATATTGCAAGAATTTCACATTCAATCTTCAAATTAATGTAGAAACGACAAAGACAGTATTTTTTAATATTTGTTTAATGGCATCTTCTTTATAACTGAAGGTGAGTATCACTGATAACAATACTACTGATGTCTCTATGAAGCAGTTTTTTGATGAAAGGGCGAAGATACAGTTACACAGATGCAAAATTTTTCTGAGAAGATATTAAATAAATCATATAAGGTGAATTACTAAGGTTTGTGGTAGTCAGTTTACTGGTATTTGCACCATTATCTAACGCCAAAAAACATGTCTTAAACCATTTTGCGCCTGTGTTCTAAGAACATTACACAGACCTATTAATTATTGGCTGTGGTTCGTAACCCTGTGCTGATTTGCGCTGCTGTTGGTAGACTGCGTTGGTCATAATGGATGTGAACTGACTGTGTCTGTGTTCTTTTGCACACTGTCAATACATCAACCACAGAACTTTTCACTCCCATCCACACTTATATGGAATTGCGTTCTCACACTAATTTGTCCTGATTAGTAAATCTGGCCCTTAGACTGCAAAGCTCAACTTTATTATACTGTTATAATATTATAGTATTGTAATATATAATATGTAATCTATTATATATATATATATATATATATATATATATATATATATATATAATATAATTAACTGAAATGCACATCAGTGTTATTTTAGTATAATTGATACTATAATATTTTTTACTCATATTTTGAATTAGTTTTTATATTTTTCATTTTTTATTTTGTTAAAGCCCCTACAGCACTGTCACACCACATTTTGAGGATCCCTGCTTTCAGTTTCAGAGGAAATCTCAAAAATAACATCTGCAGTAACTCTCTCATTTGTTTCCATTCAAGAGATTTTAGAACAAACACGTAAGACAAGGTTTATGCTTTCAAATCAAAAGGGAACAACATTAAGTCTCCTGAGCTAAGAAAAAGCAACCTCTGAGCAATACAATTTCACTCCAGGGAGACAGTTAAAAATAATAGTCTATTATTTTTAGTCTTTTAGTCTAAAAATAATAGTTAAAAATAACAGCTACCTGACCCTCCATTGACAGCAATGCAACTGAAATGTTCCCAGGTCCAGAAATGTAGTAAATACATCAGTAAAACAGTCCATGTGACATCAGTGGCTCAGCTTCAGTTTTGCGACACTATGAGAGTACTTTTTTTGCGCAAAGAAAACAAAAATAACAATTTACTCAATTATTCTCCCCTGAGTTACGTCTTCCGCCATTTTGGAGAGTACCCAAGAACGTATTTGACGTAATCAGCATTATTTATGCTAGGGGGGAAAGCGCGCATGAACGTATAATCTGCGTAATAAGCGTTGTTTTTGCTTAGGGGAAAGCATGCGAATGTATTGTGATACTCTCTAAAATGGCAAAAGACGTAACTCGGGGGAGAAGAATTGTTGAGTAAATTGTTATTTTTGCTTTCTTTGCGCAAAAAAAAAGTATTCTCGTAGCGTCGCAAAATTGTAGTTGAGCCACTGATGTCACATGGACCAGTTTTACCAATGTATTTACTATTTTTCTGGACCTGGGAACATTTCAGCTGCGTTGCTGTCTATGGAGGGTCAGATAGCTCTCCGATTTAATCAAAAATATCTTAATTTGTGTTCCGAAGATGAACGAAGGTGAGTAATTAGTGACATAATTTTCATTTTGGGGTGAACTAATCCTTTAAATTTCAGCCTCAAGACGTCATGCATCACAATACCGTAGAGTTTGTTTGGACACACAGACTTTGGCATCAACAGCAAAACATACTGGAAGTTTTTACATCTCCTTTTAGTTTTTTTTTTTTTTTGTCTTAACTGTGCAAATTTTTGGTTCCATACATGTGTACTGAGAGAATACAGTGTCATTTTAACCGCTGCATGTGCAGAATTTATTTAGAACCTCTGTGTGCAAGGTAAATCAACTAATCAATCAACATTAAAGACAGAGTGTGTTAGCTGCTGTGGGGAAAAATGTCATAAACATGCTGTATATTTGTCAGCAATGCCTACTGGGAGGAAGCGAGGAACGCGGAGAGGAGGGATAATCTCAAACAACAGTCTTTAATAAACATCCAAAGGGTAATACAGGCAGGCAGAAGACACACGTAGCACATCTAGACGTTTAACACCGGACAAAGGAATCAAGTGGCAGACAACACTATAAATACAGGGCTTAACGAGGGGTAATGAATGGGACACAGGTGAATCAAATGAGACACTCAAAGAGAGGGACAAACTAGGTCACGGGGAGCACATGGGGAGAAAAACACACAGACAGTCCATGGGCGTGAGTGACAATATTAAGCATTATAAACCATCTTAGCATACAGTTTAAATCCACTTGCCATCCTGTCAGATGTGTGCTACCTAAAGCATTTAAGATATCTTTTCCTAAGTGCATAATTTACATCTTAGGGTTTATCCTTCTCTGTAAATGTTAAATTCATATGAGTATTTCCATTTTGCAAAAAGGCACATCCTGACAGCAAGTTGCAGTAGTAAAAACAGACTTTATTTAAAGATAAATCCACAGGTTTGTTCAGCAAACCGCTGTTTAATAAAAAAGTATTTTTTGTACCGAAAACATACCGAACCATTGTTTATCTGTACTGTTACACCCGAAATGATTATATAAAAACATGACTAATATTTTCATTTAGCATCGTTTTTTCCTACTGTCTAGTGAAGCATTTCATTCAAAATATAACACTGTCAAATCAAACAATCATTGCAGCAAATATGAAAACTGAAGCCTCATTCAGACTGTCAGCCCAAATCCGATTGAAATCCGATCATATTTAGATAGTCTGAACGGCAACGAACTACATGAAATCCGATTTGTGCAAATCCGTTTCGAGCTACATTCGTATGAGGTTTGGAATCCTATTTAAATCGCATTTCTGGAAATCCGTTTCAGTCTGACCGGTCAGATCGGATTTAGCGTCGCTTTTTCACATCCTCACGTCAGACGTTTTTGCAGAAAACATGCTGAACATCTTTGCAGAAACAAGCTTGTGTTGTTGCAAAGTACAAGTCAAGTGGAAAAAAACAATATACTGCTAGTATACCTACCTCTTTGTGTTTTGAAAATAGCGGAGACAAAAAATAACTAAATAAATAAATAAAAAAAGGAAAGTATCAGAGACAGCAGCACGGAATAGCTAAAACAACGCGTTCAAGCTTCCTAAGTTTCTGCCGCTGCCTCACAAGACGAAATATAATAATACAGCGCAACCGCGACGACAAGACAACAACTGTATTGCAAACTGTATTGCTGTTGTTTTTAGCATAGGCATAACAAGGCATAATAACAACGGCATTACCATAGAAACCAATGCACATTCAGTAAAAATGAAAGAGCACTTATGGATACACTAATTGGATATGAACAGTTGCGATACACTGTGTGGACAGTCAGTTATTCAAATCAGATTCCATCCGGATATGCACAAAATCGGATTTGGGCTGACAGTCTGAACGAGACTTAAGGCTGATTTGCTTAAAACGAATTTAATGATTAATGATTAATAATTCTATAATTTAATAATCAAATAAAAACATTTTTTGATTGCAACTGACTGTCTCTTGTAATTCCTAAATTTGAGTTTAATTCAAGTAAATTCACTTCTGTGGAAAATACTGTAACAGGGCATGCAAAGGAAGCAAAAACTGATAAACAAAAAATGGATGATAGAGAATGAAAGAGCAAATATGGCCATTAGTGGTAGATAAATAAAGATGAAGATCTTGGTGTAGGTGCTGGTATAGCTGTATTGAAACACACAAAGAGGAGCAGAGAATATCGCTGAGTGGAATCCTGTTATTTTCATGTCTCAAAATGAATCATCCAACTCAACTAAACTCTCTGAATTGACTTGTATTAAGGACTTTTCCGACGAGAGAGCAGTGTGGTTATTATTCCTGATCTACACACAACATGCTGGTATATATTAAACATTTTAAAATATTTTTAAAGCCAATATTATCATGAATACAGGCGTATTACCTCACTTTAGAAATTTCAGAATAGATGTTATGTCCATAATTGACATCTGCACATTAGCATTAGAACAGATACAAAAACGGAATCCTCCAAATTATAATTTTATAAGCTTTTAAATCATTATCAAACAATAGTAAATCATTTATTTTCTGTTTTATATTTGGTTTAATGTATTTAAAAAGACAGACTCATAAATTACTGTATGTGCCATTCCTGGATAAAAACACATCAGCAGGACTAAGGAAACAGGATCTTAATTGAAACACTGCTTTAAATTAAGTTTGATTACCGATGATTATCTTTGTATAATTAAATGATCAATCCAATAATGAGGAATCATGCAAGCTTGTCTGGTAGTATATGGAAATAATAGAAAGACAAATAAGTCAATGATAACTTTTGAAAACACTGACATTAGTGTGTACTATAAGCATAAACAGCTTTCATTTCCAAGAATAAGAGACTCATAATTGATTTTCCCCCATAACTCATTTTACTTCACAATGATTTATTGGTCCATATATCAATGACATCATTTCTGTTACCATCTGTGACTTCAGAGGGAATTTGCTTTTCTCTTGTGGAATATTTCACACAGAGACCCCAAAATAGACCTGAACTACACGGCCCAACGTAATAACTCTGAATTACACACAATATTTTTGATTCCCAAAATTAAACTCTCCTTTCAGCTTGCCAAACATGATATCAATACAAATGATCTAGGATAAATAATACAAAAACTTGCCATAACTGTACTAACCACTTGATAAATATGTGCCAAATCATTAGCACAACATTGTAGCGGGATAAAAAAAAAAAGGTTGGATTTGAGCCCTAGTCGTCTTGTGAGAAGGCTTGTGTTTGTGAACTGCTTCACACTTCAATTCACAATTTAGCAAAAGTTATTCACAATCTGCAAGTCAGAATCAAAATACCCAAGCTTATATTTATTATATTTCACAAAGCCCTAGAGATTCATAGTGAATTTAAAACACCCTGTTCAAAGGAAGAGGCTGTCATGAATCTGGTTCATGGACTTCTGTCCGCTGGCCACCGGAGGTCGCTATTCCATTACACTGACTCTTGCACTACACTACTGTTGCACGTCACCCACGGACTACAATTCCCATCATTCTTTGCACTAACTACAAGCAGCCATCTCCCTAATCACACGCTCACACCTGAGACTCATTACACAATCACACACACTACTTAAGCCATGGTCTTTCTCAGTTACACTGCTGAGTATTGATCTGCGTATAGCACTCCTCAAGCGCTAGCTGCCTTACCGTGCCATTCCGTGTTTCTGTTCAGTTCCAGTATTGTCCTGCATTTTTCACTCCCCTAGTGTTAGCTGCGATACGGAATCTGTTTCTTGTTTTCTAGTCTGTGTTCCCTGTATTTACCCCTGTCTCACCGTTCGGACTCTGTTTGCCCCTACTTGGATTATATCTGTGTACCTGGACTATCTCTCTGCCTTGCCCTTTGGATATTGTTCGCGCCTTGCCTGGATTATTGCTCACATTTCGGATTACCTCTATCGTCTAGACCTCTATATACCTGTTTGCCATTTGTTCGACCCTGCCTGTGTTTTGACCATGTTTCATAATAAAAGCCTGCAGATGGATCCACATGCCTCACGTCTCATTGTTCCCGTTACAGAGGCTCAGATTCCTGCAACATTAAGTAAGGTGGAGGGAAAAAATTATTCTGGTACCAATCGTGATTCTAGGAATTTTTCATTTTAACCACCATAAAATATTGATTTTTAAAAGCTATTAAAATGATCATAAAATGATTGATACAACAAAACAGTAATCGTCTTTCTGCATATGTCCAACACATGCCCTGGTGCATTTGATTCAGCAGTAATCATCTCTGTTACCTTCAAAGTCTTCATTAGCCGGGTTTTCATCACAGATTTGCGCAAAAATTGCAATTGTATATTTAGTAAAGCAGTGCAGAGAACCACTTCTGAAGCGTGCCTTGGTGTGGCTGGTATAAACATGAGCACTGACTGGCCGCGATCAGCTCCGGTGTCGGAGACGTAATGAGCTGCAGAAGTGTGTAGTGTAAGGCTGTGTTTACACTACTGCGTTTTCATTTTAAAACGCATAACTTTAACGTGTCCGCCATCTGAATCTACCTATACATATATATGGTTGTACCTGCATAAATGGTCATGTGACATGCGTTTTCGGTTGTGTAGTGTAGATG
Source organism: Spinibarbus caldwelli (assembly GCA_039654775.1). Taxonomy (NCBI): domain Eukaryota; kingdom Metazoa; phylum Chordata; class Actinopteri; order Cypriniformes; family Cyprinidae; genus Spinibarbus; species Spinibarbus caldwelli. Next base: position 16,222,283 of record CM077233.1, on the reverse strand, counting down.
GAGATTGTTTCTGAAATGCAGTGAAAATGCCAGTGCAGACGAGGATCGCTTTCATTTTAAAACGCTATTTTAAAACAAAAACGCACTAGTGTAAACATGGCCTAAATAAGGGGTTATCCAAGCTTTAATGACAAGGAAAACCCCTTATACAAGCGTTGTGTAGTCAATGCTTGTGTAAGCGGCCACATATGAGGTGTTTTTTTTTTTTTGAGGTTATAGTACATTAAAGAATGATCATGTGACTTTTACGTAAGTGTAACCTGTAAATGCGAAAAAGCCATTTCCATTGCAGTTTTCCTAAATATTATTTTTTCAAATTGCCTGAAAAACTACCTCATGCAATCCCCAAAAACTTTTTTGCAATATATGAGAGTTTTGACGTGTTTCCATTGGGCGTATTTTCAGTTCACGATTTCAATTTGTGCAATTTGAAGGGTAATGGAAACCTGGCTAATTAAAAGTACATTTTAAAAAGTTTAACATGAAAAATGCTTAATGTGGCTTAATCTGGGTTAATGTTCTAAAAACAACCAGTGATTAAGTGTTTTTCACATTAAGAGTTTTAGAATGTCAGCACCTTACACTGCAGGGCCGTTCGCAGACAATTTTTTTGCGTTCTCTTCCATTGTTTTTCTATGTAAACATGCACTAGACAGATGTTTTTGACGTTTGCCCTCACATTTCATGTTTTTTGAGTCTAATGAATGCTTTTTAAGATGTCAAAATTTTAATTTAAAAGAAGTTGAAAATTTTAAATGTTTATCGAGAAACGCTCTTGACTTTGCAAATAAAAAAAAAATATTATGCAATGTTTATGTAGACTTGGTTAAGTACTTGGCTCTGTACATTGGCTTTTGATTGGATGGAAGCATCTTAAGACATTCTCGAGGTTGACTGCAAGAAAATATTGGGGTTTAAGCAGACTACTGCTTTAGCAGCTTAAGCTCTTTGCAGTTACATATTGAAAGCAGTCTTTGTTCTTTTTTATTTTAATATAGAATCAGGACATGAATTCCCAGCCCTTAAAAGTAAATATAGGCCAGTTTTTATGACCAAAGAAATCCCACTTCAGATGTTGACTTCAGAGTTCAAAATCCTGGCAATTTCTTTCTTTTTTGTCTTTTTATCTAAAAAGAGTAAAGCACCATGTGGTCTTGATAAAAGAATGAGATCGTGTTACTGTGCCTCAAACAGACAGGCTGAAAAATTAGCTTTATCGAGGTGTTGTAATTTCCTGCTGCTAGAACACTGTAAGAATCAAATCTGCCTGCTCTGTCCTAATGAAACGAGACGTGCTGTACTGAGTGCTAAAATAGAAAATGGGAGGTAAAGTCAAGGTGAACGGGTGAAAAAACCCCCACAAAAAATAACAAGAGTACAGAGACTATAAACACATAACTGTCATCTAATGAGATAAAAGGTGTGTGGTAAAGGATTTAATTCTAGTATCACCAGATGATGGAAAATATTTTTGATCCTCCCACCATGCAAACTGCCTTTGTTTTCTCTATTCCTCTTTACGGTTAAAAAAAAAAAAATTAAATAAACAGGTTTCTTCCTGTGTGGGTTTCCCTCATCACTCATAGTATCTTTCTCTTGTGTCCTCCTCCTAAAAACGCAAGCTATACATCCATACGTTATTACTGTCAAGGGCAGAATTCTCTAATAAGCCAGTTAAGGAAATGTGTACATTAAAGGAAGGATTGAGAGATGAAGTTAATGGCTGTATTGTGCAAAAGTGTGTGTGTTAATAGGCTGCGGGAGCCACGTGCTGATTAACAGGATGGGGCCTCCCCTCTGTGTGGAGAGGGATTCTGTTTGCTCGGACAGTTGCCTGGCAACCTGATGTCATAAGTTTGCACCAAAGAGAGATGAAGTGAAAGCGGTGTGTGTGTGTGTGTGTGTGTGTGTGTATCTGGAGGAGTTTGTGAGCATTGGTGCATTATGTCTATCTGTGTATGTACCAGGCCACAAGACAGATATAACATAATATCAATCTCATGTACCCTTAGCATAAACATAGATAGGGTACAGGAAGTGCATTGCACCCATATTTCTACAGGGAAACCAATTTATAATTTGTCCATTTATGCCCACAAATCATATGAATGGACTTAGTGGCAGCCCAACCTAGAATTTAGGGCCTAGTGCAACTCTAACAATATTTAGGATCGAATATATAAGGGGTCATTCCGTGTCAACTCAAACAGAGGTCCCCAGATCAAATTTTTGATTTTGCTAATATTTTTTTCTGAAGAAAGATAGACATGCATAGTGATGAAAGCCAAAATATTAAATGTCATGGATGAATATTTTCTGAGTAATCCACTATTTTGTAGAGGGGGGTCAAAATTGCAATTTTCACCTGAGATTCAGAGTCAAGGGGGGTAAAAATTACTTAAGATGGTAGCATCATAATGTTACTTTTACACGGAGATTGGTAGGTCTGTTAGTAAAATCTGTTGAATTTAGCAATCTTAGTTGCATTATGTACCAATGGTGACCATTCAAAAATGGGGAAACATCACTTTTCAGGTTTTTTCTCCAAAGTTTGCAGACCTGTAACTCAAAAAGTATTAAAGATATCTTAATGCTCTTTTGGTTGAGTCTTAACAAACTTTTCTTTTGGCATCTTTATTTTTAAGGCCCTTTATCGTTCGGTTCCAGAGATACTGGAATTTTAATATGGCTCCAGGAGTAAATCATTAAAATGTATACATTTTCAGTGGTCAAAAACCAAATGTGGGTCAGTTTGCAAAAATATGATACTTCTTTTCTTTTAAAGAGGAATGTCTGAAGAACAAATAATGTTGAAACTACAGATGTATCTTGTTTCCTTCTGGCAGGACACCTGCATTGAACATACCTTTCTGAGTGCCATAAATATTCTTTTTCCAAAGTTTGCATGCCTATAACTCAAGAAGAAAAAATGTTGCAATATGATTTTAGATTCTAGTTGTTAATAAACTTTTCTTTTGGAATCTTAAATTTCAAGGCCCTACATCGTTCAATCCCAGAGATATGGGGATCTCAGTGAGGCTCCATGTCCAGATTGTTGAATATTACCCATTTTCAGTGGTCAAAAACCAGATTTGGTCACTTTGTATGAAGCTGATTCTTATTTTATTTAAGGAACAATGTCTGAAGAATAAATAATTTTAAAATTAGAATTGTATCTTGTTTCCCTCTCCTTTCTCCCTTTCTCTCTCTCTCTCTCTCTCTCTCTCTCTGTGCGAGTGCATGCTTGGATTGAGTGTGGACAGAGCCGTTTGGCGTGGGCGAGAGTATCTCTCTGTTGTAGTGAGATTTCTTGTTTCTTTGAAACCTTTTTTCCCTTTCTGTCAATTATAGGGTTAGTTAAAGGTTTATTTATCCCTGACTTCGGTCAGTGAGTGGGGATAATGGGGTCGGAAGCGGGAGATTTCTCGTGGTTAACACTCAGGCATGGTTGTAAATGCATGCCTGATGCCCAGGTGTCAGTGGAGGATTGCCTGATAGCCGTGAGTGCGGCGGTTGGTGGCGCAAATATCAGATCCGCCTCCCGTATGAATAAAGCCTTCGTGTTCTTTCTCAGTGAAATCCAAATGGTGGATGACTTGATTGAAACTGGGTTGATAATTAAAAAAAACTTTTGTGCCTGTATTGCCTTTGTCAAGCCCGTCCAAGAAAGTTGTTTTATCGAACGTCCCTCCGTATGTTAAAAAAGAAAAACTAGAGCAAATACTCCAGAGGTATGGCAAAATAGTGAGTCCTATTAAAATGATTCCACTCGGATGTAAAAACCCTGATATTAAAGGTAATGTCTTTTCGGCGTCAGGCTTTTATGATTTTAAATCCTCAGAGTGATCCGTTAAATCTTTCGGTGAAACTAAGCATTGATGGCAAAGATCACACTATCTTTATTAGTTCAGACTCGATGAGATGCTTTGTTTGCGGTGATTTTGGACACGTTAGACAAACTTGCCCGAATCGAGACAGGCCGGCAGGCCTTCCTGCTGCTCCGGCTGCAGATGCGGAGAACAGCGAGAGGGCGGCCAGCGCAGATGTTGCTTCGGCCGCTGGGGTATCAGAACCCCAGTCGGGCGAGGTGTTTTCAGTGCGGGGTGACTTGCCTGAGAGGCCGGTGCTGGTTGCCTCTAAAGATGGCCTGGTGGAGGCTGCTGGGCCGAATCATATTCCCGCTGTACCGCAGGCAGAGACGAGCCCGGAGCAGGTGTGCTTGCAGTCCGTGCCTGAGACCGATTCGCTTTGTTTTGGAATACAAACGCAGCCTGACAAAACTGAGAGTAACACAATTATTGATGACTCGTTAAATCAGAGTCAAGATGACGTTTCATCTCAAGAACTTGTGGATTTAAAGCTACAAATGGATGATTCTGACAAGGAATGTGAAGAGGACACAGAGATAATGGAAAACGACGCGATGGACTCAGAGCCTGCCTCTGGAGGTACGACTAATCTTTATTCTGTTCAGCAGATTAACAACTTTCTTGATATTACAAAGGGGCTTCGCAAACACAAAATTGAGTCATATTTTCCTGATTTAAAAGTGTTTTTGCTGTCTGGTACAATTGCTATGAGAAAAGCTTCCTTTGATGAGCTTGACAAACCCAAACGGTACCGTCTTAAAAAGCTTCTTAGTAATGTTAGAAGTTCCTTAAATGTATAAGGTAAAAAATGAGTATGGCTTGGTTACCTGAAAAATACTCTTGCGGATACTCAATACTCTTGTGTTATTGAGTGACTATTTCATACTTATTTTCATGGCACCTTTGAGACTTAGTTCATTGAACATTAATGGGTGTCGTGATGCTATGAAAAGGGCTAGTCTTTTTGATTATATTATGATGAAGAATGACGGTGTGGTATTTTTACAGGAAACGCATACAGATGTGAATAATCAGATACAGAGCTTGAGTGAATGGAAGGGTCAGGCGATCTTGAGTCATGGCTCTAGTGTCAGTGCAGGGGTGGCTATTCTGCTGGCACCTGATTACAAACAGCAACCTGTTAGTATTTTTGAACTAGTTTCTGGTCGATTGCTGAGAGTTGATGTAACTATTCATGGCATTGATTTTTCTTTTGTCAATGTGTATGCACCCAATATTGGGTCAGAACATGTTTTTTTCTTTGAAAAACTTAAAACTGCTTTAAGTCATGTTTCTCATGAAAGGACCATTGTACTGGCTGGGGATTTTAACCGTACTTTAAGTCATACTTTGGACAGGAACCATGAAGAACCTCATAGTAAATCAGCAGATGTGCTTCGGTCTTTGATTGTTTATCACAATCTTGTTGATGTTTGGAGAGAATCATTTCCTCAGGTTAGGCAATATTCCTGGGTGAAAGTAAACTCCAATATGGTATCTGGGGCTAGGCTGGATAGGATTTATGTACAAAAATGTAAAAGAGACCATTTCTATAACAGCTGTATATTTCCTACTGCTTTGTCTGACCATCATTTCTTATCTATTGATGTCATCACTGCAGAGAGCACTTTCAAGTATTCCTATTGGAAATTTAATAGCAGATTATTACTAGATCACAACTTTGTGCACTCTTTCACTCATTTCTGGGAGATCCGGAGAGAGAGAAAAACACAGTATAAGTCCCTGAACCAGTGGTGGGAAATTGGCAAAATTCAAATCAAATTGTTTTGCCAGAGTTACTCTGCTTATATTAAAAGTTCTTTGGACAATAAGATGGCACAGCTCGAACAAGAGATACTTCAACTTAATATTGAAGGGGACGTTGTTGATACCACTGAGTCTTTGGAACGCAACAAATTTCTTTTGCGGAATCTATTGGAGGAAAGAGCCCAGGAGATGCTTATTCATGCAAGATTTTTAACTTTTAATAGTATGGATGCTCCTACACCGTTTTTCTTTGACCTGCAGAAGAAGACTGTGGATAAGAAGAATTTAGGCTGTTTGAAACTTCCAGAGGGGAGGAGGATTACTGATGGTCATGGGATTATTTCTTATGCACTGTCTTTTTATTAGGATCTTTACAGAGCTGAACCTTGCGATGAGGAGATGGCTGACCTTCTCCTTCAGGATTTACCTCAGTTTCCAGAAGAGGAGAAATCTATGCTTGATAAACTATTGACTTTTGATGAACTATCTGTAGCTGTTCAGGAGATGTCTTCTGACAAAGCTCCAGGATTGGATGGAGAATTTTATAGACATTTTTGGCCTGTCATTGGAAGGGATTTGTTTTCAGTTTTTTATGGAGAGTTTTAAAAGAGGGACACTTCCAGTGAGTCTACGTAGAGCTGTGGTCACATTATTGCCTAAAAAGGGTGATCTTGAAGACATCGATGCTGGTGTCCAGTCTCTTTACTCGGAGTTGACTATAAGATACTTTCAAAATCTTTAACTAACAGAATAAAACTTTAAATTTCCTCAGTGATTAATGCAGGAATCATACTGCATTCCAGGAAGGACTATTTTTGATAATATTTTTTTGATTCAGGACTTGATTTCTTTTGCTAAGGTACACAATCTTAACATTGGTTTTGTCTCTTTGGACCAGGAGAAAGCCTTTGATCAGGTGGATCATGGATTCCTGTTTAAGTGCCTTGAGGCTTTTGGTTTCAGTCCATCTATTATTGCCTATATAAGACTCTTGTTTACTGATACATATAGCATGCTCAGAATTAATGGTACCCTTACCAGACCTTTCAGAGTAAGCAGAGGCATAAGGCAGGGGTGTGGTCTCTCAGGAATCCTATATGCCATTGCTACTGAACCTTTATTGGTCGCACTAAGAAACAAGCTGGGTGGCATATCAACAGTGTGTCCGTCCACCTCTGATCTGATAACTGCTAGACTTAGTGCCTACGCTGATGATGTTACTGTTATTATTAGATCTGCTCAGGATGTTATGGATTTGGGAGTAGCTCTGGAGGTTTATCAGAAAGCCTCCTTCTCTCGAATCAATTGGCAAAAGTGTGCATCTTTTTTAATAGGTGAATCGGAGAATGAGGGCCCTCCAGTACTTCCGCAGAATTGTTCTTGGAGTCTGGAAGGGTTTAAAGTGCTGGAAGTTTTCCTTGGGACTGACCAATATATTCAGAAGAACTGGGATGGTATTTTTGAAAAGGTTTCTGGACGTTTACAAAGATGGAAATGGATTCTGTCTCAATTGTCATATAGGGGAAGAGTGCTCATTATTAACAACTTGGTAGCTTCCATGATGTGGCATCGCTTAAATGTGCTTGACCCACCAAAAGATTTGTTGCAACGTCTGCAGAAGACTTTTGTTGATTTTTTCTGGGATGGCTACCATTGGCTTCCCCCTGCTGTCCTTTATTTGCCAGTAAATGAAGGGGGCCAAAGGTTGATTGATTTGGCAGCCAAGGTTAAAACTATGAGGTTAAAGACAGTCCAAAACCTACTCTACCATGTGGATTTTAGGCCATGGGTGTCGTTTGGTCTGGCTTTGCTCAGAACTTTTGGTGGGTTCTGTCTTGATAGGCAACTGTTTTTTATGTCTTCTTATGATGGGATTTTTTCAGCCAATGTAAAATTTTATGGTTCTGTGCTAAACTTTTGGACGGGTTTTAAATTGATTAGACATGAAAACAATTATTTTGGCCTTGAAGACCCACTGTTTTACAACTCTCTTCTAGGAGATAATATTTCTACATCTAATATAATTGTTAAAACTTTCATGGAAAAAAAATTGACCAAAGTTTCAGACTTGGTTAACACTTCGTCTAAAACATGGAGGTCAGTGGTGGACATTTGCAATCAGGCTGGTTTTAAATCAGTCAGGATGGTAGAGCAGCTCATAGGTGGGTTGAAAGCAACTCTTCTCTCCACACTCCTCCTGTTTGTTAATTGTTTTCTGTCCGGAGGCCCTTCTAGAGTGTTTTTTCCTAAGTTATTTGTGTCTCCCAAGGTTTGTGTTGAAGAGGGTCGGGAAGGAAAACTGTTGAAATTTAATAGATTACAAGAGCTTGATTTTCAGGTTGCCGGAAAGAGAGACCTTTATCAGATATGTGTTAAAATGGATTATTTTGAGTATATTAAAGACAGAGGTGATACAAAATGGAGAGGATTTTTAACAGTTCCTGCTGAACTTTCTCCTTCTTGGAGGCTTTTCTATAAGGCTCCTCTACCTAAAAGATCTGGTGATTTGCAGTGGAGGCTACTACATTGTGTATTGCCCACTAATTCTGACATTTCTAAATTGAATTTGAATGTTTCACCATCTTGTATTTTCTGCTCATTACCAGAATCTGTTTTTCATGTTTTCACTTAGTGTTATTTACATTGATAGAAGGTTTACTTGGGAACTTGGGTTTTGTTTTTAACAAGACACTTTTTATCTATGGGTGTAAGTATTCAAGAGCGCACAGACAGCAGTGTACTTTTGCAAACTTCATAATCGGACAAGCCAAATTAGCCATTTGGAAGTCATGTAGACTGGCTGCTGAAGGACGGAATATAAATATTCTTCAGCTTTTTACTGCTTTGGTGGAATCCAGAATAAGAGTGGAACATAGATTCTTTCAAATGACAAATAACTTGCTTGAGTTTGAGTCCAAATGGTGTGCAAATGGAGCTTCACTGTCACTTTGTGAGGAAGGGGAAATAATGTTTAATTGGTGATATATAGTTGTCATTTTGATTAGGACTGTTTGTTATTATTGGTGTTTGTTTTTTTTTTATATGCCTCCTGAACACATTGCAATGTGATATGTGTGGGGTATAATGTAGCAGTTGTTTTTAGATGTTTTAATATAGTGTGTTAAAAGTCAAAGTCTCTCTCTCTCTCTCTCTCTCTCTCTCTCTCTCTATATATATATATATAAAATATGATTAAGAGATCATGTGTGAACAGGACCTTTTCAAAAATCCCGGTAAATTTGTTCTGGCAATCATATCATTCTTATGGAGATGACGTGATTATTCTGAGCTGTTTACAAATCTCCCCTGATTTTTAATTAGTTTTTCTATGTAAATATGAGCTAGACGGACATCTTTGACCATTGCGCCTCGCAGATTTTTCAAAGTGTTGCGCTTCTCCATTCATCAGGGCTGCGACTCTGCAATTGGATACTATAATGTGCGTCTCGTGTTTATAAGAGCAAAAAAAATCTGATTGACTAGTAATGTTAGTTTGGTTGAGAGTGAAAGCTGTGCTCCTCTCATACCATTGGTAGGCGAACTCATGGACTCGAAAGTGATATCAATACCTTTTTTTTTTTTTTTAATGTAGGCCTATTTTTTTCCGCATCTAGGACGCCGGAGATCCGGGACGGTGCCGGAGAACTTTAAGGCCTTTTTTTTGTTTTTTGTTTTTTTAGTTTTTGACCTTTAAATCACTTACAAGCCTTAAACTTTTAAACAGTAGTGTGCATAACCAGAATTCACCACTACAAGGTACAATACATCACAGAAAGGCATAAACATGAAGCATTAGCGTTAATTCTGGCAGGTCACGTGAGTCAAGCTTGCATCAGCTGACTCTCAGCTGATCACATCTACCAATAGGAATACGACACCTATCACGGCAACCCTACATAAGCGCTATTCAGTATCATTCAGCAGCTTGCTTGCTCGGGAGCAAATTACCCTCCTCCATCCCCAACTCCTCCTTTCGCCACAGTCAGGACTTGGCTTCTGACATTCCTGTTCAATCAGACTCCCTAATCTTGAGTAATGCGTTACACTAAATGTAATTAAGTACATCAATGATATCTGCTTGTTTCTGTTCTGTTAACCCTTGGGGGGTTATTATTGCTGCTCTCCCTGCTCATTCATGACAGTCTGCGTGGATGGGCAGGGAGTTTTTGCCCAGAACAGAACCATACCGCCAAACCAAACTGTATGCTAAGTGTCTATCATTGATGATAGTGGTCCTGACAGAAATGACCAATGAACACAAGACATAGTAAAACACAGCAGTGACAGTTCCATCGACTGTTTACAATCTCACATTGAATCCTCACTGCTGAACTTGAAGGTGCTCTTTCCACCTGACATACAAGGCAACGGGAGCTAGTGATGGAAAAATGAAGTATAAAGCAAAGAAATTATTAAGTCTATATAAATAAGTGACACTTGAAACTGTGCAAGTGGTTTGCGTTATTTTAATCAGAATTCGAAGCGGTCACGTGGTTGTGTGCGAAAACGAAGCTTCGGACATCACAGATCACGTGGTTTTGGCAAAATGAATCAAGCTCCGATACAGTGCTTCACTTGTGAGGTGCTTCATTTTTTTGATACAAGCTTCGAAGCCTCTGTGTCGAACGTCACATCACTAATGGGAGCTCCCGAAACCACCTCTGTAGATCAGACTGCAGCAGGAATGTGGACTACACTGGGACACGGAGCATGTTGTCCAGCAAGATGCTTGTTCAGTGAACGCAGATCTTACTCAGAGTTATAATGCCTTCCAGTCCCATTAAACAGTATGAGCCTCATTATTCTCCCTCTCCCTCCACTCTCTCCTGTCTTGCAGTGAAGAAGTGCATGTACCTTATTCCATTTGCCTCTCTGTCTCCAACTGACACTCCATTATCCTCTAGCCCTGGAGTATTTATACAATTTCCCCACATCCCTTTCTCTGTAGCCATCTATATTAGATCTTTCCCTCCATTTCTCTCTCTTCCTTCCCCACTTTCCTCCAAACTATACCAGCTCAGTCCATGATGCATCTCCTTTTCATGTAGAATTTATGTGACCATCCTGTTACATATACCTCCTTATTTTACCCTTTCTCAGATCCATTATTTAAGTGTTTCTATGTAACACACTGATACTTTCTCTATGTAATAAGTAAAAGAATTTGCATCAGACTTGGGGAATATGTGAATGATTTGCACTGTGCTTTTGTAATGTGGGCGCAACATAACAGTTTCAGTGTGACAGAGATGTGATGGACTCCTGCACTGCCCACGACGGAAAGGAACTTCACGGACCTAAAAGTGGTTTACAGATAAACCAGAAATCTCAGGGGACTCAGTGATTTTCGGTTGAGCTGTTGACGGGGCTACAGTATGAGCAACTTTCTCTCATTTTCTGTCCTCCTCATATCATCCCATCCCACTCGGCCCCAAACACAGTTTCCAATAACCTTATTAATCATGTTTGCACTATTCAGTAAAGTACCATAGGAAATTATTAATGGCAATTAGCAATAAAAATCCACTTGCACTCGCCATCTTCAAGTCCTGTCATGACCTTCCTCCCACTGAACATGAAATGTTTTAAAAAACAATTAAACTGTGAGCTAATCATATATTCAGTTTCAAAAATATATTTCAGGAAAGTCTTGCTCATCAGCAGCCTGAATCATATGAATCAGACACCTGTGGTGTAAACATCACTGGATAATTTATAATTAGTTATTTAAGCGACTTTGGATTTTAATTCATCAGTGTCTGAAAGTCTAAAATAACTCTAAGTCATAAATACACTGTAACCATACACTCACACAATGTCCAAAAGCAGTCGTATTCCACTGACAAATTTACATCACACATTAGTGGAATTTTAGTGAGATGCTTAAGTAGAAATGTACGCAACAGTAAAGAACTCAAAGCAAAGTACAGCTGCAATATTATGTGAAATTACCCAGATCTGCAAGCCTCTCAGTCCACACTTGACACTTTAACTGTGACATGCTTTTCCACAAGGCCATTTCTAAACAACATTACAGTAAGAGATGTTCTTATCTGTGGTACTGCACCTAAGAACATAGATGGACATCTAACAATTATGGAAACAACAACAGTTTTATTCCTTTTTTCATATACACAGTGGAAACCGATGAAATCTGGTGTTAGCTAGCTAGTTCCACATGGCTAGCTGGCTAGTCAGCCAAATGTGTTTTGCTGTGTAGTGAAGAGTCACTCAAGATCAATACGCCAGCAAGTAACTGTCTGCAGCTGCGTTTGTTTCACACACACACTCACACACACGCGCGCACGCACAATTGTTTCACATCATAGTGAAGACCTTCCTTTGATTTCTATTGTGCTTAAACTAAACTGCTACTATGGACTAACCAAAACAAATCCTAACCTTATTTTTGCCATCTGAAAATATTTAGTCCCTTTATGGCTCATTCTACAAAGCAGATGGCATTTATGTCCCTCATATACATATGTGTAAAAATATAATATTAATAGATACAGATATTTTTATTAACCAAATTATATTGAAATAAAAGCTAGCATTTCATCCCTATTATTTCTATACACACAGAGAAATATAAAACACAAAAATACAGTAAAAACAATAATATTGTGAAATATTATTTCATTTTAAAATAACTATTTTATATGTGAATATTTAAAATGCAGTGCTTTATATTTCAGTGACGGCAAAGCTGAATTTTCAAAAGTGATTAGTTACTCCAGCCTTCAGTGTCATATGATCCTTCAGAAATCATTCTAATATGCTGATTTGGTGCTTATTTTATTACAACTGTTATTTTTGTGGAATATATGTGTTTTTTTTTTTTTTTTTTGTTTTGTTTTGTGGAAACCATGATACACTTTAAGGATTCTTTGATGAAAAAAAGTAAGAAAGTAAAAAAAAAAAAAACTAAAATCTAATGTAACAACCTTAGATGAATCTGATGCATCCTTGCAAAATAAAAATAGTATTTTCTTTAAAAAATAAATAAATAAATAAATAAAACTGACCTGACACTTTTGAATGGTAGTTTGCATTTCATAACTAATAAAACATGGCCCGGTGCAATTCAATACCACTTGAATAGGCTAAATTATTTGACACAATATCTTAAATATATAGGTACTGCAGTTTCTTCAGGTATTACTATTAACGTAAGCACACAAAACACAGAATAAATAAATGCAACATCTAATAAATGCAACATTTTTAAATAATTCATTGCCTACAATTCAATCAGAAGATTTTGTGTTCATCATCCGAGTATGACCACTGCACTAGTCTCCTGAACCACAGTGTGGAAGAACACAACCAAATTAGGACAATAATTCTGAAAGGGATAAAGAGAGAGGGAGAGGTGCACTGCTGTCCAGCCAAGGCAGTAACATCACCCGCCTCCAGCGGGACAGCGGACAGGCTGACACAGAGAGCTGATACGCAGGAGAATGAGACAGAGGCCATGATGAATGAAGAACCTGGGGAAAGTGGCAGGCCAAACAGCTGGGAATGGGAGGTTAGTGAGGGGCACAGATATACCAAAATCCCAACTTTCCTAAACATTATAGAATTAAACGGCATGGCTGGGCCGCAGGGGTCGCAGTCCAGTCAGAGCCAACAGCAGCGCTACCATGTGCACCCGTCACCGCTCATCAGGCAGTTTTGCTAACCCACAGGCAGCTGCTTGTCACAATTTGAAGTATGATAAGGTATGGTGTAATATTTTTGTCTCAACTTCTCCACAGATAGTCTCTGCGGTCTGGCGTGCAGCCGGCAGAAAGAGCTCTGACAAAGTGGATGAGAGTGGCAGCTAAAGAAGTCACATTATCAAACCGTAGGGAAGAGGCTGGAGGAGACCTGATAGGCTCATTTTACTGACAGAAACTGGCCTCTCTCATGACACCCCCAGTCAAAAATAAGAAAGAAAAAAAGAGACAAATTGCAACACGAGTCTATTTATGTGTGGTTGTGGACGGTCAACTTGATAATATCTGTGCTTACAAAAACATATATATATATTTCTGTTTCAAGCAGGGTATATTTATTTCACCACTCATACTAACAGGTTACAATATTCACACTGTCTGTGAGAGAACCGGAGGTGTAAGCAGAGTTACGACACTGAGTCTTTTTTTGTTGTGTGTAGCGTGCTCAAGGCAGTACAAAACAGACAATGTATTATGAACCTATGATAATTAGTAATAAGTTTAATTAACAACATAAACATGCATTTTGCTTTAAAAAAATCTAGTTTGTAATAGTCAATACCACACACTTAAAATCCCCATGAAATCAAAATTAAAGTTTTTTGGGTGTTAGTATCAATATGTTAAGTCTTAAGGTTATCTATAAGCCAGTGTGCTCCAAAACAGTGACAAAATTCGGATTTAGAGGATATAAGCATTCAAAGCTTGCAGTTTGTCACTTCCACCAAAATGGATCAACGATTTTTTGACGTCACCTCGTACTTCAGCTTCTCATCAAATCTTCTGATCAATCAAATGCTCTCTAGAATCCGAAGCACCTGCCCCTATACAACAAATAGACGCTGAAGCTGCGGCTAAGATCGGTCACTTCCTGGACAGTGAATGGCACGTAGTGCACAATGTAGGCAATAGGGAACGATTCAGACAGTGTAAATATGCTTTAGATTGGGGCAAATGAGGTCTGGTTTCATGTTGTGTCATGCGAACCGTGGCAGTGCGCAAGGTCTACTCTGGACTACTCCGGTCCAGAAACGCAGTCACATGGAGCGGATCATATGTGCAAGTCAGCATATATAAAACACTTTTAAAACTGCACAGCCTCAGCATGATTATGATCACTATTTTGTTTTACTAAGAGTTTCATATTGAATCTAGGGGGTAATCTATTAGACTGTGGCTGCCAAATGCGGTTTTACCGAGCTCAACGGCTGACCTGAGCAGATATAAACAAAACGCTATTGGCTATTTTAAAAAGGGGGCGGGGCTGCTCGATATGTCCCGCCCTGCCTTCCTGTTTCAGTTGAAATTACGTCACCACATAGAATAACGCTGCGTGTTTCAAGGCACTTCAGGGGACCTTTTACAGTCATTTTATAATCAGGCCTGTGATGCTCTATATATCCATATTAATTGAGGGACTCATAATGCTTCAATTCTCTCTACATAGTTATAATACATTATTTTAAATTCATAATACACTATAGTGTACTCATAACTATTTTAAGAACATCTTATCTAATTCTTACACATCCGTTTCTATGACCAATGACTAATTAAGTGAATACAATATAATTATTTAAATGAATGTGTCACAAAAGCATAACCAAAGTGATCTGCAAAAGCTGGTGGTGGAAAACTGTTATTTAGGGTTATTTATTTACTGCTATAATATTTATGAATATTTTGAATTAATTTTTATTTTCGTATTTTCAGTTTTTATGTGCTTTTGTCAGTTTCATTACTATTTTTTTTTATATTTATATTAAGCTTTAATTCATTTTTATTTCAGTTTCAGTTTTAGTCATTTTAGTACTTCAGCTTCACTTCAGACTTACATTATTTCAGTTAGCTGGCAGGTCAAGTCTTTCTTATATTTATGTCATATTTATACTTAATTTAAACTAATTGAAAACTATTTTTATAGTTTTAGTTTACAATAGCAACAATGGACCAGTTGCAGGGCCTAAAGTATACACTTTACCTAAAATTCATATACATTTTACCCTAAAAATTTACCCTGTACATTTACCCTTAAAAAGAAAACACTCATTTGAATATCTATGTACACCAGTAGGGTCCATTTTCATAATCTCTTCTAGGGCCCCACAAACCCATGGTGCAGCTTTGTTTTAAATTTATGGCCTCAGAAGGAACAGTGGAACAAATCAGAAAGAGAAGAAACAGCCAAACATCTCACACACGCTAAAACATACAACTTGAACAGAAACGTCATCTGATTGATGGATGCACTGAGGGCATTTAGGTATGGATCTTCTTCTGGGTCTGTGTGGTTTTTGCTGTCTGGCTAAAGATTAATTTTTTCCTATTGATTTCACAGAAGCAGAATCAGCGTAGCATGTCCAGGCCTAAAGAGCAGCAGGAGCGTTTAACCAGCATCTCTGAAGACAACATTGTGCTCACTCCATGGCTGTTAGGCCTATTTGACGCATTTACATGACATGCCTTTTAGAGTTTTCTTTTCTCACGTCAAACACAACTCGATGACTCTCTAAGTGCGAGCAACCACAAAGTGATCTTTATGATGTTCACAACTGTAATTACTTACAGCTGTATTTACCACTTAAGCATTAGTAAAGTGTATGACTAAACTGAAATTTAGCGTAATATCCTTAATGGTCCAAAACAATGTAATGGATGGTGAAACAGTACAAGGAAAGAGCACTGCTGAAATTAAGCAATGCTAAAAGGGCAAACTCATAACACATATACTCCATTATTTAGGCACATTGGCTTCTTTGCAGTTGAATCAATCTAAACAATTTCTTTATAAAAGTCTAAATAAAGTATAAATACACATAACAATGCAGACATAGCCCATAATTCCAGAAAAATACTTTCTATTTTAAAAATGGTATCAACATCCAATTACTTATCTACAGCAGGTTCAAGGTTTTTTGTTTTTTTTTTTAACTCATACGTGCCGTAAAGTAGTAGAACACTAGAGTAGAGAATAAATTTAGACTTTTACCATTCCTTAAGTGACTCTGAGCTGAAAAAAAACATGAGCAATCTTTTCCCCTCTCTCTCGCTCTCTCTCTCTCTCTCTCTCTCTCTTTTCTCCTGGGGCCAACATGCTCAAAAAAATCCTGGGAGTACTTACAGAGGGGTTGGATGTCATGGCAACAGGAGGGTTTGGTTCGGAATTGCAATGCAATGACATGGAAAAGTCAAGCAAGACCTGCTCTGATTCCCAGCTAAAGGGAAACCTACTGCCCTTCAATCCGGTCTGAATGTCTGTTAATGTAACTGAACATCACCAAAAGAGCGCTAACAAAGTGGCAGGGCAAAGGTGGAAAAAAGTTAAATTGGCCTTTTTAGATAATATCACATTAAATAGATTTCTAAAATAAATATATTTCAAACAATACTATATAATAAATTCAGAATTTAAAAAAAAAACATATTTAATGCAATAATAATGTATAAGAATTATTATATTATGTTATTATTATATTATGTAGCTAATATTGTGTATAATCAATATTGTGCATTCTTCATTTTATTATTATTATAACTTACATAAAATAGGAAGAACTTATAAAATATGAAAAATATCTAAAAAAATACTTATAGAAAAATATATAATTATTTTAACACTAAATTTGTTACATTTATTGGTCACAGTTTATTTTAAGGTACAGTTCTCGCTATTAACAAACTTTTAAGTATGAATTTTGCTTCAGTAAGCTCCTAATTTGCTGCGTTAATAGTTATTAAGGTAGTTGTTAAATTTAGGCATTGGGTAGGATTAGGAATGTAGAATATGCTCATGCAGAATATGTGCTTTATAAGCACTAATAAACAGCTAATATGTTAATAAAAGGCATGCTAATAAGCAACTAGTTAATAATGAGAATTGGTCCCTATACTAAAGTGTTACCCATTTATTACTATTATTACTTATTATTGTTGGAATGACAGTACAGTAGTTGATCATAATGTAGAAACAGGAAGAGGAAATACACTAGGTACAGAAAACCACAGCACCATTGTATTTTTTTTTTTTAAATTACATCTACATTTAGTCATTTAGCAGATGCTTTTATCTAAAGAGAATCATAAATGAGGACAATAGAAGCAATCAAAACCAACAAAAGAGCAATAATATGCAAGTGCTGTGATAAGTCTCTGTTATCTTAACGCAGTACACCAAGCAAAGCAAGGTGTTTTTTTAATAGCCTATATAATAAAAAGAAAATAAGCAGATAGAATAGAAAAAGAATAGGGACTGCTAGTGTTAGAGGGTCTTTTTAATAATAAATAAAAAGAAAACAAGAAAACTAGTGATAGAAGCTTTTTTTTCAAGAAAACAAGCAGTTAGAAAACAAATAGAGAGTGCAGGTGTTAGAGGGCTTTTTTAAATAAAAAAGACAACAAATAGATAAAATAGAATTTAGAATAGTAATAAAAAAACAACAACAGAAAATAAAACAACATGCTTCCTTTCTATTTGTTTTGAAAACTTTCGCACTAACACAGACCCTCCAAGTGGCTCTCGTAACGTGTGCTTCCAGTGAGGACACCGGGATAAATCACTGTGCTTCTCCAACAGACAGAAACATATTCATCTACCCAAGAGCGGCATAGTAAAGATGAGAGACAAGCCAAAGACAACAGTATGATCAGTGAGTGTTTATTCAGGCTCTCCTTTATTGTGGACTCCATAAATATACTCCGTGGCTGACTGCCGTTTTTGACCTTGGGTAGAGTGTCACGAGCAATCTTTCCTCTTTTTTGTTATCTTTGTGTCTTTTTCTAATGATTGAGAGCTAATTACTTGCAAACACTCGGCTTCAACAAATATTCAGCCCTCTATGAAGACTGACAACATGAATTGTGTCCTCAAGCAGCAACGGCGAAAACGCTCTCTCACACACACAGTTCACACTGTTCCTGCTCCACAGATCCTGTTGAGACATGAAGACCCTGTGCCTTTGGTGATTATATGATGAGCCGTAAGTAAAGGAGCCGATTGGAGATTTACCAGCATCTCCCAAGCACATGACAGCACAGGTTTGTGAAGAGAATGAATCATCCCACACATCAAAACTGATTACATTCCCTCAAAATAGAAATTGTGGGTCGTTTTAGGGCATCACGGAAGATGCCAAACAAACCTGGTCAAATGGTCGAGCTGAAAATGCTGAAAATATAGTGAAATATAAACACTATCTGCACTCAGCTCTGACATGACAGACAAACTATGGCAATGTAGACCATAACAAAGTACTAAGCAGGCAACATCCTGCACGTGAACTCTACAAAGCACAGGAAACACCTGAAATCATCTCCTGTGAGACGATGAAGACAGAAAAGCAAAATAAAGAAAAAAGGCGCCAATTAATGCGACTTCACAAGTTCAAAAGCCTGAGAACGTGCACGTTTTGGTGCCTGATATGCAGTGTTGACATAAGAGAACACACCGTGAGAGGAAAACAAGGGTCACTTGCTCAGCAGACAGCACTTATCGGTACGTGAGTGAGCAGAGAACAGATGTGCATGAGAGAAAGAAGGACAAATCGTACTCTACCTCTGCTTGTTCAGGTGATGGTGTTCATCAAATCCTGGCTGATCTGAGTGCTGTCATGGTCACAGCATGGATGGGCTCACAAGCAAAATGCTATAGGCAGTGCTGGAACCAGCTCAGTCAGCGGCAGAAACATCCCTCCCCTCCTGCATGAATTAATTAAACCTTCTCTCGCTCTCTCTCTCTCTCCCTCTCGTGATTATCCTTCAGTGTTGTATGCAACACTCTCCTTTGGCTGTAGCGGATGAAAATGTCCCTGCACTTTCTTTTCTGACAGCCTGTTTACAGAGCGCTCTGCTGTCGCTCTGTTTCTCTCTCGCTCTGCACACTCTCTCTTGTGCTTCTCATAGGGCCAGCCCTCCCCCTTGTGAACAACTCTAACCACCACAGCTAGTGCCCCTCTCCAGTCTTTTACAAAATGTGCTATAATGTAGAATATGGGGGGGGGGGGTCTTTATGTACTTTACTGACTTTATTGACTTTAACTTAATACATTTTATATATTTTTCTACTTCATTTATTCTATACACTACTGTTCAAAAAAAAATTGTGAAAGAAATTCATACTTTTACTATATTCAAGGTTTCAACAAAAATATTAAATCAGCATGACTGTTCTGAACACTTATAATATCAAAAATGTTTCTTTTCTTGAGAATCAAATTAGCTTATTAGAATGATTTCTGAAGTGACACTGAAGACGGGTAATATCTGCTGAAATGACTTCTTTCAAAAACATTTTTTTTTAAATCATACCTTTTTCAACAAAAATTAATTTGAGATCAAACAATTATTGGTAGACTGTCTACAGTACTGCTGGGGACCCCATTTGCTTGGATCCTATTTAATATTCCGATACAATCTAGTGGTAATGAAAACATTTTCAAAACAGTTCTATTTCAAAACACGACTGGGCAGACTGCTGTTTTGCTCTTTTCTATTTTTATAGGAAAATAACATGCTACATAACTCATAGCTCATTCTGCAGAGCCAAATACAACAAAAAATTTTATCATGCTGGTATTATCTGCTACAAGCTAAAAGTTCATAGTAATTTGAGAAGATCAACTGCACAACTATAATTACATACTTACCACTGTAACTTCTACGTGGCCAAGCGTCATGTGGCTGGTGCTCACGATATCGTTCCACTACATTCAGACCCATTGTTCACAAACAGAACAAGATCACAATGCAGCACAACAGCACTAAACAAGCCATGATGCTTAATGAAAGCAAAAATCATAATGAGAGTTTTGTGGCTTTTAGTCCATGTCTGTTATCTTTGAGGTCATCTGCTTACTACTGTACAAAACGCTGACAAACACTTAACATATACAAGCATTTAAAATTTACAATCATTCTCTTCAGGAAAATGAATTAAAAATAAAATGACTCTTTAAAAAATGAATGTCTCACCCACTAATGCACCTGCACTCAACTAGCAAAGAGCAAAGCATTGTTTTATGGGGCTAACATAACTAAAGGCCACTAACTACAGAAAAAAAAAAGCAGTGAGCCCTTCGATAAACTTCCTGTTTCAAAAGAAAATACATGTCAACACAGAAAAAGACAACAGTGTCTGTTGAATGATTTCATGGGGGCTTTAAGAAAACTATAAACATAAACAATACAAAGTTTTCAGTTAAGCCAGTTGGAAAAGTGAGCCAAGAAGCTTTTATCCTGCATAAATCTAAGCAGAAAGAAAATGTATATTTAATATATCTAAAAATACTGATGGTACATTCATAGATTTAAGTACGCATTCTTAAAAATAAAGGTTCTTTATTGGCAGTGAACCTTCAACATCCATGGAACTTTTTTTTTTTTTTGCTTGTTTTTTGTAGTGGTTCAGTAGATTATTAAAAAGTCCTTTACACTAATAATAACTGATAAAAAAAAAAATAGTAGTTCTTTTAAGAACTGTATACTGAAAGGTTCGAGGAACCAAAAATGGTTCTTGTTTGGCACTGCTGTGAAAACCCCTTTCAGAACCTTTATTTTTAACATGAGTGAACAGTGAGAAACTCAGTAGATCTTTGGTGATGTCACATTGGGATGATATAATGGTCCCTCAAAGGATGATGGGATGAGACCAGTGCTTATCAACCGAATAGGGAATTAAGCTGTAGCACCATCGCTCCATCACTTAATCTGAGAAGCAGACAAAGGGACAGAAATAGCCCTGGAGCGCTCATCCCCTTCTCCTATGATCAAAAGCAGACTGTTTTTGTCTGGCCTGACTTACACCTAGGTATGCCATCCTCTTTTCATTTTTCTATCTTTTAAAAAAAGAGAGCAATCATGAATTTGCTCTAAAAGACCTTTTTAGGTAAGTGGTTTCAATCAGAGGACATGAGCTGACCCTGAAGCCTCCAGCTTGTTGAGATTCTGAAGTTGAAGGACACTGAGAGAGCAGATCACACACTCTTATTATAGACAAAAAAGGAAAATAAGGAGACTAAATTTCAGAATGGTAAGCGGGCCGTCTTGTGCATACAGTAATCAGTGTTTAGGAAACGTGTAGGAGTGTCAACATGAGGTGGTGTCTGCGTTTCCTAGAACAAAGTGCTAAAGGTAACAGAAGTTCCACACCAACTACGTGCTTCTTGCAACTGTGCTGTTTTATGCAGCATCATAAAAACCCACAAAGCGTTGAGACTTCACATGGTGAAATAGACACACAATATGTTTGAAAAGGCAAGAGAAATACAACAGGGAGAGGAAAATTTATATAGGTCTACAGGGCTGCGTAAGGTGTCTGTTCTTTCTCTCTGGCTTTCTCTAGTGCTGTCTCTTTCTGAGGGGACTTTCCCCTTTGCTGTTAGAGATAGAGGTGTTGCCTTGTGCCAGCAGAGCATATGCGTTCACTTCCTGTCCCTATCTTATTGCCCTCTTTGTTTGAAGATATGAGCAAACACTGTTATGAACCAACGTGGAGTTGATTATGAATGACAAGACCTCATGGTTGTCATAATGGATCAATTTCTTTCTTTCTTTCTTTCTTTCTTTCTTCAATTAAATTTCTACTGATTTCATGATCATTTCATTATTATGATTTTTTGGCCACTATAAATGTGTAGTGAAAATCTGATATTGTAAATTTATTATTTATTCACAGACATTTTTAGCAAATTTCAAAATTTCAACATTTTCATACTGTACATTGCAATGTTTTCATGCGTAAATGAACTTTTAGCATTCATTTTGGACAAAATATAGCAAAATGTTAAAGGGCTAGTTCACCCCAAAATGAAAATTATGTCACTAATTACTCACCCTCATGTCGTTCCAAACCCGTAAGACCTTCGTTCATCTTCGGAACACAAATTAAGATATTTTTGATTAAATCGGAGAGCTATGCCCTCCATAGACAGCAACGCAACTGAAATGTTCCGAGGTCCAGAAAAGTAGTAAATACATCGGTAAAACAGGTACAAGCTACATCAGTGGCTCAACTTAATTCTTGCGACACTACGAGAATACTTTTTTTGCGCAAAGAAAACAAAAATAACATAATTTACTCAACCATTCTTCTCCACCAAGTTACGTCTTCCGCCATTCTAGAGAGTATCACAATACATACGCATGCTTTCCCCTAAGCATAAACAACGCTTATTACGCAGATTATACGTTCATGCGCTCTTTCCCCCCAAGCGTAAATAACGCTGATTACGTCAAATACGTTCTTGGGTACTCTCCAAAATGGCGGAAGATGTAACTCGGGGGAGAAGAATGGTTGAGTAAATTATGTTATTTTTGTTTTCTTTGCGCAAAAAAAGTACTCTCATAGCGTCGCAAAACTGAAGCTGAGCCACTGATGTCAAATGGACTGTTTTACTGATATATTTACTACGTTTCTGGACCTGGGAACATTTAAGTTGCGTTGCTGTCTATGGAGGGTCAGACAGCTCTCCGATTTAATCAAAAATATCTTAATTTGTGTTCCGAAGATGAACGAAGGTCTTACGGGTTTGGAAAGACATGAGGGTGAGTAATTAATGACATAATTTTCATTTTGGGGTGAACTAACCCTTTAATATTAACCACTTACTGCTGATTGGCCATAACATTTATTTAATTTAAAATTAATTTATAAAAATTTATCTGCAATTGTAGTCAAAATTTTACATACACTTTGCAATATCCACAAAATATCAATTACTTTACCAAAATATGAGGGATTATACAAAATGCATGTTATTTTTTTATTTACAACCCGAATTCCGGAAATGTTGGGATGTTTTTTAAATTTGAATAAAATGAAAACGAAAAGAATTTCAAATCACATAAGCCAGTATTTTTTTCACAATAGAACATAGATAACATAACAAATGTTTAAACCTAGAAATTTTACAATTTTATGCACAAAATGTGCTCATTTCAAATTTGATGCCTGCTACAGGTCTCAAAATAGTTGGGACGGGGGCATGTTTTTTGGCGCATCGAGGTTATGAGTTTCTGGAGTTTTGGTGTTGGAATTTGGTCCCATTCTTGCCTGATATAGGTTCCCAGCTGCTGAAGAGTTTTATGGTCATCTTTGACGTATTTTTCGTTTAATGATGCGCCAAATGTTCTCTATAGGTGAAAGATCTGGACTGCAGGCAGGTCAATTCAGCACCCGGACTCTTCTACTACGAAGCCATGCTGTTGTAATAGCTGCAGTATGTGGTTTTGCATTGTCCTGCTGAAATACACAAGGCCTTCCCTGAAATAGACATCGTCTGGAGGGAAGCATATGTTGCTCTAAAACCTTTATAGAACTTTCAGCATTCATAGTGCCTTCCAAAACATGAAAGCTGCCCATACCCATGAAAGCTGCCCATGTGGTTTCTGGAAGTATTCCTGGGCCCATTTAGTAATGTCAATGACAGAATCATGCCGATGAGTGTTGCAGTGTCATCTGAGGGCCCGAAAACCACGGGCATCCAACAAAGGTCTTCAGCCTTGTCCCTGATGCACAGAGATTTCTCCAGTTTCTTTGAATCTTTTGATGATGTTATGCACTGTAGATGATGAGTTTTGCAAAGCCTTTTCAATTTGATGTTGAGGAATGTTGTTTTTAAAGTATTCCACAATCTTTTTACGCACTCTTTCACAGATTGGAGAGCCTCTGCCCATCGTTACTTCTGAGAGACTCTGCCTCTCTAAGACATCCCTTTTATAGCTAATCATGTTACAGACCTGATGTCAATTAACTTAATTAGTTGCTAGATGTTCTCCCAGCTGAATCTTTTCAAAATTTCTTGCTTTTTCAGCCCTTTGCTGCCCCCATGCCAACTTTTTTGAGACCTGTAGCAGGCATCAAATTTGAAATGAGCTCATTTAGTGGATAAAAGTGTAAAATCTCTCAGTTTAAACATTTGTTATGTTCTCTATGTTCTATTGTGAATAAAATATTGCCTCATGTGATATGAAAGTTTTTTAGTTTTCATTTTATTCAAATTTAAAAAACGTCCCAACATTTCCGGAATTCAGGTTGTAGTACTGACCTGAATAACATATTGCACATAAAAGACTTTTTCATATAGCCCGCAAGAGAAAATAATAGTAATACACAGCTATTACAAAAGGTTCAAATGGTCACTGATGCTCCAGAAGGAAAAGCTATTTTATAAATTCAACTATTATTTTCTGTTGTAGACTATATGTAAACGTCTTTTATGTGAAATAACTTATTCAGGTCAGTACTAAATAAAACAAACAAACAAACATGCATTTTGTATGATAATTAAAATTTTGCAGATACAGCAGTAAAATTTTGACCACAACTGTACTCTATCTATCTGTCTATCTTTCTATCTTTGCAGTGACAGGAAACAGGTGTTTGCTTCTGAATCCAGCACTGGGTGGAAACTACAGCAGGGTCACACACTGTCAGAGTCTATGGAGAAGACAGCAGGGTACCAGGAGAGAGACCCTCACACAGTTTCCAGAAGGACAAAAGAGAGCCTGGGGGGTGGGATTCACTTGCTATTTTTATCCCTCCGGCTGTCCCATCTCCCAGTGAGCGGAAGTGCTGTCCTTCGCGCCTAACCTTAGAGTCCACTGGGACCTGTCACCTCATTCTCATCATGAGTGAGAGCACCCTGGGAAAAAATCATCTCGCCTCACTTTTTTTCCTCTTTTAACGGTGCAACGACGCATGAACCAGACAGTCTGCAGTAGTACCTTGCTGTAAAAGCAAGACTGTTCATGTTCTCCTGCCATGGCATATGCCAGTTAGCAAGAATTACCTTGTTGGACACCTTTCGGAGAAATATATAGGCCTTTGGCAGTAATATGAGCGTGTGTGTGTGTGTGGTGTGAATGCGTGTGTAGGAGGAGTGTGAAATGTAAGACATGCACGCAACTGTAATGACAGAAACATTGGAAAAGAAGTGTAAAACAGATTGCAAATCATGCAAAATGTTATTTTGTTATATTTTTGTCAGTATATGTCAGGAATAGTGGTGTGTCTGGTTGCATTTTATTGTTGTGACTGGAACAGAACGCGTTTGGGTGAAAGACGTCACCTATCACTGGGTTCTCCATAGACTAGAGGGAAGGAAAATACTTAACATAACAAACTTTAATAACACATAATAACAGATATTGGCTAAGAGCTTAAAAAAAGATTATTTAAAAGTTTCTGTCATCATTTACTAACCCTAATGTTCCAAACCTGTATGACTTTCTTCTGTGGAACATAAAAGAAGAAATTGTACAGAATGTACAAATCACTCTTTTCCATGCAAACTCACAATAAAAGTATCATAAAATTGGTATGACTCCCAAAATATAATCAGTAGATACTTTTATGATATTGACTTCTCACAAATCTCACTGAGTAATGATGGGCGCTGAAGCCTATAGTAACACCTACACCACCATTCAAAAGTTTTGAATCATTACAATTTTGTAAAGAAATTAATAGTTTTATTCAGCAAAGAATAAAACAAAAAACTATTTTTGAACAAATAAATGCAGCTTTGGTGTGCATAAGAGACTTCTTAAAAAAGTAATAATAATAACAACAATAAGCTTACAGATCAAAAACTACTAAACGGTAGTGTATAGTTTATTGAATACACACTAACTATAATTAGAAAATTGTACAGGATTTAAGGTTCACTTCATGGAGTACTGCATTTCTGCAAAAGCAGGAAATGAGCTTTCCCAATACAGTATCAAACTATGATCCAATTAAAGTGTAAACAATCCAGCATAGTAATTCCAAATTTCCGCACTATAAAGTAGCTACAGATGTGGAAATAAAAATAGCAAAAAGACAGATTAGGAATGTCCTGAAGGCTATGTTGAAACATATGCCTTATTTTTTTCCTCTTTGAGTTGGAAATAAAGGGAGGGGGGAAAAGCACCAGTTATATGACCATCAGCAGCTGCAGTGGACAAACAGTTCTGCATTAATGCACATCTTAGCGTGTGACCGACAACCATGTGGCTCCATTACATCTCTGCCACATAATGAGATCCAAAGCTACATCACTGGGCTGGCAGGCTCATCCCCAGAGACACAAGGACAGGAAGAAGGGGGAGGAGATGGAGAAGATGTGATGAAGAAGCATTGTACAAAACAAATATAACAAAGCTGACAAGCTGGCATTTCATAAAAACATCAGACTTATCCAAAAACATTATAATTGTAATTCTTGGCCCAAATCAGCTAAGATCAAAAAAGATGTTTTCAAAAGAAGTTGCAAAGAGCAGAATATATCATGGTTTGAATTAGCAACAGGCACTTACATGCAGAAGAAGAAAAAAAATGTCTTGATAAAGCAGTCTGAGACACGTATAATCATAGCTCAAACAGAATCCCCGGTAAGAGGACTCCACGCGCATTTAGAGAGATGCGCTCATTTCTGGGAACACTAGAGCAGTGCAATAATACATTTTCACACATGCACAGCCTGTTACTGACACCCACCTATTCACACGAGCATAAAGGTCACAAACATGCACACAAGGTGAAAAACTGACTGCGTCGTATCTTTTTCTCACAGACAGGACAACAGTAAACAGACTGTCCTTCTAACATACCACAAGTATTATTATGGTGGTTATCAGTACATTTTAAGTCAAAAAGCAGATTTTGGTACACTCTCTGAAAAAAAGGACTAAAGCTGTCACTGGGCTGCTACCTTTTTTTTTTTTTTACCCCTAAAGGGTGCATATTAGTATCTTAAAGATACATAATATTACATAAAATATACATATATTACTACATTTTGAAAGGGTACTGTGCTACTGACAGATTTTGTAACTTTTTGCTTCAAAGTTATGATTGATGATACTATACAGTTATAAGCTGTAAAACATCCAGGCACCAGAATGTCATCCTGTAATATCTGAAACAATGTATTCTGCAGTAAACTTCTGGCAACAGGATTTTGTTGTTGTTTTTGTTTTTTACAGTTACACAGAGTAATCAAAGTTGAGTGCATTCTCTGCTAACTATTATTATACCAATAACTAAATATAAATTCAAAGAAAAAGACATTATATATTATTATTTTTAATAATAATCTAAGTAACATAGTTAATTCTCCTAACTGTAGACAGTTTGCAGCTGCTAATCAAACCTGTCAGTCACATAATATGTACCTTAACCAGTCAGAATTTAGAGTTAGAACTGTTTTAAAAACAATTCATTAAATGCATAAAACAATAATTCTTTGTCCAAAAACTTCCTGCACTTGTTACAGTCACAAAGACAGGTTGGAATCCTCTGTTCATCTTTTTACCACAGTCATGCACACATTTGCAAAACGACAGAGCTCTGGTTTCCTCTGCAGGGACCTCCTGCTCTCACTTTAGCATTTCCTTTGATGTAAGCAACGGTGCTAGCTTTACATGTGTATAAAAGCACTCCCATCCAGTTTTCAATTGTGACATTATATGGATTCCAAGTAGTTCATTATAAACGGGTACCAGGAACAACACCAGAGCAGCACTGACAGGGAATCTATCTGTACATCTATGTCCTGACTTGAGAATCAATAATGTCTCTGGCAGCCTCTTGATGAATGGTTAACATTAGCATTACTGTGCACACAGTACATTTACTACCACCTCTATTAGCATGCAAATGCAAACAGAGCATTCTACCTTTTGAGAAGCAAGAGAATAACTCTCACCCATATACATGTCCCTGTAGGGGTTTCCTTTTAACCTCGGGACTGAATAGTGTTGACATTAATCAAACAAATATTTATAGAGGCAAATGTTGGAATCGAGCTTAAGGACTGGAGAAACTGAGTAAAACTGATGATGACGATGTTGATGATTTGCTAGGGGCCAAAAAATGAGGGGAAAGAAAATGAAAAAAAAAAAACAAAAAAAAAAACCTGTAATAAAATTCTAAATTTTAATTTTTATTTCGACCATAATTTAACCATGGTGAGCTGTCATGCTTATGTGCCAGCTTTTAATAATTCAGCATTAGGTTTAAATAATTCAATTTGGATTTTAAAAAGTAGATATTGCATTTGAAAATTTAAAGACTTGAGAAATTAATGCAGCTGGGGCTCTGAATGTATGATTAATGTTGCTGAATGCAACTTTTGACACATACACATTCTAACTTTTATTACCTGAAAACTGCACTTAAATTCTGAAACTTTGGATTTCAATAAAACATAATACTTTATAAACTGCTTATTGTTTCAGTAACACTTTATGACGTCAAACACCACAATGAAGGTCCTGATTATGATTCAAAAAATCTATATTTGGTCCTAAAAAAGATTACACACTTGGGATCTATTAGGTTGCTATTAATACACAACTGGAGAGTTCATCCTTCACTGATAAGTACTGTTTGCTTTCGCAATAAAACAAACTGGGCTCGATGAGCTCCAGCACATTATTACTTTTCCACAGCTGCATCATTTTACTGCTTGCCTCAAGCCACAGCCTCTCTGTTTGTCCATAATCACGTGAACCCGTCAGGTAATTGGTTTTATTTTGAGAAGAGTGCTATGGGGATGGGGGGTTTTTTTCCCCCTATGAGAGTTCTGACAGAACTTGTGTTTACTGAGACAGATCCTACTGCGACAGTGGGAAAATCAGCCATGTTAAGCATCAGCCATGAGAATAATCTGGGGTAAATGAGCAACGGATGGGAAGAGGCTGTGTGGAGAAGGGGTTCGAGACAGCAGGCGACTCAGTGTTCTGACTCAGCCTGAATGTGAGGGTGGGTGTAAAGAACAGGGTTTTCAGCGGGACCTCTCGGTGCGAAAGGACAAAAACCACTGACACATAATCATTACACCCACCACTGACAGAAATGTTATCACTGAGGGTGGAAATAATTAAGTGGAGTCGGCAAGTCGAGGAATGCAATTTGGGAATAGCTTTTCAAAGTGCAGGTTACCTTGTGCCTGTGGTGGGGCAGCGGAGGTGGTGCTTTCCCTGTGGTGTACAGTGTTAAATTACTGTGTCACTTTCTAAAGTTGGACAAGAAAGAGGAAAACCATACTGCTTTTTGATGTCTTGCCATTGAAAAACTTCTGAATTGTTCTCTCGCAAAAAGACAAGCTGTGCTGAGTGTACCTGCATTTTATTTCTCTGTTATATCATGCATTTTTAATGAACTGATTCATTGTAAGCAACGGGTCTTTAAAGGGTCTTAAATGAGATAAATTAATTATTGAGATCAGCTAGCCCTGCTCATCAGGCAATATTTATTACAGGAGGAGCATTTTTGGAGCTGTGTCTGGAACAAAATTAACATTTAAACTAACATTTTCCTGTTAGTAGCTTGCCTTAAAGAAAGAAAAAAAAGAAAAAAAAAAAAAAAAAAACCTGCATTTTTGCTGGTTTTATGCCGGGTACACACTGCACGATTTTAGCCCCAATTTTCACACAATGGGCCTCATTCATGAAACACGAGCAAAACAAATTTTTGTGTAAAACGTTCGTAAAACAATTCTGAAATAAACTTTCGAATTCATGAAAATGTTCGTATTTTCAAAATGTTAGTTAGTACGAAAGAAATGTACACCTGCTCCCAACCACACGTAAATGGTGCGTAAAATGTTCTGTGTTATTTTTGGTAAACTGATGACACTAAATCCTGACGCACTTTTTTTTTTGCAGCTGAGCTGATAACTGTAAAACGCAGCGCTCGTCACTGTCACTATTTACCCAGTCGTAAATAGTGGACGGGTGGGACAAATAGTGGCCAACCATCCTACTTGTACGACTGCCTACAACAATGGAGAAGTCAATATTACTGGTGGTTACTGCATTTTATATTTAGTAAAATTCTTAAAAATGACATACTAGTAATACGTTGCCACCGTGGATATTCCAAATCATATCAACTAAAGTTTTACCTGCAAATTACTCAGAATTTACTCATATATTTACGTAAGTTTAATGAATGAGACCCATTGACCATTTTGACCAGAATTCTGAAATGTGTTTTGACTAAAAATGACATTGCGACAACCTACAGCCAATGAAAGAGCAACCTACAGGGCAAGGGAAATGTCAGGGGAGGAGTCACAGACATGCAACAGAACATCAGCATGCGTGGCTTCTTCAAGAAACCATTCTAGTCTCGTAATATTCTTCTTTCTTTTCGCTGCAAATCAGCATATAGACAACTTGTATTGCAAACTTCTTGCAGTCAACAATTTTGAACAGTAAGAAATCCTGTCTCACACGTGATTGTAAATTTTTTTCATGTATCACTTCTCATATGTGTTTGAAACGTAGTTTGACAACCAAATTCTTCTTATTGGTGACCCCCTGTGCATTGTGCAGTGTGCACACAACAACAACTAAACAGTACCCCAGAGAGTTGTTTGTTGTGATCAGACGACTTTGACAACCATGCAATGCGTTCCCAGCATTAGCTGGATTTAAATGATCTCACAGCAAGATTTAGCTGGTTGGCAGGTTGGTCTCCCAGCCTGATGAAAATTGGTCAAAACCCCTCTAAAGTAGATCACCAGGAAGACCAGGTAAGAACAGAAAACCAGCCATGGCTGCTTTAAGGATGTCTTACAATGGTTTCTTAGAAGTTGCACTGCTTTGAAAGTGTTGATCGAAACCACAGAGAAACGTACTGCTAACAGGGCATCAAAAGCTTGTTTAAATATGGTTTATAATTTAAATATAACGTATTTTACATATAGGCAATGACATCAGTCACATTCTTGAGAAACTTGCATACAATAAGATGACCATTACAGCAGTTACTTCATAACTTCATAACTCTGTTTAATAAAACCAACTAGGGCTGGGCTATATGGCCAAAAAAAAAAAAAAAATCACTGTAAATTTTTTCATGTTAGTCGATATTGATAATTATCACAATAAATTTCACATCTTTATTTCTTTCAAGTTTAAAGGTCGATTTTTGCTCCTATAACAGTTGTAAAAACCAAACTGTTAATTGTGTAAATATATTCCATTACTCCTATAATACACATCTACATTAATAATAAAATAAAATTCAATATGAATATCCCACATTTCTGCCACAATACCATGGAGTAATTAGTGTTACTACAGTAAATTCATGGTAAATTATGGCGATTTGTAGACTGAAAAGCCTTCTGACTGTATCATTGAGCAGTGTTTCTACTGTTTGTCAGCTCTGTTCATCTGGCTTTAAACTAGTTTAAATCACAGTGTCATGCGTGTTCTTTGCTGAATTCAAGCGCACAGCGCTGTTTAGTGCTCGCGTGACCAAGGCTGACCAGACTTACGTGTGGCAGAGTTCAAATGAGTAGTGCTGTTTCATTCCACTTTTGACACATGAACATTATATCGAACATTTATCGAACTCTTGTTATCGTTTTATCAAGGAAAATTATATTGCGATAATTATCGTTATCGTTTTATCGCCCAGCCTAACCTCAATCATACTGGTTAATGTAGCTCAAGAAACATTTTCTCTTGTGCTGAATGCTATAATTACTACACCATCTGGCTTAATACGATGCCAAGACTAGGCTGGAAAAGTGCAAAGAAATGTGTAATAATAAGGAACAGAAAGTTCATTGTAAGCTAATGAGCATGACATGCATACATCACCAGAACATTTGCTAAAAACATTTCCTTCACTTTGCTCTCCCTGATATAGATATATTCCAGCTGCGCATGTGTAAATATACACCTTGGACACCAAACCTCCCTGTAAATACGGTGCTAATGTGATTAGCATGCCTCTAGGGCTCATTACAGAGAACTTAATTAGCAGAGGAAGAATAAAAGGCAACATCCATCCAAAAAAACCAACTTGTTTTCACTGTATCATATTTACACGGTTTACCATGCAGCAAATTCATTAAAAAACAACAGAGGTGGCTTATGAAGTGCTCATTTTCTAATCATGTTGATTCCAATCTGGTGCTTAAGTTTTGATGTAAACGAAAAGGAGAGATGGGAAAAAAGGACAGAACGGAGCCCACCAACCCCAGTGACATGGACTGGATGACATCAGCAGCTGTCACCATAGCGATGGAAACCTCCCAGGGAATATAGAAACCTGGAATGCTAGTAAACATCTCTATGGACAAAAGCATAACCTTGTTCCCTGTGTCAGTTGAAATGTATTATGATCTCTAATGTTATTGTTCAAAGAGTGTTGGTTATACCAACTTGTTTTTCTAACCACGTTACAACCTTGATTTTAAAGTGGACTTGCGTTTTCACCATTATGTCGTAATGTGACATCTGATGGGTGGGAATATTATCGCATTTAAGGATACTTTCAATACAAATGCTTATTAGACAAAATGCTGACTCGAGTTAAAACTCAAGCAAAGCAATGTGTAATGTTTATTTCCAGTTACAGTGAATCAGTAAAAACTTCATAAATAATAATGGCAAAGCAGGGTTATTGCTTAGCCTACTGTTGTGAGGGAATATGTTTAACGTTCATAAATAATAATGGCAAAGCAGGGTTATTGCTTGGCCTACTGTTGTGAGGGAATACGTTTAATGTTGTAATGAATTCTATTGCTCGCATTTTGGTGTAAAGAATAAACTAGAAAAACAAAACAAATATTTTAATTTCTGTAGCACTCAAGAAATTCAATATGAATTTCTATATAGCTTATTTTTGTAATTGGTTTTTGTAAAACACACTATTCCCTTCACTGTCGGAGTAATTCTGTTTGCCTTATTTGTTTTGCAGTGATAAAACATAAGCAGCGTGTTCGTGTAGGAAAACCTTGCCATGCTGGCATCCTCCCCTAATGTCTCAGCAGTTTTTAATTAAAATGCTCCATTTGTGCCACCTATCCTGGTTGGCTGAGAAACTATAAGAGAATAAATTGCTACCCTCATCTCCAGGCAGATGGCCAGGCCTTTGCATTTTGCAGCCTTTTATTTAACATCTAGGGGAAAGAAGAATGACGTAAAAGTATTACAGTCGACTTGCTGTGATGTGACTGCATCTTTGCAGCTGCAGTTTAACTGATAAACAGTTCCTTCAATAAAATTATTAATTTTTTAGCATTTTGAACATTATCTAGCCTAATTTGATCTTCAGATTTCTACTGAGGTTTTACTGAGGTAAAGCTACATCGACATAAGCAAAATGACATAAGAAGACAAGATAAACATCTGCCAATGGGCTCAATCAATTTCAACTTCAGCAATCAACTTAATTTAAGAGAAAATTGCTAAATTTCTCAAAAAAAAAA
Organism: Spinibarbus caldwelli; assembly: GCA_039654775.1. Classification (NCBI taxonomy): domain Eukaryota; kingdom Metazoa; phylum Chordata; class Actinopteri; order Cypriniformes; family Cyprinidae; genus Spinibarbus; species Spinibarbus caldwelli. The sequence continues at coordinate 16,188,713 of CM077233.1, read as the reverse complement.
GATGTAATATGTATCTCATGTTAATTTATCTTAATTAAGTGATGTTCAGATATTTGTATAGAAAAACAACTGTTTTTTTTTTTTCAGTGAATGCTACATTTAATGCCATGAATGCTTAATTTAAGACGTTCTGCTCTGATTTAAGACCTTTTCAAGGTCTTAATTTGTGGAAAATCAAGTTAAGACTTTAAGAACTTTTAAGACCCACAGAGACACTGTATATAAAATAGGACTCTGTATTGAGAAATGGAACCTACTGTAAAAGCTAAAATAAATTAAAAATAGAATTCTGCTCACGTGATGTGGTGCAATCTTAAACTTGCATGTCCCAAAACTTGTTTTGAATGTATATAAAGCTATAATTCATTTGATATTTAAAATTGGTTACATAAAAGTGAATTGTCTATTGCTGTTGTTCGAATGTCAAATAATTTCTTGATTTGTTATTAAATGATGTTTTCAAAATAATGGCAATTAATTACTCCTTCAGTGAAGCCTTTTCTTGAGGTCATTTTGCACCACTAAACTGCATTTAACACAATTAACACCTCCCCTTGACATTTCTCTATTTCTCTCAGTTGTCACACTTAACTATGGCCCAGTGCTGACAGCGTTCAATATTTTACAATGGCAGGTTTCCTCTCTCATTATCTCTAGACAGAAAAAGGTCACTGTTTCTGTGTTGTTTTTCAGTGAACAAAGACACTTCTACAACAGTGTTGTGCAACCTACAGCACAAACACATATGCCTTGGAACATTTGCTTGCTGTCACCTATCAGAATACTGTGGGCCCCGTTGACAGCCCACACAATTAGACTCTTTCTACCTCACATCAAATCATCAACTATGTAGTTAGTTAATGTAGCTCACTGTGTTCCATAAGAAAACATTTGACTGCTTCTTTTGCCATGTTTCATACAGTTTACACCAAAAGTGAGACAAACCACACCATTACTTCATGAAAGTAGCACATCACTGTATCAATGCACTGCAGCAAAATACACTGTAACATTTTATATTTGTGAAATTTAACTTTTAATAAAAAATTTAAATAGGCTATTTCACATTTATATGTAAAAAGTATATACATTTTTATCTTGCTCTCAGTCAAACAATATCTTAAGTTAATATAACGGATGCTATAAATTGTGTGCAAAAATAATTTTAAATGTAAATGTTTTGATCAAAAGATTATTTATAAGAATAAAAACGTCTAATAATTTAAGTAAATGTGTTTTTCTCCCATCATCCTCATGCACTGTTGTTGGGGATCCAAGCTGACGGAATGGAAATGATAAAAATTAGTGTCAAATACAGCATAATAAAATTATTTTACTTTCATTTTCCAACAAACTGTATTTCATTTTTGGCTCATATTTCCATGACAATGTGCTTAGCTACGAGTTCAACATAATCTAAATACAGAAGAATAAAGACACTTTCTGTGATGGAAAGTGTAAAATATAAAACTCCTTCAGAATTAAGATCCTTAAATCTACACCACATCCACTACAGACAAGATTGTGTTTATTAGGCACAGAGGAACGCTCTTCGTTGTGATGAAAAATGGATTATAGATGGGATGGAAACTTTAAAGACATAGGTCATGTTTAAGGTCAGGCGTATGGTGTTAGATACCAATCTGGCTCATGCTGTTATGACAACCTTGGAAGAAACACTGTGAATGGATCTGTGCCTGTATATATTGTGTTTAGTATCAAGAGACATCATTCTGTCAAACACTACTGAATGCCCATGAATGTCCTAATGCTGCACATGTATAGCACACAATACTGCACTACGTAACAGCCTTAGAATCTGCACAGCAAAACAACAACAATAGAGCAGATGGAAAAAGAGTATGACCCCACATCCGTTCGTCCTTTCAGATTGTTTTTGATTTAAAAGCTGTAGACATTTTAAAGAGCAGGGGGCTGATGTGCCCATCTTCAATCATTGAGATGCAGAGAGCAGCTTACTGCACTGTGCAGAGGAATGATGAAATAAGAGCTAAAAATAGCAACCTCCCAGGATCCCCCTTTGCCCAGCACTGTAAACACCTCATTCCTGAGACAGTCCTGGGAAAAGCACCACATCTGCAAACCTTTAAAAAAAACTATTTTAAGTACGCTTTCATATACACTGCAGGCAATTACACATACATAACAACTTACACTAAACATTTATGAAAATGTCAACACATCTGTCTACGTGAGTGGACAGCATAAAGAACAAAGCTGCTGTTGTATTGTCCATTGGTACATATAAGGCTTATTGTTATTTTACATTCTGATATGAATCTCATAAATGCATGAAGAAAACATGCAGAAAGAAGCACATTTTCAATCTCCATAACATCTTGCATTCTATTCTATAAATTTATATAAAGGTCCCATATCAGTAATCAATGCCACAATGCTCCATAAAAAAAACTAATTACTTAACAACAATGTGACATCTTATGAATAGTGTGCTAATGTCCGTAATATTTTGATCATTAAGTGTAACCAAATAAATCGCTATTTGCTGTCTAAATCTGACAGCAACAATCTTTTATCCATTATAAATCCGAGTAACCATAATAAAGGTGAGAACCTACCCAAAGATGAATTCATTGTGTCCTCATCTCCCACCAGTTTGGAGTCGTGACTCCGGCTGTTTCTCAAAACCTAGCGACCTGCCTACCTAGACAGCATTGTTAGGCATCATGTGCGCGTGCAGCATCATAGGCATCGTGTGTGCAGCTGAGCTGAGCTGAGCTGAGTCGAAACGCTATGAAGCCCAATAATGCTGCGAGCGCCTCAAATGTCCCTAAATGGGCACTAAAACGCGTCCTCCAACCGCTTTTGGATAACATATTGGACGGAAACAATGAAAAACATTATTTAAAGGCTTATTGGTTGCTCAACATAGCATTAAATGAAAGTAATCTTGTGATTTCAACGGTTTGGTGTTTAAATTCTCTGAATAACAGTAAGGTTAGGTTCATTTTATTTAAATACACAACAATTTAATAGCCTATAAAAATTACGTAGGTCACCTACGGTAGGTGTAACTTATTTACAGGATGCGGGTATAATAACTAAATGTAATCTGTGTTGCCAAGTCCGCGGTTTTCCAGAGGAATTTGGCTACTTGTTTTTCATGTCCGCGGGTTAAAGCGACCCCAAGTAACGTGATATTTAGTACCTGGAATGCGAATTGTATCTGGGGAACCCCGCCAAAAAAAAACAAAAAAAAAAAACGTGTATTTTACCCCCGGAACGCGATTTTTACCGGGGGACCCCCTCGAAAAGAAAAGCGCTTGGGCTTGTTCTTCTGAGTAGCAATAAGGCGGGGTTTGTTGCGAAAACCTGGCAACCCTGACTAGGGACGTTCCTCTTCACTTTACTTTATTTTATTGTATATACTGTATACTTGTTTAGTATCTCCCCTTGAAGGGATACTTCACGCCAAAATGAAAATTTTGTCATTAATCATTTACCCCCATGTCGTTCCAAACCCGTAAAAGCTTCGTTCGTCTTCGGAACACAATTTAAGGTATTTTGGAAGAAAACCGGGAGGCTTGTGACTGTCCCATTGACTGCCAAGTAAATTACACTATCAATGCACAGAAAAGTATTTAAAAAAAAACATCGTCAAAATAGTCCATCTGCCATCAGTGGTTCAATCTGAATTTTATGAAGCGACGAGAATTCTTTTTGTACACAAAGAAAATAAAAATAACATTTATTCAACAATTCGTCTCCTCTCTGTCTCTCTGTGTCAGTGTAGCGCCATTTTGAAGAGCATCCGATGGACGCAAAGTGCGTACGCTATTCTCTGTCATCAGAGGAAATGAATTGTTGAATAAATGTCGTTATTTTTATTTTCTTTGCGTACAAAAAGTATTCTCGTCGCTAGATAGGTTTTCACAAAATGAAGCAATTTGTGTAGATGCTTTTGACAACTAAATTGTAATCTCTCTCTCTCTCTCTCTATCTCTCTCTCTCTCAAACAAAACAAAACAAAAATTAAATAGACTCAATCCCTGAGAAAGAAAGAAATTGCTGATAAGTATAATATGTTTAAATACTATGTTCCATGCTTCTAATGATTGCTTCTGAAATCACAAGTAAAAAAGTTAACCCTCCACACTCTGATTGGGCATATAAAACCATTTAGAATTCTTCTGAGCTAAGCAATGTTTTATCCAGATGATTTTAAAAGTACTATTAAGAGTAGTCTACTAATGAAGAATGTTAAATCCACCCTCTGAAAAAGTTCTAATAGGTAACTATGTAACCTGCAGAAAGGATCTGTGACTGTGATCACATTTTTATACTAACTACTGTATTAGCCTGTCAGTTGTGGGGTACAAAAAAAAACAAAAAAAAAACACTTTTTTAGGAATAGTGTTTCATCAGTACTGTTTTTCTCACACTTTTTTTCCAAGATGATAGGTGGTCGTGGGGTTTGGGGTGAGATTTTGTGACCAGTGGTGGCTGGTGAAAAATTGTCTAGGTAGGGCCATGTCACATCCAACAATCCAACAATTTCAGAAAAAAAAAAAAAATCCCAATATGATAGAAAAAGAAATAAAAAAATAACTGAGGGAAATAATATTACTATTAGAGAAGCTTGAAACATATTTGAAAAAGATAAATGTTTTACCAAGCTCTGAATTAAGTTTCAGGATGATTCTCACAAAAAAAAAAAAAAAAAGTATTTTCTGCAATGTTTTTCAAGGTAAATTAAAAATATTTTTAAATGTTCATGAAACACAATGTATACATTTCAACAGTAAAAACTTTGAGGAAAAAATAAATGTTACATTTGTTTTGAGCTTTTTTATATAAATAACTACAAGGTGTGATACCAAACAGAACAACATGGAGATGCCAAAAGTCCACTGCACCAGCCGCCTTGACCTAACTGCATATAGATAGACCTACTATACTGATCCATTCAGAGAGAGAGGCTGCTCACTGCAGAACAATTGGGTGGAGCTTAAAGGGGGGGTACAATGCTGTTTCATGCATTCAGAGTTGGCCAAAGTTTCAAAAAATGATTTAGAAGTATGGTGGAGTATTTCTGTGCCAAAAATCTTCCTTCTAGGTTCGTACAAGTTTCAGAAAGTTTTTTTCAATCATGGCTCTTCCTGACGTAATGAAGGGTGGAACTCTTTATATGGGCATTTCGCCCGCGCACGCATCGACCGGCGCAAAAGCAAGAGCGTGCCCATCAACGCAAGTACTGCTCACAGCTCCCACTCTCTGGATGTCCAGCTCCACCTCTGTGTGAACTAACTGGTGGAGTTATGTTTAGCGATAGGGTAAGGGGTAGGGTTAGGGTGTGGTTAGGTGTCTATTTCCACCCATTACCTCTAGCGAGGGGGAACTAGAGCTCCAGCTCCTCCCATTTGGCTTTGCAGCGAGCACCCTCTCCATCAACGTGCTTTATCCGGCAGCGCTGCAGGGGATCTTGCTCAGGAAGAATATCTCTAAAGAAGTGTGTTTTTGTTTGTAAGGGAAAGATAACCTTGCTCAGCTTCCTAAAAGAACCCAGCGTTACGTGAACAGTGGATGCAGTTTGTTTTTCGAGGCAGCAATGGAGTTTTGCAAGTGTGTTTGTTGACGAACGTTTTATGAACAAGGCCCAGTTCGACGCTGGATTTGCGTATCGTTTGATACTGAAAGATGGAGCGGTCTCAGCTATAAAAGATCCAGGTCATGATTCAGAACTGCAGATGGTAAGTGAAACGGCATCAAATGTCTGTGTTTTGTTGGCGATTGGCGCTTAAGTGCTCGTCACTCTTTAGCTCTGCCCACGGTGCACCGCCTCCAGGAGCTCGGCTGTTTTTGGAGAGAATCGTAAAGCTGTATCTTTCTTTTATAAATATGATAAAACTAAAGCCTTTTTGGTGATATGAAGGATGCAGTACTACTCTATAGGTACTCCAGATTAACATGAGATTGGGTGAAACTGTGTGTGTTATGCCCCCTTTAAAGTCCACCCCCTCGCTGGACGTAAGGGTTGGAACAAGACCAAGGGTTCTCAACTGTGGCCCTCAAGGTCCACTTTTCTGCGGAGTTTAGCTCCAACCCTAATCAAACAGACCTGAACAAGGTAATCAAGCTCTTCAGTATTACTAGAAAGTACCTGTCAGGTGAGTTTGATAATGGTTCGAGGTAAACTCTGCAGGAAAGTGGACCACGAGGGCCAGAGTTGAGAAGCCTTGTACTAGACCCGGGGGTGCCCAACCCTGTTCCTGCAGATCTACCTTCCTGCAGAGTTCAATTCCAACCCTGATCAAACACACCTGTCTGTAATTATCAAGTGCTCCTTCAGATCCTAATTAGTTGGTTCAGTTGTGTTTGATCAGGGTTGGAGCTGAACTCTGCAGGAAGGTAGATCTCCAGGAACAGGGTTGGGCACCCCTGTACTAGATGGTCCAACGACACCCTAACTATACCCTATTGCAGGGGTGTCCAAACTCGGTTCTTGAGGGCCACTGTCCTGCAGAGTTTAGCTCCAACTTGCTTCAACACACCTGCCTGGAAGTGTCTAGTATGCCTCGTAAGAGCTTGATTAGCTGGCTCAGGTGTGTTTAATTGGGGTTGGAGCTAAACTCTGTATGTCATTGGCCCTCCAGGAGCAGGACTGGACACCCCTGCCCTAATCGCTAAACATAACTCCACCCCTTAGGTCCACAGAGGTGGAGTTGAACTAAGTCAAGCTCCACCCATTATATTCAGGGGAGTTCTGAATGTCATTTGGCTCTGCAGTATGCACTACTTGTTCGGAATTGCTAAACACAGCAAAATACAAGTGAAAAATGTTGAATGTGTGGACACTCAACACCCTGAATAATGCATCAAACAAATTTGCAAGAGAACAATGCAAATAATAAATCAACCCCATAACGATAGGATTCCTAGTGATAAATGGCTTAAGACATTCGAAATGGGTAGAGGTAATGGGTAGAGCTGGAGGGCCCAACTACACCCTAACCATAACAGTGCATTCACACTGGGCGTCAGTGTTAACGCTTCTTATTTACTTTGAATGGGTGACATCATGCCTTGACAAACTGAATTGTGGATCCGTTGCATTGTCATAGTGCCACTGGTGTTGCTCACGGCAGAAGTCGAAAAACTTTCAACTTTTCAAGTACCAACGCGTCAGCCAATCAGATCGCCTTATGCAAATACCCTAGCGCAGACACTAGCCAATCGCGTTCATGCAACATCAGAAAAGTAATGTAATATGCTGTTGTCACTATGAGGGCCGCGACAGCACCAAGCTTCAGACACACCCTCCATCAAGCATCGACGCTGGTGCCCCGTGTGAATATACCGTAACTCTATGGCTAAACATAGCTCCATCCATTACATCCAGAGAGGGGGTGCTGGATGTCATTTGACTCTGCAGTGAGCACAACTTGCCAGTAGTGGGCACTCTTGCAACAAAACCAACGACATACAGTACATCAGTCAATAAGACAGAGGAAAGTTATCGAGAAAATGGCATAAAAAACAAAGTGGAACGCAGCCTAGCAATGGCTAGCTGGGGCGATAAAATAATCACCCTTTTGGGGTTTGAGGACGCTGACTGGCTAAATTTTTATGTCATATCTTGTGTTTCATATAATGTGTTTATATGTTGAATCAGCAATTGGCTAAACTGCTACATAGACCTGCCTCCTATGGGCGATCTCTCTATCTCCAGAGCTAAACTTGAGACGTGTACAGATAGAGGCAACATATAGGAAAAGCATATATTTTGCACAGGTAATTTTCTATCATTTCATATAAAATATCAATTTATATAATTTATCATTAGAATGTAGCGCCCTCTATTGGCCAGTCGCCACAGCTCATGACAGACATTTTGTTGCCAGGGTGGAGATGACAAGAATATTGGTTACCATGGAAATATTTTATCATGTCGACGTCATCACACAGTCATTCTGGTGAATCCTTTACTCCAAGGTTGTTATTTACAAGGCTTCCTTAAATTACAAATGAGAGGTAGGCTTTGTAAAACAAATGTCAGTCAAACCCTTAAAATAGATGTGTAGTGGCCTGTTTAAGATTACACCGACGTTACCGTCCTGTCTTCCTCAGTGCTGCAGGATACCAGACTGAAAGACATTGTGTGGACCTGTAAGTAAATATGTAAAGATTATATTCCAATAATAACAATATTCATAATGATACAATTAAAGGAAAAAGTAATGTACCATTGGCTATGAGTTGTTCTAAATCCTATGCTGCCCTCATATGGTGAAAACAAAAGACACACGTGAATCCAAAAACCTACTCTCACATTTCATGGAAATCTCATAACATTTACTTATATAATAAAAGTTTCCAGTGATATTGAAAGTTCCGGTTCTTTCTCAGCTTCCTAATCCCTGTTGGTCATTAATAGCTGGAGATCATGACAATGAAGTGTGGTAGGAGGGGTGTCATTATTTCGGGATTCAGAGGCCGCCTGTATTTGTAACAGATTTATGACAGCACTAGGTGGGTCATCTACCTCAGGCCGAGGCCCATAATTAAGGACCCAGCATGCCGTTCTGGGCCAGGTGTAACTCGAGTCTGTCTGTCATCACCAGAAAGGAGTGAAGATTGCCTTTAGCTTGCCCCTCCAGCCTGCACATGTGATAATGAATCCTAATTTTCACCTGAATAATTAAGCATTGATGGATGAAATTATTGAGGGTAAATATATAATATTTTAGTGTAGATAATATGTTGGGGTTTTTTTTAGTGTGTAGTTTATACACACAGTGGAAGACAAGTGTGGAAATAGAGTGCAAATCTATTGCCTTTAAATTTTAAACATCTCAAAGGAATCAGCTAAGAAAGAGGTTTTGTTTAATAATTCATGCATTAATAAGAGAGAGAGAGGTGTTAAGACATTAACATTGACATTGAGACATTGACATTGAGACGCACAATACTGACAGCATCTAAAGAATAAATTATCTGTGCATGAACAACAGACGTACCAACAAATCCTTATGAATATTGAAATCGTGGCATTAACATTTTGATTATGTTGTATTTAGTTTCCATATAAATGGCATTTTCAATCACATTTAGTAAACAAAGTTTACTTAAATGATCATTTTCATATTTCTGTTAGCATTGTACAGCACTGTTAAATTTTACAGTGCCCAAGCCAACTCTGTCAACATTATTACTGTATAAACTAAATGGCTTTTGTATAGAAGAATATGGTGTCCCCCCTGGGCCCTCTTTCCCTTCTAACTCTGTTGCCATTTCCTTACAAGGCAATTGTCTTGTCTGGAAAGTTTACTTTTACATTCTTTTCATAGGATTAAAGTAATTCCTTTCAGCTGTGGACCTGTATCAGTGACTCAGAAGTTTAAAAATAGTCTTGGAGGAACGTGATTCTGAAAGCAATAAGAAAATGTGAAATTTCATTCACATGGTAAAACAAATACCTGCAGACCAGACAAATCAAACTAACTTTAGTTTTTATTTACAGTAAATTAGGCCAGTGACACAATATGTGCCATTTTTACTACTGTATACAACACATCATTACATTTTGTAACTGGGTTTAAATTGCATTAGACTATATGTTAACAGCTTTAGAAGCCTCTATCTTATAATCAATCCCTGGCGAATTTAAAGATGTCTCCATCTTTTAACAGTGCTGTAAAATTGCAGCAGGGGTGTCTCCACAATGACCTTGCAGTTCCCAATTGCAACTGCCAGGTAATTAACACCTGCACATACTTTGCCAGCTTGTTAATTCATAGCTGTACCACATGGTAGCAGCTGATAAATCTGGCAGAAGATGTATTCTGCTTAAAAGACAACTAAAATAACTCTAGCGGACAATTTAAAAACATAAAATAAACCCTTGGAAACTCAAGCTTATGCTGATTATGTATTATTCCTCCCTTGCCTGTAGCAAGTCACTTGTTATAAAAATCATGATTTCTATACAAATCTGATTACAGTAATACAATTCAATTCTGAATAACTTTTTGTGATTAATCCGAGCACCATATGTTAAAAAGTAATACAAATGACTACCACAAGAGGTAGTCAGGTGCTGTCAGGCTAGCAGAAATAGTACAAGCTCACCTACTAGTAAGTGAACTTTGTGAACTATCTTCCATTCTGTGCTGGATTCCTATGGAGGAATCTGGACCAACAGATACGTGGTGCCCTGTGGGCCCACTGTTGAAAAAGTGCTTGCTGATGGCCTTTGTGCAGAAAAACCCTTTGTTTCAGCATACTCTTGTGCCTCTCTGGCCTGCATCAGCATTGTGGACATTGGGTACATGCTGGACTCTGGCAAAGCTCCTGAGTCATCAACATGGCCTGAACTATTGTATGGGGAGATTTAGCAGGGTCTATTGACCAGCAACTGCTCACACAACTGGCAGCTCATGCTCTCTGCCTATGCAAACACACTCATTCACTCATGCCTATGCAAACATTCTCATTCTCAAGCACTCATTCTTTTCAACATACAAATGGTTAAAAAAACGTGTGGTATGTATATTCATGTGAACAGGTACTGGTAGCAAAAACAATATTCCTGACCTCAGTGTCAGTACTGCAAAAAGCCTGAAGAGGCAGTTTATTTTTAAAAGTATTTATTAATTATTAAAGCCTAATTCTTCATTTGTCATGCATATTATAAATAAACTTTAAATAAACTCATGAGTGTTACATGCAACTGTATTTATCAAATATTTTTCAATCAATTGTTTATTTATTGTAAAATGTACAGTTTGTCATGACAATACTCAAAAACATGTAAATTCAGTTTTCTTGTTTTCTATGAAATGTAACAGAAGTCAAAATTTTTCTACTTTAAAATTTTGTTTGTAAGTTTGTAAGAGGCCATTTAGAAGCAATTAACCAACAGAGGGGAGTATTGAGTTAAAGCAACAGAAGATGTTGAAAGCTGAGATGACAATTAATAAATTAATACATTTAAAATGGTTAATATTTGGCAAGCTTAATTTAATTTAATTATATTAATTTAAAGGGATAGTTCACCCAAAAATGAAAATTCTTGAGGGAGCACCTTGAGAGCGAGTAGATGAATTTTTCTTTTTTTGGTGTATTATTTTTTGGTGTATTATCTATTATCACTTTAATACATTTATTTAGCAAGGACACAATGAATTGATCAAAAGAGACAGTAAAGACAATTATAATGTTACAAAATAATTACATTTCAAATAAATGTTGTTCTTTTGAACTTTTAATTCATCAAAAAATCCTAAACAAAATGCATCAGCATAAAACTAAATCAGTATATTTATACAGAATGATTTCTGAAGGATCATGTGACACTGAAGACTGGAGTAATTCTTTGTCATCAAAGAAATTTATCACTTTTTAAAATATATTAAAATAGAAAACAATTGTAATACTATTTCATGATGTTGCTGTTTATTTTATTTTATTTTCATTAATAATATATAAATAAATATATATGTAACATTTATAAAAATGCTTTGTTTGAAGACCACCTGACTTTTAAATAGAACAAAATAAACCAGGGGACAGGAGCTTTAGGTGAGCTCAGTGTCATTTTTTTTTTATTAAATAGTTAAGGAACAATCAACTACACATTGAAAGACCTAAAACTCCTGAACACGGCGGATGGAGCCAACAGTAGGATGCATGGCACTCCGGTCAGTGAAGTGGCGGTACTCGCCTCTCTCCAACAAATACTGATGTCCCCTGAAGTTAGGATGCTCATAGAAGACCCAGGCCCCATCCAGAACGTTACAGGACTGTACCTCACGGTGACGGAAGCGGTCATTGAGAGAGGGCCAGTCTTCACCGCACTCCATAATCTGACCCTGGAAGTCAGGCTGCTCATACAGTTGGATACGGAAATTGCCATTATGCTACAAAAGAGAGAGTGGATAGTCAAATACCATTACAATGCATTGATTTCTTGTAGGCCATTTACTGTAGAAAGAGCAGAATCATATCTAGTGTCACCTATAATTATACTAATGGGGCACTGAATGATTCAAAAAATACATTCAGATTATGCATACTGAAAATAAACTTTCAGTAGGGAACAATAAGGAGTTTAGGGCCAATAATGCTGTTCTTGAATGGTTAGTGTGGCAGGTGAATGTTTTTGCTGAAAAGGAGAAACATAGACCTGTATTGGGCAAAATAGGCCGGCTGTGGTTCTCCAAACAGGGATGAATTACATTTCGCACCATGCGGAGACCTTATAGAGTCACTGAAGCCCATCCAGTGCTGGTAATCAGGATACTCTCCCCTGGTTAGGATGTACTGGTAGCCCATGAAGTTTGGACGTTCATACAAAACCCAGGCCCCACTTTCAACTTGGATGGAGTTACAGTGGCTGAAGTGGGACGACAGCTCTGGGCAGTCCATGTTGCACTCGTCCATGAAAGTTGTTGTCCTCATAAAAGAAAAGCTGTATGGGAGAAGATGTAGAAACATAGTTAAGCCAAGGAAAAGATCACAGAGCCAGTTTAAGCAAGCAAAATGTGTCTTACTTTTCCCATTCTGTTCATGTTTGGGGCTAATTTTATTCCTCCTTTTGATGTATGCTGTGTATTGAAAGGGCAATGCATGAGATTTATATGTTTCACATTGAGTTGCTCAGCCAGGCAAATCATTGTTATATGAATGGCCGCAGCAACTGCATCATCAACAGCTGATACTGCGATTGTTTCTAGATTGTTCCTGCAAATTAATGCAGTGGTCATTGTATGGAACCCTGACCTTTTGATTCTGCAATGGCTGAGTCCAGAAAATATTTATTGGGCTAATTAACGCTCTGGTTGTGTTCGGACTCCTGTCACACGTGTGGTGTTCCCGGTCAAAAATGACCGGACTCCAAACAACTGCTTATAAATCTGTCATTATGCTATATTATCACTAAATATTGGATTCATTGTTTTTGTCAACTTTGTTTACTTTCATTTAGGACTGGTTTTGTGTTTCTATTTGCATCTGATTAATCGCAAGCCTCATTTATCTGAGAGTAGGCGCCTCGTTTTTTGAGTGAAAAAAGCATTTTTTATGAATAATTTTCACAATATTAAACAAACAATTATAAAAAATTAGCATTTTTTCTCACACTAGTGTGCTTTAATGTTTAATCAGGAAGTTTGCTTTTAAATGCTTTTATTTTGTACAAAATTTCAAAAAGTCACACTTGTGGTGTTCCCGGTCAAAAATGACCGGACTCCAAACAACTGCTTATAAAACTCACTAAAGCAAACTTCCTGATTAAACATTAAAGCACACTAGTGTGAGAAACAGTGCAAATTTTCGTAATTTTTTATCTCATATTGTGAAAATTATTAATAAAAAAAAGTTTTTTTCACTCAAAAAATTAGGTGCCTACTTTCAGATAAATGAGGCCTACGATTAATCAGATGCAAATAGAAACACAAAACCAGTCCTAAATGAAAGAAAACGTCTCGGGTTACTTGACTGTAACCCTGTTCCCTGAAAAAGCGGGAACGAGATGCTGCGTTTCAATAACGCTGATGAGAACATTCTTTGTTCGACCGGTTGTGAAGCACGTGTGTCAAACACACCAAGAATTGGCTTAAATAACCTCGGTGGGTGACGTCATTGATCACGTACACCTGCAGGTTATAAATAGACGTGAGACGTACACATCTTCAGGTTAAACCTTTGTCTGAAGAGACGTCCAGGCATGCCTACAGTGTGGCATTGAGGCACAGCATCTCGTTCCCGCTTTTTCAGGGAACAGGGTTACAGTCAAGTAACCCGAGACGTTCCCTATCAAAAGCTACTCTCGATGCTGCGTTTCAATAACGCTGATGGGAACGAGAATACCAACGCCGCCGCACTGGATGTGTCCGGACCCCCCAAGGTTGTGTAGTGTGTGCGCACAAACATTGTAGAGGTCTCAGACATGACTCTAGGATGCTGACTCAAGGACATGCGAGCCCGGAGTAGCATGGACATCCAAACTATCAAGTCTGACAAATGTGTGCGGAGAGGACCAGCCTCCCGCACCACACACTTGATGCAAGGGGACACCTCTTGCCAGAGCCTTAGCATAGGATGCAACCCACCTGGTTGAATGGGCCCTAACTCCTAGAGGTGAAGCTTGGCTGCGCACCTCGTAGGCTAGGGCAATAGCATCCCTCACCTGATGTGACATTGTTTGTCTAGTGGCAGCCATAGCACATGAAAAGCTGCTCTGATTTAAGCCACTGGCTAATGCGGTGGATGTAAATCTGAAGAGCATGTACTGGACACAGTAAATGAAGTCCTTCTTGCTCCGGTGTCATGAACGGTGGAGGTCAGAAAGCTTCAAGAATGACCAGAAAATAATAGGGTGAGGATGCAAAATAGCTTGACCAGCCCAGGGGCAAAGTCTAAACAGGATGACGAGACTGACAAAGCCTGCAAATCCCCAATTCTCCTCAGAGAAATAATAGCCATGAGAAAAACCATCTTTAGAGTCAGAAACCTGACAGGTGCTGACACTAGTGGTTCAAAATGGGGTCCCAACCAGACCCTTTGGGCACTAAGGCCAAGTCTGATGGGTGGCCTCAACCGTTGAGCTCCTTGAATGAAGCGGGCAACTAGAGGGTGCTTTCCCACAGAAACACCATCAATCAGAACATGGCAAGCCGAAATGGTGGCCACATAGACTGTAAAAGTACCAGGATGCGTGCCTGAGGACAATTTCTCTTGCAGAAACTCCAGCACTGAAACAACCTGGCAGTGAACTGGGTCTGCATGGTGTGTCATACACCAACTTTCAAAAAAGCACCATCTGAGGGCATAACTTCTAGTGGAAGGAGTCCTAACAATCAGAATAGTCTGTAGTACATCTGCTGGAAACCCAGCATCTCTTGCGGTCCCCCTCAGGGGCCAGAGATGAAAGATTCCAGAACTCAGGCCGGGGATGAAAAACTGTCCCCTGTGCCTGAGATAGAAGAACTCTCCTGACCGGAATCGCCCACAGCGAGCCGTCAAGGAGGGATATTAGATCTGAGAGCCACACTCTGGTCGTTCAACAGGGCGCTGTCAGTCAGAGGTGAGACCCTCGTTGACAAACCTTGGCCAGGACTCCTGAGAGCAGAGCGATCACGAAGAATGTGAGAGAGAGGGGTGGTTCGCACGCCCATCGTCTCTCAGTCAGCTCGACATGCAAGCCTCACAATTGCAACGAGGACGCAGAGGATCGTCCCTTCCTGAAAGAAAGCGAGCCTCGAGTGGAGCACTCCGATCGAAGTGATTACAGTGCTTGCACTCAGCGTCTTCGAGGGCAGCAACAGCATGCTTCAAAATTCGGACAGTGAATCTGCTCCCACATTCATATGCCCCAGAATGTAAATCGCCTTGATGGACTAGAACTTGTCCCACATACAAAGCAGAAGCTGCTGTGCTAGCCTGTTCCGGCGGCACGGATGCAGTCTACCCTGGCGACCTATGTAAGTGACTACCACAGTCTTGTCCCCCGCACTAGGACATGGTAGCCCCTGCTGGAAGATGTATTTCAGGGCCCAAAATACAGCCATCATTCCGAGGCAATTGATGTGCCAGTCGAGAAGATGACCTCTCCAGATCCCTTGGGCTGGACGGTCACCCAAGACCACACCCCAGACCATGAGGGAAGCGTCTGTCGTTAGCCTCTTGCGATGACAACACATGCCTAGAGTGGGACCCAAAGTCAAAAATCGGGGTCTGAACCACATAGAAAGGGTACGAGGCCCTAGCGCGTAACCATTATATGCCTCTGGGGATTGGCCCTTAGATTAAATCCCCTGGCTCTGAGCCACAACTGTAATGGTCTCATGTGCAAAACGTCCAAAGGTTTCACGTGGATGCAGTCGCCATGAGACCTAGAACTTTCTGAAAGTAACTTTCTGGCCTAGCCTGAAATCCTTCAGGGTGTTCAGAATGGATTCGATACATGTAGGAGACAGCTGTGCCCACATTATGATAGAATCCTGTTAACCCCTAAATACATTGTCCCTTGGGCAAGAGAGAAAATGCTTTCCTTGGCGTTGAGTCTCAATCCCAGGTAGTTAAGATGAGCGAGGACGACATCCCGATGTCGAAACACATGCTCTTAAGACTGGGCCAAATCAGCCAGTCGCTGATGCTAAAGCTGCATCGATGCATTTTGCATATGTGCGGGGTGATAAGGCTAGGCCAAATGGAATAACCCGATACTGGTAAGCTTTACCCCCAAAAGCAAACCTCAGGAACTTCCTGCGTTGTGGCAAAATTTCTAAATGAAAGTATGCGTGCTTGAGATCACTGTTGATAACCAATCCCCTGATTGGATCTGAGAAAGCAATCATAGACTGTCAGCATTTTGAACTTGTACGTTCTTAGAAAGTGGTTCAGCCCGCAAAGATCTAGACTGGACGCAACCCCCCCCATCATTTCTGGGAACCAGAAAATATTGGCTATAGCAGTTCAACTCTCTGTCTAGGAGGGGAGATGTTCTACGATCTCCTTGTCCAGCAGAAGAGTTTGCATTTCCTGTGTCAACGAATACGCTTGTTCTGGTTTCACGGTAGTGGAGACCACGCCGTTGAAACACAAAGGATGATATGCAAACTGTACAAAAACTGCACAAAAAAACACAGGATAAATACGACTTACTCCATGAATAAGTTGTCTCATCATGGAGATCACCAAAGAAGGGGAGAAACCATGGCTGAGGTCCCTCCCCCAGACCACCTGACAGAAAACTGTCATCTAGTTTGGAGCGTCTAGGGGTCTACTGCTCTTGTGGCCAATCCAGCTTTAATCTGTTCACACTGCACGAGTCATCACCTCGAGTAACTCCTCATTCATTACAATTGTGGGAGGAGTGCCCGTGAGGCGGCGCTCTCAATTTCCATAACTACAGAATCAAAGCTGCAGCCTTCGCTGCCCAATCCGAAGAAATGCCAGGGCACGCTTTTGAAGCGGGCGCGAAAAACCCCCCGATCTGGCGAGAGCACGAGAGAAAGGGAAGGACCCGCCTCTCGAGCCTCAGCCAGATCAAAGTGCGATCTTAACGAGGGCGCAGCGGCTCGTTCTTTGTAAAAGAAGGCGAGCCGAACACAAAGCACGGGGATAGGAAGTGAATCGCAGTGCTCACAGTCGCCGCCCTCGAACGCAAGAGCAGCATGCTCTTACCCCAAACACTCAAAACAAAACTCATGCCAGTCATCTTCAGATATGAGCCGTAATAAGGAGGCACGCATCTCTTGCGGATTGACTCGACAAGCTTTAACTTTCACTTTCACTTTATAATGATACTGCTTTCAGCGTGACACACACACACACAATGCGGTCTCTGAAGACAAAGAAACCTGAAGATGTGTACGTCTCACATCTATTTATAACCTGGAAGTGTACGTGATCAATGACGTCACCCACCGAGGTTATTTAAGCCAATTCTTGGCGTGTTTGACACACGTGCTTCACAACCGGTCGAACAAAGAATGTTCTCATCAGCGTTATTGAAACGCAGCATCGAGAGTAGCTTTTGATAGGGAACAAGTTGACAAAAAGATTGAATCCAGTATTTGGTGATAATATAGCAAAATGAGAGATTTATAAGCAATTGTTTGGAGTCCGGTCATTTTTGATCGGGAACACCACAAGTGTGACTTTTTGCAATTTTGTACAAAATAAAAGCATTTAAAAGCAAACTTCCTTATTAAACATTAAAGCACACTAGTGTGAGAAACAGTGCAAATTTTTATAATTTTTTGTTTAATATTGTGAAAATTATTCATAAAAAATGATTTTTTCACTCACAAAACAGGCGCCTACTCTCAGATAATTGAGGCCTACGATTAATCAGATGCAAATAGAACACAAAACAGTCCTAAATGAAGAAAACAAGTTGACAAAAAGAATGAATCAATAATAGTGATAATATAGCATAATGACAGATTTATAGTCAGTTGTTTGGAGTCTGGTCATTTTGACCGGAACACCACAAGTGTTACTAGGTGAAATAAAACCCACAAACAATTACGAAAATTCTCAAAAAAATTAATAAGAAGTACTTATAACCTATGTGAACAAAGTCAGTAAGTTTGAGTCCAATGCGATTATGTTAACTAGTATTTTGGGGAAAAAGAAAATCTTTTCCGGGTCAATTTGACCCGAACACAACCAGAGGGTTAAATTGTTTTCCAGATGCTGGTACTGACATAGTTGGAGCATCACTGGCATCTAGCCACATGCTCATATTGAATGAGGTGTGACATGTCCTGAATGAACTGATGCATTTTGTGTTTGTATGCTCCGCTTTCCTCTTGCTCTACCATTAGACATTAGTTGCACAATAACACAACTAATGTCTAATGGTAGAGCAAGAGGAAAGGGAGCATACATACACAAATGTTTCAGTTCATATCAGGACATGTCACACCTCATTCAATATGAGCATGTGGTTAGACTGCAGTGATGCTCCAACTAAGTCATCAGTACCAGCATCTGGAAACCAATTCAACCTCCTGTTCTGTGTTCGGGTCAAATTGACCGGAAAAGATTATCAATTACATAAAAATACTAACTTTAATACTAATAAGAATAGTAAAATACTAAGAATACTAATACCAACTTTGCTGTTTTAGCATAAGAATAAAAATATAGCCTAAGTGTTTTAATGACAGCCTATACAATCTGACGAACAGAGCTTAACACTTGTATAAAAACTATAATATTATCCTAGTGATACTAAAATAACACTGTACCAAATATGCATGTGTAAACAGAATATTAAAACAAGTCATTGGCTATTTCCTGTACGCTAAGTTTAAAACAGTTTACATTGTAAATAGTGGTAGATACTGCATTGTTGTACTTTTGCACAAGTAAATAACAGCAAATACCATATTTCCACACCATATGACAGATGCTATATAAATAAAAATAATGAAGTTATATGCTATTAGGTAATATGCAATTATAGAAATTAATATACTCTTATAAAGTAAAATATCTGATCACAGTGTGTGGAATTACTGAAATAGGCTTTTGATCTCAGTGTAAATACAAACTGTCTGATAAGAATTTAATATAGAATGTTGTACTGTATATAAAATAATTGATTTTGATTTGCTTTGTAAATTGCTCAGGAATTTACTGTTGTTGTTTGTCTGATTTATGTCTGACTCAGACAAATCTTGTTCATAAGGTTTGGTTTAAGACACATTTTTAATGAAAATATTAAATATGTAAAACATCTTACTTGAAACCATTTCTGCTAAAGAGCTGCACACACTCAAATATCACACAGTGCTCAATATCACACAGAGGAGAACTGGTCCCAGAGTGAACCTAGTTTCTGCTAAGGTTTTATTTATTTCTCCATTTTTGTCACCTGATGGAGTTTGGGTTCCTTGTGACAGTTGCCTTTGGCTCACTTAGTTGGGGTCTAAAACACACCTAATATTCAGTAATGTTATCACACTGACACTATCGGATGAGAACACTACTTGAATTTAACTGAACTGAGCTGAATAATGAGAGCTGCTTCATAGCAGAAAAATTAATAGCTGAGAAATCAAATTTGTTCATTGATGAATTTTTCAACATCAACAGTGAACTGAACTGAATCACCATTCAACACTGAAGTGAATAGCTACAATACTACCGTCAGCAGACTTGCTTATTTTGTTTTATAATACATTAACACAGAAATTACAGTTATTGAACTGAAGTGAACCAACACTGAACTACTGCTTTGCAGAGGAATTTGGATTTGCCTCATTTTTAAAGCTTGCATCACAGATTCTGTTACTTTGCTGATCAATATTGTCAAGCTGCTTTGAAACAACCTTTAGTGAATAAAACACTATAAAAAATAAAGGTGACCTGATTTGACTTTACAAAGCAGTCATTCATACTATATATAAATGATAAACTAGCTTTTAAGAATTTTTTTTTTTTTTTAAATTAATATGTTAGAAACATTTCAGCTTTGTATGGCAACCAGTAAAAAACAGACACGACTTGTATAAATAAATGCCTCTTCAAATAATTTTATTTGTCAGTATTTGTCAGTAGTAGTTATGACAGGTATTCATTTCAACAGTCTGTGGTGATCTGACGAATAGAGCCCACAGTGGCATGCATGGCCCCCCATTCAGTGTGTCGCCTGTATTCTCCCTTCTCAAGGAGGTACTGACGGCCACGGTAGTTTGCATGCTCAAAGAACACGCAGGGACCTTCCTGGACCTTGCAGGAATGGATCTCTCTGCAGAGGAAACGTTCCTGAATGGATGGGGTGCTTTCTGAAACTTCCCATGTTTGGCCATCAAAATTGGGCCTCTCAAAGAGCTTCAGCTTGAGATGTCCAGTAACCTGGAGGAAATGCAAATGATGTTTCTATGTATACATCTAACCACAAACAGACTCACTGAGAGCAATTCAAAGTGATCACGTGTGGTGCCATTGGACTTACATGCCTGAGCAGACGACAAGATCGGACACAATCATTGAAGCCAATCCAATGGTTATACTCTGGATACTCCCCTGGGACAAGGATATACTGATAGCCCATGTAGTTTGGCCGCTCATACAGGACCCATAAGCCCCCCTTCACTTTTGCAGAATTACAGCGGCTAAAAAAAGAATGAAGGTCACTTGTGTCTCCTTTACATTCATAGGATCTTCCCTGGACGTTCCTGTCTTCGTAGAACACAATCTGTCAGACGAAACACAACACTGACAGTTTACAATGTGCTAAAACCTCATGGCAGACTGTGGGACACAGACAATCAGGGTGAAAGAGGCACTTACACTCTGAGTCGTCATTGTCAGATGTGAAACGTTGGATAGCAAACTGTGCTGTAGTCTCTTTATACAAGTCCTGAACAAAGGAACAGGTTGTAAAAAATTTAATCAGCAATTAAAAAAAAAATATCTAAGCTCAATGTATTGTTCTAAAGCACTGAATCATAGATTCGTTCAACAATAAAATTGTGAGTACCAAGCATCCCAACCTCAGCCAATGAACCCCAACCTCAGGCTTGTACAACATGCCATTAAATTAGTGTTTGTCTACTTAGCCAGCTCAGGCTGATTATTTATCTTACTACAGAAATATGCATTCAAATGTTTGCCAACAGCACCCTCACACCCTCAGCTCCAGCAAAATCACTGTTATGACTGGCAATCATTGTGTCCATCAAAGAGGATTTAGAAGCCAAGCACTGGTGTTGAGGCATATATTGTGTCTCTTATGGGCCATTCACACAGAACACTTTCAATTCATAAAATGTGAGATACAGGGCAGTGGAATGCAAGGTCTTCAGAAGAGACACTTTTTTAAAATTTCATTTCTTTTTACTGTCATGTGCAAGACTCGAGTCCAAATAGTGCATGTTTACATATGGACATGGAAAAGCAGTGCCGTAGAATGCAAAAAGATGCCCTGTGTGGACAGAACTCTTATTATACAACAATTGTGTGATACATTTTTTTTTTCAGTTATTGGATAGAGTCTGAAAACGTCTCTTTTATTAATGTTTGTTAATAACTTGAATTTAATTAAATCTTGAATTTATTTACATGCAATCCTATGCATTTTACATGAGTAATATAAAGTGCTCTTAAAATATGATAAGAAAGATACATGTGAGTGAATCGATAAAATATTATAAAAGTACATTACACACTTAAATGTTTCATGAGAGATCATCATAAGACCACTGTGGTCAAAATTAAAATCTTCTGATAAACAAAATCATTTTTCACGTGTCAGTGAATTAGACAGTGTGGAAGTAAAACCAGTGGTGTATTGTAACAAAGTAATAATACTTCGTTACAGTACTTAAGTATTTTTTGGGAGTATCTGTACTTTACTTGAGTTTTTATATTTCAGCCAACTTTACTCCACTACATTTCCTAATTAAAATGTATACTTTTACTCCAATACATTTCCCCGAAGCATATTCGTTACTTACTACAAAATAGTCAGAAGAACACAGACGGCAAGAAAGCAGGTTTGAGGAATCAGTGGTCTGGTGTTTGTAAGTTAGACCCCTAAAACACCTTTGCTCATGCAAACAAGTGCACGCACAACCGCGGATGATTTCAATTTCCAGTCAAGTCGAGTCTGGTGTGTGCGATATACAGTATATCTTCTGCGATAATATGGTAAGTGTTGTTGTAATGATGTGCGATCTGACATTTTCAAGTAGGCTATATCACCAAATCACAAACAGAGTGCATGCACGTTGATTTATAAGTCTATTAAAACTCAAAATTCCAGGCATTCTAAATTGTAGACGGCAAAAATGCTTCTGTATGCTTTTTATATTTATATAATTTAATATAGTTAACTTCTATATTTATCTATATCACACAAAGAGTACAGTTTTTCTGCAGATATCGTGAACACATTTAATAATCATTTTATACAAGTTCAGTAAAGCAATAAGTGACTTATATTTTAGACATAATATTGCTTGTTTTTGCTCAATTTTGCCAACGAAAATAGTTCCAAACAAAGATCACAGCACTGTTTTGCGTCTCTGAGCAATGGACGGTGTTAACTTATTGAATGAATCAGCTTTTTGAACGAATCGGTTGAATAAATGATTCAGTGATTCACTCATTAACACAGCCAAATGCTCTGTTTCTGAATGAATCAGCCGTTTGAATGAATCGATTGAATCTCAATGACTCACTCATTAACAGTCACTTGCTGTCACCTACTGGCAGTTTTAATTTCATATTTCGGCTATTTTTTTTTTCATGTTTTAAATTATTTCAAATATCAGTATTCAACGTTTTATGTTAAAACAAAACATTAGAACTATTTATGCATCTGTAACTGCAGTTTAAATGCACCCATGTTCCCTCTGAGATACATTAAACGGTGTAAATACATCTTAAATACTATTTCTGATGCAGATTTCAGAAATGTTTTCTTATGTTGGAATGAAAGACACTAAGTACCGGATGAAGTGCTTCTTATTCTTACCCAAAAATACAAAATGGAAGAAAGAACTGAAAATAATCTTGCTACTCAAGCTGTATGAATATTTTTTATATATATTTATTTGCTTCTTTTCCATTTTGCATTTACTTGTACTTTTACTTTCAATACTTAAGTACGTTTAAGATTTAAAAAATACTTTTCGTACTTAAGTACAATAAATATCACATACTTTAA
This sequence comes from Spinibarbus caldwelli, assembly GCA_039654775.1. Lineage (NCBI taxonomy): Eukaryota > Metazoa > Chordata > Actinopteri > Cypriniformes > Cyprinidae > Spinibarbus > Spinibarbus caldwelli. Next base: position 16,165,540 of record CM077233.1, on the reverse strand, counting down.
GACTTTTACTCAAGAAATATTCTAAACGGTGACTTCAACTTCTACCAAAGTCGTTTTTTTTTGGTAAGATATCTGTACTTTTACTTGAGTGTGTATAAAGTTTAAATACTTTATACACCACTGTGTAAAACTATATCCACTTTGGCATTATGCCTTTGAGAGTACCTAAGATGTTTTTGGCAGTATCTATGAAAAAACAAAACAAAACACACACACATAAATATATATATATATATATACATATATATATATGCTTACAGCTATTTTTTTTAATTAATCAGCATCATGATGCTTTAGATTCCTTTAATTATTGGTAATGCAATAATACCTATGTTTCCAATGTTGGACACACTGTACAGTATGTCGCCATTTTGAGTTTAGTCAATAATGTACTTTTTTGAACCTGTAATAAGTTTACCACACTTACTATGCTTTGGCCTACTGACATTAAATATTTTTCTTTATTCAATGCAACAATGCCATGACAATATTCTATCAATTTGGTAACAGCACCGCCTATTGGTCAAAAGTAATTGTACTTTAAATAATTTTTCTTGATATTTAACCCACTTTTTTTTTTTTTTTTTTGTAAATCTCTGAGTGCAAGACATAGTTGCCATTTAAAGCCATCACACTCTCTTGAAGTTTACTAATAACCCATTTCATTTGCAGAGGATGTGGTACAGGTACAAGTCTCAAAGCTGTGCTTCAAATACCCCTGAAAAGTTTTCTCCACATGTTAGGGACAGAGTTTGATGGAACATATTTGCATAATGTGAAAGCAACAATTGAAAACTACTAGAAATTTCAAATAATGTTACCGCAGTCAAATGCTACTTCAAAGTGCAGAATGGAAAAAGGGAGTCCAAAAGGACAAATATGGGGTATATTTAGTCAAAACTGATACATTAGAGACTTGGCAAATACTGAAAACAACCAAAAAAAAAAAAAAAAAATAAATAAAAAAAACCTAAATTTTGCCTTCATACACATTTACATTATGTCTTGCTTCACATTATTGTTAATTCTGGTGACCTCTCTTGGTAGAATTGTTGAAGTCGCTACAGTTATGTGAAGGGAAATCTAAAAAGGAAAATCTCATTTAAAGCACACTGTACTATCAGATCTCTTTATGCAAAACTTATATAACGTATATTTTTTTTCATTTGACATGAAAGTGACATTTTTAGATTTACTTAAAAATAGAGAGCAAATAAGACTCTTTATGAACCTTGCTACTCTAAAGAATTCTTCAGACTTCGTAACTCTTAGCTGACGTGATTTCTCTTGCTTTTTCACTCTCATTTGCTATCTCTCTCTCACTCTCTCTTTCTGTTTGTCTTTCATTCTGTTTGTTTCATGTAGGCTGTGATTGCACAATTTAAATTAACAGAAATCACAGACCTGCTTGATCATCAGGTTCCAGGCTATTTAAATGACAAAAACCATTATCAGCCTATAAAGTATAAAAGGCAGCAGTCAGACAGACAGCAACTGGACAGAATCCCACGAAGACTAGCAAACATGGGCAAGGTATGTATTGGGTAGCCTTAATCCAGTGGAGAAGAGCTGACAAAAACAGCAAAATCTCTATATCCTCTATAAATTTATTAAATGCAAAGATAACATTTTTATGTGGAAACGGTCAAAGTCATAAATATGTTTTAATAATATTCAACATTTTCTACATAAACAAGCTCTACCTGTTGTGTAATGCAAGCCAAAAAAAAAAAAAAAAAGCCAGTTACTTCAAATGTTAAAGATTACTGTTTACAGAGAAACAACATTTATTTTAATATTCACATTTTCTACATAAACAAGCTCTACCTGTTGTGTAATGCAAGCCAAAAAAAAAAAAAAAAGCCAGTTACTTCAAATGTTAAAGATTACTGTTTACAGAGAAACATTTATTTTAATATTCACATTTTTTTTCTTGGTAGATCATCTTCTACGAGGACAGGAACTTCCAGGGTCGCTCCTATGAGTGCAGCAGTGACTGCTCTGATATGTCTACCTACCTCAGCCGCTGCCATTCATGCAGAGTGGAGAGCGGCTGCTTTGTGGTCTATGACCGTCCTAACTACATGGGAAACCAGTTCTTTATGAGGAGGGGCGAGTATGCTGATGGAATGCGCATGGGAATGAGTGATGGCATCAGGTCCTGTCGCATGGTTCCTCAGGTAATAAAAAATAAAACAATGATAATAGTATTATCATTTTAATAATTAATAATAACAGTTAAATTATTTAGCGCGTTTGAAACAGACTGTATTGAATCAGAAATACACTGAATCATACTGAACCAATTCATTTCTTTTCATCTTACAGTACAGGGGACCCTACAGAATGAGGATCTACGAGAGGGAGAACTTTGGAGGTCAGATGAACGAGCTGACAGATGACTGCGACTCCTTCGTGGACCGTTACCGCATGTCCGACTGCCAGTCCTGTCATGTGATGGACGGCCACTGGCTCATGTACGAGCAGCCCCACTACAGAGGAAGGATGATATACTTCAGACCTGGAGAATACAGGAGCTTCAGGGATATGGGATACAGCAACGCCAGATTCAGCTCTGTTAGAAGAATCATGGACTTGTGTTAAATTCACAGTCTGAAAACATAAATGATAATATAAGCATAAACAATAAATTTCTCACCATGCATTTATTCTGTTGTCTTGGCCTGTTTTCACCACTTTGAGTTCCACCATTAGTGTCATTGTAGCAAAAGTATGCAAACCAATGGAAAATAAACATATCAAATAAATTTTATAGCATCAATTAAGCTTATAATATCAATGTCCAAATGAAGAAGCAGATCATCAGCGCCTGTCACACAATATTACGAGTAAATTGCCGTAAAATTGCCGGAATGACTTTACCGGTATATATAAAAATATGCTGTTCACACAGGCAATGACGTTCCATCTTTTTACCGGTAAAGCAACATTCACACATCAGTTTCAAAACGTTGGTATATTCTGTGATTTCATTAACAGAAAATGACCACAAAACGGCTGCACCTCCCAGTGTTGTGTTTGTAAACACGGAGTGGTATACACAGTCAGTGTTTTTGTCAATGTTTTAATTTTTCTGTCAAACGGTCACATTCATGCAGCTGCTTATGGCCAAGCGACATCACATTAGAACTGAACTTCAAACCGAACTACACAGCGTGGAGTAAATGCATCATCTACATCAAAATATTATGACTGGCCCAGAGTAGACGTCATTCTAAACGTGCTCATACCAGTAATCTATTTCTGCGTTCACACAAAGCATATATATCTAGATATCATAGATATCTTAATGGTAATTGACTGGTAATTTACCAGTAAAGACTGTATGTGTGAAAGGGGCTATTGTCTGCTGAATATAGACTTAATCAATCATTATACATACCAAACATAATTCTAAAGATTTATATTTTAATAATTCTAGTTAGATGTCATGCATACAGCTCCTAGTCCTGTTCCTCTCTCTACTCTCTTCCTACTGTCTAGTCCAATAAAGGTAAAAACTATTCAACTATTAAAAAGACTATAACTAATGAAAATAAAAGTCATGTTATGTATGAAGCAATTTTGTTAATTAAGCTGTATATGGTACATCAGACAAACAAAATTATTAAGATTAAAGTAGGCTTGAACTTATGGATCTCTATGGTCTCTGGTTCATAACTGAATCTTACTGTTTTTATTTTAATTTCCCAGTCTTAAATGAAATCTTTAAACAAACACCAACATAAAGAGAATAGGCTAAACTAAAATAATCCAGAATGGAACTATTAAATCTTCAGTTACCAGTGTCCCCTTAAGGCAGGCCTTTTATGCTTGACAATGTCAGTTTTAAGAAAAAAAAAAGTGAAATGTATTTGTCTCTATTCTAAGTTTCAAATGTACAGTGAATGACACATCAGTGGACCAGTTGTCCTCCTCCACCTGCCCTACAACCAAGAAATGCCACAGTTGGCACAGGGTATAGGAGCAAACAGTTCTGGTAACTACTTGTAGACTAGTTTAGAAAAAATAGAATTGCTGAGTAAGAAGTTCCAACAATAGGCTATAGATTTTTAGCAATCAAGTTGAGTATAAAAGCAACACAGTAAAACACTGGCACTATAGAAACAAATGCAAAATCATGGGAAAGGTAGGAGATAACTATGTTGAATGAGACAAATGTGCTTTTGAAAGGGATTACTACTTAAACCAAATCACATCTGAAATCTGATCTACATTGATTTTACAATGTCAGCTGTTAATGGAGGAATACAAGGACAATGTACTTTTAAATGGATTAACAAGCAAAGTAAAGAACAAAGAGTAACATATCCATTGTAAGCATGTCTTTTTGTCACTACACTTTCCAGATAATATTCTATGAGGACAGAAACTTCCATGGTCGTAACTATGAGACCAGCGGTGACTGCCCTGAGGTGACCTCATACCTAAGCTGCTGCTGCTCATGTAGGGTAGAAAGCGGCTGCTTTATGGTCTATGAGAGCATCAACTTCATGGGTCACCAAATGCTGGTAAGAAGAGGAGAGTATCCTGATAACCAGCGGATCATGGGTGCAAGCATCAGTGACTGCATCAGATCTTGCAGAATGATCCCTATGGTAATTCTAGACATTTTTATATAGAGAGAGTAAATTTATGTAATTTATGTAATTACTAAATAAAGACTTTTTTTCTTTGCAGCATAAAGGAACATTTAGAATGAGAATCTTTGAAGGGGAAAACTTTATCGGACAAAAGTATGAGTTGATGGATGACTGTGAGTCAATCCAGGAACGTTTTCACATGTCCGATTGCCAGTCCTGCAATGTCACACATGGCCACTGGCTTCTGTATGAACAGCCCAATTTTGAAGGCAGAATGATATACATCAGGCCAGGGGAGTACAGCAGCTTTAATAATATGGGTCTAGGCCCAGTGAAAATTTGTTCCATCAGACGCATCATGGAGTCCTGTTAAAAGAAATTACGCTTGCTAAGACAATGATTTCCATATTTCCCAGCAAGAAATGTTGTGACACTAAATCTCAAATGTGACTACGATCTACAGCATAATGTCAAAGATCTCTTACTCCACATATATTTTTTTTAACAAAATTTATGACAAAACCAGCTACTGCCAAATGTTGATTAACATGCATCTGATTTATTACAGTAACATCTCATTTTGTTGATCATCTAATGTGTGATGATAAGGTTCATTGTTTTTGTGAAATATACAGATGGATACAGATCTCTTTGAAAGGAGATTGTAAAATAAATATAAAAATAAATTAATCAAAAGAGATTTTACTTGACAACAGCAACTGAAAATAGAGACTTTGCATTTGTCTAATGTAAAAAGTGTCTAAAAAGTATAAATAAAAAAAAATATGGTTTACTAATCGACTTTGTACTTTCAGTAATGTAAATACAGTATGTGTGATCTTAGTCTTAAGATCAGTCTTAGGTCTTAGTTTAGAATATGAAAGTTTTAGTAAAGATTTAGATATAATATTCATTATAAACCTATTATAATGAAATACACTTTCATTGAAATACACACACTTAATAATCACAGTATATCACCAAGTCGATTAAACTTCAGGGATATCAATCTGTCCAGTTATGAAGCAGAAGGGATTTTGAATCAGTTTTACCTGCTATGGTGCAAATGAAAGAGACAACAAAGTGCAATAGAAAGGCAACAGCAGCAACCTTCAAAAATGGAATGTGAGTTTTGTTAGGGTCTATGTAGCTACAATGCAACCCAATCAGGTTGCACAGGTTGTCTAGCTCTTCCAGGATGGCACAGCTGGACAAGGCTGTAGAAGGGCAACAGCCCAGCAGCAGAACTGGTATCTAACTGGCTACTGGTATGCATGTTTCTGACCAAACTGCAGAAACAGACTCCATGAGGATGGCATGAGGGCTTGACGTCCCCTAGTGACATCTGTACTCACAGCCCAGCACCATGCAGCTGGATTGGCATTTGCCAGAGAATACCAGAATTGGCAGGTCCACCACTGGTGCCCTGTTCAACTCATGGATAAGAGCAGGTTCACACTGAGCATGGGACTTATGCTTCTGTTAGGTACCGGTATGAAATCCTCAGACCATTGTCAGACCTTACGCTGGTGCAGTGGGCCCTGTGTTCCTCCTGATGCATGACAATGCCCAGTCTCATGGGGCCAGTGTGTATAGGCAGCTTCTGGATGACAAAGGCATTGATTCCATTGACCGGCCCTCACATTCCCCAGACCTGAGTCCAATTGAGAACTTCTGCGATGTTATGTATCAGAGCATCCGAAGCTGCTAAAAAGCACCATAGACTGTCTAGGAGCTCACTGATGCCCTGATCCACATCTGGGAGGAGATCCACCAGGACACCATCCACCATCTCATCAGGAACATGCCTACTGTAGATGTTGTCAGGTGTGTATATAGGCACGTGTGGGCAATTCACACAACTGACTTACATTATTATGAGTTGCCATGATGAAATTCATGCAAGCTGTAATTTCAGTTTTTTACTTTGATTTTAAATCCAGCCCTCAATGGGTTAATGATTTTGGCTTCTATTGACCATTGTAATTTTGTTCTTAAAGGATTACACAATGTATACTGTATAAGTAAAGAGTTTTAATTGAATATTTCGTTCATCATTTTTTTGAGCAGTGTAATTATACAGGACAATGCACATTTTTGAAGGACAGTGGCCCAAACCAAGAAAAAAGATCACCAAGCCCCCTACCCCTTGCTAATTCCAAATACATGGTCCCCAACTTGAAGACATCACAATACATCATGACAAACACTGATACACATACAGTACTCTTTGCTGCATGAGGGTGTCAAAAAATTAAATGAAAGACAATCTAACTTCCCCTGTAACATATATATTACAACATGCGGTACACGGTTTACACTTCTAGATAACACTTTTAGATAACTGTTACAACAGAAACATGACCATTATTATTCCATTTAATTTGATGTAAATTTGTCATATATGAAGCATGTAAATCTTAAAAACTGATTTTTTTTGTTTTGTTTAAATGTCAAATTGCAGAATATTAGCTGTTTAAACTTAATTTACTTTAAAAAACTAAAAGAATTTCAAATCACATGAGCCAATACTTTATTCACAATAGAACATAGATAACAACAAATGTTTAAACTGAAAAATGTTACAATTTTATGCACAAAATGAGCGCATTTCAAATTTTATGCCTGCTACAGGTCTCAAAATAGTTGGGACGGGGGTATGTTTACCATGGTGTAGCATCTCCTCTTCTTTTCAAAACAATTTGAAGGTGTCTGGGCAGAGGTTATGAGTTTCTGGAGTTTTGGTGTTGGAATTTGGTCCCATTCTTGCCTGATATAGGTTTCCAGCTGCTGAAGAGTTTGTGGTCGACTTTGATGTATTTTTCATTTAATGATGCACCAAATGTTCTCTATAGGTGAAAGATCTGAACTGCAGGCAGGCCAATTTAGCACCCGGACTCTTCTACTACAAAGCCATGCTGTTGTAATAGCTGCAGTATGTGGTTTTGCATTGTCCTGCTGAAATAAACATTGTCTGGAGGGAAGCATATGTTGCTCTAAAACCTTTATATACCTTTCAGCATTCATAGTGCCTTCCAAAACATGCAAGCTGCCTATACCGTATGCACTTATGCACCCCCATACCATCAGAGATGCTGGTTTTTGAACTGAACGCTGATGACACGCTGGAAGGTCTCCCTCCTCTTTTGCCCGGAGGACACGGCATCCGGGATTTCCAACAAGAATGTCACATTTGGACTCGTCTGACCATAGAACACTTTTCCACTTTTAAACTCCATTTTAAATGAGACTTGGCCCATAGGACACGATGGCGCTTCTGGATCATGTTCACATATGACTTCCCTTTTGCATGATAGAGCTTTAGTTGGCATCTGCAGATGGCACGGCGGAATGTGTTTACTGACAGTGGTTTCTGGAAGTATTCCTGGGCCCATTTAGTAATGTCAATGACAGAATCATGCCGATGAGTGATGCAGTGTCGTCTGAGGGCCCGAAGACTACGGGCATCCAACAAAGGTCTTCGGCCTTGTCCCTTACGCACAGAGATTTCTCCAGTTTCTCTGAAACTTTTGATGTTATGCACTATAGATGATGAGATTTGCAAAGCCTTTGCAATTTGACGTTGAGGAACGTTGTTGTTAAAGTATTCCACAATCTTTTTACGCACTCTTTCACAGATTGGAGAGCCTCTGCCCATCTTTACTTCTGAGAGACTCTGCCTCTCTAAGACATCCCTTTTATAGCTAATCATGTTACAGACCTGATGTCAATTAACTTAATTAGTTGCTAGATGTTCTCCCAGCTGAATCTTTTCAAAATTTCTTGCTTTTTCAGCCCTTTGTTGCCCCCGTGCCAACTTTTTTGAGACCTGTAGCAGGCATCAAATTTGAAAATAGCTAATTTAGTGGATAAAAGTGCAAAATTTCTCAGTTTAAACATTTGTTATGTTCTATTGTGAATGAAATATTGGCTCATGTGATTTGAAAGTCTTTTAGTTTTCATTTTATTCAAATTTAAAAAACGTCCCAACATTTCCGGAATTCAGGTTGTATAATGCATTTTTGCCTTTAAACACGAGATATTAACTCGTGGGAACACCATATTAACTCGTGGGAATGTGATAATATGTCGTGGCCACGAGATCATTTTTTTGAGGTAATGACATCCTTATGTCATGGCCATGCGATGAGAAGTCGTGGCCTCAAGATGGTATGTTGATGGAACAACATCTTTTTCTCGTGGCCACAACTTCTTACGTTGAGGGAATTACATATTTTTCTCATGACCACGAATTTAATGCGTAAACAAACCTGCTTGACCATAGTAACCTGGGATATTACAGATTATTATAGCAATTATTACATTATTAAATTATTTTAACCATAGGCCTAGGCTACCGAACTGTATTATATGGGATGTAGAAAGCATTCAAATGAAGTTTATCATGAATAAATGTTACATAAAGTACATAAAATAAAATACGCCTACAAGAAAACATTTTTATCCATCCCACAGTCTTGTAAGTCCATTAACTGATCGTCTTTTTCCATAATAGTTGTACATTATTATTACATTATTATATAAATATCTCATTATATGTTATATGTTATATTTGTTGTCATGTATTTGATTTATTTTCCCTTCATTTCGATCTCTTTACTTAACGTTCTGAATAGTTTTGTAAATAATAACCTACTGTAAATGCCTGACATGGCAATAAAGCTTTGATTTTGCTATGACTTATGGGAATTTTTACTGGAAGTGCAGTTTAAAGGTTGAATGAAACATATTTCATTTTATTTTGGCTAATTAATAGACTATTATAAATATAGTGTTTCATTGAGGAATGAATCATTCACACAGTTCCCTTTCAGTTGGTCACTCTCGACATCACGTCGGTAATGACTGACTTTGGGATCTCGCTTAGAGAGACCAATCCACTTCGAGTGTAAACTAAATGAGCCAATGCACGTTGGCATGCGATGATTGCATCCAGCTGCCGCTGATCACAGCGTGAGTATAAGTAGGCAGCAGGTGCAACGCATATTCAGCTTTTCACTTCGGAGGCGAGCGAACACATCGTTTTGCTCCTGACTACTCTATTGAGAGAAGAAGACTGAACGAATTCAGCAAGCTCAGAGCTCCAATGCCTGCCTTGATCTGGCTCTCGTCCTGGCTGCAGACAGGCGAGGACTACTTCAGGTGGTAGTACGGGTGATCTGAGGGTTATAGTGGTGGCAAACCCTCCAGGGAATCAACCCTCCAGGGACCATCACTCCTCTTGCGCTCCGCAACCAGTTGAGCAGCCGAGGGAATGTGCTGGGCCCTCTCAAAGAGCGCAACACCGGTATCCTTCGGCACTCCTCCCGATGACCGGATGTCGATCCCTGTATCGGAGGGTGAGCCGGAGCTTTCTGGAGAGGAAGATTCAGCTGCGCTGCTGCCTTTCGGCACTGTAGCAATGCCTGAATCGGATCTGGAAATGACAGATATGCTTTCCCGGGCCACGTGAAGGTAGGGCTCAAGTGGAGACCTCCACCGTGTCCCGAGCCCTCAAGTTTGGACGATTGGCTCTTTGGGGTGGTCCGCGCTGAAAACCTGCCCCAGTGCTATTCTTCCCGGAGGTGTATGAGGGGCTTATCAGGTCGTGGATGGCACCTTTTTCTGCCGGAAACTGACCTGCTAACTCCTCCTTCCTCACCACTCTCGACGGTGGTGCAGCTAGGGGGCTATACAGGGGTCCCCCCGGTGGAGCGGTCAGTTGCGATGCAATTGTGTTCTAATACCGCCTCCACCCAGCAAGGTAAACCGTGCCTCCTCTCCCGGGTCTGTAGGTACTCGTCTGGTCTGTCTGGCAATGCTTATGTGGCCTGTGGAGAAGCTGCCTCCGCCTTACATGCTACGGTGTTACTGCAGGTTCTTCAGGCTAAAGCACTGGGGGACCTGCACAAGGGTGGTCACGACCCGGAAGTTCTAAAATGAGCTCCGAATCGCACTGACCTCGCGCTCCGAGTGACGAAGGTCCCTGTGTCCCAGACCAGCCTCTTCGGTGACGCAGTCGAGAACCGGACCCAGCAGTTCTCGGCTGCACAGGAGCAGACTGAGGCGCACGTCCTAACCCGGCGGGCAGCTGCTGCCTCCACCCGTCCGCCGGCCACAGCACCCCAAGCTGCTCGTCGCCGAGGGTGGCCCCCTGCATCCACCCCTGCTCCCGTGCTGCATCCGCAGAAGCCTAAAGCAAGCGGTGCAATGGAGCTGGGCGTAGGCAGTCCACCCCGCCCGTCCAGGCCCCCATCAACCTGGCGGTGAGCAGAAGAGCAAGAGGCCCCAGGACGGGCGACCCAGAGAAAGAGGGAACTGTTCTTTGGGGGGTGTGAATGCACCAATCCCTCCCCTGGAGGAGGGCCGGGTGGAGAATCTGGTTTCCAAAAAAAAAAATAAAAATCTCGACAGTAGAGCGGGTTTCTCTAGCTCTGGGTCCCAAGGGGGTATGGAGAGTCGCGGACGGACCAACACCGGACCACACTCATCCTCCTCTCTTGCCAGCAGGCAGCAGTGGGTGGTTCGAGAGCATCATCAAAGGCCCTACTCATGCACCCTCTGCCAACCGTGGAACCAGGTAAGCGTGCACCGCACACTCAGACCCCTCTTCAGTCCACCCACAGACCAGGTCCCTGCGTTCCACCTCGCTGCCCCACCGCGGGTATGTCAGTGGTCCTGCTGGTCCAGCTTGTAAGGGACCCAACCATCTCGCTGGCTCCTGCGGACCATCAGACTCGGCTTTGCGATTCAGTTCACCCGGTGTCCCCCCAAGCTCAGTGGCATCCGCTTCACATCAGTGCTCCTGTCTTGCGTGTGGAGTTCGCAGTCCTGCTGGTGAAAAATGCGATAGAGCCGGTCCCTCCAGCCTGATAGAGACAGGGTTTTACAGCCCCTACTTCACTGTACCCAAGAAAGGCGGTGGCTTACGACCGATCTTGGACCTGCGTGTCTTGAACCGGGCCCTTTGTATCGGTTACCGTTCAAGATGTTGACGTAGAAATGCATCTTCGGGTGCATCTGTCCCCGAGATTAGTTTGCAGCGATCGACTTGAAGGATGTGTACTTTCATGTGTAGATCCTTCCACACCACAGACCATTGCTGCAGTTCGCGTTCAAAGGACGAGCATATCAGTACAAGGTCCTGCCCTCTAGGCTGTCCATGTCGCCCCGTGTCTTCACCAAAGTTGCGGAGACAGCCCTTGTTCCCCTAAGAGAACAGGGTGTTCACATTCTTCATGACTGGCTCATACTAGCTCAGTCTCAGGGGTTGTGCGAACACAGGTACTTGGTGCTCTCGTACCTCAGCCGGTTGGGCCTTTGGGTCAACTGGGAAAAGAGCAAACTCCCCAGATAGCAACAGAGTGTGGGCCAAAACTGGCTTACATTCGACACTTCTGGCTTAATTCTGGCACTGTTTTTTCACAGTCTGGTGTGAAACAGCATTTGGCTGAGTTCTGGCTGGAGTCTGGCCAACCAAAAGAAACTAAAAGCAAATTGTGTCTATTTGGCTGAGCTGTGGCTGGAGTTTGGTCTGCCAGAAAAAGGAAAATATTTGGCTGAGATCTGGGTGGGTTTTGGTTAGCCGAAGAGTAAATAAAAGATCTCTGGCATGAATGTGATTTACAGTAAAACAGACAAAATCCTTTACATTTTTTATTCAAATAGCAGATGCTTTTGGATATTATAATTAAAGAAATGTTTATGTACTGAAATCGTCTGAGAAATAAAACATGATTGTGTTTTTATGCAACAACAACAACAACAAAAAAAAAAAACGCAGCTCCCCAGTACTGCCAAAGACTATAGAAATACAAAGACAGTTCACTCCTAAACTTATGAATGGGAGAAAGTGCAATGCGCAATATGGCGGGATAGTCTAAATGAAAGAGCCAACTGTTGATTGGTAAAGTCATTGTGTCACTGCAGCGGCCGTTAGAAGCTCCGGTTCCCATAGAAACCTGGAGCTGGACCAGCAGCTGTGCATGCACAGTCATAAGCGCGTTGGAGCTACGCATGCGCATTGGCTGGTCTAGCCTGAAAAATAAGCCTTTTAAATGCTATTTGAGCATAAGAAACAACATTCATGGGGCAGTTCATTTCAGATTTTATTGCTGATTTGAAATATGTAATTTAATAGCGAGTTCAGCGAGCCGTTTTTGAGATTTCAGGATTCCCCCATTCATTTAGATAGGACTTGGTCTTGTCTGAGCTGCCCGGAGGCGTTGCAAATATGGCAGCCGATTGAATGGACTTTCCTTAAAAGGGACTTTGGTACTGCTCGGTCTAATGTGGCGGACAGGCCAATGCGATGACGTAGTTTGCAATGCATCTTGGAAATAGTAGTTGATTTACACTTACGGTGTTAAATCCGCTTTACAAAAAGGACTACTTTTCCTAGAGCGCACCCCGAGACGAGAAGACGCGCACACCCTGCCTACCAGAGGACCCAGAAGTTGCGTAGCAGTCAGCCAGCCAATCACATTTACCAACACAGTCTGGCAGGGAAATTCAAACTGCCGCTCGAACTTTTGTGATCACGCTATACCTTGGTCTTGTCTTTTGGAGCTTTAATACATCAAGGTAAGTTCATTCTTTTTAAAATCTCAACTAAAATTAATGTAGGTTCCACCCACGCACCTCTACAGTGCGTTACTTGATTGGCTTTTTGTTCATGTTTAACTCTTTTCTGTCATTGGATTTCATTTGTTTTTATGTTAAAGGTATTACAATTATTCTCAGTCCCCATTTAACTTACAGTGCATAATGGAAAACATGGTCTTACAGTGAGTGAAGTAATGTGAAAAAGGGCTGTTAAAAGAGTTAATAAGATGTTTGAATTTGGGGGAAAAGGAATTTTAAAAAATTGCAAATGGAAATTTTGTGCTATGCTTGGACATAATCGACACAAGTATGACAACTAAAAGTCATAACTGCTTTTCTGTATTGACCTTTATATTATCTTTTTCTTTTTTTTTTAAATGTTTATTCACATTTGTGTGTTTTGCTTGCAGAAATCATGTGCCACACAGTCAGCTTTGTTGACACTGAAGAAGTTGAGGTTGTGCCTGCAATCTGGGTGAAGAATTGTGTGTGTTTATTGCCTCCATATAAACATTTAAATCAATTTTATTGTTTAAGGTAGTTATTCACCTAGATCACAATAATAGAATTAAATCTTTTTCCCTAGGCTTAAGCCCAGTCCCAGACACCAAGTGTTTCAGGCAACCTCTGGAGTCTTTGTCTGCATATAAAGTTAAAATTATGTATACTGCAAGTATGTATACATCCTTTCTGCATACAGTATGTTTAATTTAAAAGGCTAAATGGTAGAAAACTGTTCAGATTGTTCTGATTTTTACATTCATCTTTCACAGGTAATTACAGTGAAGCATGCTGAAAGCTCTTGCAGAACAGACGGATCTCCAGTCAGAGGCTGTGCCTGACTCCCTGATGCCACCAAACACAAAATAAAGTAAGATTGTGTGTATTATGTAATTCCTTGACACAGACCTGTCTAACAGGTCTTTGTAACATTGTGCAAGTTAACAAATTAACATTTACATTTATTTTTTAATCAGTAAAAAAGAAACATTTTGCTGAATAATATATTCACATGAACATAACACCCTCGCTTTATCAAATTTAGTAATCATTAAATTTCCTGCCTTCTCTAAAGATGAAACAAGCTTCTATTGGATGAATGAGACACTGATGAGGAGGCCTCCACACCCAAAAGGATTTGTTCAGCTTCTAACCAAGTCCTCCAGGACAAAGAAAAAAACCACCCACTGCAGGCACCGTGGCATCATGAAACACCCAGACCCCAGAGAAAAGTCCTCTCAAGCTGTGACTCATTCATAAGATGTAAGATTTCTCTTTGTTTTCCATCACATATTCACTGTTGTTGTAAGGCTAATTTCACAGCATGGGTGGTGTGGTAAACCTTCTAATTCCTGTGTTTAATATTTTGTGTTGTATTTTTCAGGTACTTGAACTTGGATTGCCGGGTGGGGTGGATGTGAAGGACATGATTTGGCGAATTATGAGGCAGGCAATCAAAAATGACTTGGCTAAAGCGGTGATGGAGAAGTGTAAATGGGAAAACACCAAACCAAAGTTTGGAGCATAAAAACATTATTATAACATTATTGGTAAGTACATTTTTATTGTAAGTCTTTCTGGAACTTTTTCCCCCCACCTCATGAATGTTGAAAGTCATAGTTCTTAGACTGGTGGTGTCTTAAATGTATTTTTAACTCTGTATGTGTATTCTCCTATTGTAGAGGCTGTAAGAAGAAATCCTGTATGTGCACAACTGAGCTGGAGGTTGAAGAAGTTTCATCTAGCTGGTGACCGTGAGGGTGGCAGAAAGAGAAGAACGACTTCACAAGACTTCATTTTACATTGTTTTTTTTTTAAGTATATTTTTTTGCACATCTGTAAATATGAGTATTTCATTTGTCTTTTGTTTGTTGGTTTCTCTATTTTATCACATTTGTGTTTGTAACAGTTTAATTTTTCTCTTTTTCTTGTATTGTGACTATTTATTTGTTGCTTTTGTTTTGACTTATTCTAGTGTTATTGGTTTATCTTTTTCCCCATTGTTTTTATTTTTACTGTTACCTGGCTGAGATTTTTTTCCCTCTAAACCAATAAAAAACTATACTGCATTTGCATTGTTTTGTTCTTTTATTATACCTTGCACAATATATAAATATTATACAGGGTAATTTCTGGTTTAGTTTTGGCATAATATTGGTCCAGTTATGGCTGGATAAGTTGTGGCTGAGTTCTGGGGTTAAGGTGGTGGCAGTTTGGCTTTTGTCCGGCTGACATCTGGGGCTTCCGGCACTGTTGTGGGCCAGTTATGGCTGATTTCTGGGGACACTGTGGAGTTGTGAGTGAGTTTTGGTCTGCTTCAGGCATGGTTCTGGTATTCAGTAGGCAAGCAGCATAAGGGCCATTTGATGGCCGGGGGCCGTGGCGGTATGTGGGGCCACAACAACAGCCTAAATTCAACCAGTTAAAGGAACTAGAGCCCTGCATTTCGGCCCGGGTTCAGACTTTTTTACGCCCCTAGGGCCGGGCTTCAGGCCAATTTCACGTCGTAGTTCAGACGCGGGCCTCTGGCCTGTTTTAGGTTTCTCATTTTTATATTTTAGAAATTTATCAATTAGAGATGAAAAAAAATTGCCACGCTGGTAGAAACAACACGAGACCATGCTGCCGTGACTGAGAGCTGCTAGACGGTGTTTAGTGTCCCGCAGCAGCAGCGAGCGCAAGTGACTTCAGCGCAGCTGAAGAGTTCCGCGTTCAAATGCACGCAATAGGCTAAAGCTTGCCGCAAAGCCCCAGCAAACATAACCATGAATGTGTCTGCTGGAAATAGTAAGGAGATATTTGAATTATTTACTAATAAACTAATGTTTTCTGAGTCCGTGTCGCAAGGAGGAAGTTGCTGATCCTGACTCGCCGTCTCCTCATTAGACGCGCCTTTAGAGAGAAATGCATCTTTATTGATTATGATTAAGATTATAATAAGAGTTTTTCTTTTTTTTATTTCGTTAAGTGATAATTTAAAGCTTTCTATAGATCTATTTATGTCTGTGAGGCATGTATTCGCTCAGCTTTGGTTAATTTTTTTGAAGCGCTCCTGTTCAAGATGAGACAGCAGAAAGCACATCATGTTTGTTTTCTTTGTTTTATAAAAGCACAGTTCCAAAGTTCCGAATGATGTATCTTACCTTTACCAGAAAAAAAATGACGGCGTAGGCTATTTTAAGTTGTTTCCACTGAAAAAAAAGTGATTGCCCTGGTGCCTCCATGTCCTGCAGAGCGCGCTTTAGCTTCCACTCTCCACACAAACTTGGATATAGGCTAGCGCACATTATTATTATAGCACAGGTTTAACTTTAAACATTGTTATATGCTTGAACTGTTTTAGTATATCTATAGATTTTATTTTAGGCAAGTCGTGATGATTTGAGAAGGCTAAATTGATCAAACATAGACTATGATCAGCTCACTGTATGCCGCTGGCCGCTTGGTCATTACTTTAAAAAAATACTTTAAAAAACAAAAACTTATATTTAACGAACAAAAATGCTCCAAACGTTTTTCTAAATTAACTAAAAAACGAAAAAATAAAGAAAAAAAAAAATGAAACGAAATATAATCATTTTGCCATTACATACAAAACTGAACTATTTTAATAGCCGAAACAGTAGTATAAGCTGATTTGGGAGAAGGGGGAAAAAAGACGGGCTCGGGTCGGACTCGGGCCGGTAATTCTGATAAGCTGTCGGACACGGGCCGGGCTAGGGCTTAAGCGTCTCGGGCCAGGACCGGGCTAGGGCCTAAATTTGAGGCCCGTGCAGGGCTCTAAAAGGAACACTCCACTTTTTTTGAAAATAGGCTCATTTACAACTCACGAAACTCTTTTGTCGTTTTTTGAGCGAGATGCTAATGGTCTAATCCGATTCAATGAACTATGCTAAGCTAAGCTAAAAGTGCTACCTTCAGACCCGGAGATCAGCTGAATGGATTCAAAAACGGTAAGTTTGGGGAGTTGTAAAATTAGCCTATTTTCAAAAAAAGTGGAGAGTTCCTTTAAGGCCCACAACCAATTTGCTATCTGGGTCTCCTCAGAGAGGATCTCTTTTCTCGGTATGGAGTTAGATTCGGTCGAGCATGCCTCGTGCAAGGACGTGCTCAGTCGGTGTTGAACTGCTGAATATGTTCAAGAGCAGGATGGCGGTCCCACTGAAACGGTTTCAGAGGGGCATATGACAGCTGCAGCGGCAGTCACGCCGCTGGGGTTGCTTCATATGAGACCGCTTCAACACTGGCTCCATGGCCGAGTCCCGAGGTGGGCGTGGCAACGTGGCACTCACCGGGTCCAAGTCACACCGGCCTGCTGCCAAACCCTCACCCCGTGGTCAGACTTTGCATTTCTCCGGCCAATAGTGCCCCTAGAACAGGTCTCCAGGCATGTTGTGGTTTATATGAATGCCTCCACCACCGGCTGGGGGGCCACATACAACGGGCATGCAGTGTCGGGGGTTTGGACGGGTCCCCAACTGCACTGGCATCAACTATCTAGAGTTGTTAGCAGTACGCCCGGCCTTCAACCGTCTCAGACGGCGCTTATGAGGCAAGCACATGCTGGTCCTGTGACACTGTGACCGTTGCGTACATCAACCGACAAGGTGGTCTACGCTCCAGTCGCATGTCACAACTCGCCCGCCACCTCCTCCTCTGGAGTCAGAAGCATCTGAGATCGCGTCGTGCCATTCACTTTCCGGGCCTGCACAACCGTGCAGCCGACGAGCTGTCACGAGCTGCGCTCGCCGGAGAGTGGAGACTCCATCCCCAGACGGTCCAGCTGATTTGGAGACGTTTCGGAGCCACTCAGGTAGACCTGTGCCTCTCCAGAGACCTCTCACTGCCAGTTGTTTTACTCCCTGACCGAGGAAACACTTGGCACGGACGCACTGGCACACAGCTGGCCGCGGGGCCTGCGCAAGTATACGTTTACCCCAGTGAGCTTCTAGCACAGACACTCTGCAAGATCAGGGAGAATGAGGAGCAGGTCCTGTTAGTGGCGCCCTATTGGCCCACCCGGACCTGGTTCCCGGAACTGACACTCCTCGTGACAGCCCCTCCTTGACCAATTCCTCTGAGGAAGGATCTACTGACCCAGAGACGGGGCACCCTGTGGCACCCATGTCCAGACCTCTGGAAACTTCATGCCTGGTCCCTGGACGGGACGCGGAGGTTCTAGGTGACCTACCCCAAGAGGTAGTTGACACCATCACTTCGGGCGAGAGCATCGTCTACGAGACACGCTTATGCCTTGAAGTGGAATCTGTTCGTCGAGTGGTGTTCTTCTCACCGAGAAGACCCCCGAAGATGCCCGATCAGAGTCGTGCTGTTCTTTTTGCAGCAAGGGTTGGAGCGAAGGCTGTATCCCTCCACCCTTAAAGTCTATGTCGCTGTGATTGCTGCTAACCACGAGCCCGTAGAAAGGAAGTCAGTGGGGAAGCATGATCTGGTCATCAGGTTCCTTAGGGGGGCCAGAAGGCTAAATCCTCCATGGCCCCCCCTCTATACCCTCTTGGGACCTGTCTCTAGTGCTCAAAACACTACAGTGGGAACCATTTGAGCCTTTGCGGACAGTTGAGCTGAAGTTTTTATCAATGAAAACTCTGCTCCTGCTTGCACTGGACTCCATCAAGAGGGTAGGGGACCTGCACGCATTTTCGGTCGACGGCCTGGCTATGTGCCCAAGGTTCCCACTACTCCGTTCAGGGATCAGGTGGAGAGCCTGCAAGCGCTGCCCCCGGAGGAGGCAGACCCAGCCCTAGCTTTTCTTTGTCCCGTCCGAGCCTTGAGATGCTACGTAGACTGGACACTAAGCTTCAGGACCTCAGACCTGCTCTTTGTCTGTCACGAAGCCGGCAGAAGGGGAATGCTGTCTCTAAGCAGAGGATGGCCCACTGGATAGTGGACGCCATCACCCTGGCTTATCAGGCGCAGGGTGTGCCCTGCCCGTTCAGGTTGAGAGCTCACTCTACTAGAAGTGTCACATCCTCCTGGGCGTTGGCTCATGGCAGATATTTGTAGAGCTGCGGGCTGGGCGACCCCTAACATGTATGCTAGATTCTATAGCCTTCGTGTGGAGCCGGTATCCTCCTGTGTTCTCACCTCAAACGGGTAGAAGCACTGAGAGGCCCCAGCTTCGGGTCGGCTTGCTATAACTGTTCCAGAGAATCCATATACCAGACCCTGTCGAGCTTCACCGTCCCCTCGGCAGGCAGACGTGGCGGAGCGTCCGGCGCCAGGCCCTCACTCAATGAATCCATGAGAACTGGTAGAGGGCTGGGTTCCATATGTAGAGACCTAATTGGACCTCAGAGACTTCCATATATAGTACTGCCCTTGGCCAGTCCATATGTGTAATCTCCACATGGTATCTCCTTTATGCAGGATGTGGCTTCTGTAGCGTTCCCCTACTTGGGTACGCTTTCCCAGTGTTATCCATACCCACTGTACGGAACAGCAGTGGCTGTCATCTCTGCCTAAGCCTTGTTTTATCTTCCGTTCCAACTGGTGTAGGGGGACTTGCCGGCTTCCGCAGGGCACTGGAGGGGGTCAGCAATAGTGGCATTTTCATAAGGATCCCATTTACGTCAGTCACTATGATGTAACGTCGAACGTGACTGACTGAAAGGGAACATCTCTGTTACGTATGTAACCCTCGTTCCCTGAAGGAGGGAACGGAGACGTTACTTCCCGTCGCCACAGTTGCTGTACGGCCGAGGTACACGGTCTCGGCTCCTCAGCGAAAAACTGATGTGCATCTGCACGCGCTCTCCTTTTATACTCGTGCTGCGGGGCGGGGTGCACATGGCAAAGCACGCACGCCAACTGTCATTGGCTTGTTTTGTTAACACTCAAAGGTGATTGGGCTCTCTGGTGAGATTCTATTTACGTCAGTCACTATGACGTAACGTCTCCATTCCCTCCTTCAGAGAACGAGGGTTAAATATGTAACAGACATTTTCTACCCATTACACCGCTGCATGCTCCAGCTACAAAGGTGACAATTTCCAATGTGCCTCTGTTTGTTAAAGATGATGCGATCGTACGAGAATTAACACGGTTTGGAAAGATGGCAAGTGCTATGAAAACGATTCCTTTGGGTTGTAAATCCGCCAAACTTAAGCATGTTTTGTCTTTCAGATGGCAAATTTTCATGTTTTTGTCATCTCCTACTAAAACACTGGACGTTTCATTTCGAGTGACGTGTGGAGAGAGCTCTTACGTGGTTTATGCGAGTACTGATAATTTGCGTTGTTTCGAGTGTAGTGATATCGACCACAAGAGATTTTCCTGCCCTCATAAACAACGAGAGGAGGAAGTTGCAGGGACATCAAGACATCAGGTTTGTCGGGTGAGAATAGTGAGACGAATGTGGTGGATAGGCCGCTAAGCAATGTAGAGACTCGAAGAGAGGGAGGACAAACGAAAGATGATAATGATGATGATGGTGATCGAGTCAAGGTGAATGTTAATCCTTCTGATAGTATTGAGAATAAGATTGAAGAAGGTGCGTCTAATGGCTGTATTGTTACTGTTGCTGTGAATCACAAAGATGATGAGATGCAAGAAGTTCATAAAGGTTTAAATGATGAAACAGAAAAGGAGTCAGAAGATGAGAGTATTAGAGATGATGATTCATGCACTGATGTAGATGTTGGTAGATCTGGTGATTTTTATTCTGTTGAACAGATAAATAATTTTCTTGATGAAACTAAAGGGAAGTCTGTTGAGATTGAGGAGGTTTTTCCTGACTTGGATAAATTTGTTGCATCTGTAATGAAGGTTTGGAAAGAATGTAGTGTTGAAGTTTTGTCGCAGCAAAAAAGGTTTAGGTTGAAGAAGTACTTTACAGTGGTCAGACAAAAGATGAGAAAAGAAAAGGCCATTACTAAAAGAATGTTTAAATTTGAAAGGAATTCAAGTTATGTTTTTACAAGAAACACATAGTACTGAAAATAATAAAATTGATTGGGGGATGTGGTGGGAGGGGGATCATGTTTTGAGTCATGGTAATAACCTTTGTGCAGGAGTGGCAATATTGTTTTCACCTAGATGTAGAGTTAATATTTTGTCTAAAAGTGAGGTAATGAAAGGACGCCTTCTTGTTCTTAAAGTAGAAATCAAAAATTTATTGATCTAATAAATGTTTATGCCCCTACAACGGGTAGAGAGAGAATTGCTTTTTTTCTTAAGCTCAAAGATGTCATTTCTTCTTTTGTTGATGATTTTTTAATAATTGGAGGAAATTGGAATTGTACATTGGATTTTACTTGTGATAGGAATGGGGAAGAGCTTCACTTGATGTCAGCTGTATCTTTAACTAATAAAATGTTTAGGTAAACTGAATTTAAATTGTTTTTGTTGTTTTCTTTTACAAAGGAGAGAATCAATTATAAGTTCAATCAACTCTGAATGAAATAAGTGAAAAAAGTAAAAAGTACAAAATCAACAAATTTGTGTCAGTTTCAATTCAGTCTCAAACAACAAAATGACAATCAGTGTCTCTTTTTTAACCACACAGTTCCACAATGTAAATTTACGTTGAAATTTCAAATTAGGTTCACTTCAATTCGGTTCAAAAAGTTCAAAGTCCAATTCAAGTAAAGAAATCCAGGGGAAAGAAGGAAAAAGTTGTACTCTGTCCATTCTCGTGCTCTGGTATCAAAAAGTTTGCGAATGCACACAGAAGAAAGTCTATGAACCCCATCCCAGGAAAGTTCACTACTCACAGTTCCATGAACAGTAGTTGTATTATTCAACAGTTCAGTTCTGATTACTCACTGAGAGAAAACAACAGTTTGCTTACCAGTGTTCAAGTAGAAAAAGAGAAAAATAGTGCACATCACCACTCTTAGTTTGTAGATGAGGTGTTGAATGACGTCACGTGGATGGAAGAGTAATGTCTCTTTACTCAATGACTCTCAGCGATTGTCCCCGAGATCCTGACGACGGCAGCTTGATCTCACGAGGCCGCAATCCCAGCTGATGGAGGCGTATTGAGAAGACGAATAATACATGGCCCTATCCGACGAATCAGCGAATCCTCTTCACACGATCAGTAACAGCATTCACTGCGTTTCAAGTTTGTTTGAATGTAAAAAAAAAAACTGAATGTAAACAAAGCAAACACGAGAATATTAAACTCCGACGAATCGCTTGCTAACCACTAGCAGGCCTTTTGCACAGCTTCACGTGCAAACACGGAGAAATCTCGGTCTGTTGCATTCAATAACTGTCTCGTTAGCACACTCAGACACTTTAAAGCAGGATCACGCAGTTTCGATGTCTCTCATGGGGCTAAACGTAACTTTTTTTCAGTTATAAACTACCTGAAGACTAACACATTCTTCAGCGCGTCGCAGCTTTTTTTTTTCCGTCTGCTTCTCTCGTGCGCACACACAATGGCGGCACCCGTAACACACCAGTCAAAATAAAAGCCTCCTCATTATAGAATTTGTAGATCCGGGCTCTCAATCGAGGTCACGTGGTCTGAGCGATGTCCGGTGACGGCGGGATGGCGGAAGCTTCAGCGAGAAGTCGGAAAGGAACGGCGGAGAGGCACAACTGCTCTGTGAATGGATCAGAGAGGTTTGAGTGGGGGGATAGGGAAGGGAGTATGGATGTAGGAAGCGAAGAGGAAAGTGAAAAATCTTTAGGAAATTTCTGGAAAGAAGTAAGGAGTAATCAGGGAGAAAAACGGAAGAAGAGGAGCGATGTAGAAGAGTCTGATGAAAAGAGTAGAGAGCATAAAATGCATCATTAGGTTTGGAGATCAGATTGGGGTAAGCAAAATTAATCCATTAAAACTAACCAAGATCATAAATAGGGATATAGGAAATATTGAGTTCGCTAAAGTTCTCTCTGATGGAAATTTACTAGTTGGATGTAATAAAGAAGAACAAGCAAGTAAAGCTCTCAAAATGAAGGAGATAGGAGGGATTAAAGTTGTCAGCACAAACAGAGTTGGAGATAAAAGTAAAAGTAGGGGCCGAAAAAGGATCATTTTTGGTGTTCCTCTCAATATAGGTATGGAAGAGTTTAAGGGTAACTTAAAGGGAGGGAAGATAGTCCACGCGCAAAGGATAAAATCAGGTGCAGATGGAAACAGAAGAGACACTGAAACAGTAGTAATAGAATTTCAAGGGAATGAAATTCCAAAAAGAGTAATGTTGGGTGTGATTAGCTATATTGTAAGAGATTATATACCAGTACCAGTGAGATGTTTTAATTGCCAAAGGTTTGGACATGTTGCTACAAGATGTATGGAACAGAGTAGATATGCTCATTGTGGAGGAAATCATGAATATGGCAAGTGTGAGGAAGGAGTACAACCAAAGTGTTGCAACTGTGGAGAGGCACATAGTGCAGCATTCAGAGGATGTGAAGTAATGAAAATGGAAATGGAGATTCAGAAAAGGAGGGTGGAGAAGAAGATAACATATGCGGAGGCAGCAAAACAAGTTAAAGGACAAACTAGAGATCAAAGAGGTCAATCTGGGGTTTCAGTTGAAGGAAACAATAGAGTTCCAGAAGAAATTATGATGATTGAAAAGAAAAAATTAGTGACATTTATTGCAGGAGTTATAAATAGTACAGCTGGGATTGAATCAAAAACACAAAAGACACAGTTAGTTGTTATAGCAGCAATACGTCATCTTGGAATGACAGGCTTGACTTGGGAAGAAGTCAGAGATGAACATCAGATAAGATCAAGTCAAGAAACTTGATAATATTTATAGATGATAACAATAATTCAGTGGAATGCAAGATCTCTGATAGCAAATGGTCAGGAGTTCAAGCATTTTACTGAAGAATTGAGTATAAAACCTGATGTAGTATGTGTTCAAGAAACTTGGATGAAACGTTTAGATTTTGTTTTACAAGGGTATAGTACGGCACGATAGAGAAGAAGGGAATGGTGGTGGGTGTGCAACATTTATTAAACGAGAAATATCATATAGAATATTGGGAATAGGTAGAGATCAAGAATATATTGCTGTGGGGATTTGGGGTAGAAGTCAGGAGATAACTATAATAAATTATTATAATCCATGTAAAAAATTGGAGCTAGAGAAGTTAAAGGAAGTACATGGTCAAGATAGACAAAGAGTGATATGGTGTGGGGATTTAAATGCACATAATACACTATGGGGAGGAAGGTACATTAATGCCAATGGTCAAGTAGTTGAGGAATTAATAGAGGAGAGGGAGCTAGTGTGTTTAAATGATGGGAGGGGAACAAGGATAGATGTTTGTACAGGAATGGAGTCTGTATTGGACTTGACGCTAGTTTCGAATAATTTGGCTAGTAAGTGTAATTGGGAAGTTTGGGGAGAATCTAGTATTGGGAGTGATCATTACCCAATAGTTGTAATATTGGATATTGAGACAGAGAGAACAGTAACTCAAAGAGGAGGAAAATGGGTATTTGAAAAAGCAAATTGGGATAAATTTGAGGAAATATGTGAAGAAAAAATGGCGGCAATTGATTCAAATCAAGATATAGACATTTTTAATGAAAAGGTGTGTGCAGTAATATTAGAAGCAGCGTCAGAATCAATTCCAAAAAGTAAAGGAAAAATGACAAGAAAAGCTGTTCCTTGGTGGACAGACAAATGTAGTAAAGCTGTGAGAGATAGAAATAAGGCTTTTAAACTTCTTAAGAGAACACATAATTATAACCATCTAATTTTATTCAAGAAGGCTCAAGCAGTAGTGAGGAAAACTATCAGGCAAGCTAAAAGAGAAAGTTGGCGTGGCTTTTGTAGTGGAATTGGAAGAACAACTCCAGTAGGTGATGTGTGGAATATGATCAAGAGAATGGAAGGTAATAAGAAAGAGTGGGATTATCCAGTATTAGAGGCAGAAGGTGAAATAGCTGTAACGGATAAGGACAAAGCAGAAATGCTAGTCAAAACATTTGCACAAATACATGGGTCAGGGAATTTAAATGAGGAAGGTAAGAGGAGGAGAAAAATAACAAAGAGACGAAATATAGAATCACTGGTAAGGAGGGGGGGAATGGAAGGCCAGCCAATTAACTTCCCATTCAATAGAGATGAACTGAAGAGAGCTATTTGTAATGCAAATAAAAAATGTTCATCTCCAGGAAAGGATCAGGTCGGATATATAATGATGAGACATCTTAAGGACAGGGCTGTGGGGAAAATTTTAAAGTTATATAATAGAGTATGGGAGGAAGGAAGACTTCCAAAAGTTTGGAAAGAAGCAATAATAATACCTATAAGAAAGCCAGGAAAAGATCCTTCAAAACCCTCTAATTATAGACCGATAGCTCTTACGTCTGTCACGATCCGGTTCAGGATCGTTCCGTCATCCACCACAAGATGTCGCCCTCGCAATATATGGACTTTTCATTACATTACACCCTGGACCACATTTCCCAGCAGTCATTGCAGTACATGATCACATGATCTCACACCTGTTTCACATCAGTGATCACACCTGCACCTCATTCATGGACTTTTATAAAGGTCACTCACACCTTCAGTTCGGCGTGAAGTCTTGATTTGCTAAGTCTGTCAATTCCGAGCGGTTTACCCTGTCTAGTTTCCGTTTGGCTTCTCTAACCTAGGATTGTTTACCTCGTTTATGTTCGTTTTTCTGCCTGCCACGACCTCAGCCTGGATATCGTCTCTGCCTCTGCCTAGCCCTAAGTATTGACTCTGTTGTTCTTTACCTGTGTTCAATAAAACCTGCAAATGGACCCGCACGCCTCTGACTCCATTGTTACAGAAGACTTCGCCATACATGGATCCAGCAGCTGTTCGAATGGACTCTGGCTAGGTATGGACACTACAACATTATTTGCCCTTAAACAAGGCACGTGTTCTCTGGAGGACCATATACAAGATTTTTTAGCCATCGTTGACTATTCTGATTTGCCAGACATTATTTTGATGGAGGTTTTTTGTGATGGCATCAATCAACCCTTACAGTCCTTAAGCTTAGACGCGAAGGCCCATGTTCATCACTCGGTCAGTTTTTAGATTATGCTTTGTTGACTGTTGGCTCTCTGTTCACTGTGGGGGTCACGGAGAAAGAACACGATACCGTGTCTATGACTGAAATGGTGGCTGCACCAGAGGGCGATCACAAAATGGCGGCCACAACAATGCTCAGTCATGTCACTGTTGATCTTTCTGAGTCAAGTAAAGACACAGCAGACCGTCTGGAGTCATGTCACAGCTGATCACCCAGAGTCTCTTTACGTCTCCGCTGACCTTCCAGAGTCTTTTCACGTCTCCACACACCTCCCTGAGCCGGGCCATGGCATTACTAATCTTCAGGAGTCGAGCCAGGTCATCGCTGATCTTCACAAGTTAAGTCAAATTTTCATAGATCTCCATGATTCAAATCAATTCATTACTGAGCTGCACGAGTCAAGTCAGGTCACTGTTGATTTTCACCAGTCAGGTTCAGTTATTGCTGATCGTCACATCTCAGCCGATCGTCCAGAGCATTGTTACGTCTCAGCCAATCATCTAGAAGCTCGTCACGTCTCGCCTGTTCCTCCTAAGTCTGGTCACTTACTGTCAACTGCTCCTAGGTCAGTGTTTCGATTTCCCAGTCTGATGTCCAGTGTGAGGGATGCACTGCTGGTGTCGGCACGTGCAGCTGGCATCCCTAAACCCAGTAACTCTAGCCCTCCTGTTCTTGAACTGTTTTCCCTGTTTGAAACACTCACCTGGATGGTGAGTTGCCATATGTTGCGTCTGGGCTGCCTACATCACCCATGAACTGTCAGAGACGGCGGCAGCTATAATTTTGCCTTCCGAGGTGGCAGCTGAATCTGCAGAACCTCCCAGGGCAGTGGCATCGGCTGCTGTGTCATCAGAAGTGGTGTCAACCGCCACGGTTTCCCCAGAGGTGGCAGCACTTTCTGCAGAACCTCCTCAAGCGGCGGTGCTCACTTCAGAGCAAAGTGAGGTGAGGGCACCCGGCAACGACGCTCCTCCAGCCCATCATGTTACGGTCAAGGTAACCGTCTCTGAGCTCTCGTCATGCCCCGATGACACCACTGTGGATCCTCTGGAGGTGGCGAGGCTCGCTGCCCAAACTCCAGAGGTGTCAGTGGTGCTCTTTCCTCAAGCCATTGGTTGGTTCTGCCACGGCTATGGAGGCCATATCCTGTTTTTCGACCTGCCCAGCAACGGCTATGGAAGCCGTTAGCAGTTCATTGTCCTGCTCTGCCACGGCCATGGAGGCCGTGTCTGAATCCTCATCTTGCATTGAACTGACCAGGGAGGCCAGTCAAGAGCCCTCGATTTCACCTGCGATTGTCGCAAAGAACACTAATGGACTGTCTGTTTGCTCTTCCACCAACAGCCACACTAAACATGAACAACCTACTCAGCCAGTCTTGACCAAAGAATTTCTCTCTGAACAGTCTGTTTGCCATGTTCCCACTGAATCTGACTTTAACGTATCTACTGGGGTATTACCATATTCTGAACTATTCACTCGTGAGCTGAATTATGGATTGTTTGTTTGTTCAGTGGTCACCTGGGAGACACTTGATGGACTCTCTGGGTTCCCTGCCTCAGTCCTTGGGGCCGTGAATACCATGTCTGTATTTTTTGTCTCCGTTTCACCTAGGCCCCAGTGTCTCTCACGGTGTCTCGACCAGTCGAACCTGGCCTGGAGGTCGTTTACTCCATGCCGACTGCTGTGGTGGTCTCTGGTTACGACCACTCCAACCTGTTGGTCCTCTGCTTTGTCTATGTTGTCTGTCTCTGCTCCTTATGTTTCAGCTTGGTGGGCTCCTGCTCCGCCCTGGAGGGCTTCTGTCTCGTCTGTTCCGCCCTGGTGGGCATCAGCCTCGTCTGCCCTGCCCTGGAGGGTTTCAGCCTTGCCTGTGCCGCCCTGGAGAGATTCTGCCTCGTCTGCGCCGCCCTGGTGGGTCCCTGCTCCATCTGCGCCGCCTTGGTGGGTTCCTGGGCATGCATCAATCCCAGGGGGGCTACAGCCTGGACCTGGCCCTCCGTCCCTCCCCCTGTTCCGCCTCCGCTCCACCACCCACCTGAATTGTTATGTTAGCGTCTGAAAGCCGCTCCTTGGGGAGGGGCTATGTCACGATCCGGTTCAGGATCGTTCTGTCATCCACCACATGATGTCGCCCTCGCAATATATGGACTTTTTCATTACATTACACCCTGGACCATATTTCCCAGCAGTCATTGCAGTACACGATCACATGATCTCACACCTGTTTCACATCAGTGATCACACCTGCACCTCATTCATGGACTCTTATAAAGGTCACTCACACCTTCAGTTCGGCGTGAAGTCTTGATTTGCTAAGTCTGTCAATTCCGAGCGGTTTTCCCTGTTTACCCTGTCTAGTTTCCGTTTGGCTTCTCTAACCTAGGACTGTTTACCTTGTTTATGTTCGTTTTTCTGCCTGCCTCGACCTCAGCCTGGATATCGTCTCTGCCTCTGCCTAGCCCTAAGTATTGACTCTGTTGTTCTTTACCTGTGTTCAATAAAACCTGCAAATGGATCCGCACGCCTCTGACTCCATTGTTACAACGTCGAATATTTGTAAAATTATGGAAAGGATTATTTCGGAAAGGTTGACATTTATTGGAAAAAGAGGATTAATATCAAAGTGGTTTTAGAAAAGGAAGAGGAACAATGGATCCTATTGTATGTTTAGAAAATGAAATTAGAAAAGCACAGATAAATAAAGAGTCAGTAATAGCAGTATTTTTGGATGTCGAAGGCTTATGATATGTGGAGAGAGGGAATTTTGATAAAATTAAAAATGATGAATATTGGTGGAAAAATATACAACTGGATAAAAGATTTTTTTTGGCGAACAGAAGCATCCAGGTAAGAATAGGAAATGAAGTAACAAGTACATTACAGATAGAAAATGGAACTCCTCAAGGGAGTGTAATAAGTCCACTATTGTTTTCCATAATGATAAATGATGTTTTTAATCAAGTAGAATCAGATATAGGTAAGTCTCTATTTGCAGATGACGGGGCTCTCTGGAAAAGGGGAAGGAATATCTTATATATTAATAGGAAGATACAAGAGGAAATTAGGAAAATGGAAGAATGGGCATATGATTGGGGGTTTAAATTCTCAGTGGAGAAAACGAAAACAGTAATTTTCTCTAGAAAGAGGGTTGTTCCAGAAGTGAGTTTGAAATAATTGGAAAGAGAGAAGGTATTTAAGTCTTTAGGTATTTATTTTGATACAAAACTTACTTGGGGTGAACATCTAAATAAAATAGTTGAGAAATGTCAGAAGGTGTTAAACATCATGAGATGTGTAAGTGGAGTGGAATGGGGAAGTTTTTCTTCATTAAAAACAATTTATATAGCACTGATCCGGTCTGTGTTTGATTATGGTTGTGTGGTATATGGTTCTGCCTCAAAAAACCTGTTGGAAAAACTTAGTAAAATTCAAGCTCAAGCAGTGAGACAATGTTGTGGTGCAGTAAAGACTACACCCATACCAGCTTTACACGTCTTGGTAGGAGAGATGCCACTAGAAATTAGAAGGAAGCAATTAACGATCAAATACTGGGCTAACCTCCAGGGCTGATGAACATCCTACAAAAATGGTGTTACAGAACTGTTGGGAACAGAATGAAAGGTGTAGAACAAGCTTTGGGTGGATTAGTAAAATATATGCAGAAGAAATACAAGTAAATAACATCAAGATGAGTCCAACAGTTGTTATTCAGGAATATGAACCATGGGTGTATGTAACACCTCAAGTAGATTTGCATCTGTTGGAGGTTAAAAAAAACTGAAAGAGAAGCTGACTTGGCATATGTATTTTCAATATATACCAGAGTTCAATACCCCCAGCATATACAAGTGTATACAGATGGCTCAAAATATCCAGAACGTCAAACAACTGGGGCTGCTTTTTTAGTCCAAGACAGTGGTTACCAGTGGATCAGTGGAGTAAAGCGAACTTCTAATCATTTGTCAGTTTATACTGTAGAAATGATAGGAATACTCTTGGCATTGCAGTGGGTGGAGGAACACAAACCTGGTAATGTTTTAATTTGTTCTGACACAGTTTCAGTCTTAAAGAGTTTGAGATCTTTTAAATCAAGTCACCAAGATATTCTCTTTAGTATCCTACAAATACATTCAAGAATTGTTCAAAATGATACATTAGTCGGTTTTATATGGGTCCCAGCACACATAGGAATAAGGGGAAATGAAGAAGTGGATAAATTAGCAAAACAAGCCTTACAGAGAGAGACAATACAGATTCAAGTTCCATTCAGTAAATCAGAGATTAAGATTTTAATCTGGAGTAAAGTGAATAAAGAATGGCAAGTTAAGTTGAACAATGGGGACAAGGGTAGATTCCTTTATAGTTTAATAAACAAAGTAAATCAAAATATAAAGTGTATAGGTAAGTCAAGGAAAGAGGAGGTCATCTTTAACAGAATATTGTTAGGGCACTCAAATTTAAATAGTACCCTTAAAATAATAGGGAAACATCCAAATGGATTATGTGAATACTGTAATGTTGAAGAAACGATACCTCATGTATTTATTGAATGTAGGAAATATGAACAAGAAAGAAGAAAAATGATAGAAGAATTAAGAAAAAATGGAATTCAGGATCTAAATTTTAAGGTTTTAATAAAATGGTCAAGTGAAATAAATAGTAAAGCCTTCTATGATTTTATTAGAGAGACGGGACTGGTAAATAGAATATAAAATTCTGTTCCACACTCCGGAGCAGAAGGTGGCGGTAATGCACCTATTTACATTGGTTGCCAGCCGCTGTTAAAAACCAAGAAGAAGAAGAATTTGTAGATCCCCTACACATGCAACAAGTAGAATGACGTGGCAGAATAGACAGGCTCTCAACTGGCTTTTGGCAGACAAAGGAGGAGTTTGTGTTATGTTTGGAGATCAATGTTGTACTTATATACCAAATAATACTGCACCTGGAGGATCATTTAGTGAAGTTATGATTAAAATAAAAAAAATTAAGAGCAGAAGTTAAAGCAAATGCTGGGAGAGACAATAAAATGTGGGATTGGTTTGATCTGAAATTTGGAGCATGGGTAGCATGGTTTGCGAAACTGGGAATGTTTTTAGGAATTGCCATGTTAATAGGAGGATTATTATTTTGTTGTGTATTACCTATATTAAGGACATTAATTGTTAATGCTTCTGTCAGATGGAAATGATAAAATATCCAAATAATGGGCAAATGATTACAGGAAACAATCTAGATGAATATTATGAGGAATGGCTAACCAAACTAAACTTGAATTTGCAAACGTTGGATGAGAGTTCCAGTGCCTCAAGTGAGGATGAAGACGATGAGATGAGCCATACTTTAGGTGTATGTGCTAGCCCAGGGTTCCTCAAATCTTACCCTGGAGGTCCAATCCACTGTAGAGTTTAGCTCCAACCCTGATCAAACTCACCTGTCTGTGATTTTCTAATGATCCTGAAGACATTGATTAGCTTGTTCGGGTGTGTTTGATTAGGGTTGCAGCTAAACTCTGCAGGAAAGTGGACCTCGAGGTCCAGATTTGAGGATGCCTGTGGTAGCCTAACCTCTCCCCAAGGGTGACCCTCTACAATGCGCAAAGTATCTGGGTTGAAGACATCTTATGCATGTTTTGTTTTGATTTTGAGTTTGTGTGAAATATTATATATGCTGACAAAACTGAATTATTGATCATACCCCCAATATGTTTAAGAAGTTAGGGAATCAGAATCTTTTACTCCCTTCTGCATCAAATCCAATTAAGAACTATGAGGGAAGATGTTTGGTTCTGATGTCCTCCGGAGCGTGATTGCATAATTGGGTCATTGGTAATGAATCTGTGTGACTTCATTTAGTCACTATGGTAATAAACTGAGAAACCTAACTTATGAAATAACGCTCTGGGAAAGTTAGGTGAGTGGGGCTTATTTAAGGAATGTAGAAGATTTTATTAATCCTGAATCAATATAATACATAGAATTATGCCAATACATGAAATTATTCTACTATTATTATTTGACTGTGTGCGTGACTGTGTGCATGACTGTGTGCAGTAACTTAGAACAGAAAGAACTATTTAAAGTAAAAAACTCATATATGGAAAAGACTTTGTTCAGGAGCTAGAAATACATGCATGACAAGCTATTGATCACCTTCAAGGACACATATATGGTAAAAGACACCTTGTCCAAAAATACTAATCTGCTGACAACAAAGAGCAATTTATTTTGAAAAGAAAAAATCTACAACATAATCTTTGAATACTCCAGAAATGGGGCTTTTCAATAGTTGATCAAAAAAGACTGTATATATAGCATGTGTTAAAAGTATGAATTATCAAAGTCTTAAAGATTTAAAAGAGAGTAAATGGACTTTGTTGTTAGGATTAAACTCTTCCCCGAAAGGTAGCTGGTGGTCCCTGTACAAAAAGCCCACTGAGAATAAAGTTGGAGATCTTCAGTGTAGAATTGTACATGGGATTTTAGCTGCAAACAGACACATTGCACGACTGAATCCTTTAGTTGGGGAGGGATGTCCTTTTTGCAATATATCTGAAACTGTGGTTCATGTTTTTATGGAGTGTCATCGTCTAAAAAACTTGATGCAGTTGGTGAAAGATTGGAGTCTGAAATTAACCGGGTTTGTTTAATTTTCCAATGTTCATTTATGGACCAAAATATTCAAAATAGACCAAAAGTCAAAGGAAGTGGTTGTACTGATCCTGTTTTATTGTCAAAATGTTTTGTAAAAAGAGGTTGACAGTGGAATATGCTTTTTATAGTCTTACACATAATGTTCAGTCTTTTTTTTTATCTGTGGGATTTTAATAACTTTTTGTGTGAATCTGATGGGAATGGAAGTTTTATTGTAAATGTTTTTTTAAAGTTTTTTTCTTCTCCAAATTATTTGTTTAAGAAAAAAAAAAGAAGGAAGAAAGAAAGAAAGAAAGAAAGAAAGCTGTGATTGTTTTACAGAGATATTAACAGATCCCAAATATTTTTGATTTAATAAAAGAAATATAAAAGTCAAAGTCTCTCTCTCTCTCTCTCTCGCTCTCCTGTGTGCGCGTGCACCATAGCACACACACACTTTGTGAACATTGTTGTTGCAATGTGAGATAAATCACTTATAGTATAATTATTTCATTACATATATAGTTATTTATAAATATCTAATGCATATACATAGACAACATCAAGATAATAAAAAGTAAACTTAATGAAAATATAAATTATGCTCATTTACTTACTGCTTCTCTTCTGTTGCCACCAAACTCCTCTTTGTTTTTGAACAGGTAAGGCTGCCTATTACAAACAGTATTAAAATCACAGTTCGTACGGAGTATGCATGACGTCGAAATGCATGACGTCACCGCACCACAATCTGCAGCGAGGAGTACTTGGGGTCATACAGCAACACAGAATGGTGTAGGATCAGAACGAGTCAGACAAAGTTAAGATTCGATCCGAACATTGAAACATGAGGAGCCGAAATTCCAGAGAGGATCCCAAGGCTGCAACAGGATGTTCGTCATAAATCAGATTCCTAGCTCCAGCCCTCTGAAGAAAGCAAACCAACAAGCCTCTTTCACCGAACAGCTTGCAACATTCAAACAAAAGAACACTTATTGATAATTCCAATTCAGGAAGGAGACTATCAAATTTGGGGCAAGTACTCAGGATTGATGGTCAAAGATATGGCTGTCACTTGTAAATCTGTGATCGAAATCACGAGCTAGAGACTTCATTGGGTGGGTCACCCCAGCTCTCCACATAGAAGACAAAGACGGAGACTGAAATTCCTTAAGAGACCTTTTAACCTCTCTAGTCTTCACAGAACATGTCCTTATGTTCACAGAACGGTACAGAAACTGCCTTTTCACATATAGATGCACCAAAATCATCTTAAAAGGACTTATGAGACTTATCATGTTAATGCATAACCCCATATCATGTATGTAACCCACACGATTAACTATCATGTTTTAATCACATATGATGTATGTCTTTTAATATGTCTAATAACTAGGGAATAGTTTAAGAGTTAATATTCATGTTTGGTATGTATGAGTTTGAAAAATCATGCTTTAAACGTTTCTTCCAACTGTTTCTTTGTCAAATGTATCATATTCTTGGTATAGAAATCCTGTCCAAAATTGTACTCTGTAAGACCGGGAAAATTCGGATCATGTGACTGATACAGGATTTATGATGGGGAAGAAACAGAGCAACACCCCTAGGCTAAGATCATTTTCTAATTGGTCAAGACGTCCAGATAGGATGGTCTAGAAGCCGAGTTTAAATACTCAGGACACCATCAAACTCCCTCTTCCTCTGCTACTCAGATCTCTTCTCTTTTGCCACCGCGTTTTGACGCTGCTCTTTGAGCGTGCTCTGGCCTACGTGCCAGCTGCTACCACAATGAGAAGAAAAACCACCTAGTCTCGTTACATTCTTTTATTCTTTTACTTTAATTTCTTGTCTTTCCGTGAGAGTTTTGTTAAGTTTGCCGCAAAGTCCAGCTTCGACTGCACCCGCCCCAAACTTCAACCAGACCTACTCCGCATCAAGAGCCAACGCCCAAGACTTTACTACGAAAGACCACTGAACTCAGCCAATCAACAACCTCGGGAAACCCATTTCTCCAAAGACGACAAGGAAACAAGGGAATCCCTTAAGGCAACATAAGCAAGTACAACCTCCAGACTTTTGCTGAGTCGGTGCAGTTTAATATAAATTTTAGCCTCATTGAGAAACTCAATGCGAGGGTTAAATAAGTGATTGATGGTTCAGGTCTATGCAATTGCACATATTGCTGTAAACTTGGTATTTCACATTTTCATTCTTTAAACTCATCCTTTCCTCACTTTCTCTCTTTCTGCAATGTGTGAATGTGTGAATGCGTGTGTTCATGTGTTAGATTAGATTAGTTTACATGTCTTAGGTTTATATAAATAAAGTCTTATTTATATTGAAAAGAGAAGTATCTTGTGTTTTGTGCTTACAAGTTAATGTCTTAATCTGCCGATCTTGTTACTGTGCTTATTAATAGTGTTTTCACTATATTTTGGATTTTAATATCCAATGCAGAGTTGATGTTATACGGCTCATTCACTGAATCGCAGGCCGACTCATAGATCAGCCGTGAAACAGTGATTCTGTTCAAATTCCCTATAAAATCATAAATGATTCGCTTTGAGCTAAGTTGACTTGTTTCCCTTATATATTACGTATTTACATTTTTAAAAATGGTGTTTCATTCCTGAATGATTCAGTGTTTCTGAACAAATCAGGTGAGTCAATGATTCAATGACCCATTCATAAACACAATGGTCACTTGCTTTGTTCATAAATGAATCAGCCAGTTTGAAAAAACTGGTTGAATGAATGATTCTTTACAAATACATACACATCTATGGGATGTGCAGGACAAACAAATCTGATCCATGGAGGCCCCACCTCGCAACTTACAGGACTTAAAGGATCTGCTGTTAA
Source organism: Spinibarbus caldwelli (assembly GCA_039654775.1). NCBI lineage: Eukaryota > Metazoa > Chordata > Actinopteri > Cypriniformes > Cyprinidae > Spinibarbus > Spinibarbus caldwelli. The sequence continues at coordinate 16,129,827 of CM077233.1, read as the reverse complement.
TGGTTTGGTTCCAAATACACCAGGACACATTCAGAGGTCATATGGAGTCCATGCCTCAATGCATCAGAGCTATTTTGGCAGCACAAGGGGGTCTACACGATATTAGGCTGGTGGCTTTAATGCTGCATCTGATCAGTGTATACCAATAACTATTATATATGATTATTAGTTTTTGTTAAACAAAAATGTCTGTAATTTAGTTATTTTGTCTTGTCACGTTCATAATTTTTTTTTTTTTTTCAAATTTACTCTGAAAAATAACATTTTGTTTGGCAATAATGTGCAAAATGAAAGTGTTTCAGTGTAAGAGACCAAACTTTGTAAACACCATAACACTTCACTTCACTTCGTGTCCGGGTCCTAAAAACATGCAGAGGTATATTCTGCAATAACAACCAGCTGGATGTACACTATCCCTTATATATACCGTATCATAATATAATTGATTGACAGGTATTAGAACTATGACAGAAACGACTTTGCTACTACCAGTTTCCTCTGGGTGTGCAAACTTGGCAACAAAATGGAAAAATCCAGACAGGAAATAAATAAATAAAATCATGAAACTCATGTTCATTGAATACTGTATAAGTGGCCTTACCACTGAACAATGTTTTGCAAATAAGCAATTTTTATAATATAAAGTAATTTACATGTACAGTGAATTCTCATTTCACATCTAAAAAGGAAATTGTGTGGTCCACTCACAACTGTACCACTTATGCTGACAAATATCCCTATAGATCTCACTTTGCATTAGGGCCTCCATGTATTTTTGCTGGGTCAGGAGCTTACTCACAATGCAGGGCACATATTCTTTGGTATAAAAGTGAGCGCTTCAAACAGACTGTGTCAGTGTAGCTGGCAGATCCACTCAGTCCTCAGGAGCAACTAGCACAACTGTGACCATGGGCAGAGTAAGTTATGCAATCTAAAGTTGCAACAACTCACAAACTGATAATAAATAAATAAATAACTGTTTAATGAGATTTAGTAATGCATAAAGTTATCTTATAAAATTATATAGAAGGCATAAATGGAAAAAAAAGCCTTATTAAAAAGTTTAAATCAATAAAATAATAACTTTGACTTTTCAGGTCATCTTCTACGAGGACAGGAACTTCCAGGGTCGCTCTTATGAGTGCATGAGCGACTGTGCTGACTTTTCCTCCCACATGAGCCGCTGTCACTCTTGCAGAGTGGAGAGTGGATGTTGGATGATGTACGATCGTCCCAATTACATGGGAAATCAGTATTTCTTTAAAAGGGGAGACTATGCTGATTACATGTCTATGTTTGGAATGAGTGAATGCATCAGGTCCTGCCGTATGATCCCTATGGTGAGTTCCTCAAACATTTGCATGTATTTGCAAATGTTACCATAACTTTAATAGTCTATGAGAAAGAGAACACATTTGGGCCTCTTTATATTTCTCAGAAGTTTAGCCTGTTAAACATTAATATAATATAATATAATTCTCTCCCACTACAGCACAGGGGATCCTACAGAATGAGGATCTACGAGAGGGAGAACTTCATGGGTCAGATGTATGAAATGATGGATGACTGTGACAGTATCATGGATCGCTACCACATGTCTCACTGCCAGTCCTGCCATGTGATGGACGGCCACTGGCTCTTCTATGAGCAGCCCCACTACAGAGGCAGGATGTGGTACTTCAGGCCTGGAGAGTACAAGAGCTTCAGCAATATGGGTGGCATGAGATTCATGAGCATGAGGCGTATCATGGAATCCTGTTACTAGTGTTCCAGTGCTTCAATAAAATTTGAAAATTAGTTAGTAACTAAATTAGTTCTTGCCTTTGCTGTTTCCATGAGAGTTATTTTTATACTGGTACCATGGACAGGAAGCACAATCCATAATGCTTCCTGTTATGAGACCATAACAGGAAGCATAATCCATCTTCTCTGACAACAACAGTGATGTATTAGTACTTTTCATACTATTATAACATTAAAAATACAAAATGCATGTGGACTTTAAATAACATGCTTTTTCAGAATATTTTAATTTTCATAAAGAAGATGAAAATTGCTATTTTTTTTTTCATTTCTTTAACATATTTCAGTCTATATTTTCATCAACAAATTTGTTTCACAATTTACCACCAATAAAAATAATGGGTACCACTTTCTATGAAGCCCATATTTATAATACATTATAAGGGTATTCTTAAGGCATTATAATGAATGCATAATGCATTATAAAAAACATTATAATATGTTATATCATCTTATGAATATTCATAAGAACAGATTTAATGTATTATAATATTTACTTATTTGTGGTTATAGCTTTTAAGTGTATGATGATTTATAACACTGTAAACATGTTGCATCCACTTAAGTTACAATGGATTATATTTCTCATAGTTACAATGTATCATAAATCTCATATCTTGCCATCTTTCTTATGCTACTTTACTTAAAGCAATCAAAGACTACTTATAAGTATAGTAATAATAATAATAATAATAATAATAATAATAATAATAATTTTTCTCAAACAGCCATAAGATCAGATATCAGATCTGATGAATGTGTAAAATGACACATTTGCTTTGAACTATTTTTATTGTAATATCAGTTTGATTATTTTGATGGTAACCTTTAGACAGCTGTTGATAAGTAACTCTGCAACTATATGTCAACTAGCAGTAATTGGAGTATTAGTACTATTTCTGCTAAATATATACTAACACTTTATTTTGATGGTTCCCCAACAGACAAACTGACTATAAGTAACTTTACAAGTATGTCAACATTCTCTAATACTCTAATGATACTTAACTGACATGTAGTCAATAGACTGATTATAGTCAATTGACTAAGGGGACCATCAAAATAAAATGTAACCTAACCTATAAACATTGCATTTTTTAGTTGAAATTATTAACTAGCTCACATCAAAATTAATATTAGCCTCACAGGGAACACTCAAATAACACTCCACACCTAACCACTTACAAGATGTAGTACTGTGCAGATGTTAAATAAACAATGTCAAGATATATAGTCCATTATAAATGTTAAAGTAGATTTAATATGGTGTTCATTGTGGGTTATAAATAATCATAATCTTAAAAGTTATAACCACAAATGCGTAAGCATTATAATGTATTATTGTTGTTATGATTATTTATAAGATGATATAACATTTTATAAGGTTTTTATAATGCATTATGCATTCATTATAATGCTTAAGAATACCCTTATAATGTATTATAAATATGGGCTTCATTGAAATAATTCATAGTTACTTTCTATTATTTACAAATTATGTTTTTTTTAAAATACAGATACTACAAATACTTTATTCATTTAATAAAATAACATTCTGTCCAATAAAATTAAGTATGGATATTTTAAAATAAAATAATACGTATGTACTGTATGTAGAGTGAATATCATACCACTACAATAGCCACAATGAGGTTTCAAATGAGCGGAGGGTCTCATTGCTTCTTCCAGAATCATTCAGTTAAAAAAAAAATGACATATATATTTGTCACACTTCTCGGGGGAGCAAGGAGTGAGGAGACGAGGAGTACTTCAAAAACAGTCTTTAATAATCCAAACATGTAATAGACACAGGAACACCTGGAAAGATGTACAAATGACATTTAAGGACCGACAAGCATGAACTGAATGGACTGGGGCTTATAAGGACAGGACAATCAGGGGAGGAAGACGGGACTCACCTGGAAACCAATTAACAATTAAGTCCTGACATAACGCCCCCTCCCGGAAGGTGCGCCCTTGCACCGTAGTAACATCCAAAGGGGAGGGGCGGGTGGGAACTAAGGAGGAGGCTCAGGCGGAGGACGAACCCCCGAGAGGAGGCCGGCTGACAGAGACCAGGGAGGCGACGAAGGAGGGAGGAGCCAGGGAAGAGACAGGAGGGATCCGGAGCAGGAGGAGTCCAGCAGGACCCAGACCACAGCCATGATGTCGACCCATGGAGGAGCCGACGGAGGGAGGAGCCATGGAGGAGGAATGGCGACCAACGGTGGCGGAGCAGGTGGTGGAAGAGCCCGAGGCGGAGACGGAGAGCCAACGAGCCAGGGGGATGCTGAGGATCCGGAGGGCCAGGGTGGAGCCGAGGGCTCTGGCGACCGAGGTGGAGACGGAGCTCCGGAGATCCGCGGCGAAGCCGGAGCGACTGAGGACCAAGGTGGAGCTGGCGGGAGGAAGGAACCTAATGGAGCCGGTGGGACGGAGCGACGAGGTGCAGCCATAGGAGCGGAGTCCTGAGGCGATGGCGGGTCGATGCCTGACCAAGGCGGAGCCGGAGGGACGAGGGAGCCCGGTGGATCTGGTGGATCGATGGATGACGGTGGAGGCGAGGGAGCTAGGAGCCGAGTTGGAGCCGCTGGGTCCACGGACCGAGGCGGAGTCCGGGCCTCGGAGTCTGGAGGTGGAGGTGAGGGGTTCTCCAGCCACGGCGATGGAGGATGGCAGACCCGCGGAGCTCGCACCGCATTGATGGAGGGCTGAGGGCGAGCAGAGGGGCTGCCAGACGACAGCGGTGGAGGAGGCAGAAGCGGGTGGGAGGGTGGGCATTTACGAGGAGCGGGCACTGGAGTGCACTTCCGAGGAGCAGGCACTGGAGGGCACTCTGGAAGCGCGGGCTCTGGAGGACGCTTTCGGGGAGCGGGCACTGGAGGGCGCTCTGGAGGAGCGGAGCTGGACGGGACCAGCGGAGACGAAGGAGGACTGGACGGGACCAGCCAGGACGAAGGAGAGAAGAGAGGGGGAAAATCGACCTCCAGATCCGCTTCCCAATCGATTAGATCCCCCTCCATGTCCAGCAGTCCCAGATGTGTAATCAGCTCACCCTCAGCCATGGTGCAGGGGGCAGAGCTCCACTCCGCGCTCACACCGTCCACGGCTGGCTCCCTCGTGGTGGGCACTGTCGCCGGCTCTCGCACCTGATCTGACGTGTTGGGCTCAACTTCCGGGGCGATCTTCCGCTCAGTCGCTCGGCTTTGCGCTGGCTCGCAGATCGCGGCGGGAATTGGCTCTCTGTCATCGGTGTGCCGCACCGCGGGGAGTTGGTGGGCTGGGTTCTGGGTATGGAGTGGATCTGGCGAGATCATCCACGGGGCAGATGGTGAGTGGCGATCCATTTCTCGCCAGAGTCCACTCCACGAAGGCGGCAAATTCCTCTCGAGGACCATCTTCGGACGACATCGCTCTGCTCGCGGTGTTCAGGCTTGCGTCATAGAATGAACAGAGCGCGTCGTCCGGGTAGCTGGTTACGTTAGCTAGTAACAAGAACAGTCTTGTTTGGTCCTCGAGAGATCTGTCCCCCTGCTCCAGCAGGAGGAGGAGGAATTCGGGCCGGACGAGGGGATCCATAGACACACAACGGAAACAAAAAAACACAGAGAAAACGGTAAACAAAACGGAGGGTAAAACACGGAAGTCACTGTTTCGGTCGGTCCTTCTGTCACACTTCTCGGGGGAGCAAGGAGCGAGGAGATGAGGAGTACTTCTAAAACAGTCTTTAATAATCCAAACACGTAATAGACACAGGAACACCTGGAAAGACGTACAAATGACGTTTAAGGACCGACAAACATGAACTGAATGGACTGGGGCTTATAAGGACAGGACAATCAGGGGAGGAAGACGAAACACACCTGTAAACCAACTAACAATTAACACGAGGGAGAAACACACACAGACAGGTCCATAGTCCTGACAATATTATGGCATCATATTTGGATAATGATTATTTTTAGTGCAACCAGGGATTGTAGGTGGGGGGAGTGAATAACCAGCACTCTCTCCACCCTCAATACCACGACTGAGGTGAGACCCTTGAGCAAGGCACCGAACCCCCAACTGCTCCCCGGGCGCCGTAGTATAAATGGCTGCCCACTGCTCTGGGTGTGTGTTCACGGTGTGTGTGTGTTTGTTCACTACTCACTGCTGTGTGTGTGCACTTGGATGGGTTAAATGCAGAGCACAAATTCCGAGTATGGGTTACCATACTTGGCCACACGTCACGTCCTTTTCCTTTAAGACAAATATTCTCCCTTTGCTGACTATATGAAACATCCAGTGAATTCTATCCCAATAATTTTATTATTTTAAATACCTGACTAAAATCTATTAAGTTTCTAGCTATCTAGATGTTTGTAATTGGATTTACTGGAGGGGGGAAAAAAAAACTGGTTACAGCTTGAGTCCCTTTGTACACAGATGGCCCTATGGTTAATCCCTGAACGATCTTTGTGTTTGATGATATGTTGTATTTGAACACACCACTATAGAGAAATGCTCCACACCTGAATTCAAGTCTAATTCATTTTCACAAAGCCCAGCAGCAGAATACGGTTGTCAGACCTGTATTTGAGTCCTTGATCCACCTTATTTTTCACTGCAGAAGCAAGCTATTTCCTGAGAAGTGTGAGACTAGCTATAGGTAAATAACAAGAAGAAAATGCAGTGAACAGTCAAACTATTTGCGCTATAATCCAGAGTGTTTATGATAATAAAACACCATATACCAATTTGAAAAATCAAGTAACAATGGGCTGTTAAAATAACTGGAAGTGGCTGATATCAGAAGCCTTGCATATTAATGGTAAAAATGTTCATACCCGCTCTTACATTAAAAATAAAAGAGTGGCCACACTACACTTGCTATGTCACAGCGTGACCTCTTAGTGGAATTATAAGAACACAAACTTTAAGCCATGCTATGTAAACAGAGCTGCACTAAAAAACATTGGGGGGACACAGTTATAATCTGTGTCATCTGAAGGAATTTCAGGTTTCTCTGGATGTCTGGAGCACACTAGCATAACCTTGCACCAGATTCAGATTCCCAAAAGGGAGAAGAAAGACCTCAATATCATTTTCTTTGATCTGGCCAATGCATTTGGTTCTGTTCCCTGTAGCATCCTCTGGGCTGCTTTTGATTTCTTCAAAATACCAGAGTGCATTACAAACTTGGTAAAAGCCAATATTCAAGACCTGCGGTTCAACTTTATTCAACCAGATTTCACCACCACGTGGCAGCATCTTGAGGTGGGCATAATGCCACTAGCATTTATCATGGAGATGGATGTTATTATTAAGGTATCTAAGTGGGTGGTTAGCAGCAAGCAACCAAAATCCGGAGTCCATTTAACACCAGTAAAGGCCTATATGGATGACATAACAACCCTAACCACAACAGCATCATGTACCAGCTACCTAGTAAGAAAAATCTAAGAGAACACTGAATGGGGCAGGATGAAGATCAGTCCATCCAAGTAAAGAAGCATCTCTATTCTCAAAGGAAAGCTGTCTGACCAAACGTTCCTAATTGACAATGACCCCATACCAACAATACTGGAAAAGCCTAACAAAATCCTTGGAAAATGCTAGGAAGAGCCTAGAGAACAAGAAAATAAGTTGGAGGGAACTGTGGGAGATGGAGGATATGTAGAATCAGCTTCCTGCATCAGGGAGACTATAAAGTCCTGCCCTCACCCAAAAACCTCCAGCAGTGGTTGGGGGAAGACCCATCATGTCCCCTATGTTCATCATAAATAAAAGGAAGTGTTATTATAATTTCCTGCTTCTTTCAGACACATCCTTACCAGCTGCAAGGTAAGCCTGCCTTGAGGAGGTACACACTGAGACACAACCAAGTGCTAAAATGCCTGGCTGCAGTGACTGAGGTAAAAAGAATAGTCACCTACGCCATGCTTTTCAGGGTTGGGTTGCACCAGCCATTCGTAAGTTCTTACTTAAATTAGAACGTTAAATCCACATTAGAGGCTTAGTAACTACTAGCTAGTTTGTAACTAAATCTATACAGTATTCGGTTGCACCAGCTGTTCGTAAGGCAGGACGTAGCTAGTAGTTCGTAAGCTCTCCGTAAAGTAATGCGTAGTCGCATAATATGACGTTTACCCTAAATCATCCAATAGAAACCTTCAAATACGCGAGCAAAACTTGTTTAAATGCTATGAATGTTAATTTATTCTTCATTCTAACTTCTTTTGCCTCACGTATACTAATGGTAAAAACAAGTTTCCATTAAAAACGATACATTAATAACATTAGTCAACATGTAAGCTATTTTTATATGTAAATAACATTCAGAAACTGTATTTGAAATAAATAAGGATCAGTAAATACTGAAAGAAAGATAAGAAAACATAAGAAATGCCATTTATTTATTATTTCATGTGACGTGCAAACAAGGATGGTGCGCTGTAGATGGGGTGTTGAAGATGCGCTAAAAAAGAAACAAAGTACGTTTATTCACATATTGTTCTCCCTCTCTTAATATGTACGTGAGTGTAAATGTCAGCAGCATCATATATGCCTAAAGGATTGAAGGTTGTCGGGTAAAAGAAGAGCATTTTGATGCAGTTCACTCTGTCTGCTATTTTATTCCAACCTTTACCCCTGACCAGACGCTTCCGTAAATAGTTTATACGTAGAGTTACACTTCAACTAAGTGTAATGGTTCAACGCAAAAATATTTAGTAGTGCGTAAGTTGTAACTTAGTGCCCATTTACGTCAAAACTAGGCTAAGTTGTAACTTACGTACAGCTGGTGCAACCGGCCCCATAACACCAAGTATCACCCAGGAAGTGCTATTCACCTGAGAAGGGCAGAAAGTATAGGGAAAGCTTCCTTCATCGACCAGGGCTGTACATCTCAAAGGAGCCTGGTACTGGAAAATGTTGGCTGATGTGGGTCAGCAACTCATATTCCTGCACAAAATTGTCAGTATTACCCAAAGACTAGACCTGGTATTGTGGTCCAGGACCCTACACACTGTGTATTTTTTTAATTGACAGAAACCTGGGAGGATGCTATTAAGGAAGCAAATGAGAGGAAGAGGTTTCTGTATGCAGAGATGGCAGTGGACCCTCAACAAAAGGGACAGAAAACATTGGTCCATCTGGTGGAGATATGTGACATGCAGCTTGACCTACAGTGCTACATTGTTCCATTTTGGATGCATGTACGTTGAAATCAAATTTTTGATTTGGCCACCTCTATGTATAGAACACTATATAATGTAAATCAAGTAAATTATTTTACATAAATAAACAAGAAAAGGTATAGTACTCAAGGTCATTACACTTGTGGAATAAATGGAGATGTTCACGAATCATTAAAAAAGCTTTAGTAGCTTTTGACTTTAGATTTTATTAGACTGCACATTTGATATCATGGAATATTTGGCTATATCTCGCTATATATTTGGCTATAAGCACAGACTAGGGGACAAGAAAGAGAGTTGGCAGCTACATATCTACAGTATATGGATAGATTCTTCATTACTATATAAACACAAAGCCTTACAAACCCATATACACTGATCAGCCACAACACTAAAGAGGTGGTTGACTGTTTTTTTTTTTTTTTTCTAGGCTTGATTGTGTTTAGGGGTGCAGTTTAACACGTGTTAATGCTTAGCTTAAAAAAAAAAAAACGCATTATTTTTCAAATAATTTACATTTATTCTAAACCACTCTGTCCCTTCTCCAAATAAACGCTCTGATGATTTTCTGTTTTTATGAAGCCCTTCCCTCACAAATACGCAATGGGCTCAGATTGGTTAGTGGCCCAGTGTGTTGTGATTCGCTAAATCACCAAGTGCACGTGCAGAAATGTCACACCCCTCACCTCAGAATGCGCTCTGGTGTTGTATTGTAAACGGTGACATCATCAATATTGCTTATCAATTTGAGCCCGAATGAGACCCAGAGAATATTAGTGAAGAGGATCGAGCAGAACCTGTGCAAGCACGGCCCTTACAGGACATTTCAGAATGGTATGTTTCTTTGTTTGTTGTTGTCTCATACTTTTAGACACACTGTTATTTGTAAATACTAGGGCTTATATTAGCTTTTAATATAATTTTTAATATCCTGATTAAAGCTGTAAAACAGCAGAATACATGATTGCGTTGTAGCTTTTTTGTAAGAGTAAGAAGTGTTTGCCAGCAAGTATTGCTCACTACCACGGCAACCGCTTGCATGTCCATGTTTAACGCTTCTCGTAACTATGTGAAAAATATCTGTCTGTCTATACACATATAGTGTATTACTGGAACACAGTTCATTGAAGGAGCTGACAAGCTGATGATCTGAATGAGAGAGAGAGAGTTGCAAAACAGGGAGAAACAAGGAACTGCTTTAGAGCATTGATTTTGGAACTTGTGAATCCATTAGAATCATTAGAAGTCAGAATCACGATTCATATATGAACAGATTTTTTTTTGTGCACCCCTAGTTTTGACGGCATGGCAACAACTTTTCCTCTTCTCTAAAGCAGCGGAACATAGCCCCACCCCCTTTTATCAGGGTTTGTGACATCACAAACCCAGGAAGTAGCTATTTGTAGCCCCTGCGAGCCATTTTTGTAGGTATTAAACTGCCATAAATTTAAAAGACTATGGGCCCTATCATACACCCGGCGCAAGTGTTTTTGCTAGTTTCAGCCTGACGCAGTTCTGATTTTCCTGTCCTGCGCCGCGTTGTTTAAATAGCAAATGCATTTGCACCCATTTGTGTGCCCATGGGCGTGCTGGTCAGAGGTGTGTTCAGGTGCATTGTTGGCACGTTGCTATTTTGAGGAACTGAAAATTTCCTCTGAGTATTTCAAACCTGGTTTAAAGTCTAAAGTCAATTGCGCAATATATATATATTTTTTTATTCTTTATTCTTATTCTTTATTTAAAGAGCATGTTAGACAATGCGCCTCTGGGCGGGTCCACAATCACTTTGCTTATTACACACGGACGCACAGCAGCACACAAACATGCCAAATATTAAAAAATTAAAGGAATTACAGTGTAAAAGAATATTATTGTGCAGGCTACATAAATATAAAAATGTCATACATGTCATAATGGATAGTCATTGCGTGTATCAGAATTAGCCTACCTATTTGCTCGCGCATGAGCAGATCCGTTTGCTCTCTGGAGATGCGTTCAGTCTGTGCGCCTTAAAATTACGCTGTTTAAATAGCGAATCAGCTATGGTGCGAACGCAACTCGCTCTTAAAGGGAATGGGAGATGAGACTCTGATTGGTTTATTGCACGTTATGCCCAAAAACACACCCATTACTCATTAAGAGAATAGGGACAACCCTTTTAGACCACGTGCCAGGAGCACCAAACGTTTTTCCCGTCGTTATACTAGCAAAAGTGGATTCGGTAACGTCCTAAGTGCACCTGTGCCGTGCGCTTTAGACCATGCACTTAGATCGTTACAATAGGGCCCAATATCTCCATTTGCATTGAACTTTCAGCGTCGTAACTTTGCAGATATTGTTTATGCTCAAACAGCAACATTACACTCTAATTAAAGTTAAAAAAGTGAAATCACAATCAGCCACTCCTTTAAAATCACCTGCCTAATATTGTGTAGGTCCCCCTTGTGCTGCAAAAACAGGTCTGATGTGTCGAGGCATGGACTTCTGAACATATTCTGGTATCTGGAACAGAGCCAATAGCAGCAGATCTCTTTAAGGGCACCAATTATGCCCCTTTTACAAAATGTAATATTGGTCTTGGGTGTCCCCAGAATATGTCTGTGAAGTTTCAGCACAAAATACCCCACAGATAATTTATTATAACGTGGAAAATGTGATTTTGGGGTGTGTCTAAAAAAGAGCTATTTTGGTATTTAGCATTTTAAAGGCAAATGAGCTGCATATTCCCACCCCGTCTCCAGAAGAGGGTGTACCATATTTATCTCTGCTTTGCATCCCTAAAGCAATAAACATTCTGAAAAAAGGAAGCCAAGCTGAAACTGTACAGACAAAAAGGGGCATAATAGGTGCCCTTTAACTCTTTCTCCACCAACATTTAAAAAAAAAAAAGTTGCCAGACACCGCCAGTATTTTGGATGATTTTTTAAACAATTTTCATGGCCCCCAGAATATTTTGTTGTGTGAATATATGAACATGCAGAATGTCAAAAGAAAGAACAGAGCCTCTGCTTTTAAACAACAACAACAAAAAATATCCATCATGCATTCTGTTCATAACACCTGAATATTGGTAATTTTAATAAAAAAAGCAACATTTTGAACAGACAACGGAAATATCACATTTTTGTCAAAAACTACATCCAGATCAGATTCAGATAGATGATCAAAACATAGATGGGGTTGATCACTTCTATTAACACCCCCCAAAGCTTGCATGGTCCTATAACACTTCCTGGATTGTCATTTCATTCTGTATCATTATGCAGTTTTCATTTTTATAATGATTTAATTTTGATGATCGTGTTATTTTACATGCATCTGCATACACATGTATCGCTTGTTTCTTCTTCACCTTTTTTGTTCTAGACATTCAATACTCTTTCGGAGGAGCATAATAGTGCCTTCTGCTGTACACCAGTGAAAACTCGCAAAGCCGGAAAATTCTGCAAATGGCGGAGAAGTGTTGTCTCATAAATGATGGAAAATTCCACCAATGGCAGGGAAATTTAACATCCACATGAATGCCAGGACACAAGGTTTCCCAGCAGAACATTGCTCAGAGTATAACACCATCTCCACATGAGCTATGGGAGCCCACGACCAGGAAGCTGGATCACCGTTTTTTGTTTTTTTTTCCTTGCACTAGTTTTGGTAGGTACTAATTACTGCATAGCGGGACCACCTACAAGGTTTGTAGTTTTGGAGATGCTCTGACTCCGTCGTCTAACAATTACTATTTGGCCCTTGTCAAAGTCACTGCTTTCTAACAAGTGAAATTCAAGAACTGAATGTTCTCTTGCTGCCTAATATATGCCACCCTTTGACAGGTGCCATTCTAACGATATATTGTTTTTCATTTCACTTGTCAGGTGGCTCCAATGTTGTTGTTAATTAGTGTAAACTGTAATGATGCAAAATCCCTAACAGTAACGTAACAACCATCTGAACGTAACGTAACAACCCTACCTAAATAAATTGCAAACATGCCAAAAACAAATCTTTATATATATATATATATACAGTTTCAGTCCGGATTGTACAAGATGTGTTCCAAGGGATGTTTCTGCATTTATATCATTTCACTTGTCTGTTCTGTGCTCAGTTTAGAGTACATGAGGACTGCAGAGTGAAAGCAGACAACAGTTATGTAATTTTGCCTTAAAGGTTTTACTTCACTAGTGAATAGAGCAGAAAATAGACTAGAGGTGGAAAATCCTGCATACAGTACATACATAATGTACAGCATGTGATAATCAGATAAAATTCTTACTGGAAAATTAATGTTAAAAAGTTAACACGCATTTGACATTCACATCTGAACCTACAACATTTGTACAAAAATTGTAGTACATTATACCCACAAAGGTAGGGTCAAAGGTATTCAAAGAACAACTGAACAAAGAACAAAAAAAAAAAAAAAAAAAAAAAAAAAGAACAGGAAAATTACAAAAGCATGTATGTTGGTCCTATGATGGTTTCTATGCCAACTTGCACAGTCAGGAATTGACTAACAATAGAGGCCCTGTAGTCTTTAGTCTTGGTCTAGTATAAAAGCACAGGTGACAGCAGTCAGTCAACAAGCAGAATCAGCTTAAGCTTCTCCTTTGTGGAACTACTGAGGATCAGTCAGTGCAACCATGATGGGCAAGGTAAATTTCATTCCAACAACAATTTAGTATTAAATTTAATTAAAATAACTTTAATTTCATAGATATAACTACAAAAAATTAAAAGAAAAACTCTGTTTTTTCAGGTCATCTTCTACGAGGACAGGAACTTCCAGGGTCGCTCTTGGGAGTGCATGAGCGACTGTGCTGATTTTTCCTCCCACATGAGCCGTTGTCACTCTTGCAGAGTGGAGAGTGGATGCTGGATGATGTACGATCATCCCAACTACATGGGAAATCAGTATTTCTTCAGGAGGGGAGACTATGCTGATTATATGTCTATGTTTGGAATGAGCAACTGCATCAGGTCCTGCCGTATGATCCCTATGGTGAGCTCAATTTGAGCTTGTAAGATAACATATAATCATAAATAGATTTATCTTTTATTTAATTTTTTAATTTATTTTTTAATTTTGCCTGATAAATTTAAACTAAAATGACTTCTCTTCCACTACAGCACAGGGGATCCTACAGAATGAGGATCTACGAGAGGGAGAACTTCATGGGTCAGATGCACGAGATGATGGATGACTGTGACAGCATCATGGACCGTTACCGCATGTCTCACTGCCAGTCCTGCCATGTGATGGACGGCCACTGGCTCTTCTATGAGCAGCCCCACTACAGAGGCAGGATGTGGTACTTCAGGCCTGGAGAGTACAGGAGCTTCAGCAATATGGGTGGCATGAGATTCATGAGCATGAGACGCATCATGGACTCCTGGTACTAGGGTTCCAAAGTTTCAATAAAATAATTTGTAACTAAACATTGTGTTTTGGAAATTAATACCACCTATATTTGCCTGATTAATGAACACAAAAATACATCCGAGCTTAACACACTCACAAATAAATACAAAAATAAAATAAAATAAAATAAAGCTGAAAACAATTGATTTTTCAAGACCTGTTTAGGATGATAACATTTATAAAAATCTCAAACATTAAAATATCAGCTAGTTTTAAAATCACTATATCAGCTGTACAACATTAAGTCCACAGCCAGAGACCATAAATGTCTTCAAAACTATGTTTCAAAAACCACCAGGATATTGCAACCTTGAGCAGGGCACTTAAGCCTCTTAAACCCCATATTACAGCAGAGACGGGGCTGTCAAGTAAAGCAGGACTAAGAAGTAGAGTTCAAGAAAGTAATTTTAATAATTACAAAGGGAGAATAGAACAACCACATTGGCACAAAACAATATAATTCCAAAGGGAGAATAGAACAACTACACTGGCACAAAACAATAGCAGACAAAGGAACAGAGGAGAACACAATCAGGGAGAAATAGAACAGGTGTGGAGCTAACTAACAACCAAGGAAAAACTAGTGGAGGGAACACTAGAACAAAGGAAACAGAGTTAATATACACGTGACAGAGACATTTTATTTATGAAGAATTTTATTTATTAAGCATACCAAAACTTTATTTAATAATTTGGTAAGTTGGCTTAATTGTTTTATGGCTATTTGCTTGATTTTCACATAACACCAGATATCTAATTTTCTCTTCGGACAAACAGAATCATCTTTCATTCTCAAAAAATATTTCCCTTTAGGCCCTCATTATAAAGACAAAATACTTGTTGATTCAGAGTTTTGTAAAGCAATGAACACAGCTGTACTGTTGAATTTTTACAGTACTGGCCAATGTTATTCAGTCAACACATCAACATTTAAGATACTATGAGAGAGTTTTTACTCCCAATTAGACAAATCAATCAACATCAATTTCAATTCAATACAGGATATTTTAGCCAGCTCGCTAGCCATTACTTTATTTTAAAAAAGTAAATGCTTGCCAATTGTCAGTGCACAAATTGATGAATGCATTCCTGATTAATGCAATACAATATACATTCAATCAATGTTAGTAACCGGTAGGACCTGCACTTCCCACTTATGCTCTCCTTACTATCTCTTTGCTATCAAATAACAATTCAAAAAGGTAAAGTTTGAGCAAATTGTGCAACATATACACATAAAAATGCACCATGATGTCATTGTTTACTCAAGCTCATGTTTTCTAATATCTCACCTTTTTTCTTTTTTCTGTGGCACACAAAATTTTATGTGAGTTATGTGAGTCTCCTGGCTGCTCTTTTTCTGTACTATGAAAATGAATGGGATCTGGGGCTGTCAAGTTCTTAAAATATAAAATGCTATAAAAATATCATAAAGTATTCGCCGTTAACACTTTATTTTAAGGTGTCCTTGTTACACGTTACATGTACTTACTATTATAATAACAATTAATTATGCATTATTACATGCAAGTAGCCAAACCCTAATCCTGACCCTAACCATATCAAGTACATGTAGTTAATTAATATTACTCAGCACTTAACTGTATAATTACACTGTAACAAGGAAACCTTAAAATATAGTGTAACCAAGTATTCCAGATTTCATGCATTATGTTCCAAACTGCTATGAATCCTTAACATAGCTTCCAAATTTCATACATGTAAAAAACAATTAAGTATGTGGTTTCCAAATAAATCTTTTTGTTCATTTTTATCTTTACTTGCTGTCAAACTTATTCCAACCACAATCTTGTCAGGGGACAGTTTTCTTATCTTGACGGAACCCACATAGAAATAGAGGTTAAGGTTATTTTAGGGCAGGGGTGTCTAAACTACGGCCCGTGGGCCAAATGCAGCCTGTGGATGATTTTCAAACGGCCCACAGCTTGTCTATTAAAATATATTATATGTGGCCCGCCAAGCATAATTTACAAAATATGCAGTTTCACAATGTCAACACAAGGTGACGGCACTAAGTTTTAGACCAGATGTAGCTATAAAATGCGAGTGATAATTTGATAACACATATCTGGCACTGCCATTTCTTTAGCACACAAGAATTCCTAAACACCCACCACAGCAGCACAACAGCGCTACTTTTTGCAAAATGCACTGCACGGATCATTATTAGCTCTGCCTAAAGACAGCGTAGAACAAATGCGTTTACTCGCTGACTGATCTCGATCACAAGACTGCTAAACAGCGCTGTGAGAAGCGTTTGCGTTTGGAGCAGAGGTTTCCGATACAAACCACAGATGTCATGGTGATTTAAACTAGTTTAAAGGCAGATGAAACAGTGCTGCCATTCTCAACAACACTGACGCGGAAAACAGGAGAAACATAGTGCAACAACAATGTAGTTAGAATACATTTCAATCCACAAATCACCAACATTTACAATGGATTTACTGTAGTAACAATAACAGTGTGGTATTGTGGCAGAAATGTGGGATATTCATATACCGAATTTTATAATATAATTAATGTAGACATATAGGTCAATTGAAAGTAATGTAAAGGGAGTAATGAAATATAGGTCAAATTACAGATATTTTTTGTTAAAATCAGTTCTGTGCTTTTTTATTTATACAAAATAAGCGTGTTAGACAAAATACCATAAAGCCATTCTATATATTATAATCATTAAAATTTTAAAAACAAGGTTGTCAGTATTTACAGATTTTTACATCCTCAACAAAATTGAAGACTACTGCTACTGTCAACTCAAGCTACTTGTATATAAAAAAGACACCAGATGAGTTTAGTACAAAAAGACTTCCGCGCGCGTACTTCCGTCAACGTGTAATTTTAACTCTTAATAACTGTCAATAACTTAAGAACTGTTATAATATCAGAGGTGAAAACTAAATTATTGAACTAATATTCATTTTAATGGTATCCCATGGCCAAAAAAAAGAAAGAAAGAAAGAAAGAAAGAAAGAAAGAAAGAAAGAAAAAAGAGAAAAAATAAACAAGAATGTGGCAGCAGCTAAAAATTAAGTATAGAAACACAATTCAATCAAGGTAAAGCTTTAAGCATGAAAGGTTCATGGGTGTGGGCTAAATGACTTTACAAACATTTGACATTAAATATTATTCAGTGTCTATTTCAATGCGCTGCAGCTTTTTCCACATAGTCTAAAACACTCTTTACACATAGGCTAATTATATATTCTTTAATCCAAGCAGTTACATTTCTTAATTAGAGTAATGAAATTAACTACTGACTTGTACTCAGCAGACAGCAAGAAGGCAGAGGCTCGCAAAATGGAAGGAGAACCTGCACCAGCACCACTGACAGATGAAGAGGAGATGGTCAAGTATTGGAAGAATTTTAAAATCCAAAAGAAAAAATAGGAACTGTTGCTTTTGTATTTGTAGGGAATAAAGGTGTAAATTGTGAATAATTTGTGTTTATTTAACAGCTGTAGTGGTGGTTACGGCATATCTCGTACTACCCTTGCATCTGACATCCTTCCATTCCATGCAGTAGGCTAATCTGATTCATTTTCAGAAGATGCGATGGTGGGAATATGTGTGTCTTCAATGCATCCAACCACACTGGAAATCCTAAAGGAAATTCTAATTATTGGGTTACTTTCAGAGGTTGCAGCAAGATGTTATCAAATGAACGTCATTTATCAGATTAGCCTCATTTAAACCGATTTTTACACCACTGACTTACAGTCCTGTGAAACTCCTCTTTGATGGATTTGTGCCCAGGAAAAAATTCTCAGAATGAGTGTGAGAGGGATGCACACTTTCCTTAAAATCTGCATACAGCGGACTTATGTGCTCTGCATCTCCGAAGTTTTAAAGTGCATTTTTCTTACTTTGCAAATTATCTGCCAATGGGGCAAGAAATTAAAAATATTCTTGTTTCCGTTTGCATTAAGATTATTTTTCTTACCCTATGGCGGACAATTTTACTTGTTTTAAGTAAAATGCACTTAAAAGGAAAATCCCCCAGGAAACAAGACTAAATATATTTTTCATCTATAAAATGCATATTAAGAATTTTTAGATATTTGTACTTGAAATAAGACAAAAATACTCGGTAAGAAAAGCAATTTTGCAGCGTGAATGAATGAATAAGGTTTTTAAACTTCGCTAACACTATAAAAAGGGGGAGGAGACCGAAAGAAACTCCGGGTTTACCAAAGAAAACCTGCTCCCGACCAGGGGTGCGTTTCCCAAAAGCATCGTTAGCTAACTATGGTCGTTAGTTCCATTGAACTCTATTGGTAACGACGGAACTTGCAACCATAGTTGTTTTTGGGAAACGCACCCCAGGTTAGGTTCACAGAGTAAGTTACCACGGTAACTGACTCTGAGTATAAGTTACCTCTCTTTCAGAAACGGGCTTGACTTACCCTGCTTTCTCGGGTTTGACAAACCTCCCATTTTGAAATGGAAAACCCTGAGTTTCCCTCATTTCAGGGTTTACATACTCAAAGTTTTCACTTAACCTCCTTTCTGAAACGTGCCCCAGGACAACAATCCAAAAAAAATAAAAAAATAAACCAATGTGATCTCATGATAATTCATATGTATTTTACGTAAAATGTGGTTCTATAAAACGTACATTTACTTACATTTTTACAGGCAC
Source organism: Spinibarbus caldwelli (assembly GCA_039654775.1). Taxonomy (NCBI): domain Eukaryota; kingdom Metazoa; phylum Chordata; class Actinopteri; order Cypriniformes; family Cyprinidae; genus Spinibarbus; species Spinibarbus caldwelli. Next base: position 16,110,758 of record CM077233.1, on the reverse strand, counting down.
TAAAACGTACAATACTGACGTATTTTCAGCATCTAAACGTACAAATATCAGCATTTAAACGTACAAAACTGACGTATTACATCTAAAAATGAATCCTTATGAATATTGAAATCGCGGCATTAATTTTATTAGTTGTTTTTAGTTGTCATATCAATTACCTTGTTTTCAATTGCGTTATTCAATTGTTTACTCATTTACTTAATATGAAATGATAACGTTTTGTTTTGTTGTGTGATTTCTTCTGCCAGCTCGTTTCCAATAATAGGTCTACATAATGTTAAACAAGACTTCACTTTAAACCTAAAAATAAATAACATTTGCAATCGTTTAACCTTTACTTGTCATGTAATGTTTACTTTGTTTGCCATGGGCCACAAAAGGCGTTTTCTCCGACATGCTGTGACTGACAATAGAACTATAAAAAACACCAAAAACGCAACATAATTACGAAATGAAACAATTTTATTTGTGCGCTGTAATCCAGATCTTCAGAATCCATACGACTGCGAGGAAGAGACCCAAATGCAAGCCTTTATTCAGCGATCTTCATCTCCATCCCGAGCAGCGAGTCCAGCGACTGTAAACAGCAAAGCCCGCACTGACTGGCGCGCTCGTTACGAATTCAAATGTTGCCGCTTCAAACGACAGGTTTTACGGCAGGATAATCGAACGCTCATTGGCTCTTGCCTGCATTCGTTACAGATTTTGACATACCGTGTTTCTGGTGAGGTGTGTTTGAATGACGCGAGCGCGCGCCTTCACGAGATCATGGAGAGGATAAGGAAAATAATTTGGATAATATTTTCAGCGATTAACAACATAAATTCTGCTCTGCACCTCACACAAACCTACTGTATTCCACCAGAGAGGACTGCGGCTACAATCGTCATTTGGATTACTTTTGGTAGTGCTTTTGACATTCTTGCAATAAATAAATGATTGTAATTGCATTTATCTGTCTGTCATGCTTTTCTTATACTGTACAAAAATGTTTAGATTTATAGCGACTATAAAAATATTTTAATGCTATATTGTTACTAAAATGGTTATTTTCCTGCATATTTCGGTCAATTGCGTTTTTTTATCCTTTTATATTCGCTATAAAATGGGTAGGTTAAGGTTTGGGGGTAGGTTAAGGGGTCTAAAATCTAAATTGCTTATTAATAAAATGCTAAAAATGCATATTCGCTGTAAAATGGGTAGGTTAGGTTTGGGGGTAGGTTAAGGGGGTCTAAAATCTAAATCGCTTATTGATAAAATGATAATGCATATTCGCTATAAAATGGGTAGGTTTAGGTTTGGGGGTAGGTTAAGGGGTCTAAAATATAAATCCCTTATTGATAAAATGATAAAAATGCATTGATAAGAATATCTTAATGATATAAAAGATATGTAAATATTTTTACGTTTTTTAGCTAAAAATACATATTGATTTGTACATTTTAAATGTTGAAATACGTCTAAATTGTACGTTTTAGCATCAATAAAAACATACAAAAATATATGTTCTGTGCTTGTAAATGTTACGTATTAATACTAGGGGTGGGACGATAAATCGATATGGCGATATATCGTGATCCTTCTCCATGTGATACGATAATCGATATCTGGCGCCAAATATCGATATTTTAATTAATACAATAAGGTGCTCTAAATACATTTTCCTGCTCCCAGCGTCTAAAAATGCGTGGAAATCGCGGCCTAGCCATTTCCACATTCTTTCCAAAAGTGCTCTGAGCAACTACGAAGCGCGTTCTCTATGAAGATGGGGAAGCACGAGGAACCGAATGATAAACAGATTTCCAGCCACTGTATTAGCTCTACTGCTATATATATGTTTATGGAGATGAAAACTAAAAAACTGCCCCAGAACAGCCCAGCAGGCACAAAACAGGCACACAACATCATAAGACGTTGATATTTGGTTAAATTTTGGTTGCGACGTCGAGTGACCAAAATTCAACGTAAATTCAACGTCTTATGTCAATGTTAAATTGATGTCCAATACCGACGTCAGCTGACGTTGAGATTTTGTTGTTTTTAGGTTGTACAACCAAAATCCAACGTTAAGTCAATGTCAAATATTAACGTCAACCCGATTTTCATTTTCAACCTAAATGCAACGTCTGTCCGACGTCATGTCCAACGTCAACCTGACGTTACATAGACATCTGGTGCCTGCTGGGAGTTATCAGCATGGACCATAGGCACCGATCACGTTATTATTACAGAGCGCACATTCAGTCATGAGTAGCCTCTCCCCTCGGATCGCAGGTGGATTTCCCTCACTATGAAAGAGAGAGAGCGCCGAAGGCGCGTCCAGTTTTATGTGAACAACACTGGATGCTCGCCCTCTCTCTCAGATATTACAAGTGCGCGTTATATGCAGTGTGTGGGCACCGACCCGCAGAAACATAAATCTGCACCTATGGCATGGAGGAAGAAACAAAACCTTGTCAGAGCCGTAATGCGGCGCAGAAGTATGCAGTGTGTATGCTTGCCGTGCGTCTACATTTGAAATAACCAACTTGAGCGCTCAAAAGATGCGATGTGAACAGCTATTTTTCCGTGCGGAGCTCCGTTTTTATGATGAGAGGAGTAGAAAGGTTGAGAAAACACTCCAGGTAAATTTTGAAACGTACCAGGTTTATATATATACATACACACAGACATATATATATATACTGTATATATAGAGAGAGAGAGAGAGAGAGAGAGAGGGGCTATATAAGTTGATTAGCAGTTAAATGTGTTTGTTTACACACAGAGAAAAAGAAAATTGTAAGCTTTTAATAAGTCCAAGAATAAAATGATTAATTTACTCAACATGTTAAAATTGATTTGCAGAACTTTTTTTTACTGTTTTCTAACAGTTTGGACTTGAATAAAGAAAGAAAACTTGCACTTAACCTTTTTACAGACATTTTGTTTAGACATATATCGCGATATATCATTATAGAATTTTCTAGAAATATATCGATTATCGCAGAATCGCTGTATCGTGATATTATCGTTATCGTGAGCCATGTATCGTGATTATATCGTATCGTGAGGTACCCTGCGATTCCCACCCCTAATTAATACCTACGTATAAATGTGAGACCAGGCTGAATAAACACAAAAATGGGTCACTGAGCACAAAATGAATCTTTTACCATGGCTGTCCCTGTCCTCTGATCTGAACCCTACAGAAAATGAGTGAGGTGAACTGAAGAGAAGTAGTACTAACATGGAGCTGTGAATCCGAAGGATCTGGAGAGATTCTGTATGAAGAAAATGGTCTCTGATCTCTTATCAGGTGTTCTCCAAACTCTTCAGGCATTATAGGAGAAAACTCAGAACTGTTACCCTGGGAAAAGGACGTTGCAATAATTGGGTGCCAATAATTGTGGCCAACATGAACTAGAGAAAGCATTGATTTAACAATGAATTTCCCCCCCAATTTCAGTTGTTTTACTTCAATGATAGGTTGGAATTTTGTAAAGTTTTTGAATGAAAGATAAAAAGGATAAACAATGCAGATTTATTTTCAGTCGCCTTTGCTCATATTTACCAAGGGTGCCAATATTAGTGGAGGGCACTATATATATATATATATATATATATATTACATATACTATATTTAGCTTAATAGGTGTGTTTCAATCCTTTCATTTTATAATAGTAATAATACAAAAAAAAAAAACATTAGAATCATGACAAATATGTTTTAACATATACATAATAAGCTTTAGTTATAATGGTCTCTATTTGAACTTGCACAGTCAGGAATTGACAGACAATAGACAGGGTGTACTCTTTAGTCTTGATCTAGTATAAAAGCACAGATGACAGCAGTGAGCCAACAAGCAGAATCAGCTTCGGCTTCTCCCTTCTGGAACTACTGAGAATCAGCCAGTGCAACCATGACGGGCAAGGTAAACTTCATTTCAACAACAATTTCCCATTAAATTTAATTGACATGAATTTAATTTTATAGATATAAATATAAAACAGTAAAAGAATAACTCTGATTTTTCAGGTCATCTTCTACGAGGACAGGAACTTCCAGGGTCGCTCTTATGAGTGTATGAGCGACTGTGCTGACTTTTCCTCCCACATGAGCCGCTGTCACTCTTGCAGAGTGGAGAGTGGATGCTGGATGATGTACGATCGTCCCAATTACATGGGAAATCAGTATTTCTTCAGAAGGGGAGACTATGCTGATTACATGTCTATGTTTGGAATGAGTGAATGTATCAGGTCCTGCCGTATGATCCCCATGGTGAGTTCCATAAATATTTGGTCACAGATTTATGTCTACATTTGAACTCAAGTTGGGGTGACAAAAAAATAAATTAATGTACATCTCTTCCACTACAGCACAGGGGATCCTACAGAATGAGGATCTACGAGAGGGAGAACTTCATGGGTCAGATGCACGAGATGATGGATGACTGTGACAACATCATGGACCGTTACCGCATGTCTCACTGCCAGTCCTGCCATGTGATGGATGGCCACTGGCTCTTCTATGAACAGCCCCACTACAGAGGCAGGATGTGGTACTTCAGGCCTGGAGAGTACAGGAGCTTCAGTAATATGGGTGGCATGAGATTCATGAGCATGAGACGTATCATGGACTCCTGGTATTAGTGTTCTAGTGTTTCAATAAAATTACTTCTCTACAAAAGCAAATGTGTTGTGAAAATGAGTATTCCACAAAATAATTTACATGCTGAAGGCTAATACACTTTTCTTGGTTACTTTTTCATGATAATTGTTATTAAGTCTTTCCCCGCCATTGACAGAATTTTCTGTCATTTATAAGACAACGCTTCTCCGCCATTAACAGAATTTTTTGTGTTTTCACTGTTAGATGGTAGGAGGCACTCTTCTGAAAGAGTATAGAATCTCCTGATCAAAACACAGGCGAAGAAGCAGAAAAAAACAATAGCATATGCAAACAGAGGCATGTGTAAAATAACGTGACCATCAAACATTAAATAGCACTAAACAGCCCAACATTACTGAATGAAATGTCGACGCTAGAAGTGGTACGGGACTGTGCAAGCTTCAGGGGTGTTGATGGAAGTGATCTACTTCATGTCTGTCTTGATCACCGATCCAGACATTGGGCCTCATTCATGAAACATTCGTAAATATAGGAGTAAATTCTGAGTAATTTGCGCGTAAAACAGACCTTCCCGAAAACTCTCCTCCAGATTCACAAAAGCTTCGTAAACGTCCGATTTAATAGTAAAACGTGTATGTTCATGAATATCAATCATTCGTAAATAGGGCGCTCGTGCACGCTCATTCACAATTAGCATAATCCCGCCTATGAATTACAATTACACAAATCATTTTACGCACCATTTACATGTGGTAGGGAGCAGGTCTAAATTTCTTTCATACCAACTAACATTTTGAAAATATGAACACTTTCATGAATCCGAAAATTTATGTCAGAACAGCTTTACAAATGATTTACACACAAATTCGTTCTGCTCGTGTTTCATGAATGAGGCCCATTGTCTTTGACAAAAATTAGATTTTCTAATCTTTTTGTTCAAAAGGTTTTTTTTTGTTTTTTTTACTGAAAGCTACATTCAAGTGTTGTTAAAAAAGGAATGCATGAAGCTAGAATAAAATAGGTTTTGCAGACTTGTTTTCTTTTGACACACTGCATGTTCATAGATTCAAAAAAATCAAAATATTCTGGGGGCCATGAAAGTTTTGTGAAAATTATGATGAATGCTAGTGGCGGCTGGCTTTTTTTTTTTTTTAAATGCTGGTGGGGAAAGAGTTAAACAGCTAAAAGCCTCAAAAGGGCAGTATGATATAGTTCAAATCTAGAGTTTCAGGTTTATGAGAATGACTGAACATGTCATTTATGAGAAAAAAATTAGGGATCCTTATCTTTAAAAATCCTGAATACATCTGAATATTTTAAAACAATTAAAAACAAATAAAATCATTTAAATTAAACACTTTCTTTGTTTACATTATTTATTACAAACCCTGCATACCAATGTGCATACTATCCACCATATCTGCCCTAAATAGTATTGAAAATTACTAATATCACATAGAATTTAGGATGGATAGTATGCACATTGGGACGAAGGCAAAGTCTTCATCAGTGATAGACAGTGCTTGAGTAACTACTAATTTTTGATCATCCTATTGAATATAAATTTACAACACAAGTTGCCTATCGTTATGAGGACATTTCATAGGCATAATGGTTTTCCACTGAGCTAATGAGGACATTTAGTTCTCATCATGTAAATGTGGTTAAACCAGTACAAACAGACACACACAATCACACACACACACACACGCACACACACACACACACAATCTCACACACACATACACACACACACACACACACACACACAATCTTTCATATTGATTACCAGTCCTATATGTAGTACAAAAGTATTTCCCTGTAGGCTATCAAAATATACACAAAGCAAATTACTGACAGCCAAAACAGACCAATAAAAACATGAGTTTCATGACTTTGAGTATAGGTCTTCGTATATTCTTATGTGGACTGGAATTATTTGTGACAGTGCTCAGCATGTTTAGCTGCAGTAATGTGATTAAAAACTATAAACTGAAAATAAAAATGCTTTTCACAATCAACTTAAAAGAGAAAAGCCTCATTTCATAATTACAACTGATGGGGGACAAACAACAACAAAAAAAACACCACCACCAAGAAATATTGCTTACATTCTATCTGTACCTTGTGTTTTTGATATGAATCATTCAGCAACATTTTATTGTGTTTAAGATAATTGTATATACACAATTTCACAGAAACACATGGATACACTTTTTAGACTTACATTAAAAAAGAGTAACAGCTAAAAGCAAAATAAATGGTTGAAGAAATGGACAACAGTTGCTATGGGTAATTGTCAGTAACATCGAGGCAGAACTTAGCAAAGGGACACTGTATATGACTGTATATACCAAATGCTGTAAATATACATTTTCAAAACAACTATAAGTGGCAAACTTCCCCACAATGGCAAAAGCATTAAATATGGGTTGTTTAAAATACTGATAACAGTACAAATACTGTATTTTATAAAACTACATATGAGGTCAGTGACTAAAGGTCTAGCCTAGCTATTTTTTAACTCTGAATATTACACAGTTAGAAATACCTAGCTGAGAGAAATAATACCTTTAGTTGTTTATACTTGTAATTACATCACTAATACAGAGAAATACAAGAAATGACAAGAAATGTTTAAATTTCTGAAGTGTTAGGGTATTAATAAATATGAGTGCTAAGAACAACATGACGAGCTTTAGCTAGAATGGCCTCTATGCTAACTTGCACAGTCAGGAATTGACTAACAATAGAGGCCCTGTAATCTTTAGCCTTAGTCTAGTATAAAAGCACAGGTGACAGCAGTCAGTCAACAAGCAGAATCAGCTTCAGCTTCTCCCTTTTGGAACCACTGAGGATCAGCCAGCGCAACCATGAAGGTAAACCTTGTTCCAGCACCGATTTCCACACAAAAATGATTTGATTTGGCATATTTCGCTTTACATTACTAAAATATTACATTTGATTTTTCAGGTCACTTTCTTTGAGGACAGGAACTTCCAGGGTCGCTCTTATGAGTGTATGGGAGACTGTGCTGACATGCACTCCTACATGAGCCGTTGTCACTCTTGCAGAGTGGAGAGTGGATGTTGGATGATGTATGATCATCCCAACTACATGGGAAATCAGTATTTCTTCAGAAGAGGAGATTATGCTGATTACATGTCTATGTTTGGAATGAGCAACTGCATCAGGTCCTGCCGTATGATCCCTATGGTGAGCTCAATTTAAGCATATATAAGATAACATATAATCATAAATAGATTTATCTTTTATTTAATCTTTTTATTTATTTTTTAATTTTGCCTGAAAAAGTTAAACTAAAATGACTTCTCTTCCACTACAGCACAGGGGATCCTACAGAATGAGGATCTACGAGAGGGAGAACTTCATGGGTCAGATGCACGAGATGATGGATGACTGTGACAACATCATGGACCGTTACCGCATGTCTCACTGCCAGTCCTGCCATGTGATGGACGGCCACTGGCTCTTCTATGAGCAGCCCCACTACAGAGGCAGGATGTCGCACTTCAGACCTGGAGAGTACAGGAGCTTCAGCAATATGGGTGGCATGAGATTCATGAGCATGAGGCGTATCATGGACTCCTGGTACTAGGGTTTATATTAATAAAATATTTTCTCTACAATAATAAACATTGTCCTGAAAATCATCAATGCCACTATTAACAAAACCAATTAAATAAATAAAATTATTTCTCTACAGAACTTATTGTATTCTGAAAATAATTAATGTCACTACTACAGTAGCCACCCCCCAAAACACACACACACACACACAGTCTGGCATATGTGGTTTACGGGGACACTCCATAGGCGTAATGGTTTTTATACTGTACAAACTGTATGTGCTATTGCCCTACACCTAAACCTACCCCTTACAGGAAACTTTGTGCATTTTTAGATTTTCAAAAAAAAAAACACTATTTAGTATGTTGTTTAAGCCTTTTGGTTTACGGGGACATAGGCAGTGTCCTCATAAACCACCTTCACGTTGTAGTACCCATGTAATTATACACATTTGTGTCCTCATAAACCATATATACCAATTCACACACACACACACACACACACACAAAATACCACAAATTTAGGATAGGTTAATAATGTGAATTTGAATGTGAATCATTTTTAAAATTTTTGACACATGAAAAATGAATGGGAAATGACAGAGTCAATGTTGCACTCTTGCAATTTGGTTACCAATGACATTTATATCTGACCATGCTACATTTAATTTTATAAATTTAAATTAGAACTTAAAACTTAACCTGTATAAGGACATGAATTTCAAGCTTTCACATTAACTTTACCTATCACATCAACATGTCAGACACAGGTGACAGTCCAACAGAAGCCTTGAGCCAATCCAGATCCATTATATTCTTCTTACTTCTTTTTATAAGAACATATTTACATACATTTCTATCATCATCTCTTTCTATAAATTTGTGAAGAGGTTTGTCACAGAGCCACATCAGGAATTAGTTATGAACCACAGTACTAAGCCAAGTTATCAGAGGTTAACACCATGCGGGCAGTACTTATTTATTAGAGGCACGGGATGCTGAGCCTGCTCAAAAATGTATCTTAAATGAAAATAACAGCTAATAAATGTACATTTTGTTTCACTTAGTTTACACAATATTGTGCATAACTAAAATGTATATAACGAAAAAATGCATTTTTATAATTTTCTTTCATACATGATAGCCCAGATGAATTGCAATCACTGTGACCGACATTATACAGGATATTCTCATTACTAAAATAACCAATGAGAATGGATACGATAAAGGACGCCACATTTTGCCTCCATCCAAAATGCAGCCAAAAAAGGTTTGAGTGAGGCTAAATGAAAGTTGCTTCCTTCCACACATATCCAATCATTTTCAAAGATAACTAATCTAGCCAATTAGCTTTCAGCTTCAGTTTGGTGCGTCATTAAACCTGCTAATGTTTACACTAATCCAGCGGTTCTTAATCCTGGTCCTTGTGACCCCCACACCCCCTACCCCCTGCTCTGCATATTTTGTATGTTTCTCTTATCGAGGTTTGTTCTATTCAACCGTAAATACCCTGAGAAGTGGACATCACAGGATATTCCACCAGGATTCCAGCGCGAAAGGAGTGTATATGTTCCATTCAAAGGTCATTATGCAAGACGTGACTACTTTGCAAATCTCATGATTACAGTTAAATAACCCTTCACACTTCTGTAGTAAGTTTTGCCTGTGCGTGAAGATGCTGCAGGCAGCGGTATAGAGCAAATATGTGTTCTTAAGTGAAGTATACTTCAGCCGATTTCCCAAGTGCAGGGAGTAGAGGGCAGTGAACACTGTGTAGGGACCATGTCAATGGGAACACAGTTCATTCATGGATCTCTCTTCTAACGAGCTGATGATTTGAATCAGGTAGGCTAAACAAGGGAGACATACAAAATATGCAGAACAGGGGGTCACGAGGACCAGTATTAAGAACAGCTGCATTAAACATACACACACACACACACACACACACACACACACAAACTAACAAATTAGTCTGAACAGTGGGGCCAAACATAAATTTTCCTTTCTCTAAACATAGGTGAGATGAAGGACTATTAGGCTCTCCATTGTAAAAATTCTTAAAATGGTCAAAGTCTGAATATCAGGGTTTCTGCAGGTTTAATGAAGGTAAAATTAAGAGTTTTTTTTTATTATTATTATTATTTTTTTTTTGACAAAGTAAACAAGATACAAAGTAAATTTAAGGAATAAAAAGGGAACACAATACGTCAACATGTTCTCTTATGTAAATGCCTAGGAAGCACACAATTTGTTGTATTAGCAATATTTCAAAGTTTAAAAATACAACTTCCAACCAATTTATTTTTCTTTCTAATTAATGTTACAAAAATTTTTTTTTTTTAAAAATGTATCTTGAATTTTGATAAAAAATTTAATTATTTTATGATTTTTTTATTAGTTTGATCAATACTGATTTACATACTGTATCTATAATAAGGGGAACATATACTGCATCTTAAAGAATTCAAGTTTTCACCACCAAACCCCAAAAATTGGCAACAGTTATGTGCCATTTAGCATTACAGACTGGTTACTCACTAGGTTTTGTCTCTTTACTTTAATCACAGAATCAAGGCTCCTTCTGTGGATGGACAGAGCAAAGGATACAGGTTCAAAATCACTAAGCATTCCAAAATGTATGCTTATAAAAACCAACAAACCAACCAAATCCATATAGCCAGAAGTTCTCGATCTAAAACAACAACCACATGATAAAAATACAAACTTCTAGACTGTATCTGAAAGCTTAGGCAGCTGCCTTGTTATATTACGACTTGACAAGTTCCATTTGAGCATGAAGGTACCTACTGAAACTGATTTCAGAAAGGCTTCTGAACCAGCATAACAGTCTATATGCAACAAAATAAAGTGCGCTTTGGTGATAACTAAGTGAATTTGATTTCTGCAATTCACAATCATTAGCATTTCAATAACAGTTTACATTAACATTATATAATGTTTATGTTTAAATGATGCATTATGAATGGCTGGAACATTTTACAATTAACAGATTAAATATTTTTCACTGTTAGTTCATGATATCTAAAGCATAACCTTATGTTAACAAATTGAACATTATTGTAAAGTATTATCAGCATTTCTTAAGAGTTTATCCGATTCACATTCTTTTTGACCAATATACTTGTATTTTTCTAATAATTTTGAGTACTAAGATCTACATATCAAGCTTTAGCTAGAATGGCCTCTGTTTCAACTTGCACAGTCAGGAATTGACTAACAATAGAGGCCATGTAGTCTTTAGTCTTGGTCTTGTATAAAAGCACAGGTGACAGCAATCAGTCAACAAGCAGAATCAGCTTCAGCTTCAGCTTCTCCTTTGTGGAACTACTGAGGACCAGCCAGCGCAACCATGAAGGTAAACATTGTTCCAGCACCAATTTCCACAAAGTTTGACTTGAAAATTTTTGAATTGGTCACTTACTAAGTCACGAACATATTAAATTTGAATTTTCAGGTCACTTTCTTTGAGGACAGGAACTTCCAGGGTCGCTCTTATGAGTGCATGGGCGACTGTGGTGACTTCTCCTCCTACATGAGCCGTTGTCACTCTTGCAGAGTGGAGAGTGGATGCTGGATGATGTACGATCATCCCAACTACATGGGAAATCAGTATTTCTTTAGGAGGGGAGACTATGCTGATTACATGTCTATGTTTGGAATGAGCAACTGCATCAGGTCCTGCCGTATGATCCCTATGGTGAGCTCAGTTTCAGATTATTTAACATAAAAATAAATAAGTTTATCTTAAATTTATTTATTCATTTATTTTTGATGATAAACTAAAATGACTTCTCTTCCACTACAGCACAGGGGATCCTACAGAATGAGGATCTACGAGAGGGAGAACTTCATGGGTCAGATGCACGAGATGATGGATGACTGTGACAACATCATGGACCGTTACCGCATGTCTCACTGCCAGTCCTGCCATGTGATGGACGGCCACTGGCTCTTTTATGAGCAGCCCCACTACAGAGGCAGGATGTGGTACTTCAGGCCTGGAGAGTATAGGAGCTTCAGCAATATGGGTGGCATGAGATTCATGAGCATGAGGCGTATCATGGACTCCTGGTACTAATTTTCTAGTGTTTCTATTAATAAAACTTTCTCCAGAACATTAAATATATTGTCTTGAAAATCATTAATGCCACTAATATTTACTTTGACTAATGCACAAACAAACAAACTTCTCATGAGAGAAACAAAAATTAAAAAAAAAAAAAAGAAAGAAAGAAAGAAAAAAAAAGAAAAAAGAAATGTAAAAATAATGAGCAATTACTGTATTTCGTTTGCAATACATCATGTAGTAATATTAGAATTTTGGCTTTCAAAGGACAGGTTACAAACAAACAATGACAGCCAGTTCTTTCAGAGCAGAGCATGTTATAATGGTGGAACAGAAAATTCATGTGGTCTGGAATATAGAGCTATGTGTATTCTTCAACAGTTAAAGCTAATACCATATTTCTTAACTAAAATAGAATGTTTTGGGAACCAAAAGGCCAAAGACTGAAAGATTTCCATGTGTTGTCAAATAGCACAAAGTGGTGATCTGACCAATAGGATCTAAAACAAAAATGTCAACAATATTGTCAAGCGTGTCTAAAACGTTATTTTACAATGTCAAATTTAGCTAAAACACAGTAAAAGTAACAGATGTATCCTGTACAACTTGGCATAATATCTGAAGTGTGTTACCACGAATATAAATTGGACAGGAAAAAAAAAAATAAATAAATAAATAAAAAATCAAGTAAATAATGGTGCGACAGTTTTGTGGGGAGAAAAAAAAAGGAAAATGGCCATATATTCTGCGATTGGAATAGCTCAACACCATGTACAGATTATTTCAATACTGTACAAGTCCTATAATCAGACTGCACAGTTAACAGACTACAGACAACAATTCTCATATAAACAACATGTAACATCTAATTACATATTACATAAACTTTTCACATATTGGATAACCTTTTCTTTTTACAAAACTAAAAGTGACTGACAGTTTTCTAATTATTTTAGACTGTTGTCATTCCAAACACTGTGGTACTGTACAGTCAGTCAAACAAGAAATTGTAGATTGCCTTTTGTAGCCATGCTTCACTTGGGGAGGGAAATTTAGGAAGTATACCTATATACTATACACTGATCAGCCACAACATTAAAACTACTGAAAGGTAAAGTCAATAACATTATTATACCGCTACAATGGCACCTGTTACAGAGGTGGAATATACTAAGCAAAAAGTGAAAAGTCAGTTCTTGAATTTCATGTGTTGAAAGAAGCACAAATGGGCAAGCAAAAAGATCTGAGTAAAGATCCGAGTGACAAGGGCCAAATAGTGATGGCTACACAACAGGGTCAGAGCATTTGCAAAACAACAAATCTTGTGGGGTGTTCCCATTATGCAGTAATTGGCGCCTACCAAAAGTGGTACAAGAAAGGACAATCGGTAAACTGTCATCAGAGTCATGAGCAACCAAGGATCACTGAGGCAGGTAGAGAGTGAAGACGAAACCGTCTGTCTCACCACACAGAAAAGCTACTGTCGCTCAAACTCCTGAATAACTTAATGCTGGCCAATGATATAAAGGTGTCACACAGTGCATCGGAGTTAGTTGCCAGTGACTGCATAGCATGTTGCCATGGCCTCCAAATCTCCCATATCTCAATCCAATTGAGCATCTATGGGATGTGCTGGATCAACAAATCCAATCCATTGAAGCCCTACCTTGTACTGTAACTTGCAGGACTTAAAGGAACACTCCACTATTTTTGAAAATAGGCTCATTTTCCAACTCCCCAAGAGTTAAACAGTTGAGTTTTACCATTTTCGAATCCATTCAGCTGATCTCCGGGTCTGGCGGTAGCACTTTTAGCTGCAGCTTAGCATAGATCATTGAATCTGATTAGACCGTTAGCATCTCGCTCAAAAATGACCAAAGAGTTTAGATATTTTTCCTATTTAAAACTTGACTCTTCTGTAGTTACATCGTGTACTAAGACTGACGGAAAATGAAAAGTTGCAATTTTCTAAGCTGATATGGCTAGGAACTATACTCTCATTCCGGATTAATAATCAAGGAACTTTGCTGCCGTACCATGGGTGCAGCAGGCGCAATGATATTACGCAGCGCTGCTTGCACAGGGAGTGTGCCTTGCAACCATGGAGACATTTGTGAGAGACGCTGCGTAATATCATTGCACCTGCTGCACCCATGGTACGGCAGCAAAGTTCTCAAAAAAATTAGAGTATAGTTCCTAGCCATATCGGCCTAGAAAATCGCAACTTTTCATTTTTCATTTTTCATTTTTCTAATCCCCTTCATCTCTCAGTCAGTTCATGGACTATGCTTTGTTAACTGCTGGTTCTTCATTCACTGTGGGTGTCACGGAGGAATGCGACACCGCACTCACTCACGTAATGGCAGCCGCACTAGAGCACGAGCACAAAATGGCGGCAATAGCAGAGCCTGATCGCAAAATGACCGTCACAGTTGATCTTCATGAGCTAAGTCACAGTTGATCTTCATGAGCTAAGTCAAGTCACAGTTGGTCGTCATGAGTCAAGCCAAGTCACAGTTGATCTTCATGAGCTAAGTCAAGTCACAGTTGATCTTCATGAGCTAAGTCAAGTCACAGTTGATCGTCTTGAGTCAAGCCAAGTCACAGTGGATATTCATGAGCCAAGTCAAGTCACAGCTGCTCTTCACGAGTCAAGACAAGTCACAGCTGCTCTTCACGAGCCAAGACAAGTCACAGCTGCTCTTCACAAGTCACGTCAAGTCACAGCTGCACTTCACAAGTCAAGCCAAGTCACGGCTGATCTTCACGAATCAAGTTACGTCTCAGCTGATCTTCCAGTCTCGTCACGTCTCCGCTGATCTTCTAGAGTCTTGTCACGTCTCAGCTGATCGCCCAGAGTCTCGTCACGTCACAGCCGATCTTCCAGAGTCTCGTCACGTCTCAGCTGATCATCCAGAGTCTCGTCACGTCTCAACTGATCGTCCAGAGTCTTGTCACGTCACCGCTGATCGTCCAGAGTCACGTCACGTCATAGTTCCTCATCCAGAGTCACGTCACGTTACCGCTGATCTTCCAGAATCACGTCACGTCACAGCTGATCTTCCAGAGTCATGTCACGTCATAGCTGATCATCCAGAGTCATGTCACATCACTGCTGATCTTCCAGAATCATGTCACGTCACAGTTGATCGTTCAGAGTCTTGTCACGTCCTGTCTGTGGAACCCAGATCTTCAGGATCAGTTCTCCAGTATCACAGACTAGCATCCAGCGTGAAGGACCTACCGCTGGTGTCAGCTCGTGCAGCTGGTATCCTCAAACCAACGCTCTCAACCCTTCCAATTTTTGAACTGATTCCCTCATCTGCAGCGCTTCCCATAACGGGAATTGCTTTATGGTGTGCCTGGGCCGCGTACACCACCACCGAGTCTCCAGAGATGGCAGCTTATGCTGCAGAACCTCCGGAAGCAGCAGTGTCTGCTGCGGTGTCTTCAGAGGCAATAATGCCCACCGCAGTTTCCCCAGAGGTGGCAGCTTATGCTGCCGAACCTCATGAAATGGGGACGTCTGCTTCAGCTCCCTTTGCAGTGGTGGCGCCCAACGATACATTCCCAGCCCATGAACCCTTGTCCTGTCTCGACCCACCCGTAGAGGTTGTCTATAAACTCTTGTCCTGTCCTGTCATGGCCAAGAAGGCCATCTGTGAACTCTCGCCCAGTCCTATCACAGCTAAGAAGGCCGTCTGTGAACTCTCGCCCTGTCCTGTCATGGCCAAGGAGGCCATCTGTGAACTCTCGTCCTGTCCTGTCATGGCCGAGGAGGCCGTCTGTGAACTCTCACCCAGTCCTGTCACAGTTAAGAAGGCTGTCTGTAAACTCTCGTCCTGTTCTGTCATGGCCAAGGAGGCCAGCGATGAACCTTTGACCTGTTCGGAACCACCCAAGGTGGCTGATTGTGAAATGTCTGTTCATCTAGTCTCAACTAATGTGTCTGATTTCGAACTGTCTGTCATGCCTGCTTCTGTCAAGAAATCTAAACCTGAGCCGTCTGTCTGTCTAAATGCTGCTGCTGAGTCTGAATTTGGTCTATCTGTTGGTCCTGATTTAATCATAGAGTCTGATGTTGAACCATCCATCTGTCCAGTCTCTATTAATGGGTCTGAGTGTGAATTGTCTGCCTGTCCAGTTTCAGACTCTGAAATGTCTACCGGTCCAGCTTCAGTTAAACATCCAATTTTGAACTGTCAATTTATCCCATAAAACCCATGAATTTGATTTTAAACTGTCTGCCCATTCGGTTGTCACCAGGAAAACTATTGATGAACTTTTTGTGGTCCCTGCCTCTGTCCTTGATGGCGTAGATGCACTGTCTGTCTCTTGTGTCTCGGTTGTCCCTAGGCTCCAGTCTCTGCCATGGGTCCCTGACCATTCTGCAGAGCTGGTCTTCTGTCCAGCTCTGGTGGCCTTCTGCTCCGCCGTGGTGGGCTTCTGTCCAGTTCTGGTGGTCTTCTGCTTCTATGTTATGAATCCTGTGCCTGCCCTTCAGCTCACTCTCCATCAGAGGTCACTCTTCAGTTACATTGATTCTCACACTACACAGACTGTTACACTCACACTGGACTTCAGTTCCCACAATACATTTCACCCTAATCACATGCTGACCTGTAACCAATCACGCTGCCTATTTAACACCCACTCAGTTCCTGTTCAAACTGCCACGTATTGTCTAGCGTATGTCACAGTTATTGCTGACAGCTACTTTACGGAGCCAGTGCTAGTTTATTCTAGTCTTGCCTTGCCTGTTCCCCGTGTGAAGTTCTTTGCCTGTGTATTTTGGATTTACCCTCTGCCTGCTGTTTCGGACTGCCTCGCCTGGACTATTGCTGTTTACCTGGATTATCTCTCTGCCTTGCCCTGTTGGATATTGTTCGCCAATCGTAGACCCACGCTTGTTTACTTTTGTGACTTTCCCACGATATACCTGTTGCCATTGTTTGACCCATGCTTGTTTCCTGACCACACTTTTGTCAATAAAAAGCTCTGCATATGGATCTGCACGCCTCACGCCTCTGTCAATCCGTTACAATGCCATAGAAGAACCTTTTTGTCTAAATGGTTCCATAAAAAACCTTTAACATCTGAAGAACCTTTCTGTTTCACAAAAGGTTCTTTGTGGCGAAAGAAGGTTCTTCAGATTATAAAAAGGTAAGAAAGAGATGGTTCTTTAAAGAACCTTTGACTGAATGGTTCTTTGTGGAACCAAAAATGTTTCTTCTATGGCATCGCTGTGAAGAACCTTTTAAGCACCTTTATTTTTAAGAGTGTACTGTCCATAGAAAAGAGCTTTTATTAATATAAAGACAAAGCTTTCTATCAATGAACATGTATATCCCCACAATATTGTGTGTATTATTACTGTTTTTGTACATTGTCTTTTGTATTGTATACTGTTTAATATATGCTTAATGTAACCTCATCTATACCATTTTTGGTATCTATGAATTTGGATTTTGATGAGCTGATAGTGTAATTTATATGTTGACACCTATGCAACATATTAGTATTATAAGAATTTTTAATAGTTTTTGAATCAACACCCAATCCAGTTACATGGCACCGTCTGCCATATATCTCACTGAATTTCTGGCCTTCATCCCACAGAGCAAAAGGTCTCCTTCCAAGTATTGTCCCCACTTTTCAAGCACCCTGACCACAGCAAGGCATTCCTTGAAGCAACCGGGATGCATAGGCAGTGATGTGTTTCCCCCTCTCTGACAGTACAGTCAGAGTCAGTACAGCCCTACGTCTGATGTCACTAACATCAGTCTGCCCTTTGAAAAATTTACTTGAGTCTGGGGGTATAAGAACTAGGGCGTTTTGCAGAACATCCTTCAAGTCTTCTAAATAATGTTGCCACTCTTCAGACCAGTTCCATAGTACTCTTCTTCTTAAGTGCATGATGGGGAGCAGCACATTCTGAAAATTATGTAATAAAGTGATGATACCACCTAGCAAGACCAAAGAATCACTCAACGTCTTTAACATTTTTTGGGGCGTAGGAAAATTCCTGACAGCACTCACTTTGGAATCCTCCATTTTGATCCTTTTACGTGACATGTCTTAGAAATGACATGTCTTAGAAAAGTCAGTGATTTTCTTACCCATTTACACTTCTTCAGGTTAAGTGTTAGGCCAGGTGATTACAATGCAGCACACAGCTTCTTCAGATCTTAGAAGTGTTGCTGTATGTCTCTGGAGTATACAACAATGTTGTCTATGTACACGAAATAGCATTTGACTATAAGATCTTGTTGAACTTTATTTAAAGGGGTCATCAGATGCCCATTTTCCACAAGTTGATATGATTCTTTAGGGTCTTAATGAAAAATCTATAACATACTTTGGTTAAAAATTCTCAATGGTAGTGTAAAAAACATTTTTTACCATATCAAAATCAGCTCTGTTTTTAGCAAGCCATTCTAGTCCATGTTGCTTTAAATGCTAATGAGCTCCGCTTGCCTCGTCCCTCTCTTCCATGGGGTGACGAGCAGTACTGTTTACTTTAGCCGTGAAACTGGCTAACAAGCACATTATTAGAAAAGGCGATTTGCAAAGATTCATAAAAACCCTTATACTTACTTCTTCTGTAGATGAAGCTGGATCACGAATGATTCGCTCGAACACTCCCTTCAAAATGAAAGTAACATTGATCCTCTGCGTCCTCAGCGGCTCAGATGTCGGGAGTTAATGACGACTGCTATATTCAATATTACATCCAACAACAAAACACCTCAATCTCTTAGTCAGAGACATCTTGTCTTCCCCTGCACTGGAGTCGACACAATGGCGGACAGCTCTCAGCTCACTCAGGGCGGGTCTAAGATAAGATCCGATGACCGCTTTAACAGCCTTTGAAGCATTTTTCAACCCAAATGGTAGACGAACAAACTCATACTGGATGTACTTGGTAACAAAAGCAGTTGGTCTTCTAATGATATCTTCCATAGACTCTTTTTTTTCTACTAAGAAACAAATTTCTCCTCCAACTTCATCAAACTTTGGTTGTCAAGTGATGACTGAATGGTCATTAACTTTACCAAATCTGGCATCTGTTTCTCTATAGTAATCAAATGATGGTCACACTGTTGAAGATAATTCTGTATGTATCTTTCCACTCCCTGGGCATGTTCTACACTCTCTTTCTCCATTTTATCCATTCTGAGCCCCAGTTGACTCATCTTTTGATTGATGCTATACATAGATATACTGGAGAGTCAAAACATATGATTCGAAGAACATACAATCATTTCACTCTTCAGGAAATTCGTTATATCAAACATCACATAAAAAATAAAGGGGGACCAATAACCACTGAAAAACATCATATTTCCTGTTTTAGAGGAGTATACAACTTCAAACGTACAAAAGTCTGGACCATATTTCATGAAGCAGTGTTATCAATCTTTTCATACTTGGAGGCAAAACCTTCTTAATGTCCAAACAACATTAAAGTCCTGAATTACCACAAATGTCCATGGTTCATCACAGCATTGTAGATGTTATGATGTTAGAAGAATAAAAACTAAGATCATTCATTTACAATGAGGGAAAAAATTATTTGATCCCCTGCTGATTTTGTACGTTTGCCCACTGACAAAGAAATGATCAGTCTACAATTTTAATGGTAGGATTATTTGAACAGTGAGAGACAGAATAACAACAAAAAAATCCAGAAAAAACGCATTTCAAAACAGTTATAAATAGATTTGCATTTTAATGAGTGAGAAGGTAAGAATCTCCTTCGGTCTGGGGCTCCATGCAAGATCTCATCTCGAGGAGTTTCAATGATAATGAGAACGGTGAGGAATCAGCCCAGAACTACACAGGAGGATCTTGTCAATTTCTTGTCGATTTCAAGCAGCTGGGACCATAATCACCAAGAAAGCTATTGGTAACACACTAAGCCGTGAAGTATTGAAATCCTGCAGTGCCCGCAAGGTCCCCCTGCTCAAGAAAGCACATGTACAGGCCCATCTGAAGCTTGCCAATGAACATCTGAATGATTCAGAGGAGAAAAGGGTGAAAGTGTTGTGGTCAGATGAGACCAAAATCGAGCTCTTTGGCATCAACTCAACTCGCCGTGTGTGGAGGAGGAGGAATGATGCCTATGACCCCAAGAACACCATCCCCACCATCAAACATGGTGGTGGAAATACTGGCCCTCATTTATCAATCTAACGTAGAAACGAGCACAGATCCATGCGCACAGATCAACTTACGACAGAGTTCACGTGTGATTCATGAATCATTCATATACCGCCAATCTCATCGTACGAATGATCGCACGTTGATAAATGTGGCGGCAGAAAACAATCATCATTTGAATATCACGCCACTAAAAACACCCCGGTTTAGAAGCCTTGCCCCTAGAGTTTACAACACGGAGAAATGAAACCCGGCCAAAAAAAAAGGACGTAATCTCATTAAAGAGAAACTGACTTTACTCCAAAAACACCCATTAACCTTGTAATTGCAAACAATTAGGCTACATTAATTTTTGTAATTTGTATATTAAAATACTGGTAAATATAAACATTAAAGCCTATTTGGTTCCCCTCTCTCTACAACAAATATTTTTAATTTAACGGTATTCAGAACAGAACAAGAATGAAAAATACAGTGCACAGCATAAATGAGTACACCCCCTCTAAAACTTAACAAATTCAGCAATTACTCTTTACTTAGAAGACATGTTAGCGTTCTTTGGAGATATAATGTTCCATCAAGCCTGCTTGATCAATTACCAAAGAAGAATGTCAAAATTATTCAGCAAAATAAGATTTTCTTATCAAAGTGATAAAATGTTGTCTTGCAAAAATGAGTACACCCTCCTGAAAGTTACTAAATAAAACTAAAAAAAAAAAAGTATAGGTTTAAGGTTATTTTTGATCAACAATATATTGAACCAAAACTTTTAAAGACAAGTAATTTCCTGACAATTAAAAGTGTTATATAGCCCACTGAATCATACTCAGACTTAATGCTGGCAGCAGTGGAACCACTTGGGAGAGAACTGCCAGGTGACTTATTTCTTAGCATAAAAGAGGACAATGGTACAAGAGGAATACCAAATTATTGTTTTAAGTGTGAAAATATAGAAGAAGTAGCACCGACATTCAAAAACAATGGACTTGTGACAAGGCTCCTGAAATAATCAGGTCTTCACTTTAAGTTTTCATTTAGTGATGACTGAATTTTTGCTAGAAAAATAGCAGGAGAAATAACATGCAAGTGTCTCAGAGCTGGCAAAAGCTATGAAAAGAGTGACACTTTATCTCACAGAGTATGACGCAGTCTGCAGAAGTGACATGCATGGTTGTTGTCACCACTAGAATTACCTACTGAAGCCAAAGCAAAATAAACTCATTTAGCCTCTTCCAAGGCCCATATTTACAAAATAGAGACTTCTGGGAATCCATACTCTGGTCTCAAGAGACCAAGTCAATCATTTCGGATCTAAAAGCATCCAAAATGTTCTGGTGTTGCTAGAGGAGGAGTACAGTGAGAAGTGCTTGGTACCCACAGTGACGTTCAGTGGTAGTAAAGCTCTTATATAGGGATGAGTGAGTGTTAAAGGTGTAAGGTAGTTGTGCTTTATCGACGCTGTCATGAATTCACACACCACTGTGTGATGTAATACAAAAACTTGAAACAGAAGATGCTACCCTCCCCTCATTCCCTGCATTGTTGGGCATTTTTTCAGCATGACAATGAAGATATTCATTCTCCCAAGGTGAAAATCCTTAAGTGGACATGTCTTTCACACAATCTTAACGCTCTTGAGCAGCTGTGGGGGATTCTGTAGAGATGACCTGAGCAAAACTCCCCATTTAAGACCAGAGCATTTAAGGAGGTTGTCCTCTAGGAGTTAAACAGGACAGATGTGAAAATTTGTCATGAACTTGTACACTCAGTGCCAAGAAGGGTCAGAGCAGTATACTTAAAGTTCTGGAGAACATGCTAAGTACTAGAATATTATACATTTGCTAAATTAAATCTAGGGTGTACTCATTTCTGCAATCCTTCATTTAAACAAAATTGGCTAATTTACTTATCTTACAGAAAATATTGGCATATATTTTGTTGTTTTTATTAAGTATATGGTTAATACATTTCAATTTTGCCATCTTTCCATGAATTATATTAGTGATCATTAAGAAAATACATCTTTATATTTATTCAGAGGGGGTGTACTCATTTATGCTGTGCACTGTAAGTATTTATAAAATTACATATTAAACTATAAAATAAAACACAAAATAGGCTATAGTGGCATTCATTATACACAGCATACAAGCAAAACTGAAACGGCATTGGGCTCATGAGCCTGTCTCATTCTACAAGAATCCAATTGTTTCCATTTTTCCATATTTGCAACATTTGGTTGCTAAACTATTATTCATTATGTAGCCTAAACAAGGCGTTATACTTCACTCATGTTCTAATATCCATGTAAAATCCTTCACATGCGCAAAAATGTTTGTTTGGGTGCTGCACGCTGATTTTACAGTGCAACTTTTATGTTTGGTTGACTGCATTTTAGTTTGATGATGAACGGCTGAAATGTCAGGCAACGCAAGAAATAATGTTGTTTGTGTGTGCGTGAGGTGCTTGTGCGATCAGATGGATTAAATCAACTAAAGATATAAAGAAAAGAAATAAAATATATTAAGAGTGTCACAAAAACGAGCGTATACTTGTTGCACAGTTTTTTTTTTTTTTTGTTAATTTGTTAATTATATTATAGCCTATTATATTTTTTTATGGTCCTATTTATTTTATTAAATAGTAATGAGCTTCGATTGTCGGTCAGGAAAATAACATAAATTATCAAAGACCATGTCCTACGAAGGCCTCCCAATTCACGATGCGTCCTCCGAAGGCTGCATTTGAAGGCCGATTGTGTCACCACGGCGTGACGAACGCTGGCGCAATTAGAACTTAACTTAAACTAACAATACCACTGCACAGATTCCTTTGTTAGGTGGTCTGAGGCATAGGTTCTTGTATTTATTAAATTGAGGGCTGAATAATTACTTTACTAGCGACAAAAAATCTGCCAGTCCACAACAATAATAAGTATAAGGCTGCTTAATAATTCGATAAGTCTTTCAATTGTTATTTATTTATTTAGTAAGTAAGTTAAGTAGTAGTGCTGTCATGCTAGATATGTCCACAAATGTTTTAGGCAAACTTGATGATCCAGAAACATGATTTCTGGAGTAGCCTATTTTGTATGCATCTGTTTCATATTTTCTAACCTTAAGATTGCAGCCCTGTCTTAATAATTTTCATAAGTCTTTCCTTTTTCTTTTCTTTTAGGACAGTTCTGGAGAAAATGGGGCTGCTTGGAAATGTAAAAATATAATGAATGAAGCTGTTCTGTACATTACTTTTGTAATTTAAGTTAGTCTATTTGTAAATGAAGCAAAGTAATTTCTGTGCATTGTTTTATTTTTGTATTATAAGTTGAAACTTCGAAATAAAAGACAAGAAATCGTTCTGGAAATTGTTTATTTTTGCAAAGCAAAAAGCAATAAATTGGTCTGTCTATGTCTATTCATCACTAAACCATCCAGGTGTTTAAAACATTCCAAAAATGTACTTTTTATTAAAATCACTGGACTATAAAAGCTTAACAAGACGTTTCGATGTCTATCCAAACACCTTCATCAGTTGTAAAATCAGGAAGTAACTGGCAAATATATCCACAAAAGTCACATGATCAATAGACCTACAGAGGTCATATGACTACTAGATTAAACACCTGCCATGTTCACCATGGTCCATTTATGAACATAATAATCAATAATAAAATAAACAACATAAAATCACATTTTGGTAAGATATAAGTCAACCTTAAACCGCTTTATATTTTGTATTTTTTCATGTCATTGCAATATTCAAATAAGTCGAAACCCAGTACTTACATGTAAATTGTAATTCGGTAATTGAAAGTCAAAAACTAACAATTCAGTCTCCAAAGTTATTTTCATTTTCATTAACAAATAACATCCATGGCAGCTCTCTTCTCGCACCGTTACTACACGACAGGAGCGGCAATCGGGAACATCTGCTGGTGCAATCAGGAAATTCTGCGAAGGCTAGACTCGGAGTGGCCTTGGAAGCATCCGTCCTCCGAAGGATGCAATATTTGAATTGGGACACAGCTCAAGTATCTCTTACTCACACCTCCCACTCCTTTTATTCTCTGGTCTAGAGAAACTTCCCTGATATTGGCTCCCTTGCACCCTCTCATGACTGGGAGTAAAATTACCTCTTGCTTTAAGCATAGAAGACAAGTAACAGCATACTGGATCTGTTACAACCGTTTATGTAAAATAGGTACATAATATAATATCAATATATCGATCGATATACTCCTGAATATAATCGTACTGTAATTGTATCATAGAATTTTTTTGAGGTATCAACAAATGCCATATTGCTGGGTATGAGAATCGCTATCATATCGTATATGATGAACCATCCGATTTACACCCATAGTATGAACGGTCTTTACAGTCTTTTCAACATCATTGCGCCAGCAAGTGGTCAATTCATTCATTCAACCAATTCACTTAAAGCTGCAGTCCGTAAGTTTTGCCTCTTTGTCACCATCTCTGTTTGAAAACCTGGAATTGCAGCTGCTTGCAGAATTATCTTCCTTGCGTGGGGTTGTGCTTCGGCATGGCTGCAGCGCAGATGAATCTAATGTTTTGAGATGAATGTGTGGCTGTCAGTCACTGCACCGGTGTGGATGTTTACTATACTTCGCAATCACAGATTCTAGCCTATGTCTTGGAATATATGACCCAAATAAGAATTTTCATCGTATATTGCCATCTGAACAAGTAAGTAACAAGTCTTCCACGTTTGTTCTGACCAACCGAGGAAAAAGGCATTACCATAAATCACGCTACCAATGGTGATTAAATCTAACGATCGGTTTGCTCATATCACATCAAACCGTGGAAATTATTATTATTGTTATACTTTATTCTCAAATTATTAATGTTAATAACATCAACATTGCGTGACTATGAGTATAGTGTGTATTAGCATGTAGATTTCAATTTCTGTACAGTCTAATATCTAACTGTCATACCGTTCAAATTTCATATTAAGAAATTCTTTTAACCCAAAAAGCAAATTATGCTCCCTTCAAACTGGTTTTCTTTAAAATACAAATCTTGTATAATCCCAGGCTATCTGTAATCAGAAGCACATTTAAAACAATCCTCCATCAAAATGATACATTTAATTATTCTAGCTGCTGTGAGAAAAGGCTACCTGCAGGATCCTCACATGCGATAGCCTAGTAGCCGGGACAACTTCTTTATGTTTACAGGCGTGACATAATGACGCAGTGCCATGCTCGAATTTCCCGTGAAAATCTACCCGTACCATTCAAATTATAAAACATTATTATAAGCTAACCGCTGTGAATCGGGGCTAAAGTAAGGTGATAGTTTTGAACACTGGCTGGTTATGTACTTGCTCAAATATTGATTTTGAATAATTTTTAACCAAAAAAAGTTACAGACTGCAGCTTTAAATATGCTGATTCTTTCAGGAACAAATTTAGTAATTATTGAATCATTTGTTCAACCAATTCATTCAAAAATAAATTTGCTGTAATAACACTAAATGTGTATGCAAAAAAAAAAAAAAAAAATTTTCCTTTGTTTCTCTTTTGGGGGTGGGGGGGTGGGGGGGGGGGGGGGTGTCTAACGTTATTTCATGCATGTAGAGTTATCTACACTGTTAAAGAGTTGGATTCTCATGATAAACATGGCCAAAGTTTCAAAAAATGATTTGGATGTAGAATGGCGTATTTCTGTGCCAAATACACTCCTTCCGGGTTCGTACAAGTTTCAGAAAGTTTTTTTTTGAGCATGGCTCTTCATGATGTCATGAAGGGTGGAACTCCTTGTATAGGCACTTCTCCCAGAAGAGCATGCCCTCACACACATCGAACAGAGCGAGAGCAAGAGCGCGCCCATCAACACCCTTCATTCGGCAGCACAGGACTTGCCCTGGAAGAATGTCTCCAAAGAAGTGTTTTTGGTTGTAAGGGAAAGATAACCTTTTTCAGCTTCCCAAAGATCCCAGCATTACGTAAACAGTGGATGCAGTTTGTTTTTCCAGAGCAGCAACAGAGTTTTGCAAGTGTGTATGTTGACGAATGTTTTATAAAAAAGGCCCAGTTTGACGTTGGATTTGCACATCGTTTTATACTGAAAGATGGAGTGGTCCCAGCTATAAAAGACCCCAGTCATGATTCGGAATCAGAGGCGGTAAGTGAAATGGCATCAAATGTCTGTGTTTTGTTGGCAATCATCACTCAAGTGCTTGTCTCTCTTTAGCTCCACTCACAGCGCGCGTCCAGGAGCTCAGCTGTTTTTGGAGAGAATCATAAAGCTGTATCTTTCTTTTATATGTGATAAAACTAAAGACTTTTTTGATGAAGGATGCAATACTACTTTATAGGTACTCAAGATTAAAGGTACTTGCACACTGAATCCGAAATTTCCGCGTGCATTTTTCCAGTTTTTTCGTATTCGTCATCCTTTCCTATCAAAATGCATGCTACAGATGCGAAAACACAGAAAATCGAACCTGATCCGAATTTTTGTTATGACAGACGAAAGTTTCGGAGGCAGTGTGTAAACGTGATTGACACAACGTGAGGTGGTATTTATTTTTTAACTTGCGAAAATTTCAGACGAAAATTTCGGACTCAGGTGTAATGACCTTAACATGAGTTTTATATCCCCTTAAAACCCTTAAAACGGTGTAAGATAAATATTTTATGTAAACTTCTATTTATTTTATCTTCTATGTATTTATTTAGATATTTTCACAAACAATCTTTGCTAAATTACATGATATTGAGTTTAGTTGACAGTTATTTAGCAATGTTCATGTTTTATAATTCACAGATATGAATCACAGGCAAAAAAACAAACAAAAAATGTGATTCTCAATTTGAATCGTGAGGCTCTGGTCTTATTTATTAACATTAACTTCAGAAAAATCCTAACAGAATACTAAGATCTAGATACTACGCTTTAGCTAACAGGCTCTATGCCAACTTGCACTGTCAGGAATTGACTAACAATAGAGGCCCTGTAGTCTTTAGTCTTGGTCTTGTATAAAAGCACAGGTGACAGCAGTCAGTCAACAAGCAGAATCAGCTTCAGCTTCTCCTTTGTGGAACTACTGAGGATCAGCCAGCGCAACCATGATGGGCAAGGTAAACTTTATACCAGCTAACATTTTCAATGTGAACTTCAAATGAAAGACGAAATATATCAAATCACTAAATGTTAAACGGTGAATTTTCAGGTTATTTTCTACGAGGACAGGAACTTCCAGGGCCGCTCTTATGAGTGTATGGGCGACTGTGGTGATTTCTCCTCCTACATGAGCCGCTGTCACTCTTGTAGAGTGGAGAGTGGATGCTGGATGATGTATGATCATCCCAACTACATGGGAAATCAGTATTTCTTTAGGAGGGGAGACTATGCTGATTACATGTCTATGTTTGGCATGAGCAACTGCATCAGGTCCTGCCGTATGATCCCTATGGTGAGTTCCATGAATATTTTAATGCATTTTGAAAAAAAAAACAAAAAAAAAACCTTTTACCAATTTCCAGTTATCTACAATAATTTTCCTAATTGAACATTCATTATGTTTACAAACATGTATAGTTGTATTTTTTAAGCCATATAGAAAAAGCAATAGCAATTTTTCAGGCAATGTGATGTTGTTCTATCCGACAAATCTTTAATCCACTTTTTTTTTCACACTACAGCACAGGGGATCTTACAGAATGAAGATCTACGAGAGGGAGAACTTCATGGGTCAGATGTATGAGATGATGGATGACTGTGACAACATCATGGACCGTTACCGCATGTCTCACTGCCAGTCCTGCCATGTGATGGATGGCCACTGGCTCTTCTATGAGCAGCCCCACTACAGAGGCAGAATGTGGTACTTCAGGCCTGGAGAGTACAGGAGCTTCAGCAATATGGGTGGCATGAGATTCATGAGCATGAGGCGTATCATGGACTCCTGGTACTAGGGTTTATATTAATAAAATAATTCCTCTACAACATTAAACATTCTGTCTTGAAAATCATTGGTGTCAATAATATTTGCACGAGTAGTCAAAAACCACCTCATTAATTAAACAGAACTGCAAGAAATTAATAAAATATGTCATTTTATATTAAGATAGCAATCTAATCTATGTACTATGATGGATGAATGCTTTCAAATGACAAGGATGAACATGAAAACACGAAACCCAAATTACCCAGACACAGATTGCATCAAAAAACATTGTTTCTCATAGCCTTTGGCCAAATTATAAGCGCTTCTAATTTATTAGAATTTATCAGAAATAAACGACTCAAAAATGCAGTTCAAATGTCCATATGGCTAATTTCAACATTTATGACTTTCTTTTGTGGAACACAAAAGCTGTGTTTTTTTTTAATCTCTTGGTATTTTCTTTCCATAGAATGAAATTCAATCAAGTCCAGTGTTTTTGGGTCCAAGTATCTAGATATAAATTTAAAAGTAAATAAGTAAATAAATAAATAAATAAATAAATAAATAAAAACTACATTTAATGAAACACTACAGATTTCTGGACTCTCTATGAACATCTGTGGATCATCTTCAAGTTGTTTATGAGGTATGCCAATAGTTGCAGCTGGCTGCAACAAGAGTCACCAATATTAAGAAGAAAGAAATATTAAGACATATTTGAAAAAAAATAAAATAAATAATAATAATAATAATAATAATAATAAGTTCCATATCTGCTGCCATAGTAGCCGAAAATGGCATACAAAGATGAATTATTTAACATAGTTATATCATTCTCAGTACTGGCAGGAATTGTAGGTGGAGGGAGTGAATGATAAGCGCTCACTTCCACCTTCAATATTGTTACGAATACTGTGCCTGCCCTTCTGCTCACTCTCCACAAGAGGTTGCTTTTATCATATTGACTCTCACACTGCACAGACTGTTACACTTACACTGGACTTCAGTTCCCACAATCCATTGCACTCATTACACGGAGCCCTTCCGTATTTTCTAGTCTAAGTCTAGTTTATTTCCTGAGTCATTCGTTTCTTGATCTTCTGCCTGTGTAACTAGGATTAACCCTTTCCTGCTGTTTCGGACTCTGTTTATACCTCGCCTGGACTATTGCTCTTGTTATTGGATTATCTCTCTGCCTTGCCCTGTTGGATATTGTTCGCCGATCGAAAGACCCACGCTTGCCCTAGGATTACTCTTTGTTTTGCCCGTGTTATACCTGTTTGCCACTGTTTGAACTATGCCTGTTATGACCATGTCTCTGCCTAATAAAAGCTCGCACATGGATTCGCACGTCTCTCGTCTCGTCGGCTCCATTACAAATATCACGACTGAGGTGAGACCCTTGAGCAAAGCACCAAACCCCCAACTGTTCCCCGGACACTGTAGCTAAAAAATGGTTGCCCACTGCTCTGGGTGTGTGTTCATGGCGTGTGTGCATTTGGATGGGTCAAATGCACAGCACAAATTTTTAGTATGGGTTACCATACTTGGCCACGTCACGTAACTTTAACTTTTTTTTCATAGTCTGAAATCCCCTGCCTATTCAAACCCGATGTCTTTGAATTAGAGATCTGCACGGGTCTGCCTGGATCCGAAAAGCCAAGGTCTGACTGAGACCCGACTGGGTTTGTGTCCAAAACTTTGATAAGTGCCTTAGACGCGAATAGGGACTGGTATTAGCAGACTCAGGTAATTTAAAATAAATGTGCTTTTACTAAATGGACCTGAGAAAACAAATTCTTTTAAACTATACCAACTTTCCGTTATTTGTTTAAGAGGTTTAACAATTTTTTTTTTTTTTTTTGTTGGTGTTGTCAGATAATCATGGAGACAATATCAGGTGCTGAAAAGGTAGAGGAAAACAAATATGTGGAAATAAGACATTCAGGGCCGTCATCAGTTTGTGCAACTTTTGTGGTCTCTGTTAATAAGGTGGAGAAAAAGATAGGTGCAGCTAAAAACGTGTAACAAGACTAACAATATTGCTGTAAAAGGTGTCTGCAGTGTCACTTTCCGATCAATAATTCATTAAACCTTAGTGGGGATTACCAGTCAGTCATTATGTTACAATATCATGAACTGTATTATCCCCATTCTTCTCTGTTCTCTGTCAATGTACACTTCTTAAAAATAAAGGTGCTTAAACCCTGCAAACAAGCCTGCACTGGCCCTTTACAGGGCCCACTTAGGGCTAGCCTAAGGGCCTCCAGCGGGCTACCGGTGCAGGGCCTCTGAGATTTTGCTCATTGGCAAAACATTGGCCTCTTAGTGCTGGCCCTGCAAGGGCAGCCCTAACTTAGCCCACACTATTAATCTACAATAGGGGTTCCCAGCCCTGGTCCTGATCAACACACCTGAACCAACTAATTAGGATCTGAAGGAGCACTTGATAATTACAGACAGGTTTGTTTAATCAGGGTTGGAACTGAACTCTGTAGGAAGGTAGATCTCCAGGGGCCTGTTTCATAAAACAAGTTTACCAAATAAGCCAGGTTTATTTCAGTTAGTCTGACCTTTTGCCAGTTGATTTGGTTCAAAATAAGTCAGACTTACTGAAATAAGCCTGGCTTATTTGGTAAACTTTTTTTTTATGAAACAGGCCCCAGAAACAGAATGCACTATACATCTGTTTCACTTTAAATACTTTTCAGCTACTATAACTTAAGTCTTTGGGAAAAACAGTTATTATACATCTGAAATGGATGCAGTCACCACATAACTAATGTCTATATTGTCAAAAATGTAAAGTAGTCAAAGGGATTTCAAATCAATGGATTTATTAAATACAAAATAGAAAACATTCAATTCAGGTTAATATAGCTACTGTACATATAACCAAAAATGTAAATACAAAAAAGTAAAAAAAAAAAAAGAAGCAAACAAAGCAATGTAAGATTGTAGGATTTCGTCATGTGAAAGTTGATGTGTGCGAAAGTCTAATCTGTAGTACATCAATGTCCAAACACTGTCCATAGATGAAGTTGGCTGGTAGCAAATGAATAATCCAACCTCTTGTAATGAAAACGCGCCACAGCTCTCAAACACCAGACTCTTCCAAACGAACAGTCAAAAACAGTCCAGACTATGGTCTCACGTCGAAAAGAACTTTAAATCCATATCCCTCTGATGCATCGTGGTCACTGCAGTGGACAGCTATTTAGAAGGCATTTTGAACTATTTAGGATGTAGCATCATGTCCCAACCACCAGTGAACCCCCAAAGTTTTGTCTACAATTCCATTTAATTGTTGTATTTTTTTTTTCTTTTGTTTTGAGATATTGCATAATATATTCAAGATGGCGGTGGGAAAAGGGGATGCACCATGTACCTTGGGAATAAGTGTTAAATACTTTTATTCTCAGAAAACCAGACAGGTACAAAAAAATATTTTTTCAGTTAAATAGGATGTCAGAAACAGATTCATCCAGATTTTAACAATATTTATCTTCTACATTTTTTTTTCTGTGACAGAAAATATATCGGTCCACGGACATGCACCAAAGGGTATAATTCTGCCTATGGGCCTATATATAGGTTCTGCCTTATTTGTATGTTTAACCCTAAAAGGGGTGACGTATCCTGGGGGATACAAACATTTGAGAGGCTGTGGGGAGAGGCAGGGAAAGTGCAGGTCTCATTTCTTGGTTTCATGTTGAAAGGGTGTTTGTTGTGAATATTTAGATATATTGACTTTGTTCATACATTCTTTGTTTAGCTCACAGGAAGCATTTAAAACTGCATGGCCGCCTGTAGTGGGTAATCTGCTCACCCTCCGATAAGAGTTGATCTAGTTCACATATTTACACATGTTGGAGGGGACTTGCTTATTTAAAAAGCTGTTGTTCAGCATTAGTGTATTAGGTTTACATTGAAATTTTATGAATTAAATGCTTACATTTTTTGTAATCTTTTGTAATGTTTGTATCTCAGGGGATACGTCGCCCTTTTAGGGGTATAAATCTTTTTGTAATCTTGACAAAACACATATCGTTGGAAAGGTCTGACAGTCAAGGTTCCATATTTGGTGACTGTTTTGTAATAGAAGTAATATTGTGACAGAAAATGATTGGTTTATGACAGAAAACGGCATCAAAAAAATTCAATAGAGTTTGCGTGTAACCCAGTGGTTATTTTTGGTATAGTGCCCAAACAAAATCTCACAGGAACCACAATTTTTGTGATAACAACTTCAAATTTGGAACATAACTTGGTTAGACATATGGCTTTGATTTTGTAGCAATTTAAAGTGCAACATATTTTATAAAGTATTTATTTTATATGAAATAATATAAAAAATAGTATACTACATTATCTTTACTGCAAACTTAAACTTCTATAACTTTTTTGTACTTTCTTTTTTTGAAATGCCTTCACTTCAGCAATAATCTGCTATGTGTCTTCTTTAAAAAGAGACCAACCTTAGGTCTGTATTCCAAAGCATTCAGGAATTACAACCATGTTGTTACAAGCATTGATAAACAAGTGTTCTGTTTTCAGTGAATTTATACCCCCAAAGGTGCAACGTATCCTGGGGGATACATTAAAATCAAAAATATGAGTCAAGTTTTGAAAAAAAAAAAAAAAAAAAAAAAAAAAATCATGAAACTGTATTATTTGAGACCCAATAAGATGGAAAATAGCAATAAATTAATTTGCTGATGTCTCTTTATGGTTCTGCCCTTTTTAGGGTTAATTAAAATTATGATATAATTTACACTTGAAAGGTTTTACTGAACAGAAATATTAAATAGTCTTCAGATTTGATCATTTATTTCAATGCTTACAGTCTATATTTATTTATTAGGTCATATAAAAGTGTAGGCATGTATACATGTATACTGTATGAGTGCAGATATATGCGTCCATGATTGTGTTCAAGTGTGTTGTAGGAGGGTGTGTGTGCTTGTGTGTTTTTGTATTTGTGCTCACGTGTATGAATATCCCACCACCCCTACCCTCCCCCCACACTGCCCCACACACCCCCGTCCCATAGACACACACTCTTACGTTTTGTTTGTTACACTTCACATTTCTGTGCCATCATGACATAGCTTGTTCTTACTGAATGTTCTTATGTGTATTCAATCCATTTTCACATAGTAAATATTTTAAAAACATGTTTTTTTAAGACCACACATTTAGTTCTATTGATTCACTTTTTATACGTTTGATGCATGGTGTCCACTACAGTGGACATATATGTAACTCCCTGAAAATATAATATATTGACAAAAAAATAATTTTGGGCATGATTTTTCACTTGTTTAAAAGTAAAAACAAACATGTAAAAAAAATATATATTACTTTGTGATTTAATAATTCATGCGTCAGAGGGATTCAGACTGGACCATGATGTGGTAAACTCACCAATAAAACATCTAAAATGCATATGTGGGAGTGGGACATTAGGACCCAGGGGAGAATGATGTGTGTTATGATTGGAAACGGCAACGTAACTAATAATTATCATGCAACGTAAATCAGGTGAGAAGCTGTTTTAAAGGAAGCAGATTAGAAGGATAGAATGTGAAGCTGAACAGCGTAATGTTTGCTCCGAAAGGATATTGCGACTAAGAAGCATCATGGACATTAAATTGGTGAAACTGTGTGAAGCTGAAGTTGCGCTTGTTGACGAGTTAGAAGCGGGGCGGATGACTGTTACATCGGATAGCATGAGCAACTAGACAAGGATGGGGGACCGATTGTTATCTGTGGTTTAATCGTGTGGTTTTAATGGTTTGTAACTTCATGGAAACGATGTGCATAGTGTGTTTTGTAGGAGTTGGACCCTCCTTTGTCAATTAGACGCGAGTCGGGAGGTAAAGGAACATAGTTTGGGTCAAGGGGAAGGGCATTGTTTGTTTGTGTATTAAATTGTATTTCTTGTATTCGTAGGTTTCCCAGGCGGTGGCACTTGAAGGGACAGTGGGTGCACGTGTGGTGTTATATTGAATTTGACTGCCGTGGTGTGAGCGTGTTCACTGTGTCGGTAATTGAATGATATTAATATTAAGGCTTGAAGAGTTTTTATTTATTTTTTTTTACCGACCTATTCTTCAGTGTGCTGCCTGGGTTAAGTGTTTAATTGTCTCGTGTTATGACTGGTTTCCTTTTTTTTTTTTTTTTTTTTTTTTTTTCCATAATACTTGTGGAATAAAGTTTATTTTAATAAAACTGCTGTGTAAAAGCCTCTGCAACTAAATACCAATTTGACTGCTGGTGTGTTTATATACTATTTACTTTTGAACTCATTAAGTGGGTCAAGGTTACACATACAAATACTGTTTTAAACTCTTAGCATCAATCCGAACATAGGCCATCCATACATGTACATGTAACATCTCTGCAAAATACTAGTGATGGCGAAGTGAAGCGTTCTGAACCAGTGAAGCGTTCTGAACCAGTGAAGCTTTCAACAATTGTATCGGAAAAAGGTTCATTACTCGAAGCTTTTTCAAAACGGTTTATGTTGTGGCCATAAAAATGAATAACTCCTTCCAAAGGGCTGTGTTCCGTTACAGACACTGGATTCACATCTGGTTCTACAAATGATTCTTTAGTTTATTGTATAAATAATAGTCATTGTCAAAGTCATTCATTTGTGTCGGTGTACTGCTACTAAAATAAGTAAAATAAACAAATTCTTAAATTAAATCTGTGATCTGATATGTCTATTTTAACTCTGCCTCAGTCTTTAGTTATTAAAAGGGCAAAGTACATTTGAGCTTAATGTATAAATTATGATTTAAAAAAGTAATGCATTATAATGTAAAGGAAACGGCGCTGAGGTTCGCTTTGTTTGAACCAGATACTGAAGCAGCCACGTGGTTTTCAGGCAAATGAAGCTTCGGACATCATAGATCACATGCTATTCTCAAAACTAATCAAGTTCCGATACAGTGCTTCATTATGAAATTTGTTTTTTTGATACAAGCTTCGAAGCTTCGGTGTTGAACGTAAAATTACTACGAAATACATCAGCAATGTACACTTTTAAAAACAACTTGTTTAGAATGGGCTTGAAATTACACATTTCCCAACCAGGACACAGCACAATGTGTTCAGCAGGTGAGCTATGCTGACTATTGCTGGTGGCTATTGCTAACTCCCTCTATCCACATGGCTAAGGAAACCTAAAACACCCTAGCACTCCTAGTGGTAAAGAAGAAAACTGCCCACAAAATTCTTATTAACAGGCTCATGTCTGTTACACCTCAAATATGGCTCATGAGATCCACTTTCCTGCAGAGTTTAGCTCCCAAAACTCAAATCTTGCGAGCCCGATTTGAGGATCTCTGGCCAATATGAAACAACAGGTTCTGAAAAGGTCTCTTTTGGTTTGAGCCATTCCAATTCAGTTGAGTGGCTAAAGAATGGCCAGTCAATGTTGTTTGTATTCTCCTAGTTGCATTACAGGGTTTCCTACACAAAACCTGCATGGGCTCAAAGGAAAAAAAAGTTGCTCTGGGCCTGAACATGCTGGCCCACACTGGGCCATCATTGTATTAATGTGGGCAGTCTGCTAGTGTGGCCTGCTCACAGAGAGCCTGCAGTGAGCCCAAAGCTGTGGGCCTCGCCTGGCAAGCCCGCACTGGGCCTGTTTAGGTTTGGTGTGGGCTGGCCCTAGCCCACCGTGCCCGCAAAAAGCCAGCATGGGCCCTGCAAGGACATGTTTGCAGGGAAAGGTTCTTCACAACGATGCCATAGAAGAACCATTTTTGGTTCCACAAAGAACCATTCAGTCAATGGTTCTTTAAAGATCCATTTCTTTCTTACCGTTTTATAATCTGAAGAACCTTCTTTAACCACAAAGAACCTTTTGTGAAACAGAAAGGTTCTTCAGATGCTAAAGGTTCTTTATGGAAACATTTAGACAAAAAGGTTCTTCTATGTCATCGTGAAGCACTTGGAAGCTGTAAAGGCAACACTACCTCTTTTATATTCAGGTCCATTTGGGTTTGAAATAATTGTAATTGGGACAGGGCAGACTATTGTCTTTATACTGGGTCCATCTGTGGTTGGGTTTTTCTTTTTTAAAAATTTAAGCATATCAGGTTCAGGTAAGAAGTGATTCAGATTGATTCGAATTAGGTACAGATCTTAGTACCTCAAAAGACCTCTACTCTAAATCATTATATATTTAGTGTAGTGATTTAGTGTAAGACAAGGACATTTAAGATTTTTTTTTTTTTTTTAATGTAATGGATTAATAATTCAGTTCTAACAAAAAAAAAAAAAAAAAACATTAAACAGGAAATCCTCTGTAGTGTACCTTCAGTTGTACTTAACCTTTTAAAAGAACAAACAAAATGCAAATATGCAATATGCAATATAAAAGAACAAACAAAAATTATTTCACTAAACTGTCACAGTTATGGACTTGTGTTTTCTTTTAGTTGCCGTTTCCCTGTCTTCTGATATGGTTTAGTTCATGTGTGCCCATATTTGGTTATGTTCCTGGTCTCGTTTAGTCATTATTAGTTAACCACCATCACCTGTTACCCTCATTTACTCACTTTACTTAAGTTGTAGTCTGTTCTCTCTTTCTTTTTCCAGTGTTAAAGTTAATGTTGTGTTGCATGTGTTACCTGCCTGCCCTCTGTGGATTACCTTCTGTGTGGATTAATAAAAACGGTTTATGTTCATTTTTTTCAAGCATTCTCTATACACCACACACTGTGACACTAACATTGTGGACAAAATTAGTCAAGTAACACATTTCTCAATGTCCTGACAGTGTAAGTTCTTGGAATACACCAGATAATATATCTTAAACCAAAATTTAACATCTCGCTAATTAATTTCTTCAAAATTTAATTTAATTTAAAGCCCCATAGAAACCTGGGGCTGGACCAGCAGCTGCGTGTGCACAGTCATAAGCGCGTTGGAGCTACACATGCGCATTGGCTGGTCTAGCCTGAAAAATAAGCCTTTCAAACACTATTTGAGCATAAGAAACAACATTCATGGGGCAGTTAATTTCAGATTTTATTGCTGATTTGAAAATATGTAATTTAATCGCGAGTTCAGCGAGCCGTTTTTGAGATTTCAGGATTCCCCCATTCATTTAGATGGGACTTCGTCTTGTCTGAGCTGCCCGGAAGCGTTGCAAATATGGTGGCTGAGTGAACGGACTTTCCTTAAAAGGGACTTTGGTATTGCTCGGTCTAATGTGGCGGACGGGTGCCTGTTTCACTCCGTTTGCAGTGCGATGCACAAGCAGCACGGAATCATTGTGCTTTCACACAGGACGCGTTTGCAGACCGCTCCTGATCCGCGGCTGTTTACCACAAACACAACATGTATCCATTATTTTGATTTCAATTCCAAACGTTGTATTGAAAGTGCTTTTCAGCATTGTGATCCTCTTTTATTACAGTACCTAGCCAAAAAGCACCGAACAGTACTGGTGAGCTGCATTTTAATTTTTTTTATATTTTTTGATAAAAACACAATGTTTTATTTCTCAGTTGATTTCAGTACATAAACGTTTCTTTAATTAATTATAATATCCAAAAGTGTTTGCTATTTGAATAAATATCGTAAAGGATTTATAAAATTAGGAAGACACATCTTACACAAGTCAGCTGTTTTACTCTAAATCCCATTCATGCCAGAGATCTTTTATTTACTTGGCTAACCAAAACCCACCCAGATCTCAGCCAAACATTTTCCTTTTTCTGGCAGCACAAAACCCAGCCACGGCTCAGCCAAATAGATACAATTTGCTTTTAGTTTCTTTGGTTGGCCAGACTCTAGCCAGAGCTCAGCCAAATCCTGTTTTACACCAGACTGTGAAAAAAACAGCGCCAGAATTAAGCCAGAAATGCCAAATATAAGCCAAACTTGGCCCACACTCTGTTGCTATCTGGGTAGGCTACTATAAAATCATACATACTAGGTTATATGACTACAAAATCATAGTTGGGTCTTTTCCAAACTATAATTCCTGACTAAAATGTTTGAAATTGAGTAAAACATTTTGAATATGATAGACAATTCATTGTATTTAAATTTCTTATGGCGCGAAGATGTTTTCATGGTCAAAATGAAAACAATAAAAAGTAATATGAGTGTACACTATAACACAATGAATGCTACAAGTCTAAATATGTTTGGAACATGTTTATTATTAATAGCCTACTCTGTTCAAAAATAGATTTT
Source organism: Spinibarbus caldwelli (assembly GCA_039654775.1). NCBI lineage: Eukaryota > Metazoa > Chordata > Actinopteri > Cypriniformes > Cyprinidae > Spinibarbus > Spinibarbus caldwelli. The sequence continues at coordinate 16,072,153 of CM077233.1, read as the reverse complement.
AATAACGTGCTGAACAATAATAATTTGTTTCTCAGATATAAAATGTCTTTCTTTTTTTTTTTACGATAGTACAAAGCATGCGTAAGTCTATGGCTACAAAACCTATATGTATACAGATGCTCCTGATATTAACATGCTCACAAATGTTTTTTTTTTTTTGTTGTTGTTTTTTTGAAGAAGTAAGCAAGATGATTTTCACATCATTTTAACAAGAATATTCTAGCCTACAAGACTGATTACTCAAAAGTCTTATTCAGAACTATTCAGTATGTGTTTTATGGCCTTATTTCAGCTACATTCTTTTCCCTAAAACTTACTAACCACGCATAATATTTTTTAAAAAAAAATTGCAAACATATACATCAATCTTGCTCACATATTATTGTAGCACAGCTTGTGCTGACCACAAAAAAATACATGTTGGCCAATAGTATGTTATAAGTAGCTGAAATAAGCACAAATATCAGGGCATGTCAAATCACCTCAGACCCCAGAGGGTTAACCCTGTGGGGTCGAAGACTGCACCTTTCGGTCTGTCTCATTTCTTCTTGATGACTGCAAAAAGAACTAAAAATACTTAAGTCAATTTTGATCTTTGATACTTTGAACTTTGATAAGAATAAGGTATTGTTTTAAAGTGCAAATGGTCTACTTTTATTTGTGTATAGTCATAACAACAAAACAATGTGCTTTTGTAAAATAAAGAAAACAAACAGGGTGCACTCTCTGCCGTCTCGGTCAATGTCACCTCTCTTCACAGACACGTAAATAAAACAACCTGAATCTCAGCGAATACTTGCCTCACAGACATAAGAAATATATGCATAGAATGCTTGAAATGTCTAATTTTAAATAAAGTCACCTCGAAAACAAATATTCTCTGATAAAGTAATCTGTATGAAACTAATGCGACCTTCAGTTTTTCCCTTCTAAACTCATTGTCTCTAATGTGATCATGCCCATGAGTGGCTCCGCTTTTCAAATTTTAAAATCCATGTGAGATGCGTGGACATGTAAACACCCACATCACCTCCATAAACAAACGTGAGGATTCAAGTTCATCCTGGCTACAGTTTGTTTCTGGAAGAAGACGCGCTGAGAGGAATAACCCAGAATTTACCTCAAAAGAAGAACACGGTGCGCCACACGGCTTGATCCAGAGGAGGAGATCTGATGAGTAAGATTACTTGTATCTGTTGTTACTATATTATTGTGACATAACTTGTACACATTTTACTAGTTAGACTTTTCCCAAACTATAATTCCTGACTACATGTATGAAATCAACTGAAACATTTTGAAATATGTGTCATTTCATTGCATCTAAATGTCTCACAATGCCAGGATGTTCTTTTAATGTTCTATAAAATATAAAACCACAAGATATAAAAGTAGTAAAAGTGTTTACACTGTAACACTATGTTATAGTCTAAGAATGTTTTACACAAAGTTGTGTTACTGTTCAAGTCTCAGTGTTTAGATCAGTATGTTCAATCGTGTCCTTGACCTTCTCTGTGTATATTTTGATAATACTGTATTGTAAATGAAATACAAATAATCCCTGTTATTTTACTCTCCTCAAATTCTTTGTTACCTGCCTCATAGACACATCATTGACTGATGGCTCATGAGAGGCCCTTTGTCTCTCAGGTGTGACTCACTAAATATTCATGGCCATTGTCACTCCCTCGCATACAGCCTTTCTAACACAAATCATGTCTTACAAAAGTTAAACTAAGGTATTGTTTTCTGTGAACGAGTAAACAGGATGATTTTCACATCATTTTGGAGCAACAACTCTAGTCTACCATATCCAATTCTCAAAAGTCTTGTGAACAAATGTTTTGTATGTGTTTTATGGCCTTTTTTCAGTGACTTAAAAATTTTAGTTTTTCACTAACCACACATAAACGTTGTTTTCTCAAAAACACAAACATGTACATTCATGCTGCTCACATATTATTGTAGCCCAGTTTGTGCTGATTACAGTGTAATCAGACTTTAGACATTAACCTTTTGAGCATTACAGTCCCACATATGGGATTTTTTTTTTTTTCTGTGCCCCTGGGAGTACGGTCCCACATATGGGATTTAGAATGTTCGGTGACGTCACATAATTGCCAAATTCAAAATGTGGTTTCGCACGTTGGCTGGCGCTGAGCCAGAGAGAGACGTGCACTGTGCTTGTCATATTATCACAACTATGCAGTGTTCTTAACTGCATAATGCATATTTCAGGTTTCAAACATTTAAATTCACATAAGTACTAGCAAAACAATACATTAAGAGCTTGTAAAATCCACACAGATGTCTATGGAAGCAACAATAACAAACCATTGAAATTTAATTTGCCGATGTGTTTTATTCATATCAGATACACATAGTGTAAGTAACTATAAGGTTCACTCTATTCTTCACCCAGTTCACCGGCCACTTACTTACATGTATTTCGGGAGAAATTGATGAATTCACGTACTGTAAATCCAACTGACAGGACTCTCTGAACTGAACTGCTGCGCGAATAAACATGGCGGTGCCCATCTCATGTTACAGATCATGATTAAGATCATTTATAAAAGTTTTTAAACGACAAAACACATTCATTTACACATCGGAATCGGAATATCAGATTGTACATGACAAGTTTGTGAATATTTTAAATAAAAAAGGAAAAACTAAATAAAAGCGATCCATCTGTCATACAGTGTTACTGTGGTCGCGGTGTGTCACATGACAAGCATGATGCGTCACCATGGAAACAGTAAGGGGAAACGTTCTAAACTAACGGTAGCCTTAAAAAAAACTCACCCTTGAGGGACCGCTAGAATATTTTAAACTCACCAGTGAAAGGGTTAATATGTTTTTAAGATATGGAAAAATCACAAATGTCAATATATTGTTGTTGTTATCATGGGCACTTCAAAATACCGTGAATAATTATTACAAAATATTCCAATTTTTTTTAATGCATTTTATAGACCTTTTTTACACTGAACGCAAAAACTGCCATGAATGTTCGGCACTACGACACTTTTGAATTGAAACAATAGATCCCTATGGGGCTATTCACACCAGGCACGATCATTCACGGCACGAAAAATGTAAGATTTTTTTTCCGTCCTGTGTGCCGATTTTTTCCCCCATTGCTTCGTGATGAAATGGGCCATCCAATGAGATATGAGCTTAGATCACGTGCCTGGAGCAGCTGCTGTTGCACATGAGGGTGAAAGAGGTGGCGCTGTTTCAAAAACCAGTGTAAATAAACACAGAAGAAGAGTATCCCGCATGAGAGAAAAGAGTGGATGTTGAGTTCTTGTTATCGTTGGTATTTGACAACAGATTTATTCTCACATGTTCTTTATTCAGAATAACATTTCTATTAATACTACACTGAATTTATTATGTGATCTGAAGAGCACTGTCCATTTTATTTCACAAGCGCAAGTGATATGAGTCAGAGCGCGTTGACTCTAGACCTGTCAATCATGTAATCATATCTCTTACCCTTCTGTATATAAAATAATTAGAGAAACATTTTCACATGATAAATCCCCAGAAAATGAAAAATGCTTTCATTCCATATAACAAATTCACATGATGGGATAAAGCTCACAATTCTTGATGTTTGGATGAAAAGTAAAGGTTTAGAGCATAACAATTCAATAAATGTCCCGAGATAACATATAGCGACAACTGTGCGTTTATGTATGGTTAGTAAAAAAAAAAAAAATAAAAAAAAAAATTTAAGTCACTGAAGTAAGGCCATAAAACCTTACAGAATATTTGTTCGCAAGACTTCTGAGAACTGAACTCAAAATGATGTGAAATCATCCTCTCATTCAAAGAAAACAATACATTGATTTTGTATCTTTTGTTAAGACATATTTTATGTTAGAAAGACATACAGAATGCAAAGTAGGGGTGAGGGAAAAAATTGATACAGCACAGTATCACGATATTTTCCGCGGCAATACTATATCGATACACGGATGCCAAGTATCGATCTTTTATTATACCAGGGTTCCTCAATAGGCAGCCCGTGGTAATTTTAAAAAAATGTGGCATGAAAATTCAAACGCAGCATCAGAAAGCTACATTAACTTACATCGTGTCTACACTGGACGCAAGTGGTATGGCACGACGCAACAAAATACAATATAACCCATTATAATCAGTGATGCTGTCTATACTGGATGTGGCGCAACACGACACGACAAATCTCCGACAGTAAACAGCTGACTCGTTCTATTTATGACGTACTGACACAAAGTTCAGATTGCAATGCTTTGTCGCCTCCAATGCAGATATGAAGTGACAGCAAAAACATGGCGAGTGTGAAGAAAAGAAAAGTGGACACGGAAAATAGTTGATTCAAATGTGAATGGACTGAATATTTTGTATGCTGTTCTTGTCGCAAGGTCGCAGAAAATAAAAACCGTTTCTAAAATAGAATCCTGTGTTGCTTTGTCACGTGCCACTGTCACGGGTGGTTAGGACAAAAACTACATGGAAAAGATACTTTTTATCACGTCGCATCTGGTTGGGACACACGGTGTTACACTTTGATCCCTCCAAAAAATCTAAGTATAAAAATATTAATGATGACAGATCTAATAATTGAATCTGTAATTAGGGAAAGTGGAGAGAAGAGATCCAGTCTGGGGATGAGCAGGAACAGTTGATTTGCATGGCAGACATGGAGATCCAGATTTTTTGTTTGTTCATTTGTTTTTAATATTCAACAGGCAAAGTTCTTCTGTATCTAAATGCAAAAAATGTTCATAATTGTTTGAATAAAACGGACTACTGTGGAAAAAACTGCATATTTATCTTGTGACCATCTCGTGACTATTTTAACAAAAGCAACAATAATACGAGCCTAGGCGATGGCTCGTCGGTCGCGGAAGGCTCTGGCTCTCCGTCAGTGGTGGGCTCAAACTGTAGCTCTGCGAAGCAGGGTGGTGGTAGGCTGAGCTCTAGGTCGACCATAATAACTCAAAAGAAAAACTTTCAGAACAAAAACAAAATGCGGGGTAACACGCCACATTACTTTTACTTTACAGTCTGGTCTTCAGTCAAGCTACAGTGAGATACATGGATGAAGAAGGCGAAGATAAATGCAAATAGTCTTTAATAATCCACAATAGGGCAAACACAGGACGGACAGGCAGGATGCACACATAGGGACTAAGTAGACCGGATGAGGGAACACAGGACAGACTGAACTAAATACACAGGCAACTGAAGTTAATTAACAAGACACACCTGAACCAAATGACTATTATCAGACATATACGGAAAACTAGATCACACAGAGCACATGGGGGAAGAAAACACAATAAAACATCCATGAGTGTGACAGTTTGCCCCCCTCCCAGAAGGCGCAACCTCACGCCACAGAGATAAAGGGAGGGACTGAAGAGGACGTAGGAGGAGGGCAATAGGAGTGGAGAAGGGTCAGTGAGAGGGGACGGCGAAGGGCTGGCAGACAATGCTGGAGGAGGTTCGGGCGGAGGACGGACAGACACCCGGGAGGAGGACGACAAACAGAGTCCAGGCTGAGACGACGGAGGGAGGAGCCATGGAGGAAACAAGAGGACTTGGAGCAAGAGCAGCCAGGTGGGACCTAGGCCGCAGCCATGATGGCAACCCACGGTGGAGCCGACGGAGGGAAGAGCCATGGTGGAGGAAGGGCTGCCGACTCCAGGGGGCCAACCGATGGTGGCAGATCAGGTGGTGGTGGAGCCCGAGGCGGAGAAGTGGTGCCGGTGAGCCAGGGCGACAGGGAGGATCCGGAGGGCCAAGGTGGAGCAGATAGCTCAGGCGACCAAGGCAGAGGCAGGGATCCAGAAGGCCAGGGGGTGGAGCCGGAGCGACAGAGGACCAAGGTGGAGCCGGAGAGAAGGAGGAGCCTGACAGAGCCAGAGGGACGAGGTGTAGCCGGAGGAGTGGAGTCCCGAGGCGGCAGATGGTGGACAACAGGCCAAAGCAGAGCCAAAGGGATGAGGGAGCCCGGCAGAACTGGTGGACTGACGGGCCACGGCAGAGAGGAGGGAGCTAGGAGCTATGGTGGAGCTGCTGGATTGACGGGCAGAGGTGGAGTCCGGGACTCAGAGTCTGGAGGCGGAGACAAGGGATCCTCCAGCCACAATGCCGATGGAGACTGGCAGACCTGCGGCGATCCCACCGCACAGATGGTGGGCTGAGGGTGAGCTGAGGAGCGGCCAGGAGACAGCAGTGGCGATGGTGAGGACTGGTACAGAGGTGGTGGGAGAGGGAGGCTGGGCGGGAGTTCAGGATGTTCAGGGGGCTTAGGAACGGTGTGTGCTGCCCACACACACCATAAGGCCACTTCCAGCACGGTGAGCACCAGCGACAGGGGAACGACCTCCATGGTCGTTATGATAGAGGTATAAAGTTCCAGGCAGACAGACAGTTCAGGGCAGACAGACAGTTCCAGACAGATGGACAGTTCAAATACGACCTCCGTGGTCGCGACGGGATAGACAGATGACGATGGCGGGAGAAGACAAGGCATATCCACATATATATTAACGTTCTCTGAGCGTAGCCTCAGCCGAACCCTAGCAGTGGTGCAGTGGGCGGGGCATTCCTCCGCTCCTTCGCTCCCTACTGACACTTACACCGTCACATGTCTAGCAGCTGCCACGTGCACCTGGACTGATGTTGATTGAGGCTCTGGGGCGATCCTCGGCTCTGTCGCTCTCCTAGGCGATGGTTCGTCAGTCGTGGCAGGGTCTGGCTCTCGTAAGGCGGTGGGCAATAAAACTGAAGTGAGATAAACAAAATGAGAAATATTTATTTTTTTGTTAAAACAGATGTTGCCAAAGTTTTCTTTTGGGGACATAATTTGAAGTTGGAAAAAGGTAATAAATTGCAATATATCGCAGAATATCACAATATAATTAAAATGTATTTTGACACAAGTATCGTGATAATATCGTATCGTGGGATTCCCACCCCTAATGCAAAGGAATGTAAATGGCCATGGATATTAATGTGATTCACACCTTAAAGATAAAGGGCCCTCCTCTAGTGAGTCCATCAGTGTGGAATGTGAGAAAGGTTCTTTCAGGTAAGAAAGAATGAGAGGGGATTAAGAAAATGGAATTTCTGATTTCCAGATGACTAGTAAGCCAATTCTCAAATAACTGCTATGATGGCTTTTGTTCTACCCACTTAACCCTCTGGGGTCTGAGGGTGTTTTGGGGGCCTGGAGAAGTTTTGACATGCCCTGACATTTGTGCTTTTTTCAGTTGCTTATAAAAATATAAATGGCTAAAGTCTAATAACACTGTAAACAGCACAAACTGGGCTAAGCCGGCAGAGCCGGCAGAGAACACACCCTGTTTGTTTTCTTTATTTTAGAAAAGCACATTGTTTCGTTGTTATTACGACTATACAAAAATAAAAGTAAACCCTTTGCAGTTTTAAAATGATACCTTATTCTTATCTGTACGATCAAAACTGACAGAGTATTTTTAGTTCTTTTCGCAGTCATAAAGAAAATACTTCGACCCCAGGGGGTTAAATGATAGAAGTACTTGCATTGTCCAAGCTATAAAGACTGTGCCTGTTCCCCGAATAGTGAGGTCAAAATATAAATTTAATGCAGGATCTAGTAAAAATCTGATCATGATTAAACCATAAGAAAAATGCTAAATAAATGAACAAAAACGATTTTTAAAGCTTGGGCTCCTAAACATTAGATCACTCACACCCAAAGCAGTTATTGTAAATGAAATGATCACAGATAATAGTTTTGATGTACTCTGCTTGACTGAAACCTGGCTCAAACCAAATGACAATATTTGTCTAAATGAAGCTACTCCACCAATCTACTATTATAAGCATGAGCCCCGTCAGATTGGTTGTGGCGGCGGTGTTGCAGCAATATATAGTGATATTTTCAGTGTTACTCAGAAAACAGGATACAGGTTTACCTTATTCGAAATACTTCTACTTAATGTTACACTGTCAGATATGCAAAATAAATCTCTTCTATCTCTTGCTCTGGCTACTGTGTATAGACCACCAGGGCCGTGTACAGATTTCCTAAAAGAATTTGCAGATTTTCTTTCAGACCCGTTGGTTAATGTTGATAAAGTGCTAATCGTCAGAGACATTAACATTCACGTTAATAATACAAATGATGCTTTAGGACTTGCGTTTACAGACCTATTGTTCCAACCACTAAAGACAGATTCATGAATAGCCTGCCTGATTTATCTCAACTGCTTTGTGTACCCAGAAAGACACACGAACTAGACGAGATGACTAGCAATATGGGCACTATCTTCTCTAATACATTAGAAGCGGTTGCCCCCGTTAAATTAAAAAAGGTTAGAGAAAAACGCACTGCACCATGGTACAACATTAATACCCATTTTCTCAAGAAAGTAACTCATAATCTTGAGCGCAAAAGGAGAAAAACTAACTTGGAAAAACAATATGTCCAATTATAGACAGGCTTTAAAAGCTGCCAGGGCCGAGCATATCCGCAAACTAATAGAAAATAACCAAAACAATCCAAGGTTTTTATTTAGCACAGTGGCTAGAGATTAACAAATAATCAAACGTCACCCAAACTAAACATTTCCTCACAGTTTAATAGTAATGACTATGAATTTCTTCACTGATAAAATAGACAGCATCAGAAATACAATAACTTGTAATACAGTTTCATTCGCCACACCCAAAGAAAAACTGCAGTGCTTTACAACTATAGGTTAAGAAGAGACTGCATCTAAGCCAACTACTTGTTTATTAGATCCTGTACCCACTAAATTACTGAAAGAGTTGTTACCTGTAGCAGAAGAACGCCTCGGTTACATACATAACCCTCATTCCCTGACAGAGGGAATGGAGACGTTATGTCGTGATGACAATAGGGGTCTTACTTGGGAGCCCGAATCCTCTCTGATTAAGAGAAAACGGCAATGAAATTTGGCTAGTGGATTTTGCATGCTGAGCCACTCCCCGTGCACACAGGTATAAATAGGCGACAGGTGCATCCACTCATCAGATTTTATGCTGAGGAGCCGAGAACTTGTCCCTGGCAACCAGCAATGGTTTGAGGTTGTGGCATGGGTACATAACGTCTCCGTTCCCTCCATCAGGGAACGAGGGTTACGTACGTAACTGAGTTATGTTGTGATGACATTAGGGGTCCATGGAAAGGGCTGACCGGAGACCACCACTTACTTGTTGGGAACCTTGGGCACGTATCCTGGCCGGGGTCTCAGGACAATGTGAGAGTAGGCCAACCTGAGCACATGATAGAGGTATAGAGCACTTCCATCCTCTTGATGGAAGTGAGTGTGGTCAGGAGCGCTGTCTTATCAGATAGGAATTAAGCTTCCCCAGGGCGTCCACTGCATCGTGATGTGCTGCGTTAGCAGCCATATACGCTTTCAAGGTGGAGGGTAACAGCCTAGGCTCCAACCTTTCTTGCAGGAAAGAAAGCACTACTCCAATTGTGCATCTTTGGGAGTCTACTCAGCGAGAAGAACACCAGACCGCGAACAGACTCCACTTCAAGGCAAAAGCTCGCCTCATAGAGAGGGCTCTGGCCTGAGTGATAGTGTCTTCCACCGCCGGTGGGAGATCACTTAGGTCTGCCACGTCCCGTGATCTGGACGTGGGTGCCAATGGTGTCGAGCCTCTGAGAAAGAAGGTCCTTACTCAGAGGGATGCGCCAGGGAGGGGCTGTCACGAGGAGCATGAGTTCTGAAAACCAGGTCTAGGTGGGCCAGTACGGCGCAACCAGCAGGACCTGTTCCTCGTCCTCCCTGACCTTGCACAGTGTCTGTGCGAGAAGGCTCACTGGGGGAAAAGCATACTTGCGTGAAGCCTGAGGCCAGCTGTGTGCCAGTGTGTCCATGCCGAGGGGGGGCACCGCGTTCTGGCTCATCATGGCAGGACTCCCTGTGTCCCCAGAAGGACCGACCAGAGATGCATGGGAAGGCATTGCGTCCCCGAACCGCAATCTCTTGGCTGCTGGAGTCGCCATTCTCTGGGAAACGTGAGCTCTCGTGAGAGTGCATCGGCTCCACGATTGAGTTCCCCCGGGATGTGAACTGCACGCAGTGACTTGCGCCACGTCTGAATCTAGAGGAGGAGATGGCGGGCGAGTTGTGACATGCGATGTGATCGTAGACAACCCTACCAGTTGATGTATGAAACGGTCGGAGTGTTGTCAGTGCGGACCAACACGTGCTTGCCAAGCAGCAGCGGCCGGAACCGCCACAAGGCTAGTAGCAATGCCAGCAACTCGAGGCAGTTGATGTGCCTAAGTAGTCGAGGCCCTGTCCAGAACCCCGAGGCTGCCTGCCCGTTGTATGTAGCACACCAGCCCGCACTGGAGTCATCCGTCGTGACAATGACATGCCGAGACACTTGTTCTAACGGTACTAAGGGCCCGTAGAAAGACAAGATCCATCCAGGGGCTGAATGACTGGCAACACGTCGGCGTGACCAAGTCTCGGGACTCGGGAGTGTAACCAGTGCTGAAGTAGTCTCATATGAAGCAATCAGAGCGGCGTGACTGCGGCTGCAGATGCCATATGCCCCAGGAGCCTCTGAAAATATATCAGTGGTACCACCTGAGGAACTCAGGCAGTTCAGCACAGTCTGGGCACGCTCGTTGGTGAGATGCGCCGTCATACTCACGAGTCTAACTCCATACTGAGAAAAGAGATTCTGTGCACGGGGAGAGCTTGTTCTTTTCCTAGTTGACCCGAAGCCCCAACTGGCTGAGGTGCCAGAGCACCAGGTCCCTTTGATCACACAACTGTTTACGTGAGCGGGCCATGCTTGAGATAGTTGAGAATCCTGATACCCATTGCCCGTAACGGGGCAAGGGTGCCCTCAGCAACTTTCGTAAAGACACGGGGGAGACAGGAAAAGCGTGAAGGGGAGGACCTTGTACAGCCATGCCCGACCCTCGTAGGAATGGCCAGTGTCGAGGAAGAATCGAGACATGAAAGTCAGCGTCCTTCAGGTCGACCACTGCAAACCAATCCTGGGGCTGGATGCATCTGATGATGTGCTTCTGCGTCAACATCTTGAACGGAAGCTTGTGAAGGGCCCGATTCAAGACTCGCAGATCCAGGACTGGCTGAAGGCCACCGTCTTTCTTGGGCACGATGAAGTAAGGGCTGTAAAACCTAGACACCATCTCGGCTGGAGGAACAGGCTCAATTGTGTCCTTCGCCAAAAGGACAGCAATCGCCTCGCACAGGACAGGGGTAGTCTCGGACTATCACCAAAGTCTTGAGGACTTTGAACCTAGGGTGGGGTGGGGGTGGGGGTGGGGGGGGTGTCTCCTGGCGAACTGAATCGCTTAGCTGAGTCAGATTGTCAGAATGAGCCAGCGGGACGGGTTGGGCAGCGCGAGCCATGTTTCCAAACTCTGTACAAGTGGCACCAAAGGGACAATCGATATACCCGCAGTGGTGCAGCAGTGGGAAGTCATGCTGGATGGCCCAGAAAGCACCGCGTTCTGGCTCATCATGGCAGGACTCCCTGTGTCCCCAGAAGGACCGACCAGAGATGCATGGGAAGGCATTGCGTCCCCGAACCGCAATCACTTGGCTGCTGGTGATAGGGGGCGTCATAGGCGAGAGTGAGGAGGCAGTGCTTTGCTCACTGTCATCCCACGAGCCTGATGGCCCCAAGGAAAAGGAAACTGCTCTTTCTTTGAGAATGTGGTTACCGCTGGCCCTTGGGCCAACAGCAGAATAGAACCAAATGAAACAAAAGATTCTCCACCTGGCCTTCCTCGGGGGGAAGGAGTGACGCTGTTCTCGCCATCTCCGGAAGAAAAGCAGTTTCTAACATCTTCGGGCTGTCCATGTCAGGGCCGTCTCGTCATTTTCCTGGAGAACATGTGGGGGGTGCCGCGCCGGCCTCGACTTGGTCCCAGCAAGGGGCGGAGCAACCATAGGAGGGCGCCCTCGGCAACGGGCAGGCTGAGGCGTGGCCCGCGGCAGAATGGTGGCAGGTGGAGGATCACGCCGGGGCAGGATGTGCTGAATAGCCTCAGTCTTCCTTTGTACTGCTGGCAGAGTCCTTAACATTGTCACCGAATAGCCCAGCCTGGTAGGTGAGAACATTTAGAAAGTGCACTTTGTCGATGAGCCATTGATGGTGCTCTTGGACCACTAACGTGGACATCAACTTCCTGAGGGTCCACGCCATGACTTTCGTCACCCGGAGGGTGAAGTCAGTCGCCAAGCGCAGTTCCTGCATCAACCTCAGTTCGGTAGTACCCTAGTGCATTTGTTTTAGTGCCTTGGCTTGGTGTACTTGCAGGATAGCCATGGCATGCAGGACAGAGGCGGCTTGGCCCGCAGGACTGTAAGCCTTTGTGGGGAGAGCCACGGTCAAGCTTTGGCGGGGAGATGAGGACGATTCCTCCAAGTGGCGGCGTTTTGCGGGCACAGGTGCACCGCAACCACACTTTCCACCTGGGGAATGTCAACGTGCCCCCTAGCCACCCCATCATCAAGGGTAGTGAGGATGGAGGAGGCAGACGAGCAGTTTCCGGCAGAAAAAGGGGCCGTCCACAACTTCATCAGCTCCTCATGCACCTCCGGGAAGAAAGGAACCAGGGCAGGGTGTGATCGCGAGCCACGGCCCATGCCGAGGAACCAATCATCCCACCTTGATGGCTCAGGACTGGGAGGCGTGCAAGCCTCCAGCCGATGCTCACGGCAGCCCAGGAAAGCATAGCCATCAACTCTGGGTCCGATTCGGCAGTAGCGACAACACCCAAGGGGTGTAGCCCCGCTGAATCTTCATCCTCAGAGGACTATAGCTCATCCCCCAATGCTGCTATCGACATCTGATCCTCTATCGGCGCGCCGAATGAAACGCTGGGAACGCCATAAGATGGCAAAGCAGAATCATTGGGGAGCTGCACAGAACAGCTGCTGCGGGAGAATTGAGAGGTCCGTGGCGACTGACTGGCAGAGAGGCTCTCACTGTAACTCTCAGATCGCCCAGAGCACTAGCCGATGGTTCTCTGCTCGTGGCAGAGAAGCCAGCTTGGGTAGTGACAGAGGGAGCCCCTCCCATCCCCGTGAGGAGAGAGAGGCACGATTGCAGCGCTGCCATGGTCATATGCTCACAGTGAATTCAGCTGGATGCCCAAACACTGAAGACAACGATCGTGGCTCTCGACAGATGATAGGAAATGACTACAACCAAGAGGACATGGACGGAAAGGCATCTTTAAAAAGACGCAAGCCGTCCGTGATCAGAAACTGTTCTTTTTTTGATTAAGCACCCAGGGGAATCCCTGAATTAACAGGGACGCTGCTGACTGTGCCGTAAAGCCACACAGAACAGCCTCTATTTCCAGCAGCAGAGAGAATTCACCTGGTGAATCTCAAACTGTGTTCATTCAATTGGCTCCGAAGCATAAATCTGATGAGTCGATGCACCTGTCGTCTATTTATACCTGTGTGCACGGGGAGTGGCTCAGCATGCAAAATCCACTAGCCAAATTTCATAGCCGTTTTCTCTTAATCAGAGAGGATTTGGGCGCCCAAGTAAAACTCCTAATGTCATCACGACATAAATCATAGTGACCGACAGATAGAGAACCCCTTCTCAATATTATTAACTCATCATTATCTCTAGGTCACGTCCCAAAACTATTCAAAGCTGGCGGTTATTAAGCCTCTTATTAAGAAACCACAACTAGTTCCTAGTGAACTGGTAAATTACAGACCCATTTAAAATCTTCCATTTATGTCTAAAATTTTAGAAAAAGTTGTGTCTTCTCAATTGTGCTCCTTCTTGCAAAAAAATATCTATGAAGAATTTCAGTCAGGTTTCAGGCCCCATCATAGCACAAAAACTGCATTTGTTAAAATTACAAATGACTTGCATCTTGCGTCAGACCAAAACTGCATCTCATTGTTAGTTTTACTTGATCTTAGGTGCTGCATGTGACACTATAGATCATGACATACTCATAGATCGAATGCAAAACTATACGGGTATTCAAGGGCAGGCTTTAAGATGGTTTAGATCCTACCTGTCTGATCGTTATCACTTTGTCTATTTAAATGTGGAATCATCTCAATTATTGGCAGTAAAGTATGGAGTGCCGCAAGGATCTGTCCTCTGCTATTTTCAATATACATGTTGTCCCTTGGTAATATTATTAGAAAATACGGGATTAGTTTCCATTGTTATGCTGATGAGACTTAACTATATATTTCTACAAAACCAGATGAAACTTCTAAATTATCTAAGCTGTGTTAAAAATGTAAAAGATTGGATGACCAATAATTTTCTCCTATTAAATTCAGATAATACACAGATATTACTTATTGGACCAAAAACCAGTACACATCTCTTGGATTACAATTTGCATCTAGATGGATGTACTGTTACTTCCTCTACAGTCAAAAATTATATTAGACAGCAACTTGTCTTTTGAAAATCATATTTCTCATGTTACTTTTTTTTTTTGTTTTTGTTTTTTTTTATCTTAGAAACATTGCCAAGCTACGGAACGTTACCTGTTTCTGATGCAGAAAAGCTAGTCCATGCATTTATGAGCTCTAGACTGGACTATTGTAATGCACTGCTTGGTAGTTGTCCTGCATCTTCAATAAACAAGCTACAGGAAGTCCACAATGCAGCTGCTAGAGTCCTTACCAGATCAAGAAAATATGATCATATTATCCCAATTTTACAGTCTCTGCACTGGCTACCTATTACGTTCTGGCAGGGTGACCATACGTGCCCTTTTTCCTGGACACGTCTTTGCCAGGATTTGTTTTGGATTTGTTTTCCTGTTTTCATACTTGCTGAAGGTAATGATCGAAAAGTAGTTTGACTAATAACATGCAGGCATTGTACATAATGGACCAATCATGGTGTGTGAGAAGGTGGGATCTGCGGTCAAAGTGATGCAAATACGCATACATATTAGGTGTGTTTGACTTAAAGTGGCGCGGCTCAGACCGATCAATGTTTGACATCAAAGTACCTCTACAGCATTTTGAAAACATAAGGAACCGTCTGTACGGTACTTTGATGTCATACACTGATTGGTCTGCACACGCAAACAAAGCTAAAACCTAGATATTTTAGGCAATATAGAAATCCTGGCCAGGACACGTCCGGGAAAAATGGCACGTATGGTCACCCTAAGTTCCGGATCAGTTACAAAATATTACTACTTACTACTTAAGGCCCTTAACGGTCTAGCTCCTGCATACCTAACTAGTCTTCTATCACGCTACAATCCATCAAGCTCCCCAAGGTCGCAAAACTCTAGACTCTTGGTAGTACCTAGGAGAGAAAAGTCCACTAAAGGAGATAGAGCTTTTTCGCATTTGGCTCTCAAACTCTGGAATAACCTTCCTGATAACATTCGGGGTTCAGACACATATTCTCTGTTTAAATCTAGATTAAAGACACTTTTTTTTAGCCAAGCATTCACATAATGTATCTCATACCTTTGTACTTCAGCTATATCTGATCAAATGTACATTTTCATTCTTTTGCTTGGGTTGAACACATCATCTTTGCTTGGTTGGAACAGCAGCTACACTAATTTCATCCCTATTTGCTTCTCTGTTTCTGCTACGGGACTTGCATCCCGAGGGAACTAGGAATTACACGAGCTTCAGTCTGGATCCGACCCTTACCTAAGATCTGGGATGACCGAACACCTGAGAAGAGATGATGCCAACCCCCCAGAAGACCTCAGATGATGCTAACCTTGGAACAACATATATATATATATATATATAGTCTACGTGTAATTTGTAACTAACTGAATGATTCTTATTGTACATTTCTACCATAGTCACCACTAATAACCTACTTCTAAATATAATGTAGAAACTTTAAATTTTCTGTAAAGCTGCTTTGCAATGATTTGTATCATGAAAAGCGCTATACAAATAAACTTGAATTGAATTGAAATACTATTTGGCCAGTGTACTGTAAAAGAATGAGATCAGCTCTATTCTAAATTATATCTGAGAACTATTTTAATTTAAACCGTTTTGTTTTTATGGATATTTCCATATATTTATTACAAAAACATGACAAGGATACAGCATGGATAATTTTTAGCAATAAAAAATTAATGTGTATGGCACAAATGGCATTATAGTCCTTATTTCAAATTTCCTTAATATCTCGGTGTTAAACATGGTATCACATGCATAGGAATATGCATGGAAATGATATGCATAATAAAACTAGGCGTTGTAAGCTCCATATGGTTATTTCAGGGAGGAGTGGAGGTGGAGATGCACGTACGCACAGTCTTCCCCTGGCTGGCATTTAAAAAGCGATTTTTGCACAGGTTCTGGCATGCGCATTTATAAATGTAAAAACTTTTGTACATACACAAAATCTAGCTTTTGTACGTACGTACACTTTTAGGATGAAATCTAGAGACTTTAATAAATGAGTTGTGGGGAACTACTTCCTTCCACCACAGATTCAAATCTAAAGTTGAGAGTTTAACAGATGAGCCCAAGCCTCAGCTACTTATCTTGAAAATGTCACTTTAGAACTACCAGCAAAGAAACGCTGAGTTGCTTCATGGAAGTTAAAAGCTTATTGTAGGGCTGGGCGATTTGGCAAAAAAAAATGAAAATCTTGATTTTTTTTTGTCAGAACATTTAACCGATTCTTGATTTTTATATGATTTTTAACTTGTCAACTTGAAAATGTAACTACAACATGATTCAAGTAACTTTTTCCTTTATTAACCCTCTAGTTAAAGAAAATTATATTCCAAGTGCACCACACACCAACTTGTCACACATGAAAAAATTAATTTTTACAGAAAAGATGCATGAATTACAACTAATTGTACAAACTTGTCCTATCTTGTGTATCTTGTACAAACTTGTCTTATACATATTATACAGCTGCATCTCAATACATTAGAATGTCGTGGAAAAGTTCATTTATTTCAGTAATTAAACAAATTGTGAAACTCGTGTATTAAATAAATTCAATGCACACAGTCTGAAGTAGTTTAAGTCTTTGGTTCTTTTAATTGCGATGATTTTGGCTCACATTTAATAAAACCCACCAATTCACTATCTCAACAAATTAGAATACTTCATAAGACCAATTTTAAAAAAAAAAAAAAACTTTTTTAGTGAATTGTTGGCCTTCTGGAAAGTATGTTCATTTACTGTATATGTACTCATACTTGGTAGGGGATCCTTTTGCTTTAATTACTGCCTCAATTCGACGTGGCATGTAGGTGATCAGTTTGTGGCACTGCTGAGGGGGTATGGAAGCCCAGGTTTCTTTGAAAGTGGCCTTCAGCTCATCTGTATTTTTTGGTCTCTTGTTTCTCATTTTCCTCTTGACAATACCCCATAGATTCTCTATGGTGTTCAGGTCTGGTGAGTTTGCTGGCCAGTCAAGCACACCAACACCATGGTCATTTAACCAACTTTTGGTGCTTTTGGCAGTGTGGGCAGGTGCCAAATCCTGCTGGAAAATGAAATCAGCATCTTTAAAAAGCTGGTCAGCAGAAGGAAGCATGAAGTGCTCCAAAATTTCTTGGTAAACGGGTGCAGTGACTTTGGTTTTCAAAAAACACAATGGACCAACACCAGCAGATGACATTGCACCCCAAATCATCACAGACTGTGGAAACTTATCACTGGACTTCAAGCAACTTGGGCTATGAGCTTCTCCACCCTTCCTCCAGACTCTAGGACCTTGGTTTCCAAATGAAATACAAAACTTGCTCTCATCTGAAAAGAGGACTTTGGACCACTGGGCAACAGTCCAGTTCTTCTTCTCCTTAGCCCAGGTAAAATGCCTCTGACGTTGTCTGTGGTTCAGGAGTGGCTTAACAAGAGAAATACGACAACTGTAGCCAAATTCCTTGACACGTCTGTGTGTGGTGGCTCTTGATGCCTTGACCCCAGCCTCAGTCCATTCCTTGTGAAGTTCACCCAAATTCTTGAATCGATTTTGCTTGACAATCCTCATAAGGCTGCGGTTCTCTCGGTTGGTTGTGCATTTTTTTCTTCCACACTTTTTCCTTCCACTCAACTTTCTGTTAACATGCTTGGATACATCACTCTGTGAACAGCCAGCTTCTTTGGCAATGAATATTTGTGGCTTACCCTCCTTGTGAAGGGTGTCAATGATTGTCTTCTGGACAACTGTCAGATCAGCAGTCTTCCCCATGATTGTGTAGCCTAGTGAACCAAACTGAGAGACCATTTTGAAGGCTCAGGAAACCTTTGCAGGTGTTTTGAGTTGATTAGCTGATTGGCATGTCACCATATTCTAATTTGTTGAGATAGTGAATTGGTGGGTTTTTGTTAAATGTGAGTCAAAATCATCACAATTAAAAGAACCAAAGACTTAACTAACGTAAATCAAGCAAGCTAATATGCATAGACCACGAAGTGCAGGCGAAATAACACATTAGCGGACCGGAGGGAATAATATGGAATTTTTTTCCAGAAAACTTCCTGCACAAAATAAATTCAAGCACTTTCAAGGACCTGTATCTATGTATGTTCATTTTCAAAAACTTTCCAGGGCCTTGAAATATTTTTTTTCAGATTGACAAACTTTCAAGGATTTCAAGGACCCGTGGGAAACATGGGTCTGGCAAAGCATCACAAAAGAGGAAACCCAGTCTTTGGTGATGTCCATGAGTTCCAGACTTAAGGCAGTCATTGCGTGCAAAGGATTCTCAACAAAATATCAAAAATAAGCATTTTATTTATGGTTATATTTATTTGTCCAATTAGATTTGAGCCCCCTAAAAATGGTGGGACTGTGTGTAAAAATGGTTGTAACTCCTAAGCTTTTTATATTTTTGCGCAGAGGTATTTATTTTATATTTTTGTTCATCCCCTTGAATTAAAACTTAAAGTCTGCAAAATTATGAAAATTGTGTCAGTGTCAAAATATATATGGACTTAACTGTAGGTACTTGTATATTATCTGTCAATCACCTGCCAAATGCAGAAATGTAAATGTAGCACAAACTATAGGAAAGAAATGTGAAAATAGATGAGATGTAATGCCCTGATTTCTAAGCTGGTTCAAAGCCAGTATCACATCCTCTGAGAAGTCTCACTCTAAAACCCTTAAAGGTGCAGTTGGAGATCTCGGAAAATGCTAACTTTAGCCTGATAGCACTGAAAGCGAACATCCCACCCTCCCTGCAATCAACGTCCAAAGCCACGCCCCCTGAACGCACATACACTCAAAGATCAGAATACCAGAGACAACATTAAATTACTACAATAGACTACATCAACAGTTTCAAATTACAGTCCTCGCGCCCTACCCGCTCTGCACATTTCATATGTATATCTTATCACGTCCGACGGTTGTTCTGTTCGACCGTAAGTCATAAGTGCCCTGCGAAGTGGACATCACCAGATATTCCGCCATGATTCCTGTTCAAAACGAGCGTATATGTTCCATACAAAGGGCATTAAAGTGTGCGAGACGTGAATTTAAATAGTATTTATTTACAGAGGTATATTATGTCACACTTCACACATCTCTAGTAAGTTTCGTCTGTGTGTGAAGACGCTGTGCAGCGCAAATCCGTGAATGAATGTTCCGAAGTGAAGTAAACTTCAACGGATTTCCCCTGCTGAGGGAGTAGGGAGCAGTGAACACTGTGTAGGGAGCATGTCAATAGGAACACAGTTCATGCACGTAGCTCTCTTCTAACGAGCTGGTTATCTGAATCAGGTGTGTTAACTAAGCGAGACATGCAAAATATGCAGAGCGGGGAGCGCGCTGGGCTACAACATGTGTCATTCACTGGTGAGAAAACTTTACAATACCAGGAAGGAAGCTCGGGTTGTTGATGTTTGCCTGCCATTCTTGCTCTGTCTGCACAGCACGCGTGAACGCGCCGATGACGTATCCTGTCTGCGCGACCAGGGTGCGCAGAGGTATGCAAATACATACCTTGACAGACAGGTAAGAGAGACAGTTAAAACGCTCGGACCGAGCGTTTCGATTAGACGAACATTTCTTGGTCCTACACCTTCCACAGAATATATAAATACAGATAAATACATTTAGACCACTTAAATTAATGATTGCTATCAGGATATGAAGAGACTTTCAACCAGAATAACAAAAAATGTTTCTGAAGACAATCACCTATGGCACCTTTAAGGGGAAAAAAAAAAAACAAAAAAAAACTTTAGGTCAAAGCGGGATGTGGATTAAGAAGTGCAGGAAAACAAAACTTATCATACAATTTAAAGACTATGCAGAGAACAAAACCTTTTTTTCTCATCTATGCAAATTAGAAAAAAATGTCAAATGAGCCATAGCAAGGCTGTGACACTGATCTGAGTGCTTGATGTTGGAGAGGTCAGAGTATGCCAGGTGACTCTGTCTATTGGGAAAAAGCCCAGCATACCAATTTATTCTCCAAAATTAAAAACAGAGTTCAGTCCTTGGTGGATTTCCCTGGTGGACTGTTGATGACAGAGAAATTAGTATTTGTTCATTGTATCACATAAACTGATTAAAGGTGCAATCAGTAAGTTATGTTTGACTTTATACTGACACCTACAGGCTAAACTTGGCAGAAAATAGAAATGTCAGAGACAATATTTTTATCTGTTAGTCCATCCATTCTTAATTATTAAGTGTGACTGACACAAAAGGGTGAGACATTTGCACAAAACATCACACCTACCAACATTACTGAAGAAAAAAAAAAAAAAAAAATTTTTTTATTTATTTATTTTTTTTTTAGTTTAGTTTGCTCCTTCATAGTGATATCAACCAAATTTATTTACTTTATTTTGTGGTTTTCAGAAATCAATATCAATTTTAAATTAAACAACCTTAAAAAAATAATAAACAACCCTATTTCTCTCATCCATATGGTACAGTCCCAAAACCTGAATTAATACAGAAAATACCAGTAGTCTAAACTTGTATAAACTCATACAGTGCTGACGTCTTATGGGGTTATTCTGATGCTATTTCAAAACATTCTGGATAAATGCTGCAAAATACTGCAAATACTCTTCCTCACCACAGCTCATCCCTTGGACTTTCTACTGCTGCATGAAGTTTATTAACTGCTTCCAATTCACACTGGAAGTTTATCTTCTTTTTCTTCACATTTTTCCCTTCGTTTCATACCTCACACAAAATTATCAATAGTAGGCCTATTTACTACAATCTCAACAATTTTCTTGCATTTCCAATGAGCTCTTTCCCTAAATCTTTTACATAGTCTCCTATATTGTAATGGCATCTTGAACAGAGGAATTTTATATTGTGATGGACATAGTTATTGTTTTACCACACTCATCACTTTGAGGCCTTTGTCATAGACTCAGAGGTGTGGGAGTTGCGGATCGCTCCAATATTGCTCCAATAGCGACTGCTTTGGGCATTTAATTTTGCTTCTTCATTTTGTTTGGATTGTTTTCATATTCTTTTTATGTTTTGTAAAGCACATTTATCCAATGCATCACACCATACATTTAATTTTGTTTTGTTATTACTGTTAACAGTTGTCAAATTGCAATAAGTAGCTAGTTACGTGAACTCAACAAGGAAGTCCCCATGAGGTCCATTAACAAAAAAAGCCTTTTGGTTTTGTTTAAAAAAAAAAAAAAAAAAAACTACTGAGTGCACCTTAAATTTAGGGACTAGTTGAACTGTACTTTATTTTTGTACCACCTTTTTCTAAAAAAAAAAAACATGTGCAATCTACATTTTAAAAATAAGAATCATTGATACGCCTCATGCTCATGAATCTCATGCCACCCATATTGCTGAAGCTCCTGTACTCTCCAGGCCTGAAGTACCACATCCTGCCTCTGTAGTGGGGCTGCTCATAGAATAGCCAATGGCCGTCCATCACATGACAAGACTGGCAGCGAGACATGCGGTAACGGTCCGTGATGTTGTCACAATCATCCATCATCTCATACATCTGGCCCATGAAGTTCTCCCTCTCGTAGATCCTCATTCTGAAGGGTCCCCTGTGCTACAAAGGTATGAATATAAATTTACAGTTCATGCTAAATTGTTATAATAGCATAGTGAGCAGCTCTATGGGAAGAAAAGTTGATTATTCTCTTACCATAGGGATCATTCGGCAAGATCTGATACAGTCATTCATGCCAAACATAGACATGTAGTCAGCATAGTCACCCCTCCTAAAGAAATACTGATTTCCCATGTAGTTTGGACGGTCGTACATCATCCAGCATCCGCTCTCTATTCTGCAAGAATGACAACGGCTCATGTAGGAGGACATGTCAGCACAGTCGCTCATGCACTCATAAGAGCGACCCTGGAAGTTCCTGTCCTCGTAAAAGATTATCTATTTTGGAACACAAAAGAAGTAATAAGACACTTGTGTGCTTTTAAAAAGAGTCAATCAGCATCTTAAAGATGTACTATTGTTTTTATTTTTAAGTATCAGTAGTACTTACTCTGCCCATGATGGTAGTGGCTGTCCTTTTGGAGCAGTTTCGCACTGATATGATGACACTCTGTTCATGTTAACCCTTACATTTATACCTGCCCAAACCTAAAGAATATGTGCCTCCCATTGTGAAAACTCCTGACAAAGCAGCATGGTATAGAGACCCATGGAAAGCTGAAGTGCTTTTGTAATATGTCAATATAATTGAGTCTCTAGTTTCCACGTTTATCAGTCTTAAGTAGCCAATAAAGTAGTTTGCATTTTGGTGTTTCTTTTGCGTTTATAAAACGAATGATCAAGTGACTAATTATCAGTCCAAAATTATGTGAGGAGTTCCTCCTCTTCCAATCCATATATCCATTTGACATTTTTATTAACTGAAAAATAACTGTTTTCATCTCCCCAGAGCAGCTAGATCAACTTGACAAAATTACTGGCAAATTCAGGTATGGATAAAAAGAGGCATTCATTTATTTTCCCTGACACATGAGTCTGAGAAAGTTTGTTAGTATGCCTAAAAGTATGTCTTTTAAATTTCCTTAATCAATGTTTTTGAGGTGTATCGCCATCTCAAACATGTGCATACAGGTTTTGGAATATATAAAATATAAAATAACGTGATAAAATCATTAACAACAACAACAACAACAACAACATTTATTTATTGGCCAGGTATGCATAACATACAAGGAATTTACTGTCAGTATGTGGAGTCCCACACGCACATACACACACACAAAAAATAATAAATAAATAAATAAATAAATAAATGAACAACCTTTTTTAAAAAGATAATTTTCTGTAGCCACTTGTGATCTCCTTACTATAAACCTTAGCAGTTTTTCACTTAAAATTACACATATTGAGAAAAGGGAAATCAGTGATTTTGAATGAGAACTGTGTTCATGGTCTGTTCTGAGTCCATATATATCAAATGTCTGTGCTGCGTCATTGTTTTTGAAATGTTGAGGTATTAGAACAATCTCCAAACAGAAGAATTTTAATAATGGTATTTTTTCTAGTATTAATAGTTTATATGTTAACACTTAAAGCATTATTTAGGGATTAAAAAGCTAACCACACAACAGGTTTAAACAATCAATAGTAATGCAGTACCTATTATCAACAGGTCCTGTTTTAACAGATAAATTTTGAACAACATTGTGTTTTACAAAAAAAGAAAGACTTTAAAAAAAAAAAAAAAAAAAAAAAACGTATTTCAAAATGTCTGAAAATATTATTGTGGAAAGCATATACGACCTGTAGGTTATGTCAAAATGGACCACAATGAATGCACTCTGAATGCTTCCATACTGATCTGCTGAGTCAGGAGGTTGTCCTCAATCTCAATAGCAAGCACACAGTTTTATTCAATTCGCCCGGGTATAAAAGTAAGGGTGAGACCTGGCAGGAGGACAGAGCAGTGTAAACGGAAGAGTATTGAATAATTTAAAAAAATGACTTCAGCAGGCATGAGCATGTGCAGGGTAAGTAATGACATAATAAAATAATGACAACACATACCTTTCTCTCACTCTAATAGAATGCAAAATTTTACTGAAGTGCATACCTAATATTGCTAGTAACCTCATGTTAAACCTCATCAGGTCGTCTTCTACGAGGACAGGAACTTCCAGGGTCGCTCTTATGAGTGCATGAGCGACTGTGCTGACATGTCTCCCTACTTGAGTCGCTGCCACTCTTGCAAAGTAGAAAGTGGCTGCTTCATGATGTATGACCGTCCCAACTACATGGGAAATCAGTACTTCTTTAGGAGGGGAGACTATGCTGATTACATGTCTATGTTTGGCATGAGTGACTGCATCAGATCTTGCCGTATGATCCCTATGGTAAGAGAATAATACACTGTTGACTTGCCACAGAGCTGGTTGTTAAATGCTATTACAACAGTTTAGCACAATTTTTCCATTTCTGTTTACATATTTGCAGCACAGGGGATCCTTCAGAATGAGGATCTATGAAAGGGAGAACTTCATGGGCCAGATGTATGAGATGATGGATGACTGTGACAACATCATGGATCGTTACCACATGTCTCACTGCCAGTCCTGCCATGTGATGGATGGACACTGGCTCATGTATGAGCAGCCCCACTATAGAGGCAAGATGTGGTACTTCAGGCCTGGAGAGTACAGGAGCTTCAGAGATATGGGTGGCATGAGATTCATGAGCACGAGGCGTATCAATGATTCCTTCTATTAAAAAGTAAATTGTATTAATGTGAGAAAATTTGTTACTTCACAATAAAATACTTCTGAACAACTCTTAAAACACCTTTGTATAGTTTTTTTTATCATACTTAAGTGACATCTAGCAAAATATCATAAGAATCATGGCCTGTGGGTACTTGACTAAGTTGGAGACTGCATCACTTTGTGGTCAAAAAAAACATTTTATAAGATTGCTAAAAACTTTAGAAATCTTACAACTTCATTCAGTCTAGTTCCAATCTAATCTAATCTTCACTCATTTATGTATGTATGTATGTATATACTGCCTAACATGAGAGGCAAATTATTCCAGAGTTTTGGGGCCACCATTGCAAAAGCACGGTCCCCCCCTGGTTTTCAACGTTGTTTGAGGACCAACCAAAAGTAAATGGTCAGCACACCTAAGTGCCATTGACAGAGTATGTAACTGTATTAAATCAGAAAGATATCTTGGTGCTAGTCCATTTAGCGATTTAAACACGAAGACCAAAATCTTAAAATCAATTATAAAATGAACAGGAAGCCAGTGAAGAGATGCCAGAATTGGTGAAATATGTTGTAGGATATCAGGGACCGAATCAGACAACTTTAAGATTCGATCAGAATATCGAAACATGAGGAGCCGAAATTCCAGAGAGGCCCAAAACAACAGGACAACGTCGTAAATTAGATACCTCGGGCCAGCCCGTTTGAGGAAAGCCTAACTCGCAAGCCTCTTTTACAGAACAGCTTGCAACATTAAAACAAAAGAACACTTATTGACAATTTCAATGAAGGAAGGAAACTCTCAAATTTGAGGCAAGTAATCAAGATTAATGGTGAAAAAGATGCACCGCGTGACCATTACATGTGTTCCACGATGGAAATCATAATCTTCCTGAGACTGACTTTTCCTCCACATAAAAGACAAAGATTGAGACTGAAATTCCTTAGGAGACCTTTTTAACCTCTCTAGTCCTCACAGAACATGTCCTTATGTTCACAAAATGGTACAGAAGCTGCCTTTTCACATATAGATACACCAAAATCATCTTACAAGGACTTATGAATCACAACTAATGAACTCCATATTATGTATATAACCCACATATGTTTTAATCACATATTATGTATGTCTTTTTAATAACTAGGGAATACCTTAAGAGTTAATATTCATGTTTGGTATGTATGAGTTTGAAAAATCATGCTTTAAATGTTTCTTCCAATCAATTCTTTGTCAAATGTATCATAGTCTTGTTAGAGAAATCATGTCCAAAATTATACTTTACAAGAGCGGGAAAATTCGGACCATGTGACTGATACAGGATTTATGATGGGGAAGAAACAGAGCAACACCCCTAGGCTAAGATCATTTCTAATTGGTCAAGACGTCCAGATAGGACGGTCTGAAAGCCGAGTTTAAATACTCAGGACACCATCAAATTATGCTTTTTGCTGCTTCTTCTGCTTCTCCTAAGATGTCTTCCTCCTCTTCTTCTTCTCTTTTGCCACCGCGCTTTGACGCTGCTCTTTGAGCGTGCTCTGGCCTACGTGCCAGCTGCCAACACAATGAGAAGAAAACCCACCTAGTCTCGTTACATCCTTTTATTCTTTTACTTTAATTTCTTGTCTTTCCGTGAGAGTTTCATTAAGTTAAGTTTGCCGCGAAGTCCAGCTCCGACTGCACCCTCCCAAACTTCAACCAGACCAACTCCTCATCAAGAAGAGCCAACGCCCAAAACATCATTTCAACGACTACTGAACATCCAACCAATCAGCAAACTTGGGAAAACCCTTTTCTGCAAAGACAACGACACAAGGGAATCCCTTAAGGCAACGCAAGCAAGTAACCTTCAGACTTCTAACTGAATTGGTGCATTTAATACAAATTTTAGCCTCATTGAGAAACTCAAAGCGAGGGTTAAATAAGTGATTGATGGTTGTTCAGGTCTATGCAATTACATATTGCTGTAAACTTGGGATTTCACATTTTCATTCTCTAAACTCATTCTTTCCTCACTTTCTCTCTTTTTGCAACTTGTATTAATGTGTGAATGCGTGTGTTCATGTGTTAGATTAGGTTATGTCTTAAGTTTATATAAATAAAATCTTATTTATATTGAAAAGAGAAGTGTCTTGTGTTTTTGTGCTTACAAGTTAATGTCTTAATCTGCCGATCTTGTTATTGTGCTATTTAATAGTGTTTTCACTATATTTTGGATTTTAATATCCAGTGCAGAGTTGATGTTATACGGCTCGTTCACTGAATCGCTGCCGACTCAGTGATCAGCCGTGAAACAGCGATTCTGTTCAAATTCCCTATAAAATCATAAATGATTCCCTTTGAGCTAAATTGACTTTGTTTCCCTTATTTACCTATTACCTATTACTTACAATGTTCTCGCTTACGTGTTCCTGTTAACAAACAAGCAGAAGAATTCTGTACCATCTGCAAACGTAAAGGGCATTACAGTAATCCAGGTGAGTCGAGATAAAAATATGTATCACCCTTTCAAAGTCATGTTGTAGGGGACTCCAACACAATATTAGGACACTTTTAAAAACGTTATGACCTGCTCTTTAAGCTTAAAATGTGTTTTAATGTCAATATTGATGACGATTGTATGATCTTTGAATAATATCTTTAAATGCAAGATATTGTGATAGTATACCTGAAGTATACTTGCAATAGTTCCACTTTAGCACAATCAAATGTACTTCAGCATGTTTAGTTGGACTTTCACACTACTCCCTCACAATGAAAGTGCATTAAGTACAAAATTAGTTGTTCCAATTTAGCAGACTTTAAGTATACCAGTTCAGTATACAATTGCAGGGTATTTTTATTAAGTACTTAAATACAACCCGAATTCCGGAAATGTTGGGACGTTTTTTTTAAATTTGAATAAAATAAAAACTAAAAGACTTTCAAATCACATGAGCCAATATTTTATTCACAATAGACCATAGACAGCATAACAAATGTTTAAACTGAGAAATTTTACACTTTTATCCACTAAATGAGCTTATTTCAAATTTGATGCCTGCTACAGGTCTCAAAAAAGTTGGCACGGGGGCAACAAAGGGCTGAAAAAGCAAAAAATTTTGAAAAGATTCAGCTGGGAGAACATCTAGCAACTAATTAAGTTTAATTGACATCAGGTCTGTAACATAAAAGGGATATCTTAGAGAGGCAGAGTCTCTCAGAAGTAAAGATGGGCAGAGGCTCTCCAATCTTTGAAAGAGTGCGTAAAAAGACTGTGGAATACTTTAAAAACATTGACATTATTAAATGGGCCCAGGAATACTTCCAGAAACCACTGTCGGTAAACACAATCCGCCGTGCCATCTGCAGATGCCAACTAAAGCTCTATCATGCAAAAAGGAGGCCATATGTGAACATGGTCCAGAAGTGTTGTTGTGTCCTGTGGGCCAAGGCTCATTTAAAATGGACAGTTTCTAAGTGGAAAAGTGTTCTATGGTCAGACGAGTTCAAATTTGACATTCTTTTTGGAAATCACGGACGCCGTGTCCTCCGGGCTAAAGAGGAGGGAGACCTTCCAGCGTGTCATCAGTGTTCAGTTCAAAGGCCAGCATCTCTGATGGTATGGGGTTGCATAAATGCATATGGTATGGGCAGCTTGCATGTTTTGGAAGGCACTATGAAAGGTATAGTTTTTAGAGTAACATATGCTCCCCTCCAGATGACGTGTATTTCAGCATGACAATGCAAAACCACATACTGCAGCTATTACAACAGCATGACTTCGTAGTAGAAGAGTCCAGGTGCTGATTTGGCCTGCCTGCAGTCCAGATCTTTCACATATAGAGAACATTTGCCGCATCATTAAACGAAAAATACGTCAAAGACGATCACAAACTCTTCAGGAGCTGGAAACCTATACCAGGCAAGAATGGGACCAAATTCCAACACCAAAACTCCAGAAACTCAACCTCGATGCCCAGACGTCTTCAAACTGTTTAGAAAAGAAGAGGAGATGCTACACCATGGTAAACATGCCCCCGTCCCAACTATTTTGAGACCTGTAGCAGGCACCAAATTTGAAATGAGCTCATTTTGTGCATAAAATTGTTATGTTAAACATTTGTTATGTTATCCATGTTCTATTGTGAATAAAATTCACTCTTGTGATTTGAAAGTCTTTTAGTTTTCATTTTATTCAAATTTAAAAAACGTCCCAACATGTCCGGAATTCGGGTTGTATGTAAATGTATTTGTAGTTTACAAAGCATGAAATAAATTTATTCTAAATACATTTAAGCATATTTATTTTTCACTAGGGTGTGTAAGCCATAATTTTAAAAAAAATTAAAGTATTATTTCGTGTTGACTATTGTGTAGCATAGTGTGAATGTATGGGATAACATTTTATGTCACACCTTTGCAAGATGTGAGCTTCTTTATCTTATTTTCATAAAGTAAAATGTGGCAGTATTTAACTTTTCCTTCCTGTCGGTAAATGATGATTTTGAAAGAAATGTGCCCGATGTCTGTTTGCTATAATGACGAATGCAACTTTCATGTATCTGATCACACATTGGCTCAATTTGGCTTGTCAGAAAATGTGTCAGTGAGAACTACTTACAGAGCGCGAGGGCAATCCTGTCACAGGCGGTCATGGAGCGTGTAAAGGAGAGATGTGAGGGCACAAACAACACTGTTTAAGGTCTCCATTAATTTGTGCTTGTAGTAGTTTAATGTGTATATATTTTAAAGCACTGAATCGCTAGAAATCTCGATTCATTTGATTCTTAGCATTTTAAATCAATTACTGGCCAAAATCAACGATTAAAAAGTCCATGTTTCAAGATCAATGCATATTCATTGCCAGGGTTTGTAAATGATGCATCGAGAAAACGAGTGAATCGTTACACCCCTAACCCCAAAACAATGTTTTACACCCCTAGCCCCAAAACATAATGTTTTCACCTCTGTGCTTGGGTTGGTGTTCTTTAAGTTATGGTCAGCATTTCTCTCCCTCCAAACATGGTGAGATGAGTTGATACCAAAGAGCTCAATTTTGGTCTTATCTGACCACAGAATATTCTTCCAAGCCCTTTCTGAATTATACAGATGTTCACTGGCAGACTTCAGACAGGCCTGTACATGTGCCTTCTTGGGTTTCTCCATATATTACATCCAGTGGGTTATACTACAAGAAGTTCAACAGTGCTTGCAAAAAGGCATTCTCTGCTATGCCATGTTATGTCTCCCTCAACTCTTCCACTAACTGCTGTCAGCCTTTATTAAAAACAAGATAACCATCAACAATCAATTCCCAGAACCACAAATTATCAATTGTTCTACTTTATAAAAGCTAAAAATTCTACTGACAAACTTTAAACAATTGAGAGCTCTTAACAGCAATATCAGAATATCAATATCTGCTTTGAGCGCTAACAAGAGTCACTCTGTTTCAAACACTCAAACAAGCAAATAATAATAATAAAAAAAAAATCCTATTAAAGTTGACATTAAAAAGAAACATAATAAAAATCTAGGTTTGTTAACTTCCTATACAGGCCCAGGTTACAAAAGCGTATTTAGTTTAACCTGTATTTTGGCTGTTTAGTGTGGTCTTGCTACTGGAATTGCTTTACAAGCAGAAATTTCTAATATTCTCCACCACAAGGCTTGAAATAATAACCCTTTCAGGTCTGTAGTAGCAAACTGTACAACTCACTACACCATGCAGCTGACTAAGGCCTTTTTAAACAATAGGAATACGAATTCTTTCAGAGTCCATATAGTATAAATAAGGCAGCAGTCTGTCATTACAGTAGCAAATTTGGAATAACCACAACCGCAACCATGCACGGAAAGGTAAGCCAAGATTAAAGAATAACAAATTGTCAACATCTTAATAAACTACATAATTTTTGCTTTTCTGATAATTGATTGTTTTTCTTCTCTAACTGACATAGAACAAAACCCTGCAATCTCAATACAACAAATTGTTTTTGAAGTGTTGATAAAAAGTTATTTAGTCAATGCTGAACATTTTATGTTTGTCCCAGGTCATCTTTTACGAGGACAAGAACTTCCAGGGTCGCTCTTATGAGTGTATGAGCGACTGTGGTGACTTCTCCTCCTACATGAGCCGCTGTCACTCTTGCAGAGTGGAGAGTGGATGCTGGATGATGTACGATCGTCCCAACTACATGGGAAATCAGTATTTCTTTAAGAGAGGTGACTATGCTGATTACATGTCAATGTTTGGAATGAATGACTGCATCAGGTCCTGCCGTATGATCCCCATGGTAAGTTCCACTAACATTTTGTATTTGTAATAAATTAACTTCATTTTATGTTTTTAATCCAAATTCAGAATAGATACTATAAACTACCAAAACTAAATCACCCAATGACAACTTCTTCACTACAGCACAGGGGATCCTACAGAATGAGGATCTATGAGAGGGAGAACTTCATGGGCCAGATGTACGAGCTGACTGATGATTGTGACAACATCATGGACCGTTACCGCATGTCTCACTGCCAGTCCTGCCATGTGATGGATGGCCACTGGCTCATGTATGAGCAGCCCCACTACAGAGGCAGGATGTGGTACTTCAGGCCTGGAGAGTACAGAAGCTTCAGCAATATGGGTGGCATGAGATTTATGAGCATGAGGCGCATCATGGACTCCTGGTACTAGAGTTCTAAAGGGTCAATAAAATCATTTCTCTACAACACTAAACATTTGTTTTGAACATTCTTTAATGCAAGTATTTGATTTTTATGAATGAATAATCAACATAAAAATATCCTATGTAATAAACTCGCAAATAACATACTGTAAAATACAAAAAGATATAAAAGAACAAAATGTTATTCAAGTTACAGTATGAGTACAACAAAGCTAGGCATAATAGTAAAGTTCAGTTGAATGATATTATTGAAACATTTGTGTGAGTAAATTACATCAATTCTGACACGACTTGTGAAATATAACATCTATGTTCTTGTGGAAGTCCAAAAAAGCTTGCGTGATACGCAAGAACAAACCACATTTTCCATTTACCATGTTAAGTGCTCGAAATGAACTTTTTTACTTGATAGCACTCGTGTTTCCAACTTCAAAAACTTAGGAGCACCAGCAAAAATTTTGGAGCACCCTCTGAAAATGAAGGAGCACCACAACTGCCAACTGAGCAGAATGGCCGACAACATCCTGACACCCTAGTGAAAAATAAATATACTTAATTGTATTTAAAATATATTTATTTCATGATAAGTATACTAAAAATAGATTTACATGTCTATACTAACTGAAAATACATTCTAAATTTATTTATTTCATGCTTTCATCAAGCACAAACTTAGTGCACTACAAATTCATTTGTAACATACTGTACTTTTTACAAATGCATTTGGGGAAGGATGAAATATATATTCATCTTTAAGAATGTACACTGGCTAGGTTCTTAATTCCATCTACAACATGTTTGAAACTTGTTAAAAGTGATTTTCATACATACATACCCATATAAACTAACTGGACGAAACCTTTGAAAGAGGACGCCACTTCATAAACCCAATGACATGTCCATGCTCACTCAGCCCAACAACTAGTGTCAATTAGAGATGAATGAAGCAACTCCTCTTACGATCCTGTAACTCTATGAAAGCTATGTAATGTATGTCTGTGGGGATTGATTGTATTCAGGCCCGTAGCCAGCTATGAGGCCACCGAGGTCCGGACCTCGGTTAATATTTCATGTTCAAAAATAAAATTTGTTCTCTGAATGACTAATTTGCTGTTAAAATCCTCATATGAATGTCTTCATGACATGTATAATTCAGTTTAGACAGTTTGCAAGAATTGTAGTATCAGTGGAATGAAAATGATCGCTGCGAGATGCTGGCGGAGTGAACTTGAGAGAGCTGAGAGTGAGGACGCGGGCGCAGCCTTCGTGTTGCCAGATCCAGCTATTATAAGCGTTTTTAGACTTGGATTTTCCACTTAATTTGACACTTTAGAAAGTTAATAATGTAGGAAGTTGTAGTTTAAGATCAGAGATATCTTTATCCTATCTTATTTTCAAAAGATTTGATATAGATTCGGTTTATTTTTATTTAGGCTATTTTTCGTTTTTAATAGCAATATCTGGCAACACTGCATCGCCGGAACTCAAACTGACAGTAATCAAAAAAGCCCATGGACAGGTTATTTCTGACAGGATACGACATTCGGTAAGGAAAACGCAAAATTATCATTATATTATCTGTCAGAAACGTTATCAACGCTGTCAAAAACAGTATTTAACACTAGTACACATATCTAGTAACATAATGAAATGAACGCAAACACTAGCCATGAAGAAGACTATGCTATGTCATTCAGTGCAGTAGTTAAATTTTCACAAATCATGTTATAAACATTCATAAGAGCACTAGACAAAGTTATCAGCTGTACAGCAATGGTTATTAACTATAACAGTAATATATTGTTGTATGAATAATAAACAACTGATAAACTTATCCACCCCTAACTAGGCTATAGTTAGTATTTACAAATTTTGATGCAATAAATAGGGTATGATTTAAAAATGATCATCCCTCCAAAATAAATGAACTTTTCCACAACATTCTAATTTATTGAGATGCACCTGTGTTTCAAATCTGAGAATGATGAAATTATTTTAAGATGATGCTGTGTATTTTTTTTTTTTTTTTTTTTAAATGAGACTTTCTTTTTGGGCAAACCAAAGAAAATGTGAGGTATGAATTGAAACATCCAGTATATGTTTCTGCTAACAGGTGCTGTAAGGGCAGAGTTTCCAAACACAACTTTTGCCTACAGCGCAAATGTAACAATGGGGGATTTGCAAATAAAACTATTTAATTTGTTAAATATTGAAGTAATCCTTCAGTAATTTATTTTAGTTGAATCCTCTGTTGACCTGTTATGAGTAAATGTACAATACAACACACTGTATTTGAGTTCTACTTGAGTATAAAAATAGTATAGATAAAGATAAATGTTTTGAGTTGCAAAAAGTTATAATAATAATTCATAACGATGCAGTACTTTGTATAGTTATGAACTTTATCTTTTCAATAATTTAGCCACACTTCAAATAGTGCTTTTCACAATTTTGCATGGTTGCAAAGCAGCTTTACACACATATGTGACCCTGGACCAAAAAAATAAATAAAAGCGCAGTCTTAAGTAGTACAGGTATATTTGTAGCAATAGCCAAAAATACATTGTATGGGTCAAAATTATCGATTTTTCTTTTATGCCAAAAATCTTTAGGATATTAAGTAAAGATCATGTTCCATGAAGATATTTTGTAAATTTCCTACTGTGAATATATATATATATATATATATATATATATATAAACTTAATTTTGATTAGTAATATGCATGGCTAAGGACTTCATTTGGACAACTTTAAAGGCGATTTTCTCAGTATTTAGATTTTTTTGCACCCTCAGATTCCAGATTTTCAAACAGTTGTGTATCAGCCAAATATTGTCCTATCGTAACAAACCATACATCAATGGAAAGCTTATTTATTCAGCTTTGTTTATTTTGTGGTCCATGGTCACATATAGAAAGTAGTTACAAAAGTATGTAAACAACATATAGTCATGGATTTGAAATGGTGAAAGAAATTCACGAACTTGATCAGAAGGTTTATAACTTTAGTATATTCCCAATACACTCCAATGCACCTGTACCAACACGGTTTCCATTAATGGTTCTTTAATGTCCCGTACAGACAACGACAGCGTTGCACTTGGAAATGTGGACTGCAGTCCTTTGGGCTGTCAAAATATTATGAATTATTAAATGAATTATTAAAATTATCCTGACCAGCCCTCAAAACTACACAAAATTTAAAATGTGAAATAAATTCAGAGACGTTAACTACATGAAAAGTAACAAAACGTATTAAAATAATTTCAATTCATACATCACATACAGTATAAATCCGCAGCGTACTGCGAGACCGTCAAACCGCCAAAACATTTCATTGCATTTTACATTAACATTTGTGCAGTGCATTGAGAGTTGAAGCATGCAGAGACAATGGGCAGAGATGTTATGGATAGGTTTATTCCTTCGGCATGCACTGAAACATAAGCAGTACGTTCACATTCTTCCACCAACTAACGGAACTGTCTGTGTTTTAGTGCGTGAACAAGAATAATTCCGGTTTATAGGATATTTAATGTTTTGTCCGCTGACTTTAACAGCTTCAAGTTTAATGCACTTTCGTGTTCTACAGGTTGTTTCAGGTTTATTTCCACGCACCGCCTATATTAAGACTTTTCGGCAATTCACAATCTTTAAGTCCATATAATTTTTACTTAATTTGAATTATAATTTTAGGCGATTAAAAGCTTCAACAATTGAACCTGATCCTGAATTCTTTGTCACATACATGTCCCGGCATTTCTTATTAGTGATGCACCATTCTTGATTTTTCATGCCCGATTCCAATTGACCTATCGGTAAGGTTTAGGTTTGTAATAGCATGGACTCACTAATTTTACCGTTAGTTAGTTTTAGCCAGAGATACCTTGCTGAAGCACAAGATGACATTAATGTTCTGCTTGAGCAGCTGAAAATTGTAACTTAATGATGAGTGTATGACAACAAGAAAATGAATGTTTTTGTCTTCATTGGGATTGGGGTTGAATGCTTAGGGACATTTTGTTTGGGTTCAGGAAATGTAATAAAATTAATTCTATCACTCATCCTCTCAGGATACCTGGAATCAGTGTTACAAGTACCACAGGAACATCGCTTTTCCATTTTTGTAGCATGCAAGCTTCGGATCTTCCAAAGTTTCGCTATGGCGCTGAAACCTAAAGATGTCCGAGTTCCGCTCCCCGTGCAACTGATACTCGACTGTCATTGGCTCATCTGCGTTCAAGTGGAGGGGCTTACCGATAGGTCAATTGCTGATGTTTTACAAGCAAATGGCCTGATTCCGATAGCCCATTTCTTTACATTTTTTAAGCAAGAGACAAGAAAGAATGAAACTATGAGCACATGAACAAGATGTTTGTTTGCTCTATTACAGGCTGAAATCTCTGTAGCCATTTGAAATTAGAGGCAACCGCTGCATTTTAACCATGAGGGTTAACAATTAACCATTTCTGATTCAAATTAGATTGTATAATTTCAAAATCTGAAGCAAAATCAGAATACTCTGACTTCAGCTTTGTAAAATTATGCTACATAAAATATATCTGCACAACACAAAAACAGCAGACGGGCTGCATAATAATGCAAATTCACTCTCTGACATCGGGTGGAGCTTACGGAAAAGCAGCAATGCATCGCTTCCTTGGTTACTGCTGTAAACAAAGCAGTTTATATGCATACAGAGGCAAGATGAAAAAAAATCTAAATTTTTCTGAAGACAGTCAGAAAGATACTCAGTGATGCAGTCATATAAACTGCCACACCCAATTCAATATTTAAGATTTTCTTCTAATATTTCGCTCATCGTGAGCAGTGATCTTGCTCTGCCTGCTGCAGCGTTTCCTCCTATTAACGTCCATCTTGGACGTTAATAGTCTCTGGCCTCTGTAGAGATTGGCCAAAAAAAAAAAAAGAAGAAAAAAACTAAAAAATATTTGGAGCAAAAACCAGCCAGTTCCGAGGTAGCTCCCTGTCACGTGACAACGGAGTGCAGTGTTAGTGAAAGGGAGTGACTGACATCTCATATTAACCAAAACAATCTAAAATCTGCATAAAAGTTAAGAATGTAAAGATGAAGTTTAATTTGTTATGTAATGTTGGATAGAATGCTCTTGTATCAGCTCACAGCAGGCACATACTGT
Organism: Spinibarbus caldwelli; assembly: GCA_039654775.1. Taxonomy (NCBI): domain Eukaryota; kingdom Metazoa; phylum Chordata; class Actinopteri; order Cypriniformes; family Cyprinidae; genus Spinibarbus; species Spinibarbus caldwelli. The sequence continues at coordinate 16,035,628 of CM077233.1, read as the reverse complement.
GCAGTAATTAGCAAATGTTTTGTATAGAACTTAAAATAGGTCACAACACAACAATTATTTGCACTTGCATAAATGCTCCCAAATATATTTTTGAGGTCACACAGATTAAATTTCAGGAGCATATGCGACCAAAATGGTCACAATTTCGAGTCCTGCATATTTGATGTGGCCTATATGCGTTGATCAATGTTTATATGTAAATAAAAGTCTACATCAAATCTGTTCATCATATAGGCCTAAAGCAATTGTGTCTCTTCAGAAGAATTTACATGGATTTCTTTTATGAACGCTTTATGAACTTCTGAAGTGTAAACGTTTTGGTGAAATTCACCTTCAATGAAGAGACAGAAATCTCAGGTTTTGCTAAAAATATCTTCATTTGTGTTTCAAAGATAACCTAAAGTCTTGTGTTTGTAATGACATTTTGGGTGAACTAACTCTTAAAGTTCTGTTTGTCCAGAGTTTCAGGCCCTATTTTTCTCTGTATTCATAGCACCTCATTCCATGCCACAATCATTAAGTTACTGTTGAAAGTAACGGCATTAAGGCCACCTTTTAATTTTTCCATACAGCACCACAAATATTATGTTTTCAAATAATGACAATTCTCACATTTCAGTCAACTACAAAAAATAATGATCTTTCTTACCACAAATGGCAAAATTATGTCAGACACCTCAGTACAATACATGTAGCCACAACATAGACCTACTGTCAACAAAGAATCTAATGCATAGTGTTTTATGGCATAGTAGCACAATGACCGATTAATGGCCATAACTTCACATTATAGGTCTTTTACTCAATACAACTGCATCTTTCAATGAAATTACAAATAAATTACATTTCAAGAAAACAATATAACTAGGTCAATGGACCTCACCTTAAACCTGTGAGTCTAGGATTTGACAGCAAGGGGTGGGATGTATTAGACAGCAAGTGAACAGTCACTTCTTGAATATGTATTGAAAGCAGGAAAAATGGGCAAGAGAAAAATCTGAGTGACTGTGTCAAGGGCCAAATATTGATGGCTAGATGACTCCGTCATAGCGTCTCAAAAACATTAAGTCTTGTGGGATGTTCCCTGTAGCTATGCATAGGTTAGTACCGACCCAAAGTGGTCTAAGGAAGGACAACCAGTGAACCAGTGCCAGGCCCATGGGCACCCAGGGCACACTGATGCACATGGAGAGTGAAGGCTAGCCTATCTGGTCTGATCAGACAGAAGAGCTACTGTAGCTCAAACTGCTGAAAAATTTGATAGATGCAGGCCATGAAAGAAAGGTGTCAGAACAATCATGTGTAGCAGCAGACTGGTCAGATTGCCTATGATAAACCCTGTCCACTGTCGAAAGCGCATACAATGGGAATGTGAGCACCAAAACTGGACCATGGAGCAATGGAAGAAGTTTGTCTGGTCTGATAAATCATTGTTTTTCTTGGAGGACAGATCTACTGCTAATGTCTTGGTGGCAGGACACATCCAGGGGTTCTTGTTTAGTTTATGCCTCGACACAGAGGAATGGGTGGCATGACATTTATGAGCATAAGGCATATTACAGATCTTTGGTACTAGTGTTGTACTGTATTTGATATTTTAATTTAAGAAATCATAACTCCATTTAGTTTCAGTATCAATATGTCTGTTACAACATCTAAAATCGCCTAAAACATGCACAACTCTGGAGATGTCAATACCATAACAATGCAAGTAGTCTGCCCTTGAAGAGCATATAAAATTTATATTAACACTTAAGCATCATTTAGTATTTTCCTGCACAACATTAAAATCACAATTCAAACATTCATGAACACAGGCGGTTTATAAGCAGCACTGTTATCATTCACAAGACGGCAAAAATATAATTTGGTCTGCTGCCAAATGATACAAATTCCTATTGTTGTTCAGCAGCTGACCACTCTTTCAATAAAGCAAAAAGCTGACATCTGAAGTTAATTGATGTCACTAACAATGTCTCTTTTCCAAAAGTATATAAAAGGATCGCAGTAGTCCTCGCTCAGTGTAGGACAACACTGATTAAACACAATGGGAAAGGTGAGGCTTTTGTCTAATCTTTGTCTCGTTGAATATTTTAACATTTAATAAACAATGTCATCTGCACAACTTCTGGAAGGGGAGGGGGTTATTTGTGTGTGAATGCATAACACAAAGAAATGAAACAACAAAAAAAACTCTCTTACAGCTCATCTTCTATGAAGACAAGAACTTTCAGGGCCGCTCCTATGAGTGCACTAGTGACTGTGCTGACCTGCACTCTCATTTCAGACACTGTAACTCTATTCAGGTTGAAAGTGGAAACTGGATGGTATACGAACGGCCACACTTTATGGGTTACCAGTACTTTCTGCACCAAGGCGAGTATGCTGACTACCAACGGTGGATGGGTTTCAATGACTGTGTCAGGTCCTGTCGAATGATACCCCAAGTGAGCCCTCCCCTTTTACTTAAAATTCCAAATCATACAGTATGCATGGTCTACACGTCTTATAGCATCACAGCTTCCTGTGATGTTTAATTAAATGTGTTTTCAACCCATAGCACCAGGGATCCTACAAAATGATGATCTATGAAGATCCAGACTTTGGTGGTCAGATAATGGAGTTCACTGATGACTGTCCATCACTTTATGAACGATTCCATTATAATGATATCCATTCTTGCAATGTTCAAGATGGATACTGGATATTCTACGAGCACCCTAATTACAGAGGCAGACAATACCTCCTGAGACCTGGCGAATACAGGAGGTACAGCGACTGGGGTGCCATGAGCTCAAGAGTTGGTTCTATCAGACGTATTACCTTCTAAAACTGAAAGACAAGAAATAGTTCTGGAATGAAAGAAACTATGCAATGAATCATATTCTGACATTACTTTTGGAAAATAAATGGAAACATTTATTCGTCTAATTAACTCCTGCTGCATTTCAGACAGCAGTCAGTTTTTGCACTTTCTTTTTCAGCTGAAGCGCACGCAGTAAAAAACAGCACCTGATTACTGGACAAAGTTATCTTTCGTGTCTAATACTGTCAAAAACCATAAAATTATGGTTTGTAATTTGCTTCTTTAAAAATAATGAAGCAAATTATAAACCTTAAGACAAATACAATAGATACAGATTAAATATTAAATAAACTCGTTTTTCTAATTCAGTAGGTTTAACATATATACATTTATTTAACATCTTTTGTTGTTTGATTAACATGAGACAGACAGGTATTTAATTAGGCTGCTGTCCCTTTAAGACCGAATGAATGTAATATACTTACATATCCGGTTTTCACCCGTTTACATTCACTTAAGCCATAACCGACTGTATTTACGCGAGATACTCCACACACTGGACATTTTGACAGCTGTGTGTGTGTATTTGACAATGGCGCAAGGAGAACTGATCGCAGAACTGGGATCACGCGGCCGAGAGAGCGCTTCTGTTGTGCGCCTTCGCTCATACTACTGCAAGTTAATTGATCACGAATTGGATGGTAATTTTGTTCTACGACCAGCTTAGTTACCTTTGATTAGGCTGTTCTCGGGTGACAGAACACTTCTACTACATGCTCTTATCACCTAGTCTAAAGAAATTTTGAAATACGGGACAAAACATGATTTTTTCAAAATAAGTTCGGACACTAAAAATAGAGCAGAAATACGGAACTGTCCCGGGAAAAACAGGACGTCTGGCCACTCTAGTTATGTCTAAAGTGAAAGTAAACAGTTGAGATAAAAACAGATGCATGCCTGTATATTAGATACATGCAGGTCTTAAAGGGACAGGACACTAAACATGCTGTCGCTTGTCATTAAAGGGATAGTTCACCCAAAATTAAATTTGTTATTATTTACTCACTCATATCACTTTCTTGTGCTGAATACAAAAGAGGATATTTTAAAGGTGACATATTATGCCCCTTTTTACAATATGTAATATAAGTCTCAGGGTCCCCAGAATGTAACTGTGAATTTTCAGCTCAAAATACCCCACAGATCATTTATTATATCATTTTGAAAATGCCTATTTTGAGTGGAAGCAGAAACACTCTATATTAGAGCATGTGTCTTTAAATGCAAATGAGCTGCTGCTCCCCGCCCCCTTTTCCAGAAGAGAGCTCCATCATTACAGCTCGTACCTGCTGAAAATATCTGTTTTGGTTCTGATTAACATGTTTATCGCGCTGAAATCATGCGTTTTAAACCATATTAGTTTAAACTTCTGATAAACGGTTTTCTGAGAGCACACATCTGAAGCACAAGGACAGAAAGGGGCTGTCACAGCATGTGAGTACTGTTTTCATTCTTAAACAAGTTTACGTTAAAAACACGCATAAGTTACAAAAACAGTCGGTTATGTCTGTGAAGGTAAACAACTGGGAAATAAATGGCATGTTTATTTTAGATCTGTGTGGCAGCAGCAATATACAGTAAATAAATCAATAAATCCACTGCTCTGTTGTCTCCTCTGAGGCTGCGACTGTAAATAGTGTTGTGTGCTCGTCTGTGCAGCTAAAGACAGAACAGTTAGCATGTTTTGCTCAAACTTTCAGCATGGCATTAGAGTTGGTACACCGCTGTCGCTTGCGAAATCCAAATGACGGCACCGTGGGTGGAAACTTACAGATTAAGGGGCGGTAATATTATAATGAGATCCCTTGGCAATATCACTAGGGGAGCAAGATCAGACACGCTCGTTTTTTCAGACGCTTGCAGAAAAAGGCTTACCAAAACAAAGTTACTGGGTTAATCTTTTTCACATTTCCTTGGTTGGTAGATGCACCGGGGACCTGATTATAGCACTTAAAACTTGGAAAAGTCAGATTTTCATGATATGTCACCTTTAAAGAATGTGGGTAGCCAAAAGCTGGTTCACATTGACTTTGATAGTAGGGAAAAAACCCTTATGGACCAGCAACTGTTCGGTTACCCACATTCTTCAAAATAACATTTATGTTCAACAGAAAAAAGGAACTCATTCAGGTTTAAAAAACAACTTGAGAGTGAGTAAATGAATTCATTTTTGGGTGAACTATCACTTTAATGTTAATAAAAGAAGAAACACAAGAACTTTAATACAGTTGCTTTAATAAGAATCAATGTATAATTTATGTATTTAGCGTTTTATTTTTATATTTGTTAATTGAATTTCTTGAATGCTACTTCTAAATACACTTACTGCACCTGAAAAATAAAGCACTGTTTGTCTTATTTGTATATTATGTGTATTTGTAATGTGTATCTTTGTTATTATTTTTTAATAATAAAGATAAAATAATACCAAAGATCATTTATCTTTGCCTACTTAAGCCTAAATATCTGCCACGCTTTTTTATTTTACATTTTGTTACCTTGTAAGGCTTTGTTTTTAAAATAGGGAAATTAGTTTGGCTTTACCGCTCAGACAACTTGCAAAATAGTAAAACCAACATGGCAAAGAATCATGATAAAATCATCAATCATGCCATAGTGTCCATGTCACAGATCACTCATGGAAAACATGAGATCTAAGTGCAGTTTATTAATCCACAAAAAACAAAGATCCAAAACCAGAGCAACAAGCAGAAAACAAAGGCAAAAGGTAATCCACAAACAGCATAACAGAAAACAATACTGAAGCAAACAAGGGCTAACAGAACATGGTATATATAGGGGAACTAATAAGACTAAATGACACACAGCTGGGAACAATGACAACTAAGTGCAAGGGGTGATGGGAACTGAAGTCCGGAACAACACAAACAACAGTCCAGAAGAGTGCCCTCTGATGGCTGGCAAGGGCACTCCAGCAGATGGCTGTGACAGTCCACCCCAAGTCAGAATGTACTTTCACTCTGCCTATAGTTTATGTCAAGAAACTGCGTATAATTTCTGTTTACACAACAAAATAATAAATGTGAACTTTTCATGGGGGTATCTGGGTGCGTTGACTCGGGTTGGGATTCGAAAATCGATTCCGATTCCAGAATCGGATACTTAAGGTCAGGAATCGGATACTTGTTGTCAAATTAAAATTTCGATTCCGCCTATCGATTCCTATGCGCTTTTTCTTTTCTTCATCTGTGATGACTGGACCTAGCAATCTGCTAGGACCTTGCTCGCTAATCTAAGCGCTCCAAAGTTTGGCTGCAGTTGTGATCAGAAGCCAAAAAAGCTAAGTATAATATCTGTGATAGCTAAACATGTTGCAAGAGAGGTGTCACCACCAACATGACAAAGCACTTTAATTTAATAGATCGTTAAAGATCGCGAACATGATTCAACAACGTGGTTCTATTCCTAAATTACAATGATTCGTCTGTTTCCTTCATTCCTCAACCTTTGACGTGTGTGATCACAACACTGTGATCACTCTTGGTTCATCTGTGCAGCGTACGATCACACCAGTCAGTGTGTAGCCTATTTAAATTTGTGTTCGCACTGCCGCTGACCTAAAGAGAACAGCTGTCATGTATATGAATGAAACAGCTTCACAGTCTTTTCAACCACACAGTACCATTATTTCTGTTACAAACATTCAAATCACAGAAGTACTGGGATAAAAGTTTATGGTTCAGATATAAACTCTAATGTGTACGATAGTGATTAAGAAAAAAAAAAAAAAAAGAGTAAATCACCTTTTGAAAGTAATTTGACACTTCAAATGAAGATTTATCGATTAGCCTACATTGTTACTCCAGTAGGTGGCAAAAAGGGGCTGTTAAAATGTATTTGTCTTTGAATCATACAAGAGATTCTTTCTTTCTGAAAGCTGATTCATCCAGTAATGAAACAAGTACAGTACATCCTGAGTGAGTCAATGTTTTTTCTTCAGAATCGTGAGAGAACCACAACTTCCATTGGGGAAAAAAAAAAAGAAAAAAAGAAAAAACTAAATTTATCCAGAAACTTGTAGTTCTATTTTGCACACAAACAGCTCTTAAAGAGTCCAGTTTTTTTGTAGCCTGTTGATTTTTGTTCATGGTATTCAGCTTCAATAAATGGTTTGCAAAAAAAGAGACACAGGATAAATGTTTGATATCATTATTTAATTACATTGGAATCGTAACTGGGAATCGAAAAGAAACTGAATCGATAAGCAGAATCGGAATTGATAAAATCCAAACGATACACAACCCTAGTGTTGACTAGTTAAAACAGCCTGTTCTCATTTCTCATTCATGATCAAATAAAGCAGAGTTTACAAACCAGATTTCTGTGTAATTTACAGCAATCTCTACAGCAACACATCCAAAGGAACTAAGGCTGAGTGGGCTAAGGTGTCTTTCACTGTCACTGACAGCAACAGTGCAGTCATGGGGGGTTTTCAAGATGGCTCCTTGATCGCACGCGTTTCGATGAGCTCCGCAATCCTATCCACTTAAACTGACTTTCGTAACGTTGCAAAGAAAATTTTGAAAGTTAACTCAATTTGATATTACAGCGATTCGCCAAAAACAACAATGGTGGCTCAGAAAAGAGGAAAAGTTCTGGAAAGAAGGCTGGAAAGACCGAACAGACTGTACATGCTAACATGGCTAGTAAAACTAGCAGCAGTTCGCAGGCGACCGAAATTTCTGTTAAACGGTCTTCTAGCGACTTGATTACAGACAATTTACATGACTATCTCAAAGAGGATAATGATCCAGAAGAATTTTATGTTGGCAGAGGAAGAATTTCCATGTCTCCCTGAAACCCCCTGTAAATCGCCAGCCCCCAAGCAATGCAAAATTGCGGATAAAGATACGATGGTCATACTCTCGCAGATCTCGGACCTTTCTCGGCTGGTGCAGAGCAGATCGTAAGCGCTGGAGAAGTTGATGGAAAGAAACTCACAGGTAATGAATGAAATGAAAGAATAAGTCAGTGTTAACACAAAATGAATCAACGCATTAAAGGAAATGATTGAGTTTATCTCTGCCATTCCCACAGATGGAATTTAAGAATTCAGGGGCTTCAAAAGAAAAATGGAGAAGATGTTCATCACGAGTCATCAAAATATGACAGTGCCTCTTGCCGCAATATAAAGATAAGCTGCCTGACGTCGTGGATGTTGCACACTGACTTGGTCATAACAAACCTGGAAGCAGGACTCTTAGAGGAATTATATTTCAGTTCACATCATGATTTTTCAGGGATTCTGTCTGGCGTGCTGGCAAAGATGCAGACTTTCTGAAGAGCAACTATCTGAGGATCACTGAGGACTTGTCTCCTGCCGACAGAGAAAGAAGCCTGAAATTATAGCCCGCTGTCGAAAAAGCACGCAAAGAAAACAAGAAAGCATTCGTTTTCGGTGAACGTGCTTTTGTAGATGGCATTGCGATTTCTCCACCCACTTATACTCAGAGGGATGCCCTACTGTAGTTAAGGTGATTGGTACTGGAAGAAAATAAATGTTTACAGCCTCTTTTAGAGCAAAGGTACTCTCCTCCTCATTTTGTTTATAGACTTGAATGAGACTGAGTCTCCAGTTCTAATGTTTATGATTTGTAATTTTATAAAAGAGGCAATAATACAAAAAAAATTTTACTTTAAAAAGGGATTGCTGTTCTCATCCCTGTATACACTTGCTGAAACCATTTAAGATTTGCTATAAATTTTTATAGAAATCTTCTGGGTTAAACTCTTTGTGTTTTCTATAGATTTTTGTTTTATGTCTTTATCTATTGTTTCTCTTAATTGTAGAGAGTTATGTAATGTTAAGAGGAAAGCCATTTTGTGTACTTGAAGCATTTTAATACAGATTTTTGTTTCTTACAAGAATGCCATTCTGATATTCAAGTTGTAAATTTTTGGAGGTCGCGATGAGGACTATAGATTTATGGTTATCTCACAGCACTACTCATTCTGCTGGGGTTTGTATCTTGAAAAATCAATTTAAAGGTAAAATTTTAATTTCTGAGTGTGATACGTCTGGACATTTCATTGTACTTGCCCTTGAAATTTTAAATTCCACCTGCATTATTGTTAATGTTTATGGTTTCAACTTACAAAGAGAAAATAAGGCCTTTTTTGACAGATTAGGTGATCGGGTGACTCGTATGTTAGCCATATTTCCTAACTCTTATCTGATCTTTGGAGGTGATTTCAATGTCATCCTGGACAATAGGTTAGATGGCCTCCTCAGGCTGGAAGTCCTAATTATGTAATTATGTTTATGGAGAAATTTTGGTAGCACTTTATTTTACAGTATGTGTACTTCCCTGGTACATACATGGTAAATATATTGTACCAACAGGCAAGTGAGTGGTAACAAGGTACTTACATGAAGTGTATGTGCATGGTAACAAATAAGACACACGGCTGTACTTAACAGTCGCACATGCATGGTAATTAGTTTGTACATACAGACAAGTGTGGGTAAGAACGGTTACTTACAGGTAGTGCCTGTACATTGTAACTAATTAAATACTTTACTGTACTTACTAATGTATATACATGGTAAATATGTAGTACTTACAGACAAGTGTGTACAAATAGGCACGTCCTTACAGTATCCGTATATGGTAACTAATAAGACACATTACTGTACATACTAATTATATTGTTACGTTCCTTGTTTGTATTTGTTTGCCTCTTGTATTTTCCGTTCTTTTTTCCTCTTTGCCGCTTTGTTTTCTTCTTGATTTTTAGGTTTCATCTATTGGCTGACTCAGTCCTCCGGTCGACCAATTAGGCTGGACCTACTCGTTATAAAAGAGGCCGGGCCTCCTTAGCTGTTGTCAGTCGTCCTGCGTTCCTGCCAGCGGGCGGCTGTCCATTTGTTGTCAAATGCGTTCATTCTGTTGTTCAATTGAGTTGTGGATTTTGTTTAGTTAAGTTCTGCTGAATTGTTTAGTTGATTTGTTACTCTTTTCGTTATTCACTAATTTGAGATTTGAGTTTGTCTAGACGCAGTAAAACAGATTAAGAACACCTGAAGGGCTACTGCACGATTAGCAGGCTACTTTAATTATTATCTTAATATGCTGTGTAATTCAGATTGTCTAATTCAGACCAGTATGGCTTTTGTCACCTGCGACCTGTTAGAATAACCTTGGGAAAAGGAGATAGGTAAGCCTTTGTATTTAAGTTAAGTTTCCTTTTCTTGTTAGTTTCAGGTAAGGAGTGAGAGCCACCTGTGTATTTTTATTATTAATGAGAGTAGTTTAGGTTGGGCGTCGGATACGCTGAAGCTTGCGGTTTTATTTCTACATTTTTTGTTTGGTAGTTAGATTAGTTGGGTTGGGATTTAGTAATTAGGGTTGTTTTGTTTTTTGATAATTTCTTTGTTTTGGTGTCACTCATTTTTCTCCTTTTTCTCAATCCATTTAAACAACTTATATTTCTTCAATGATTGTAATTAGTACATCTTTCAAATAAATTGAACTGGTCATAACTACTTGCCTCCCAGACATTTTCTTCTTTGGGTTGCTTCAGTGTCAGTTGTGTCTCACTTAAATGTTACGAAACATCCCCAAAAATATCTAACTCGTAACAATATGTACATGGTAAGTGTGTAGCACCTACAGAAAAATGTGGTATTATGTGGTAACAAAAAAGACACATACTGTACTTGGTATATACGGTATGCTTGGTAAGTCTTAACCTTACCTAATAAAAAGAGGACTGTTTTTCAATTGCTTGTGTAGGACTGTTAATGCTAAATCGCTCTCCACAACAGTGCTTACAAAGTTTGAAGAACTGGTAATTCCTGTGTAATGTTTATGTAAAATGGTGCACTTTATTTTACAGTCCTATTTCCATATACTTACTATGTAAGTACTGGTGTATGTACCTATTAGTTAATATACAGAATAAGTTATTAGGTACTCAAGTTGGGGGGTATAAACATGGACCAAGGTACTTATTGAGTAATTGAATTTGATTTTTTTTTAGGAAGTATTGTAGCGAGCTGGCAAAAAGGAAGAAAATTGCAGAGGATATATTTTTATTTAAAATGTCTACTTTATCTAAAAGAGTAAACAAATTTGAAAAAGCAGAACTCACTGAACAGAAACTTAAACTAGAGGAAATTTACAAACAAAAGGCTTTAGGAAATTTTATAAGGTCTCGAAGAAAATGGCTTGAAGAGGGTGAAAAGAGCTCTGCTTATATTTTAGACTTGAGAAGCAACAAGCTAAAAATAATCATATTGATAAACTGAGGATTAATGGTAATATTGTGGAGGACCCTAAAATTATTGCAGATTTTTGTTCTGAGTTTTATAGTAATTTGTATGCTTCTAATTTTTGTCAACAATCTACCTCTGAGTTTTTTGAGTCCTTACATAATATGAAGCAAATTAGTAATGAAGAGTTCAGTATATGTGAAACCCCTCTTTGTTTACAAGAAATTACTGATGCCATTAATTCTTTGAAAAATAACAAGTCTCCAGGAACGGACGGATTAACTGCCGAGTTTTATAAAGCAATTAACAAAATTTTAGCTCCTGTTTTGTTTGAAGATTTTACAGAGAGTATAGACAGAGCCTTGCTTCCGCCGATTTTGTGTCAAGGACTTCTAACCTTAATTTCAAAACTTAATAAATACCCCTTGTTAATTACAGTTGCCGGCCAGTTACATTGTTAAATAACGATTATAAAATTATTGCTTTGGTTTTATCAAAAAGATTAAATGTGTTTTGAATAATTTAATTGATGAATGTCAATCTGGCTCTCTACAAAAAAGACACATTTTTTAATAATATTCGTCTGGTTTGACATATTCTAGTTTATTCTGACTTTTTCCCTAATGATAATTTTATTCTCTTCTTAGACTATTATAAAGCCTTTGATTCTCTAGATAGCACATGAATTTTTGTTACAGACTCTTTGCAAGGTGGGATTTGGTGACTTCTTTTGTAAATATATTAAAATGCTTTATACTAATTGCAATAGCTCTAACAGTAGCTCTTCTAGATTTACTCTGAATCGGGGAGTCAGGCTGGGATGGCCAATCTCCCCGTATCTGTTTCTGATAGCAACCGAACTTCTAAATTTGCATATCAGAGAAAGCCCTTTAAAAGGAATAACTGTTAATGGCACTGAAGTGGTAATAAGTCAGTTAGCTGACAACACCGTTTTGTTTTTGAAGGATGCCTCTCAAGTTGCTGTAGCATTAGAGACTCTTAAGCCCTTTTCTAAAGCCTCAGGTCTTCGCCTTAATATTAACAAATGTGAGCTACTTCCAGTTGGCAATTGCTCGGAATCCTTAATTTGAAATATTCCTGTAAGAGAGAGTGTTACCTATTTGGGAGTAAAAATAATCAAAGACGATAAAATTAGATGCCCCTCCAATTTTTTTCAGATTATTAAAAAGACTCGTAAGGTGTTGAATTACTGGTTACAAAGAGATTTATCACTCAAAGGCAGAGTTCTGCTAACTGAAGCAGAAGGCATTTCTCGATTATCATATGCTGCTCAATCGATCTCTGTTGACAAACACACATGTAAACTAATTGACGGCATGTTGACAACATTTCTGTGGAAAAACAAAATTCATTATATCAAGAAATCAGTAATACTGAATTGATATGATAAAGGCTGTCTGAATTTTATTGATTTTAGCTCTCTAAACTGTAACTTCAAAATAAATTGGCTAAGACAATATCTTCAAAATCCTTCATCTGTATGGAATATAATTCCTCTGTTTATTTTCTCTCATGTGGGTGGCTTAGAATTTATTTTTAATGTGTAATTATAAAATAGGAAAACTTCCAATCAACCTCTCTAAATTTTACCAACAAGTACTTGCTTCCTGGAGTCTTATTTATAAACGACTTTTCCCCACAAAGTTTTCTTATCTGGAATAATGCCAATATTTTGTATGGAAATGAGTCTTTATTTTTTCACAATTGGTTTAGTAATGGGTTGTTATTAGTGAGTCAGTTATTTAACAATGAAGGAACTTTATTTACATTTGCAGACTTTATCGCAAGATACAAAATGCCTATTACATTAAAAGAATTCAAGGTGCTTACTAAGCCCATACCTGCAGGTATACATATGCTGTTCAAAAGCTGTGTATATACTTCGGTACTTTCTGTCTGTCCTCCTAGACCTGAACATACCTCAGTTGGCACTATCTGTTTCTCTGGGTTAAAGCCCAACAACTATAAAATCGATTGTTGTTTTTGAAAGAGACTATTTCTACGCCTTCTGTTATTTTTTTACTGGAACAATATCTTTAATAATGTAAATTGGACTCAAGTTTGGCCATTACCCAAAAATTCCTCCTTAAAAATAAGGTTAAGGAAATCTCATATAAATTAATTCCTAGGGTTTATCCTACAAAAAATTTATATTGATTTAAAATGCTTTTTTTGTGAATGTTCAACTGAAACAAATTCTCATTTGTTTTGGTCCTGTCAATATACCCAGCATTTTTGGAATATTGTGGTTTTCATTGCTGATCATATTTTTAAAACATTTTCATCATCTTTTAAACATGTGATTGAGTTATTATATTAAGGATCGCTCTTTAAAGGATGTTGATTTTATTATAAATTTTATTTTATTTTTATGTAAATTTCACATTCATAAATGCAAGGTTACAAAGGGCAAACCTCTTTTAATAGTGCTTGAAAAAGAGATTAAAATGTATATAGATGTGATGTCAAAATCTAAAAATAGTAAAGCAATTAAAACGATTAATACATGCTCCTCCTCTAACATTTTCACATAAAAATTACCTGAATTTTACCTGAAAAGTACATTTTCTGTATTAAAATTGCATTGTAACATCCTATGGAATTGTAAATATATCTATAATAGATATTTGTCTGTAAACTGATGCTTATGTACCCTCTCTGCTCTTTTTTCTTTTCCTTTTCTTTTCTGTTTCCTTGCTCCTTCTTGTTCATTCATGTGAAATGTTCTTTGTTATAAAGTGGGATATGGCATTGTACATGCTATTGTTGACAATAAAGCGTTAAAAAAGCAACAGTGCATGCATTCTATGTTAGATGCTTTATCTGAAGTAACTTTAAGGTGAAAAAAAGAACACCACGGGCCTTCACCAGGTTCTGACGTCTTGCCTATTTCTCACCAAAAGCCTCCATCTATACCTGTTCAACACACTTTATACGAAAACATCACTCTAGTGACTTCTGTCCTCATCAAACAACATTTAAACTTCAAACCCAAATCTCAATGAAAATTATGTGTACATAAGGTCAGCTGTACTATAGCCACAGTGTAATTTATTATATATTAATGTAGTGCATGTGGTATCAAGACTCCTTCGAACTATTCTAAGATATATTAATTAAATGTATGTATTGGTGTAGTGCTACAGTCTGTATCTAAACCTCTGCTGCTCATGCAGTGGCAGAATTGTGAATTGTGTTAATTTACTGGAGCAGTACATTAACACTGAACAGAAAAATCCATCACAAAAAATAAAAAGAAAAAAAAATTAGAAACGGACAATTAAAGATAGATTTGCTTTTCTTTCTGTACATTAAAAAAAAAAAAACTCCATTTATTCTATATGTTAACACAATTATTCATAAATCCTGAACATGTGCACTACAAACCATTTCTAAATTTATTGTGATTTTATAAAAAAAAATAATAATAAAATTACACATAAAATCACTCACCAATTACAATGCTCTCAAGCTCGAAGTTATGAATAGTCATCTTCCTCTTCACCTATCCTTTGACTATTTTTTGCTGGATTTTTGCCGATTGTTTCCTTCAAAATTCACAAGAAAATGTTTTTCAAATTGACCCCTTTGTCTCATTATCTTGATTTACTGAAATATAAAGTGTTGAAAATACAGAGCTGTAACAATACATAGTACCACAATATATCATAGTTAAAAAAAAAGCAAAAAACAAAAACAACTGATAATTAGTATTGTGGATATGCAAAAATGGATCTTGGATGATCATGCTTTTTCATGTCTTTGAGCAACAAAATGTTTGAACACCAGAGGGAGTAGCCTAGTCAACATAGGCCTAATGCATCATAGGTTCAGAGTTGATTTCTGATGTGAAACCTTATTTTGCAATTTTAATGAACAACGCTTTGTTCAATTATACTCCCCCAAAAATAAATAAATAAATAAATAAATAAAATACAACGACAACTGATGTGTATGTATGTATGCATACTGTAACTTAAACAATGCAATTACACACTCACAAAAAAAAAAAAAAAAAAAAAAATTCTCTCTGCAATTCTCTTCTTCCAGTTTGCTACCTAAAGTAGTTGCCTAAACCTGGCATTGTATCTTACGAATATTGTTGGCGCTGACTAACTGCTTTTGTAAATCACTTTGAATATCATCGACTGCTATACCTATATGCATAAATATTAGATTATCTTACCTAGCAACTGTCACGGTGCACACAGCGGGGATGAACGAGGAGACGAGGGTAAACTCAAAATACAGTCTTTAATGAAATCCAAACAAGACAAGGCAAGGCTGACACACAGGAACACCGGGAGTAACAAGTAGACCAGACAAAAATTAACTGAACAGGCAGGAAATAAATACACATGATAATTAAACACACACACACCTGAAATAAATGATAAACAATCAGACTTCATGAGGACAAGAACAGAAAGGACCAAATAAGGGCAAGGAGGGAAACACATGACACACACGACAGACATGACTGTGACATTACTCCCCCCTCCCGGAAGGCGCAACCCGCGCCGTAACAGTACCACCAGGGGTGGGCGCTCTGGAGGCCCCCCAGGACAGGAACAGACAGGAACAGGCGCCATGGCGGATCAGGGATCTCAGGAGGCTATGGTGGTGCAGGGAGCACAGGAGGCCATGGTGGTGCAGGGAGCACAGGAGGCCATGGCGGACATGGGAGCTCTAGAGGCCATGGAGGAGCTGGGAGCTCTAGAGGCCATGGAGGAGCTGGGAGCTCTGGAGGCCATGGCGGGTGGTCTTAGTGGCCGTGGCCTCGGTCCCTCGGTCCCCTTGGCCCGGCCACTACAGCCGGAACCCTTTTGTACCCCCCTCCCCCAAACATTCCTTGGGGGAACTTACGGGCAGAACTCAGGAACTGGAACAGGAGCCCTCCTAGGGCTCCACTCAGGAACAGGAAGCCCTCCGTGGGCTGAACACAGGAACAGGTGCCCTCCATGCGCCAAACTCGGGAACAGATGCCCTCCGTGGGCGAAACAAACAGAGACAAGATAATCCACAGGAACAGGAAGGCCTCCGTGGGCTAAGCTTGGAATCTGAGGCCTTATTGGGCATGACAGGAGATCCACAACCCTTCCTGGGCTGAACGTGGAGTCAGGGGCCTTCACAGGGACTCTCAGGAACCGCCTCTACTTCTACGACAGGGAGGCAGGCAGCTGGGAATGGCCTCCATGGCCATAACCAGAGGAGCCGCCTGCCTCAGACGAGTCTCCGTAGACTAGACAAGACTGAACTGGGTTAATTAAAATGTTCCTGTGGACACAGTACCTTTTAAAAAAAAGCTTAGACTCTGGTCAGGGGCTGGAGCCATCACTGGACTCTTGGTCAGGGGCTGGAGCCATCACTAGACTCTTGGTCAGGCTGGGAACGGCACTCCTGGCCGTAACTTGGGAACTGGAGTCAGCAGTGGTCGGCGGGCTTGAGTCAGCGGCGGCTGATGGGCTTGGGTGAGCCGCAGATGGCAGCGTGAATTTCCTCGCGAACGGTGGGCGTGGGTGAGCCGCGGACGGCGGCGTGCTTGGGTGAGCGGTGAGCTAGTTCTAGAGGGAGCCGCAGACGGCGGACTCACGTAGCAATCCCGCCGAACTCCCACGCCCATCCATGGGCTAGAGCGGGAAGGACGAGTGGCGACTTCCAATGCCGCGGGACAGACAGGAACAAAAACAAACTAAAAACTTTCAAAAAAAATGAATAAAACAAAACAAGGTGAAGGTGTGCTGCTTACTGTTTAGGTCTGGTCTTCTGTCACGGTGCACACAGTGGGGATGAACGAGGAAACGAGGGTAAACTCAAAATACAGTCTTTAATAAAATCCAAACAAGACAAGGCAAGGCTGACACACAGGAACACCGGGAGTAACGAGTAGACCAGACGAAAATTAACTGAATAGGCAGGAAATAAATACACATGATAATTAAACACACACACCTGAAATAAATGATAAACAATCAGACTTGACGAGAACAGGAACAGGAAGGACCAAATAAGGGCAAGGAGTGACACACACGACAGACATGACTGTGACAGCAATGAGAAAACCCCCTTTTCTGTAAATAGTTTCTTTTTATTGCATGATCAGTATCATCATATTCAAGCAGGAATCAATTTCATCTCTGAAGGAAAAAGCGCACAGACCTAAAATATATGAGCAACATTCATTTTTACCAATTTCTTTTTCAAATATGCATGCTCATTATTTCTGAAAAATAACTAATGGCACGATGACATCTTGAAGGAATTGTTATCCTCTATCAAAAAGACAACAGAAAAGAACTACCAAAGAACAGAAAAAAAGCTAAGTGTAAACCTAGAAAAATATAACAGCTTTACGCTTCTCTCCGAAAACAGTTGAGCTTCTGGAGGCATGCCGTGGGCGAAGCAAAAGCGTCATTAACATGCAAAGTTTTTGCGTAGCAATCATCTGCAAGCTGTGACACTGACATAAATAAAAAAGGAACAAAAACTTTATTGACTTAAATTAACTATGGCTAAAAACCAGATCCAGCCATATATATTCAATCTAGAACCGGATCCAGACAACTTCCACAACCCGAATGAAGCAGGTTGATGGGCATGCTCTTGTTCTCGCTCTGGTTGATGTCTGCGCATGCTCTTCCTGGAGAAGTGCCCATAAAAGCAATTCCACCCTTTATGATGTCCTACAGGGCCATACTTGAAAAAAAACTTTCCGAAATGTATACAAACCCTGAAGGAGTGTGTTTGGCACAGAAATACTCCATACTTCCAACTGTTTAGCATGAGAATCCAACTCTTTAGCAGTGTAAATAAGTCAGAATGCATGAAATAGCATTAGACATCCCCTTTAGATTTGGCATATGGAAATTTCTTCAAACAGGAGCGTTTCTAGACTTTTTTCAGTACCAGGGCACAGGCTCTGCATCAAAAAGAAGTGTCCACATATTTTGATACTCATTTTTCTGATACTTATTTTCTAGATGATTCATGATTTTGTAAACCCGCTTGACCAAGTAGATCAAAAAAGTGATTTATTAATTTATTAATTTGGGCTCACTAGTTCTGATTCTAAGCAGATAATAGAAAACATACATCATTTCTGAAATATTTGATATCAAAGGAATATTCTCATGTCAGTACATGGTAATCTCCCTCAGACATAGATTTATCCATAGTACACTGCACAAAAAATTAAAGAAACACTTTTTAATCAGAGTATAGCACAGGGGTGGCAAAATCCGGTCCTGGAGAGCCGCAGACCTGCAGAGTTCAGCTCCAGCCCTAATTAAAACTCACATGCCTGTAACTTCCTAGTAACCATTCAGACCTTGATCAGCTTGTTCAGGTGTGTTTGATTAGGGTTGAAGCAAAACTCTGCAGGGCTGCGGCTCTCCAGGACCGACGTTCGCCACCCCTGGTATAGCATCAAGTCAATTAAACTCCTGGGATATTGATCTGGACAGTTCAGTAGCAGAGGAGGTTGTTAATCAGTTTCAGCTGCATTGGTGTTAATGAAATTAACAACAGGTACACTAAATGGGCAACAATGAGATGACCCCCAAAACAGGAATGGTTTTACAGGTGGAGGCCAATGACATTTTTTCCCCTACTCATCTTTTCTGACTGTTTTTCACTACTTTTGCATTTTGCCAGGGTCAGTGTCACTACATGAGGTGATACCTGGACCCTACAGAGGTTGCACAGGCAGTCCAACTCCTCCAGGATGGCACATCAATATGTGCCATTGCCAGAAGGTTTGCTGTGTCTCCCAGCACAGTCTCAAGAGCATGGAGGAGATTCCAGGAGAGCTGGACAGGGCCAAATAAGGTCCTTAACCCATCAACAGGACCGGTATCTGCTCCTTTGTGCAAGGAGGAACAGGATGAGCACTGCCAGAGCCTTACAAAATGACCTCTAGAAGGCCACTGGTGTGAATGTCTCTGACCAAACAATCAGAAACAGACTTCATGAGGGTGGCCTGAGGGCCCGACGTCCTCTAGTGGGCCCTGTGCTCACTACCCAGCACCATGGAGCTTGATTGGCATTTGACATTGAACGCCACAATTGGCAGGTCTGCCACTGGCGCCCTGTGCTTTTCACAGATGAGAGCAGGTTCACCCTGAGCACATATGACAGGTGTGAAAGGGTCTGGAGAAGCCATGGAGAACATTATGCTGCCTGTAACATCATTTAGCATGACCGGTTTGGTGGTGGGTCAGTGATGGTCTGGGGAGGCATATCCATAGAGGGACGCACAGACCTCTACAGGCTAGAAAATGGCACCCTGACTGCCATTAGGTATCAGGATGAAATCCTTGGACCCATTGTCAGACCCTACGCTGGTGCAGTGGGTCCTGGGTTCCTCCTGGTGCACGACAATGCCCGGCCTCATGTGGCATGTGGTGAGAGCATGCAGGCAGTTCCTGGAGGATGAAGGAATTGATACCATTGAATGGCCCCCACGCTCACCTGACCTAAATCCAATAGAACACCTCTGGGACATTATGTTTTGGTCCATCCAACGGCGCCAGGTTGCACCTCAGACTGTCCAGGAGCTCAGTGATGCCCTGGACCAGATCTGGGAGGAAATACCCCAGGACACCATCCGTTGTCTCATTTGGAGCATCCCCCAGCATTGTCAGGCATGCATACAAGCACGTGGGGGCCATACAAACTACTGAGTACCATTTTGAGTTGCTGCAGTGAAATTTCAGCAAAATGGACTAGCCTGCTGCATAATTTTTTCACTTTGATTTTTTGGGGTATCTTTGAATTCAGCCCTCTGTAGTTTGATTATTATCATTTCCATCAAACAATGTGGCATCCTTTAGTTCTGAACACATTACCCAGTCCGTATCAGTATAGATATGCAGCATGATATTTTTCCCCATTGAGATCTGGGGCCGTATGTATAAAGCCGCTTAGAGTAAAATTTTAGTCCTAATTGTGTCAAAATTCTAAGAATGACGTAATTTTACTCTTATTCCCAGACTTAAGTATAAGAGTGATTCATAAAGGTTCCTAAGTGTTAAGACTAGGTCTCAGCTCCTAAATTATTTAAGAGAGCTGAAGAGGTATCCTAACCTAGTTAGGAGTAACAAGATGGCAGCAAAGAGGAGGAGACAAACACTTTCCAGCGAAGATATGACATATTGGAGTTATATGATAATATGGAGTTGATAAAACGATACAAACTTGATTGTCAAGATCAAAAAGTCTTTTTTGTTTGTTTTTTTTTTGTAACTGACAAAGAAATTTAATAACCTCTTCCACTCAACAAGTCAATGCTCTAACTGCAGAAATTAAAGTAGTAATTACATTTTTTTTGGCTGGAAAATTAGAAAAATGCAGCAATGCACCGGTGATGACACTGTAAGCAGGGTCTTACATATTGTGGCACTAACCCCACCAAACACAACAGTGGCCAAAAGTGATGTGTGGATTTTTTTTTTTTTTTTTTTTATGACCGCACATTTCAGTTAAACCATTAAAATACAGACAAAAAAAAAAACACTGACCAGTGTTGCCAACTGCTTTCAATTGAAGGTAGCTAAAACTGGTCACTTAATGTTGCTAGATGGCCTCACAAAGGTGAGTCCGCTGATCTACAGTATATTTATATTTATATAGATCAGTGAACTCATCTTTATGATGTCATGGGAGAGTCTCGGAATCTAGATAAGGTTTGTCCAAGAAATTGATTTTGTTGCTAGGCCTTTGAAAAAAGTCTCTAAAGGGATGAGGAAGTCACTAAATAGTGACAAAATCACTAAATTGGCAACATTGGCACATTGACTACAACATAAGTTATTAACATTTCACTGGTCCTCTTGTTTTTGAATGTTCATAATTTCTTTGTATCACAGCATGGCCAAAAATTATGATTGCACAATTTGGCATGTTTCATTGCATTATTATCACAAATAAAACAACTGACTCTAAGCAACTATGCAATATGCTTACAAAATCTTGCACTTTTTTTTTTTTAATTAAGGATGAAGATGTCAAATTTCCTAGGCCAGTCATCACTTTTGCCCACTACTATATGGCAGTTTATTGACTTTCCAACTGACCACCAAACCATATTGCAAAAACAAGCCACTTTTATGAGGATTGTTGGAGCCATTGATGGAACTCATGTTCACATCATTGCTCCAACTGTAAACGAGAAGACATACCAATAGAAAATAAAGCATCAGTAATAATTTGTGATAGTTTTGCACAATGCAAAGCATTAAAAAAAATACATTTAAATATTAAAATATTTCAGTGTCTTGGTGTTGTGCTGCTGTGACTTTACATGAGCAGGCTCACTCTTGGCTGATTCAGAGGTCAAGGTCAGCCATTTTGTGTTGACATCATTGTAGTCCTTAGTTCACAACACTTAAGTGTCACCTCAGTCAACACTTAAGAATCACTTAAGACTTTACTGAAAGTTGCTTTTAGCTTCTTTATAAAAGTCTCCTACTCTTAGAAAAGTCCTACTTTTAATTTTTTGACACAAGTCAAAGCTTAAGACTATTCTTAAGAGCATTTCTGAGAGGTTTTATATATGGGCACTGATGTGTTTTCAAAGTGTTACTTTAATTTTTTGAGCATTGTATATTACTGAGGCACAGCAGTATTTCTATTGTGAGAATGTTATCATCTTTTTTCTTAAAATTCATGAATAGATACTCCATCCAAAAATAAAATATCTCATTTATTCACCCTCATGCCATCCCAGATGTATATGACTTTCTTTTTTCAGACGCACACAAACAGAGATCATTTGTAAAACATTTCCATCTACAGTATATAAGCAAAGTCAATAGGTTCCCACATGTTGACACTTCAAAAAACCTAACCCCAGTGGATGAATCAATTTCTTATGAAGTGAAAAGATAGTTGTGTGTAAAAAAAGTACTAATATTTTTCAGTATTTACACTTGAGCTTCACAATGTGCTTCCATCATGCTTCACAATGTGCTGATGAAAAACGTAAAATGTAAAAACATGAAAATTATACAAAATGTGCGGTCTTCCTTGACAAAATGTTGTGGTTATTGCAACAACAAAGAAACACATTACATAGAACCAGTGTCAGGTCTATTAGCTTGCAAGACATAATAGAGATCTATTCTAGAGATCTAACAGATTTTTTGGTCCTGTCCATTTCACATCAAACCCACATTTAAGTAGGGCTAGCCAATTCAGAAACTGCAGAAATCCAGTGTGTAGCCAGTAACAAAGAAAAATTGCAACGAAATTGCTACAAAAAGCAAGCAAAGAACACTTCCTTTATAATCACTGTCAATACTTCAGCACAAGCTCATTGAGCTCTGCACTCAAAAACACCGGTTATGATCAATTAAGATGTGTTTAATGACTGCATTGCTGCAAAAACATTGTAAATAGAAACCTTTTACACTTTTCACAGAGCACTCACACCGATGCGCATGGGAGTGTCTAAAAGCAACCACTACGCTGCTGCTGTCAGATGTCATACTCATGAGATGTAAAAGGAGAGTGGAATTGGCTTGCTGTCATTTTAAGTTACATTTTTAAATTATCACTATACAGTATATACAATATTTCCTCATTTCATATTGTCAGCAAATATTTGTATACACTTATCTGGATTCCTGTGCTGAGAATGCAAGTTCTTCACTGACACTTGAAGCAGTCAACCTTCATGTCTTCATTGTAAATACAAAGTTCACACTGGACAGGATCGCCATCTCATTTCCTCCATTCACTCTCATACAAAACCCCATCTGATGACTGCAAATGACAATGAATTTAATAAATGTTCATGGGATCAAATATGCACAACAAAATTCTTTAATCACTATTTAACATAAAAAGCCAGTAAACATAACATATCTTCAAAATACACAAAATAAATGTAACTATGACAGCATATAAAAAAATAAAGTGTCTAATAAGAAGAATTCATGTCATTTCGAAAACTATTTGTGTCATTTTTAAAATTACAGTTGGACATAATACTCTTTTTACCTACTATATAGTAGGAAGTATGTCGGATATGGCCAAAAAGTAAAGAAATACTCAACATTATGTAAATGACAGATGAAAAATGCAAACAGGTGCCAAATTCTGTGACCACACTAATCCCAATCCTAACCCATAACATCACTACTTGTATCGTCACATAATTCAGTGGGTCACAAAATAAAGTGTATCTCAATTCAGCCAACCCCTTTGAGCCTCCCTTGTTTTCACCCACAAAATCCAATATGGTGCCACCAGTAGAGTTTAATCATGGCGGCAAACCTCTAATGTTTTGAGCGGGAACTAAATTGCGCTAAACCTCAAATATTTACACATTTTAAATAATAATGCTTTTTGTGCAGTTAATATTAATTTGAACAGTAAATATAGGCCTAAATCATCAGTTTCATATAAAATATTTTATACATAAGTAGCGCTCGTTGAAAACTCACCGAACTTTCTGTAGATAATCACATTAAACTCATACCTCTGTTGTAAGTGGACTTTTATCTTAACAAAACAACAATTTAAATATACATTTTTAGATTATACTTCAGGTTTGGCTTAAAATCTCTCTAGAGTCTACTGTTTTTTTTTAATCAACTCTGTAGTCTGTATCAATTTCTCTTCTTCCTCTTGCTTTTTTTACGCATTACATCCTGTGTGCAACGCCACCTACTGTGCTGTCATGCAGTCAGGTTATTTTTCTCTTTCATACATTCATATACATATGTTAACCAGCTCTATCCATCAGGGATCAGGTGCTGTGCACAGAACCCCTCAAGTGCAACTTCTTTATCTAGTCATGTGCTAGCTTTATCACCAGAATCATCACATTCTAGCTCTATTAAATTTATAACCCACTAATAAATATCTCACACCAAGGCTGTAACTATTGCCTTTAACATTGGGATGAGGGCTTACTCTATCATCAATTGCCATAGCCCTACTCACGACCGGAGAGAAAAAAATAGTTTGTTTTTTTTTCCGCGAAGCTGAAAAAGCAGAGGTATTTCATGCAGACATTGATATATATTGCTATAAAGAAATAAAACGATGAAGGAAATGCTAGTTTACTTCTAGTAAGGAAGTAATTGAACTATTTGCAAATAATATTTTAAAATATGAAAACATCCACTCTTATTTTATGCCTATTAATAAATCTAAAACGCAAAACATTTCTTGTGTCGTCATTCAGTTAGGAATTACACGAATCACGTAAATGATACTAAAACGCCCGTGTTTGAGAAAAACCCGCTGCATCGCTGGATATTACTGTCAGTCGTTTAATATTTTTATCGTAAAACAGTTATACTATATAAAATATTAAACGTTCCTCTATTTTATTCTTACCTCACTCTTTTTTCAATGTAAACTGATGCTTCATGCTGGAAATTCGCGCTCGGCTTCTTGAACAGTAAACCCCGCCTACTTTGATTTGATTGGCCCTCTCAAACATTTGGGCATTTCCGAGCACTGTTCCTGAGGTAGACCAGCCTAGAAATGTAGCTTTTAAATCATTTGTCATCCTAACAACTAACAGAGCACTGTGTAATGGAGTGCAGCAATTGGCAATTTGACAATTTGGCCACTAATTGGCCACTCCACAATACTCACATAAACCCTTATCGTGTACTTCAGTCAAAAATGTGTTCTGTCCTCTTCCTTCCCATTCTTCACTTGTATAGTTATTTTAGTAGGCCTATCTACTTTCTTTCTTTCTTTTATTTTTTTACAACCCGAATTCCGGAAATGTTGGGACATTTTTTAAATTTGAATAAAATAAAAACTAAAAGACTTTCAAATCACATGAGCCCATATTTTATTCACAATAGAACATAGAGAACATAAATTTTTAAACAGAGAAATTGTAGACTTTTATCCACTAAATGAGCTCATTTCAAATTTGATGCCTGCTACAGGTCTCAAAAAAGTTGGCACAGGGGCAACAAAGGGCTGAAAAAGCAAGAAATTTTGAAACGATTCAGTTGGGAGAACATCTAGCAGCTAATTAAGTTAATTGACATCAGGTCTGTAACATGATTAGCTATAAAAGGGATGTCTTAGAGAGGCAGAGTCTCTCAGAAGTAAAGATGGGTAAAGGCTCTCCAATCTGTGAAAGTGTTTGTAAAAAGATTGTGGAATACTTTAAAAACAACGTTCCTCAACGTCAAATTGCAAAGGCTTTGCAAATCTCATCATCTACAGTGCATAACATCATCAAAAGATTCAGAGAAACTGGAGAAATCTCTGTGTGTAAGGGACAAGGCCAAAGACCTTTGTTGGATGCCTGTGGTCTTCGGGCCCTCAGACAACACTGCATCACTCATCGGCATGATTCTGTCATTGACATTACTAAATGGGCCCAGGAATACTTCCAGAAATCGGTAATCACAATCTGCCGTGCCATCTGCAGATGCCAACTAAAGCTCTATCATGCAAAAAGGAAGCCATATGTGAACATGGTCCAGAAGCGCCATCGTGTCCTGTGGGCCAAGGCTCATTTAAAATGGACTGTTTCAAAGTGAAAAAGTTTTCTATGGACAGACGAGTCCAAATTTGACATTCTTATTGGAAATCACGGACGCCGATCTTCAATTGATGATTGGATTAAAAGTTTTATCAAGACTCTGTCTGTTCTTACTTCCTCTATCATCATCAGACCCACTGTGATAGCGGTCATTTCAACAACATATGCAGTATTTATTATCAGGGGCATTGCAACTGGGGGGGAAAGTGGGACAGAGTGCATAGGGCCCAGAGGCAGAGAGGGGCCCACAATGATATCACTTTGATCGCCAACTCAACTTTTCAAATCAAGCTAAATTAATTTATAATGTTAAACTACGTGAAAAATTAAAAGATTGAAAATAAGTTGGAAAACAGGTGTCCTCAAATGTTTGGTCCTATTGGATCTGACAGCATAACCCCTAACCCAGGAAGAGCACTGCTTCTTTTTCCAAATGTGAATATGGTATTTACTTGAAGCTCTTAAAAGCACTGAAGCAAAAAATAGATTATGAATGTTTTTAGTCTAACATATTCAAGTAACTTATTTATATTTTAAAAAAAAGGTATTAAATCGAAGGAAAAAAAGGGTATTGAATTATTATTATTTGCAAAAATGCATTGACCATTTAAAAAAAAATAGCCAATAAAGCAATAGACACCACAGTTAGTTCTGAAAATAACATTTTATTTCCTTCTACATTCTAGCAGTTTAACACATATCAGTGATACGCCTCATGCTCATGAATCTCATGTTGCTGTATCCCATATCTCTGAAGCTCCTGTACTCTCCAGGTCTAAAGTAGACCATCCTGCCTCTGTACTGGGGCTGCTCATACATGAGCCAATGGCCGTCCATAACATGACAGGACTGGCAGTCAGACATACGGTAACGTTCCATGATGTTGTCACAGTCATCCATCAACTCATTCATCTGTCCTCCAAAGTTGTCCCTCTCGTAGATCCTCATTCTGAAGGATCCTCTGTACTGTAAAACAAGGAAAGATTCATTAGAATGACTTCATTATTTTGCAGTTTCTCAGCAATGCATGCACAGTATAGCATAATATCATAAATAAGCAGAGTGCATTACTAAATCAACACAACACTGTAAAAAAAAAGTAAGAGCCGTACTGGAGGAATCATGCGGCAGGATCTGATAGTGTCGAACATCATGCCCATGCTCATCATGCGCTGTATGTCATGGTACTCGCCCCTCCTCAGGAAGAACTGGTTCCCCATGTAGCTGTTGCGCTCATAGACCATGAAACAACCACTTTCCACCCTGATTGAACCAACGCGGCCCAGGTAAGAGGAGATATCAGAGCAGTCGCTCATGCAGTCATAGCTGCGCCCCTGGAAGTTCCTGTCCTCGTAGAAGATGATCTGTTGATGGGATTAAAAATTCAGCTGATTTTAAATAAATTAATTGCCATATAGATCTAAACTGCATCATGTTTTGTTATTAGCCATTAAAAGAGTTAAAGGGATAGTTCACCCTAAAATGAAAATTCCAAACAGTAACCAAATGGTAGCCATTGTCATTCATTGACTTCTATAGTGTTCCAATGGCTACCATCAACTGTTACCAACATTCTTGAAAATATCTTCTTGTGTTCAACAGAAGAAACCTTATACAGGTTTGGAACAACTTGAGGGTAAGTAAATGATGGCAGAATTTTCATTTTTGGGTGAACTACCCCTTTAAGCAAATAAAAACTGGATGCAATATTAGCCAAAACTTTCAATGAAATATTAAGCACACTAATTTCAAACATTATTACCTTTCCCATTGTGGTAGTGTGTTGTTTATTTCAGTGCTTCAGCTCACTGTACCAGCTGTACTTTGATGGCCTTTGGTGGTGGTTTTTATACAAAAACCAGTGACCCACATTTTGTTGTTATTCAAATGCCAAAAGCTGATGATCAAGCAGTATGACTTCTGCTGAAGTAGTCCAGTAAACTGAAACAATAGTTTTTATCCATACATCTCTGGCAGCTTTTCATGCATTGTCTTTTACAGTACTGACAAAACTATAGTCAAATCCAGAGCGAATGTTCTTTCAATATCACAAATGACATAATGATCATATTCACATGACAGCGATAAAATGTGATGGATAGTTTTTCTCTTATTGCTGATCCATTCCAACTAAAGACAAAAAAGTGTGCTACCAAATCACTAATTTATCAGAAATGTGTAACTGAAAAAATATTTCAGTGTCCTCGAATTTACTTTAAATAATTTCTTTAAATAATGCATGTGCTATTTTTCAGTAAATGTGTGAAGCATTTTACTTATTGTCACATATTTAAATGATGCTCTAGAAAATTCAGTTTCCTCCGTATAGGCTACTTGCATGCACATTACAAGCAGGATCACTCCTGCAGGAAGTAATTAAATTTACCTGGTAGATGAGCATTAAATTAATCATCCAAAGTTGTATTTCTCTATTAAATATAGATTTTAATAAAAATAATAAATATGGTACTCGAACAAACGAATAACAATATTGAACAATTAAGGATTTAGATCAGCTCAACTTATTACACTTAAGTCCATCATTATATCAATTGACAAACTGTAAAATATAACAATTCCATGAAATAATCAAACTGAATGAAATAATCAAATGTAAAGTAACACCGGATCTTCTTCACTCTATGAATAAATACAGATAAGTCCTTACAATTAAAGCTACAAAAGTTATTCAGTCAAGAACAGTGAGTGCTTATAAAGTTCTTCGCTGAAACTTGAAGCAGTCTGTCTCAAGTTCTTACTGAAGTTCACACTGGACAGGCTTGCCATCTCATTTCCTCTATTCACTCTCATATAAAACCCAATCTGATGAATTTAAATTTCATGGGATCACCTATAATAAAACACAATTATGTAAACTATTTGTATTGTTAATAATTAATAAGAATGTTTGCTGACTGGCTGCTGTTTGTGATTAACTAATTAAAGTTTGAATGTCAAATTTCTAACCGTTGTGTTTGTTTAACACTTATAAATAACTGTTGGGGTCTGGGTTTATTTTTAAAAATAAATGTTCCCTTCATATAAATGGCATGCGATTTAATGACTTTTCCTGCACTTGCTATACTTCATACCTTTGTATAATAAAAGTGAATGTTGTTATAATTTTTTTTATAAACCAAAAGCAAAAAGTGAAAATAATTATGGTAAATTAGCTGAGTAATCCTCTGCAGCCATCTACTGGTTATAACGGTAATTTCATGTTATTTTCATTATAAAAGTGTTTGTTTTCCACCAGTTGACGGAAATCGTCCTCTAAAGCTTGGCACATTTTCAAAATCACATACTCTTGGTAACTCTTCTGAAAAAGTAATTACTTTGTAACTGTTAAATTGGTATGTTCTATACCCTGCAAACATGCAGGGGCCCATGCTGGCTTTTTGCGGGCACAGTGGGCTAGGGCCAGCCCACACCAAACCTAAACAGGCCCAGTGCGGGCTTGCCCAGGAGACCTTTTCAGAACCTGTTGTTTCATATAGGCAAGGGATCCTCAAATCTGGATCGTGAGATCCACTTTCCTGCAGAGTTAAGCTCTAACCCTAATCAAACACACCTGAGCATCCTAATCAGTGTCTTCAGGATCATTAGAAAATCACAGGTGGGTGAGTTTGATCAAAGTAGGAGCTAAACTCTGCAGGAAAGTGAATCTCACAAGCTAGATTTGAGGATCCCTGATATAGGCCTATTTGCTTTTTAGAGCCTGATTGGAAATGCTCCTTTCAGCCAAGTCCTCCTGATTCTGAAGTTGAAAGTGAGATAAAGGTGTGGTTGTGGAATTGAAGAGACAGAGCAGGTAGACAAAAGGAGTGCTACCACCGTTTGTCGACCTCGGGGGAAGAGTGAGCTTTGCCAATGAATACTTTAGCACACCAAAACATATTTTCAGCAGAGATCAAAGTAATAATTTGGTAGTTTTTATTTTTATGTTAATTTGTATTATATTTATATTTGTATAGATAATTTGTAGTCCCTTTCAGAGTGTTAAATTAGCAGTATTAACCTGAATTGAATGTTTTCTATTTTGTATTTAATAAATCCATTGATTATAAATCCCTTTGACTACTGTACATTTTTGACAATACAGACATTAGTTTTTGTGGTGACTGCATCCATTTCCGATGTATAATAACTGTTTTTCCCAAAGACTTAAGTTATAGTAGCTGAAAAGCAATTATAGTGAAGCAGATGTATTGTTGTAGATTAATAATGCGGGCCCTGTGTGGGCCTAGTGAGAGCTTCCTGGGGGCTAAGTGAGGGCTGCCCATGCAGGGCCAGCTCTAAGGGGCCAACGTTTTGCCAGTGAACAAAGTCTCAGTGGCCCTGTGCTGGCAGCCCGCTGGGGGCCCTTAGGCTAGCCATAAGTGGCCCTGTAAAGGGCCAGCGCAGGCTTGTTTGCAGGGTATAGTATGAATGTAATGTGGACACACTACATTTGTCAAGTCATTGTCATGTGACATGAGTCATTTGGTTGCATCTAAAAGCTTAGTCTGCTGACTTGTTGCCTTGCTGCTTCATCAGGCAATGACTTTGCAGGTGGCATTTGTGCACAAAGGCACCTCATGAAATTGATTTTGGATGGGCTTCTGAGGCAGCATAAAGGTTTTATGATCTACAACAAAATAGAGCAAACTATTGATAACTATGTGAATATTTAATTACTATAATAGTCATTTTTTTGCTAGAAATAACATCAGAAGTGGAAAAAGTCAGTCAGAAACATACATTTACACTGCAACTTTGAGACACCATCTTTACTCTTTAGCTCAACTGTCACGGAATGGATGGCACGTCATGATTGTGGGATATCAAAGGCAGTGAAGGATGTATCTTTGCTGCCTTTGAAAACTGATCAGATGAAGGCATCTCAGGAGACAGGAAGTGAAGATAACATTGGATTCAGACGTGTCTTGATATATCCTTCAAAGGCAGTTGTGTCAATACACTGCCATTCACAAATCATCTCCCATGGACTCATGGGATAGTAAAGTGTCCATTGGATGCACACTTCAGAACATTTTTATGAATACTATGAATTTGGAGAGAATAATCTTTTCACCTTTGCACCTAATACATATTAGGAAGAATGTCAGGTGCAGCCAAAAAGTAAAGAAATACTCAACATAATGTAAATAATGAGGGAATATGGTGTTGTGGTTTACTCCACTGGCGGGTAAAACTCCAGTCTATCCTTATATTGGCTGCATTGTCTTTTAACGTGACTGTGCCTAATTTCTTCTTTCTTCACTGAATTACTTTGTAGTTTTAACAAGAATTATTCTATATTTCATTCATACAGTGAAGACTATGCAATGATATTTTACGTTTGATTATTCAGTTTCTAAAAATAATAATAATAATAATAATAATAACAATAATAATAATTGAGGACATTACAAAAAGAATGCACCACCTAATTTACCTTAATCTTTTACATCAAACTAGATTCAAGTACTATACTTGTTTTCAAATCATCCTCCTTAGTCTGACAAGATTGAAAATAAGTTGAAAAATGGGTTTTATGAAATGATTGGACCTACTGAATTTGACAGCGAACCCGTAAACCCAGGAAGAGCACTGATTCTGTTTCCAAATGTGAATATGTCATTTACTTGAAGCTTTCAAAGACAAAAATGGCTTGTTTAATTTTAAAGCTCAGAAAGAGGGTGGAAAACAGTCATGCAAACCTAAATTATGAAAGTTTTAGTATAACGAATCTAAGTGACTCATTTAGGCTATATGTTTTACAAAGTGATTAAATCTAACAAAAAAAAAAGAAAATATTAAATTATTTAAAAAAGTGCATTATGTGACCATTTTAAAAAGTTAGCTATTCAGTAATTCAATAAAACAAGACACCACAGTTAGTTCTGAAAATAACACTTTATTTCCTTCTATATTCTAGCAGTTTAACACATATCAGTAATACGCCTCATGCTCATGAATCTCATGTTGCTGTATCCCATATCTCTGAAGCTCCTGTACTCTCCAGGTCTGAAGTAGACCATCCTGCCTCTGTACTGGGGCTGCTCATACATGAGCCAGTGGCCGTCCATCACATGACAGGACTGGCAGTCAGACATATGGTAACGTTCCATGATGTTGTCACAGTCATCCATCAACTCATTCATCTGTCCTCCGAAGTTGTCCCTCTCATAGATCCTCATTCTGTAGGATCCCCTGTACTGTAAAACAAAGAAAGATTTCTTAGAATGTTTTCATTATATAGAAAATTCTCAGCAATGCATGCATGATATAGTATTGATTTTTGGGGTGAAGTGCATTACTAAATCTATACAACACTATAAAGAAAGTGAGAACCGTACTGGAGGAATCATGCGGCAGGATCTGATAGTGTCGAACATCATGCCCATGCTCATCATGCGCTGTATGTCATGGTACTCGCCCCTCCTCAGGAAGAACTGGTTTCCCATGAAGCCGTTGCGCTCATAGACCATGAAACAACCACTCTCCACCCTGATTGAACCAACGCGGCTCAGGTAAGAGGAGATATCAGTGCAGTCGCTCATGCAGTCATAGCTGCGGCCCTGGAAGCTCCTGTCCTCGTAGAAGATGATCTGTTGATGGGATTAAAAATTCAGCTAATTTTAAATAAATTCATTGCTTTTTGGATCAGAACTGTATCATGTTCATTTTTAGTCATTAAAAGAGTTAAGCAAATAAAAACTGGATGCAATATGAACTTAAAAATTTCAGTGAAATATTAACCATACTTATTTCAAACATTATTACCTTGCCCATTGTGGTAGTGTGTTGTTTATCTCAGTGCTTCAGCTCACTGTACCGGCTGTACTTTGATGGCCTTTGGTTGTGGTTTTTATACAAAAACCAGGGGCCCACATTTTGTTGTTATTCAAATGCCAAAAGCTGATGATCAAGCAGTATGACTTCTGCTGAAGTGGTCCAGTAAACTGAAACAATAGCTTTTATCCATACATCTCTGGCAGCTGTTTGTGCATTGTCTTTTACAGTATAGGCAAAACTTCAGTCAAATCCAGAGCGAATGTTCTTTCAATATCACGAGTGACATAAATGCTCTTCATGCAATGTCTCATATGAACGTTTAACATTCAGTGCATGTGACTCTAAGTAGAGATGTAACAGGTGTGCTACTAAATTACAAATTAATTATCAGAAATTTTTAACTGACATTTTTGTGTTTTTTGTAATTATACGTGTGCTATCATTAAATGTGCTAAACATTTTATTTATTGACACATATTTAAACGTTGCACTGGAAAATTCTGTTTTCCATTTCCTCCATACTTACATGGACATTACAAGCCGGATTACTACTGCAGGTAGTAATTCAATTTACCTGGTACGTAAGTATTAAATTAAGTATGCAAAATTGTATTTTTGTCCTATTAAAATAATACATTTTATCAAAATAATAAATATTATCGAACATCTGAAAAACTGTATTTAGCATTTAAGGTCTGAGATGTTTGAAATGGTATTATCCATTAATTATATATTTCTAATATTCAGCATTGTGTTTATTTTACCTAGTGCAAGGCTGCAAGCATTTGATATATAATTTAAAATACAATCTTATCTTGTCATTTTCATGCTTCATCTGTTTAATCTCACAGACCTGTTATCTATTTCTGCTCTTCCCTTATGTATTATTTAAGCAGTGGCTTTAGATCAGGTGAGATTTTATGAGTAGTTTATGGAAAAATCCAGGTTTTCCTGTATAATTTCTGTGTTGCTATATGCTATATATTGACATAAATGCCGTTTTGTGTTGTTATTACTGCTTTTTATCAAGATTTGTGTAAAAATGTGCAAAATGTAAAAAAAAAAAAAAAAAAAAAATTAATAGATAAGGTGAAAAAAGCCAATTCATTCTGTTATAAGAGACTGATTTAGTGCTGAGAATTCAGTAAAATTGGAGTACTTTATTATTACAAATATCATTTTATTTTTATCTGTTTGTTTTTTATGTTCAGGCACAAGAAGTGAAAAATCAAACTGTTTATAAACAGTTATGCTTATAAACAGGAAATTAACAGTTCATATAAATAAGTGCAAGCAGAATGGCTAATAATCAGTGACTCGTCTGAAGGAGCCCACAATGGCACAGGTAGCACACCAGTCCCGGTATCTCCTGTATTCCCCAGGTTTCAGGAAGTACTGCCTCCCTCTGTAGTTGGGATATTCATAGAAGATCCAGTAGCCATTCATCACGTTACAGGAGTACACATGTCGATGGTGGAAACGATCAGACACACAGGGGCAGTCGTCTGTGAATTCCATCACGTGACCTCCATAGTCAGCCTTCTCATAGATCCTCAGTCTGTATGGTCCCCTGTACTGTTGACATCAAGATGCAAATGAATGATTCAGTACACTGGTCTCAAAGAAACTGTAATATAAGTATCTCCACAAAAGAAGCACATTCAGTGAAGCTCACCATTGGAATCAGGCGACAGGACCGAATAGAGCTACTGAAGCCCATCCATCTCTGGTAGTCATTATACTCGCCACGTTTCATAAAATACTGATGGCCCATAAAATTGGGACGTTCATAGATCATGAAACAGCCACTCTCTACTCTAATGGAGTTGCAGCGACTGAAGTAAGTGTGCAGGTCTGTGCAGTCGTTACTGCACTCATAACTACGACCTTGAAAATTTTTGTCCTCGTAAAAAACAATCTGAAAGAGTCAACAAAATCAACACTTTGCTTTAGTGCAGAGATTAGGAGAATAATCCATCTGCGGCAAAGCTTAGCATACATAGGGGAGGTGCAATTCAATGTAAATGTCATGAAAGTGGTGCCAAAAATCCTACCTTGCCCATGGTCTCGGTTGGAGAGATTCCATATGCTTCCCAAGCTTTTTATACTGCCTCTTGACAAACAAAGTATTGTTATTCAAATGAATACAGGAATATGTCAGGGTACTGGCACATGTTTACCTTTTTGTTAGAGCACAATATTGGGTTGAAAAATATGGATTTTACTTGAAAAAGGATATATAATTACATGTTTGGTGTTTTCTCTTGCATGGTCCAGGGAAAGGACTGGTATGGCACCCACACATTCACAGCACAATACACAGAACAATATGGAACATCCCTTTTGCATTAAAGAAGTGGTCCAACAGAGGGAGCAGTTACTGAGATTCCATTCTCAACAACATTGTCAACTGCACTGACATACTGAATTTTCCAATAAATTCTTACATATGAAAAAAAAAAATGTCGCAGGAGAAATTACAAAGAAACTTTTAAAGATTCAGAGTTAACTCAGGTGTGTTTTGGGGATGTTACGTGAACATTGTCTCTGATATTCAGTTGTCAAATGTTTATGTACTTCATGCTCTAGAAAAACCATAGATATTTGTTTGTAAAACTTCTAGTTTGTTTCAGTTCTTAGTCAGGCTTGTGCAGTATTAGCCACAAGCTAAAGGCCCAGATAAAAAAAATTTGTATTTTGTGGCATGTAAAGGGTGCAAAAAAATTGTTTTGTTTATCTACAGTATATGACAGCAAAAGCAGAAGTTACCAGTTTCATTGTAGAAATATTCTATTTGCGGAAAGTTTGTCCAACATGTTTCTGTAACATTATGGACATGCATTATTTATATGTTTTTTGTAAATGTCTTGCGCGTGTAGATATAAATAGCCTTATTTAAAATGGCAAAAATGCTACAGTCAAATTTTTTAAATGGAAAATGATGAAGATAAATACAAACATCTTTTATAAGCCTCTTACTGTAGATACATCTTAAAAAGCAAGCAAGCAGTATATCATTTAATGTTTTTGTGATACCATAAAGCACAATTTGACACTATGTGTGCAAACAGTGTTCATCAGTTACACAAAATGGCATGTAATTTTTTTTAAATCATAAAAAAATATAGTATATCAGAAAAAAACACCATCGCAAAGCCATACATGAGTGAATAGCCATCTATCAAGTTACATTAGCAAAAACCTGTATTAAAAACAACAGCCATGACAAATGATCAGAAATTTACCTGTATCCATCGAATTTATACCACAACTTATTTTGTCTTCTTATTCAGTCGTCTTCTCATTATAAAACTGCATGTCCATCACTGAACATGTGTTTGGGAGCTTTAAGCTGCACGTCCATCACTGAACAAGTGTTTAGGAGCTATAACTTAGTATTTTCGCTTTTTCTTGTAATGTGGCATTTGATTGCCAATTCGTACCACTAAAACATGCATGTGGATTAAAAACATCCTCTAATTTATCTGAGGTCAATGTGCCTTTAAATAGCAGGGCTGCTTTTGTTTTTTTGACAGTCAAAAAAATAGAGTGATAGATTTAACTACAATGAGGGCAGGTAATCCAGATTGAGCCCTGCATTGTTCAGCCAAAAGCATAAACAGTGTGAGAGACAGTTTGCTCTCAGTTTTGCTTTACCAAATTTTCAATGAATGTTTTCCAGTCTGGTAACCAGATTTGTGATAGAAAATGTCACTAATAGATCAATTAAATGTGGAATAAATAGTTATAGATTAACCACTTGACTTTTTCTGTTATTAATTTCACGTGGAAACACTAGAACAGAAATAATAACCAAATTTTCTGTTATTAATTTCACATGAAAACATTAAAACAGAAATAATAAGCAGACAAGCAAAAGTTTCAGTCAAGAGATTTTATTTAGTGCATATGTTGTCGCACAATTCATGTTGTCTAGTTGAAAGAGGTTATTCTCCTGAGGGACCCGATTCTTGGGGCCGTTCCTCCCCAGTCGCTGTACTTCCTGTATTCACCTGGTCCAAGGTAGTACGTTCGTCCCCTGTAGTTGGGTTGCTCATACAGAAGCCAGTGACCGTCCATCACATGACAGGAGTGGATGTCAGATGTATGGAAGCGGTCCATGATGTTAGGGCAGTCTTCCGTGAGTTCTATCATCTGACCTCCCATATCAGCCCGGTCATATAGCCTCATTCTGTAGTTACCAGTATACTGCAAGAAAACATGGATTTGGAATATATTTAACCAACACATTTATTATTTCAAAGATGATCAAAAGTGTGTTTCTGCAGTCTAAAGCATCCTATTTCTTTGATCTAATGAACTAGTGCATGGCTGTTTATTTGCTAATTCCCATAAATCGCTTACCATGGGGATCATCCGACATGATCTGATACAGTTACTGAAGCCAATCATACGCTGACAGTCAGAATACTCGCCCTTCCGCAGGAAGTACTGCTGTCCCATATAATTTGGGTGCTCATACACCATGAAGCACCCACTCTCTACCCTGATTGAGTTGCATTGGGTAAAATAGGGGTGCAGGTCTGCACAGTCACTGCTGCACTCATGATTGCGGCCCTGAAAGTTCCTGTCCTCATAGAAGATGATCTGTTAAAGATAAAAGGTATGATAAATCTACTATACAATATATGAAATAATGTTAACTTGCAGCTGTAAAGTGGCTTCATGTTATAGAGTTGAAAACCATTGTAAGCCTATTAGACTATGAGATTGAGAGATGCCATCTTACCTTTCCGATAGTCATGTTGGCATCTGGCAGGGCTACTGCTCGATACTGGCATCCAGTTTATCACTGTCTTTTATAAAACCTAGAAGCTGCTCTGTGATTGCACAGCATAAAGTATTGTCATTCAAATAAATCTAGCCCAGGGAGAAAGTAATAGGGGCTAGAATCTGGGGTTGGGAGGGGGGGCAATGAAACAATCTGATTATGTTTGGCTTGGCCCTGGTGCAGTTTTTCCATATTCATCAAAATGTCCCGTCCCGTCCTGCATGCAGAGGCTTCAGTCTGACTGCAATCAGCACAATGAATCAATGCAAAAGCAACAGGTCTTATACTGAATCAGTTGAGTAATGGATGGTTCATTTAAGTCTGGATAAAGCTGCAATATATGATGCATCTTATATAATGACCGAACTGAAAATACCAATAAACTAACATGAAAGAGGAACATGAAATAAAAAATTTAAAAAAAAAAACATTGCACTCATTTATAAGCAGTAGTATTTAATTTGTCTGCTATAAGCAGAAACACAGTTACGTTATGAATAACATACTGTCAAATATTACATAAAACATTCTATGACTCAAAAATAAGCAAATTTATAGATTTAAAATGTATAAACATTTATTTCTGAGGTAACATATAAGAGCGTTTGAAGCATAAAGGCTGCATACTGTAAGTTGTTATTCAGCATGATTGCCTGTGTTGCTTAACACGGAAAACCTATGTTAAGTAATAGAAGCAAATAATTTTAAGTTTGGTGTGTGTGTATTTACAACAGTTTATATTACATTAAAAATAAAGAAATATTAAAAAAAACTGCTAAGCAGCCTGCATGAATGTTAATTCTAGTTATCGATGATTCGTTTGATGGAACCCACACGGGCACTCAAGCCTACCCATTCAGTGAATCTTGTGTATTCTCCAGGCCTTATGAGGTACATCCTGCCTTTGTAGTTGGACTGTTCAAAGAAGAGCCAGTTTCCACCAATCACCTTGCAGGAGAATATGTGGTTTGTCTGGAACATGTCCATGACATTTGTACAGTCCTCCACTAGAGCCATCATTTGACCTCCATACTCCATTCTCTCAAACAGTTTCACCTCATGAGAAGATCCATGTGTCTGGTAGAGGGAAGAACAAAACGTGTAAATCAACTACTATCTTAATACTATCTCATTTTTCACTCATTCCTGACATTTAAAAGAATTATTAGAGTGATAAAAAAGTGAACTTTATCATTACTCCCAATGTAGCTCACTCAAGCATATAGTATAATCACCATGGGAATTTCACGGCAGGAGCAGACGCAGTCATTTTTGCCCAACCAGCTTTCAAAGTCTGGGTACTCTCCTTTACGGACTGGCCTTTGTAATGTGGCTGTTCATAGATCATGAAGCATCCACTCTCCACCATGATGGAGTTACAGCAGCCAAGATAGCAGAGCATATCTGCACAATCACCACTGCATTCATACTGATGACCCTTAAAATTCTTTTTTTCATAGAAAATTGTCTGTTAAAAAAAGAGAGAGAGAGAAGACAGTCCATATGCATGCAGTTTACAGGAAAACCAGTGTAAATATCTTGAATATAAGGTAAACAATATTTTTGTATGACTTTTCTCACTTTTCTTACAGTATTGCTTTACCTTCCCCATTTTTGACAGGAGTTGTGCCATGTGAGTGCGACGCTCTATGGTATATATACACACGAAGTGCCGACACTGTATGTGTCATTCATATTATAATTACATACACCAAAAAAAAAAAAAAAAAAAGTTTTTTTTTGCCGTTTGGTTTTAAAAAGTTTTGTTAAAAATATTGTCAGTACTGCCATTTTGTGAATGAATGCAGAAAAAAAAGTGAGGCTATGATCACATAATGAACAGATGAAACACAGAAAATAATTAATATCAATACCCAATATCCAATAAGTCATGATAAATTGTTTGTAAGTTCCATGTAAAACTTGTCATGCGATATTAAATTAAATAAATACATTTACAATAGCTAGTTGTGTGGAATTTAAAAAAAAAAGTATTAATATGAAATTATTAATAATTTTTTTTATAGAAATTATGAATATGTTAAATAGTGTATGCATTTTAAATGAATGCATGTATTTATTAATTATGTTCATGTTATTGATTATTTTTATTTAATTTTTATGGTACTATTTCTTTTGGATACATTATATTACATTTTTTACTTTATGTTCATTTTGTGCTTATATAGTGTTTGGTCAGTAAAAATTTTATAAATTCTGGTATTATTGATAAATATATATATACAGTTTATTTATACACACACACACACACACACACACATATATATATATACATGAACTGTATTTTGACTATATTTTTAATATATTCTGTATATACTTTACACTCTAATAAATATATGTTTGCTTACTCTTTAATCCATAGCAATTTATAGTTCACTTACAACAGGGTTTACCTGAAGCAAACTTTGTCTAAGTCACACCCCATATTTACATGATTATAACAGTCCTACTTTTTAATGTTTATCTATATAAACATTGTATTAAACATAAGCCATATTATTATTAAGCAAGTTTTCGACACTTCATCTGTTTATCATTAGTTATTTACCATGAGTGAGCATTAATATACAGCACAAGCAGATAGATAGAACACTCGAAACCTATCTCATGGAGGAAAACGTCTCTATAGTTTTATTCAGTTCTCCGAACAGTGTCAAGTAGTCTGGCAGCCTATAGTAAGAGTCGTCATCAGGCAGTGACTCCTCCAGGTAGAGGGTGCAAGAACAAAACTCAAGACACTTGAGCACAGACACCATTTTATTTAGTGTGTGAAAAAGGGCATACAGCAGACATTTCACAAGGACTCTTTCATTAGAGATCCATGATTCGTCTGATGGAGCCCATCCTCGAACTCATGCCGCCCCAGTCACTGTACTTCTTGTATTCGCCGGGCCTCAGGTAGAAATGCCTGCCTGTGTAGTTGGGCTGCTCATAAACAAGCCAATGACCATCCATCACATGGCAAGAATGGAAGTCGGACATGTTGAAACGGTCCATGAGGTTGGGGCAATCGTCCTCAAGCTCCATCATCCTGCCACCCATGTCCTGGCGCTCATAGAGCCTCATTCTGAAGGATCCATGATGCTAATGGGTAAAGAACAGGAAGTTAAGGCTGAGTGCTTATTTTTAAATAGATTAAAACAAGAAGATTTTTACTTTAGATAACAAATAGCTTCAGCCTTTACCATTGGGATCATACGACAGGATCTGACGCAATCGTTCATTCCCATCGAATGCATATAATCAGGGTACTCGCCCTTTATCAGAAAGTACTGGCGTCCCATGAAATTGGTTCGGTCGTAGACCATGAAGCAACCGCTTTCCACTCTGATGGAGTGACAGCGACTGAAGTAGGAATGCAGGTCAGCGCAGTCACTCATGCACTCATGATAATGGCCACCGAAGTTCCTATCCTCGTAAAAGATAATCTAGAGGAAACATTTTACATAAGCAGCACAATAATAATTCATATATGGCTAATACATTATTCTAATTCGTACAGACCTTTCCCATGTTTGTGTAGGCTTTGAACTTTTTCCTATGTAGGTGCCAAATGCTGCTGGAACTATAAATATATATCCAAGAAAATAATGGTACTACTGTTCGTTTTGTCATTTAAATCACAGTGTACTCATGTCAGCAGAAACTGTACAGGAATATTGCAAACATGGACAGTTTTACCCCAAACAATCACTTTGATTGCCTCTGTAACATTAGTTTTTCCAGCAAAAGCTGCTGTGTTGAAAGCTGCTGGAAAGGTCTGGGGAAACAATATAACAATAGTGTTATTTGTCTGCCTTTATTTTAACATTACAAATCACAAATCTGTTTGTATGTTTAAATAAGGACATTTAATTGAAACTGAAAGGTTTTGTTTTTGAAATTGTGAAATGCCTTTAGTATAGCCGATATGGATGTTTATGAGGAAATCTATTCAAGAAATATTTGTATGTGGGTAGTTGACAAATAAAAATTGGACTGTGTCCTATGGTGTGACATAGCAAAAATGTAGAAAAAAAAAAAAACTTATACAAATAACATGAGAAAAATGTATCTTCATTCTTAGAGTTAGAAATGGCATGAGAGAGGTTTATCTTAAATGTTAGTTTTTTTTTTTGTTTTGTTTTTGTTTTTACATTTTTCCGTCACACCATAGGACACATTGATACATCAACTACCCATGTACAGTTTTGTCAAAGAAAATCCCATTGCCATGATCTATCTCACTAACAAGTGTATTGCAGCAATTATTTTAACTCTTTATCCAGTGTAAGATGGCTATCTAATCAAAATAAGGCCTAACAGAAGACACCAAGGCTTTGTCAGTGACTGAATATGTTACCAGAATGAAAAGTTCTACGTGATTGCCATTAGAAAAGCTGAGTTTGTAGGGATCAAAACCTTTGTTACAATCTACCACAACCAATGGTGGCTTCCTACTGTCCATACTTTATTTAATTTCTTTGACTTCTAAAACATGCTATAAATTGATATTGATATGTAATGCCTACAATGTATTTTTAAATCATTTACACTGGCAAACGTAAGGGAATACTAATCCTTTAGGATTTAAAGCTTCTTCCCGCAGATGCCATACAGCCCGATATTTATAGGCCTACATGTTTGATCGTGGACAGCTGTAGTAATCAACACACCTGCAGCATCAATACATACACTGCCAAGCATTTGGCTTTGTGACATTTTATTGACAAGTCAATGCCAGAAAAGACACAATTATTTTCATATTGTGAACTCTAAAAATCAGTGATTCTGCGGAAGGAGCCAATGGTGGCACACATGGCACCCCAGTCACTGAATTTGCGATACTCGCCAGGAGGCATGAAATACTGACGGCCTCGATAACTGGGGTGCTCATAGAAGGTCCAGTAGCCCTCCATGACATTGCAAGAGTGAACGCTGCGGCACTGGAAACTTTCATTAATGGACTCGCAGTCATCACTGAATTCCATCATCTGACCTTGGAAATCTGGCCGATCGTAGATCCGGACGCGGTAGGATCCATCACTTTTCTGCAAAACATTTCAAAAGATTTTTTTTAAATAAAGGTTTAAATGGCTTAGATTTTGAAAGTCTGCAATGAAAATGAGTACAACAACACAAAATGCAACAGATTTACACAGCATGGATACTAAGAACTAGAGTTTTTGTGGCAGAATAGTGAACAAAGAATAATAAAATAAAATAAAATAGGAATAATAAAATAAAATAAAATTTACATTTACTTATTTAGCA
This sequence comes from Spinibarbus caldwelli, assembly GCA_039654775.1. Lineage (NCBI taxonomy): Eukaryota > Metazoa > Chordata > Actinopteri > Cypriniformes > Cyprinidae > Spinibarbus > Spinibarbus caldwelli. Next base: position 15,993,135 of record CM077233.1, on the reverse strand, counting down.
GACGCTTTTATCCAAAGCGACTTACAAAAGAGGACAATAGAATAAATATAATAAAATAATAAATGTATATGTGGAAATAGAAGTCACAACAAATATTATGGAATCATTAACATGCATTTTACTCACATAGGAAAATGTACGGCATGAGCGAATGGTGTCATTGTAGCCCATCCAGCGCTGATATTCAGGATATTCACCTCTGGTTAGCACATACTGGAAACCAGAATAATTGGGTCTTTCATACAGGACCCAGCAGCCACTCTCCACTTTGATAGAGTTGCATCGACTGAAATGAGGGTGCATGTCTGGGCAGTCTGTGTCGCACTCATAGGAGCGACCTTGGAAGTTTCTGTCCTCATAAAAGATAATCTGAAATCAAGAGATGTGAGAGATTACATAGTCACAGTAGCATTAATTCTAATTAGCATTTCAGCATTAGCAACTGTTCAATCAAATGCTTATCTAAACTTTCCTTAAGAAATGCAAAAATAAAGAGGTTATCATCTTTGACAGTCTCACTTACCTTACTCATTTTGATGTGAGCCTCTGGAAACAGTCCTAAACATGAGAAACAGTCAAACAAACTAGTGCACGAGGTCTGCTTTATAAACCACCATCAACATGGTGGATCAAACTTCATTTGTCCTTTCAATGACTGGGATTTGGCACTCTGATGGTAGTGCCAACCTCTTAATCCTATCCATAGATTTAAAAGCCCTGATTCATCAAATCAAAATTCCAAGCTGGCAAATTACTGACCTCAGCTGCCTTCCTCTGTTTTGACCCAGACACTAATGAGATGCTTTATGTGATGGAATTATTGCTTATGACATGGAATGCATCAGCACATCCAAAAAATGTCTGTAACACACCACATGTTGCAGAGTTCAGAAAGTAATAGTTCAAGAACTTTATTGATTACTGTAAACTTAACATCGAATCTTCATTCACATGTAAAATGAATATGCATGGGCAAATTAATTATTGTTCACATCTTCTATTTCTAAAATAACACTATGTATGAATACTTTGGACAAAAACTAAGAAAGTGGGTAAAAGTATTATTGGTATTTATAAAATAACTTTGTCAACTGATCTGCTGTCTTTATTATTATCCTACCTGGTTGTGAACAAAGTCTCAGGAAAGAACTAATAATTTAATAAGGACAAATGAGGAAACATCTGAAATAATGTTACAGGTTTAATAAAATGAATATTTGCTTGTTGTACAGCTGCTGTTTTCAGTTCTGCAGAGATTCTTGCGAGCATTCATAGTGAGCAGTTTCATCTTTTAAGGAGTCCTCGCTATCCTGTATTCAACACAAAATATAGGTGCAACAATTCTAGTACACAGTCTGGGCACATGATGCCAGTAATTTTTACTTTTTTTACTTTTTCCAGTACATTATGTTACTGAGTGTATGGGCCATAACAGATTGTGGTAAAATGCAAGGAACAGCTGACCGACACTCACACTAAATGAGGAACTAGAAGAGGAGGTGGAGGAGGAGGAGGACTCCAGTTTCTCCATTACTGGAGAGACCTCCTGTTTACTTTGTTCCTTGATCCAGCGTTTCAGTTCCTGGCCTGGTGAAAAGAGTAAAATAAGTACTTTAATAGGATAAAGAAAGCATTTTGTTCTGTTGTTAATGATCACTTTTTAATGCTGCACTAAATAATACTATATTATATTAATTTGATGGCACATACTGTGTTTCCTTGAGTGGTCTACTGCTTTGAATGAACTGAGCATAGCAAATGGATGATAAGAGAGGGAGAATGGGTGAACAATGTTGCCCTGTTGAGAAAATTTTCAGAAATCACAAAATATATAGGCCAACTTTTTTTTTTCTCTTTTTTTTGCCATTTTACTAAATTTAGATTGCTTCAATTCAATTCAATTAAACCAAAAAAAAAAAAAGTAATCTTTCAAAAAAGTAATCTTTCAGAAATTTGCTGAGGCTCCCAAATGGGTCCTTCTTGGTTGAGAACCAATGCATAATGTAAAGTGACAGACTAAACAACAAATAAAGGCTTCCTATTTTCAGACCGGATGTATATAATTCTCATTCTCATCCATCGTGACATTTGTTCACTCAGGTGACAAACATAATATAATTAATACTGTAACATACCTTAGCATGATTATGAGAGTAAGATGCCACTGGTTTGCAATTGTACAGAGACAGAATGTCTTCTATAGGTAAGTTGTTCTGAAAATGAGAGAGCAATGATACAGCTTATGGACAAAAACACAAATGTTGTTGAAACTGGTTACTTATCCTTACCAGAAGCATTCCAGCAAAGGAAGAGAGGATCATTGCTTCTCTTTCCAGGTGATTAGGATACTGGCTAATATGTCTTAAACTGCCAATTCCTCTACAAACAATATATCATTGCCAAATGTGAGGCAAAACACTGCACATAAAAATTTATCTATTGAACAAATACAAATACCAGTTATATAAATTACTCACATGTAGTCATTCTCAGCTGCATTCTTCCCATTATCTTTATTGAGCCGCCACAAAGCCACACTTATAGCCAAGTCATAATGGGCCTATATGAATATGCAGATGTATTTAGAACAAGTCCTAAGCTTGTTGAATCTTGTTTTTCCATTTTATTATTATAATGAAACAAGAATAGCAACTAATAACTACACTTTCTCAATAAGACAAATCTATCCTATGAAATTAAACTTTCACTTTAATATCGATCACTTACCAAATCATCTAACATTGTAGAAGTGCTTTTTCCCTTTGGATCAAAACCAGTTTCTCTGAGTCGCTGTCCAATATATTCATCACTAAAAAAGTTTTTAAAAAGCTTTGTTCTGAAAGTGTGTTCTTACAAATGAACAATTTATGATCACTTTATCCTGATACAGTACAGTGAATTTATTTCATGTTACTTACAGCAAAGTTTTAACATCTCTCTTCACTCGCTTGACCTCCATTTTTCAGACACTTGAAATACTTAATTCTAAACGTCTTTATTTCAAGATTTAATCAGGAACAATAGCAGAAATCCAATTAAAACAGCAACATTAGGAAAAATAAACATTACAAGTAAAAAAATAAAAAAAAAAGCACCACAAGTATAACTTTACCTAGTAGTTAATCCTCTGCCAGGGGCAACACTAAACACAAGAAGAAAACTTCAAACTATATTTTGGCTTCCTACGAACAGGAAAAGTGAGATGAACATTTGACAGGATGTCTAACATACAAGTGTTAGGTTACCAAAGGCATCTGATGAGATTAACATTTAGAAGAAATAAGCTGGGATGCTCTAAAAAAAATGATTAAATAAAAAAAACAGTATGTGACTATAAGCCCATAACATTTGAATTCAATGCATTTTCTTAAAACAAATAGATCACCTCAACAAATTGAAAGTAATAATTTTCTTGAAAACACATTGAAAGAAAGAAAGAAAGAAAGAAAGAAAGAAAGAAAGAAAAAGAAAGAAAGAAAGAAAGAAAGAAAGAAAGAAAGCAAGCTAATTGAAACTTACCTAAAACTCAGATACCACTTCCTGACAGCACAATAAGACAACTATATATCAGAAGTTTTAGTCCGCTCTCATACAATATAAACTGGTTAAACAGACACTCCTACTCTGTCTCAGAATTGTAGTCATCTCAGGTGAACAGTCCTCTAAATAATTCATTCAGTCCTTCAATCACTTTAACTCTGTTGGCCAGTGCCTGGTTACATAACACACAGACTCAACTTTCCTACATATATCTTGATGAGGAAATGAACACAGCTGACTTCCATATGACCAGTATGAATGACAGAGGGATGGAAAGCAGAATCAAGTTAACAATAAAAGAGAATAGAGCAGCCTAACAGAGCAGGTTCTCTTTATTAACCAATAAAATAAATATAATCTAAAATTTAAACAACATTTCCTATTTATACACAAGAATGAAACAGCTGAGATCTGAAGGCAAGTTAACAGCTGTGATTAAAAACAATTACTTTAAAATCCATCTTAAACATTTGCATTACATAAAAAAGACAAAATAAAATAAAAATGTAAAACCAAAGGAAAGTCTGAAATCAATAAAAGGGAAAATCCCTCCTAAACTCGTTTCTTCTTCTTTTTGTCTTTGAACACCGGAGAGTTTAAGAATTTTGTATCAGAGTATTTGTCCCCACGTCTCATCTTGCTGTTGGAAAACAACAACAACAACAAATCAATTCAAAATTATATATTTTTTTAAATCTGTATTTTATTGCATTACATTAGACTGTGTTATATCACTCACCAGTTGAGGGCTGGTTCTTTGTAGGAGACTGGTGCTGCTCTTCTTCGTGTTCTCCCACAATCAGAGTTATGCCCTGTATTTGTTAGACTCTTCATAACCCTGCCTTCTTCTGTTCACAGAATGAAAATATATAAAATACAAACAAATATAAGACATATGTGAAATGCAAAAAAGGGAAAAATAAAAAATTAAATAGTCTCAAATTCATCTGTATTAAAAGCGTACTAATATGTATTATTGTTTCTCCTTAAAAATACAAACATTGGCAAAGCATTTAGACTTATTCATAAGGTTTACCTGGAGCTTGGTGTCTCAAGTCTGAGTCCTGGTCCTGGTAAATGTTCATAGATTGACAGCGGGTCTCTGGTTGAGGGCAGTGGGCAGAGCTTTCATCTAAGAGTGCTTCAGTGTAACCATCAAGGGTCTCCCAGGGAGGCCTCTCTTCTGTGAATTGAAGGTCTTTTGTGTGTCCACTAAAACCATCTGAAGTCACATTGTATTTTTCCATGACAAACATGCTTCTGTTCATAACAGGTGAAACATTATCCGTCTCATTAGTAAAAAGATCATGTTCAGAAATGTCGCTGGAAGCCCCACTGTCAGTCTTTTCCTTAAGGGGTGATTCATGACAAGATGAAACAACGTATGTTTTCCTGCACCTGCCCTCAAGAGCTTGGTTGGTTTGATCCAGATTTATGCTAAGAGAGTTTACGTTGATATGGTCAGTCTGATCTAGCTTGTCAACAGAGGAAGGGGAACTTATTTCAAGGGTTTCAGCATTACGTTCATCCCTGAGATCCTCTTTTGAGGCAGAGCAATAAGATATTACTGGTAGCTGTAAAGTATTAGACAAAGACCTGCATCCTGCTCCATTCTGACGATCGGTCTCATCTTGCCTTTTAGTCAACACAGTTTCATCCACACTCACAGCACAACTGTTTTGTTTCTTTGTTAATGCTTTGGGTTTTTCTCTTGGTGCAGCATTCTTCTTTTTTATTTTATCTGCCCCCTCTTTTCTGAGTTTTTTGGCTTTGCCAGCCACCGATGACATAAATTCAGAGGGTTCCTGTACAAGGCTGGCATTCACATCTTGTGAACATTCTGGATGATAGGTGTTTTCTGTCAATATCTCATGAAAATCGTGCTCTGGCTCCTTGTGCTGTTGTGCAACATGATCTGAACCAATATCGAGAGTTGGGTTGGTCGTTTGGGTTTCTGATATTACTTCCTGTAAACCTTCCGGTCTGTTGGGATCTTCTAATATATTGGTTTTATTCAAAAATGATTTCCTATTGATGAATGATTGATTTGCCTGTATCAAAAATGTTCCTCTGTTTTTCTGTGTCTTGCACTTTTCAGACTGAGGAAGTGGGTGAGCTGGAGTTTTGTTTTTATGTTTTTGAACTGCGGCCTCACCGACATGGACATCCGTACAAGCAGCGTCTGGGCATAAAGTACTGGCAGATTGAACATTTTCATGCATATCCAATAAACTGTGATCCATCATAAGGGAGAAGATTTTGGTCTTCCTGCTGTTCTGAGGTCTTAGCTCATCTTGATCTACAATTGTTCTTCTGGTTTCCCGGGTAGCATGGGACTCTTTAGCTTTGCTTTTAGTAGCTTTATTTGAAATATTTCCATGTGAAGGAATTGCCTTGCTTCTTTCAGAATTCCGAAGCTCAGGATCACTAAAACAATCATTAAAAATGTCATTAGGAGGATCTTGGGAGATCAGGTATGTTTTTCTTGGATCTGGATTTGGTTCTTTCAGTTTACATGTGCGTCTGCTACTTTTATTACGAGAGGTGACGTGAGTCTTCCTGCGTGCAGTTATTGACTCCATTTGCTGCCCATTCTCCACCTCACTCTGAAGAGTGGGAGGGCACTGCTGTGTGACAGCGGTCACCTCTTTTGGCACATCTGATGTATATTCTAATCTACTAAATTCAATTGGCGAGTCTTCCTTTGCAAATATAACCTCACTAGCATTTTCTGATAGACACAAATCCTTATTTTTCTGGTGTTCTTCTGTAGCTCTAGAGGTTCTTCTGGCATTTGTTTCAACTGTTACTATTTCTGAAGCACTGTCACTAACAGTCATCTCCATTTCAGAGTCATATATGGTGTTTTGCTGTGCTGGACTATCTCTCTCTTGGCTGGGAGCATCACCAGCTGAATTCACTTGTTCAGACTGAACATGGTCCTGCTGTGGACACAAAGGTCTGTCTTGCAAACTCTCAACGTCTCCCATTTCAATGATTTGGTCTGAAAAATAAATCACAAATTTAAATAACAGCATCAAGACGTATTTTGTTAGCTGTAATGTACAAAGAAATTAATATTAGCTTAATTTCTATGAGTTGACATAACAGTGCCAATCATTCTAACTTAACTAAACCTGACTGACATTCTTAAAGGGATAGTTTAACCAGAAATAAAAATTCTGTCATTAATTACTCACCCTTATGTCGTTCAAAACCCGTAAGCCCTTTGTTCATCTTCAGAACACAAATGAGATATTTTTGATGAAATCCGAGAGCTTTCTGACCCTGCATAGACAGCAACGCAACTGACACGTTCAAGGCACAGAAAGGTAGTAAGGACATTGTTAAAATAGTCCATGTGACATCAGTGGTTCAACCATAATGTTATGAAGCTACGAGATAGGGCTGTGCAAATAATCGAATGCGATTATCATGCGCATCTCATCAGTAAAGTAATATTATTATTATACGCGATATTGCGTAGCTTGTCAGTGAACTACGGCTCTGTGTAGTAAATGCTGCTCCATCTGAAAGCACATGATGGAGATTTACTACTAATCACAGAACCGGCTTTACTGACGAGATGCGCATGATAATCGCATTCGATTATTTGCACAGCCCTACTATGAGATTACTTTTTGGGCGCCAAGAATACAAAAATAATGACTTTATTCAACAATTTCAAAGTCAGAAATCTTGGTTCTGAACATGAACAAATTTGTGTTCTGAACATGAACGAAGGTTATGGGTTTAGAACAACACAAGGGAGAGCAATTAATGACAGATTTTTCCCTTTTTGGGTGAACTATCCCTTGTGTACGATGAACAGCCTACAAATTGTTTTCATACCTTCACTGGTGTTGTGTTCCAAGTCCATACTGTCTGGATCCTTTAAAATAATAATTAGTTTTAATATGAATTCTAATAAAAAAATAGTTATTAATAATATTGTGTCCATCTAACAAATAGCAATATGTGAACAATCACCAAAGCTTGGCTGAAGTTCTGATAATTATTATTATGATTATTATTACTAACAACCACCACCACAACAATAACAAAAATAGCCATATAATTGAATTATTAGACAATTACATTGACCACTTACCTCATCATTACAAAAAATTTCAACTGCCTTTGTCATCCAGTTTAGGGAAGAGTCATAAAACTCTCGTATAATGCCAAACTAGATAGCAAAAAAAATTACGTTAACTACATATACTGGTATGAAATATAATGTATGTTCTTTGTTTACATCTAAGTGCAGCACAAGCTCAAAGTGTTCAATAAATCTAGAGTGACTCTTGACTTATGTCTGTACAAGTGTACAGTATATATATATATAAGGGTCAGGAATCCAAGACTGAAATTCACATGAAGAGCTTAAAGTTTTTTAACAAAAATTTCGTGAGTGAATATTGAATATATCAAATGCCACATTAGTGAATTTCACTGTCACAGACTCACCAGTTGTTTGTTTTTATAACGCTGATGAGCAAGATCAAAATGAGTCGTCTGAGCATCTTTCCTCAGTCGCACCACCTCTGCCTCCAGCTCTCTGCTCTTCTGCTTCTGAGCAACAAGAGCCAGAGCCAGAGCCTTGTTGTTGCTTTTCAAAGAAAGCTTGAAGAATGATGAGGTATCTAAGAGATAATAAAGGTCCAGTTATTGTCATTGGTCAACTCCTAACATATAAGAGCACAAGCTACATCAGTAATGCAGACAACTGAATCTGTTTAGCATTTCTTACTGTGTATTTTGGTCTTTATCTTAGCTGCGTACACTGTTGCCGTCTGTTTGCCCATTCTTATGTTTTCCTTCTTCTCTTTAGACGCTATTATCAGCGTTTTATCACTGGGAGCTGTAATAAAGACATGGCTGATAATACCAAGGAGGAATAAACCGTTAACAATAATGAATCGATATTCCGACTACTCACCATTAATAAAAGACGACGACAAAGTCGACTCTTGATGATGTTTATCTTTATACTTGTTAAAATGCATTTCTACTCAGATAACAAACAATGAGCATCCAAATGAAATCGGTTTATACGTATTTAAAAGCAAACATTTCCGCGGAATCTTAAAATTCTTCTTCTCTCGCTGTTAATAGCGTTTGTAGAATCAACTGTTTAAGTATCGCCACCTACTGGACTAAATCTGTAACGTGACAAGCATAGACACGTATCTATGTTACGTATAGCGGCCCATAGAAACAGTCGCTAATGAGGCATCTACGTATCTATATCTATGGTGACAAGCTTTAGCATGAGAGGACCTGGAAAATGTCATGAAATTATTAACAACATAAACAAGTAACGTTATAAAGAATAATAAGAAACAAATAAATGATAACATAATTACATAACACAAATAGAGAAGATTAGGTGTATTTCAGAATAAAAGCTTAAACACAAAATTTACATTTACATTTAGTTATTTAGCAGACGCTTTTATCCAAAGTGACTTACAAATGAGGACAATGGAAGCAATCAAAATCAACAAAAGAGCAATGATATGCAAGCGCTATAAAAAGTCTCAGTTTGCTTAACAGTACATGTAGCAAGGTTTTTTTTAAATTATATAATAATTAAAAAGAAAACAGATATAATTGAAAAAGAATAGAGCAAGCTAGTGTTAGAGGCCTTTTTTTGTTAATTGTATAATAAATAAAAAGAAACAGATAGAATACAAAAGATTAGAAAAGTGTTAGTGTTTTTTTCCTTTTTTTTTAAGAGAACAAGCAGTAAATGAATAGACTAGTGCAAGTCTAAAAGGGACAAGTTAAAAAAAAATTCAAAATCGACTTTAATAGAAACATTTTGTGCATTTAAACGTGATAAGACCATAGACTTTATAAAAACATGGACGTAGTGTCCGTGACGTCGCCCGTAGGTTTCTGAAGAGTGTTTTTGAAGCTCAAAGTGGGCGGAGTCGGCCGTCGCCATCTTGGCAGCGCGTCACTCCCGGATAATCGAAAATGGGCAAAGAGGCGGGAGTTGGTTGCTGAAACCACGCCCACTTAGCTCGACGGTAGTGACAGCAGCGACAATCCACCTGTCACTCAAGTGGCCACGCCCTTAATTATGCAGAACTTTAAGGCTTAATATAATTTAAACGGATGACTTATAAAAAAATTCACCCTCCTCACAGTTGTCATGAAGGGCAAAATTAGTTATATAGACCAAAACCACTTTTTGTACCAGGCTGTAAACATGTTTTTTTCTGCTGTAAAGTTTTCTGCCAGCCTCTAGCGGCCAGTCGATGAATTGCAGTTTTAGTCACTTCCGTGTTGGTTTCACGAGAGAGAGTGGGAGGTTGCCGCTTGGGTAAGAGCATCAAATACCTTCATGATACAAAACAACACGAATGACACCACATCGTCCCTAATTTAAGAGACCGCTTCCCTGATAATCGCAATTAAGCGATGACTTTTATTTTGGAATTTGAGCCTGTATTTCCGGTGTGACATCAGGCCAGTGGCTGAGTTCACACACCCGCTCAGATCAGCTGTCGGACAGGGAGGCTAAAGGAAGACATTTGTATGCCATTCAAAATAAAGTTGGTACATTGAGGAACTGGGGAGGGACTAGGAGAGGAGAAATAGTGATGACAAGATTAAGAATAGGACACAGTCATTTAAATAGTGCATCACACATTATAGGGAAGCATCCTACTGGTTTTTGTGAGTAACGTTACTGTCAGACATTAGAAATCATAGAACATGTACTTTTAAGTTGCAGAAGGTATGAAGAACAGAGGAGAATTATGATGGAAGAATTAAGAGATGGGTTGGCAGGGGCAGGTATAAAAGATATCCTGCAAAGTGGTGTAATTAGGCAAGGCAGGAAAAATATTTGTATTTTTTTTTTTTAATTAGAACAGGTTTGATGAAGAGAATATGATCGCGGAAAACAAGCTGGAGGAAATAAACTGGAGAAACATCGCAGAAGAATAATCCAGAAGATGGCGGTAATGCAACACTCTTGGATGCAAACCGCCGTTAAACCGTTAAAAGAAGAAGAAGAAGAAGAAGAAGAAGAAGAAGAAGCAGCAGCTCAGCTGTCAAAGCGTCTGCACACCGTTGCTCGAGGTAGCAATATCATCTTTTTTATTTAGGATATCAGACAGGGCTTAATCTGAGATGGAGGGCCAGCGCTGGTTACCACTGGAAGCCAACCCAGAGGTATGAATTTCTCACTATCTCACGATATTTTTGGTCGTTAATTCAATTTTATATCGTTCATCGGTTCATTTTGTCATAGGCAGCTTTTAGCAGGAACGGTAAGCTGCAGCTCATGTCTTTGACATCATATTTTATATGAAACTGTTTTGTGTTCTGTGTCTGCTTTTCAGGTTATGAACCAAGTGAGTAGAGGTCTCGACTATCTGGGTGTGTCTAGGATTCAAAACTTGTGCCAAATGAATGAATCAGGTTTATTAAAACACGTCTGTGTTAAAGCTAATTGCATCTGCTTTGATTTATTATGTTTATCAGCAATACTGCGCTTGATATCTTGTTTTTAATTTTATGGTATTGGAAGTAATGCAAGATGTATTTTATGTTTGACGTTAGTTTATTATTGATAGATTTAAATAGAAACGCGTAGGCCCTTGTGTGTCTCTCACCATACTCTTCTAACCTCTTTACTAGTCTTATGGTATCATTTGTTTTTAACATGTATGTGTTGTGTTATACCTTTGTTAAGTTTTTACGGCAGCTTGGCTTGGTCCCCACCTGGCAGTTTGGGGATGTGTACGGTTTGGAAGCTGAAGTTCTCAGTTTGGTGCCAAGGCCTGTGTGTGCTGTACTTTTGCTCTTCCCTATAACAGAGAAGGTATGACTGTAGTTTGCACCCATAATGACTCCATGTTAGCAAATAAGCTCTTTATTTGTGACCCTGGACCACAAAACCTGTTATAAGGATCTTTTTTTTTTTTAATTGAGATTTAAACATCACCTGTTGCAACTGATATCAACTAAGCTTGCAAATTATACTAAATCATAGTTGTATAGATTATTTTTTTATGCAGTCCTCTTTCTCTATTTGACGTGATATGGTAATTCCTTTTTAATATGTACTTTAAAGGGGTGTATTATTGTGCTATTTGGTCTAAATAAAATGGAACAGGAAAGACTAATAAAATGGAACAGAATCATGAGTTGCTCTTTTCACCAAGACCCAAAATAAAATGAAATAACTGAATTTGCAGCACCAACACTTCTAATGATATTTATGATTATTTGAGCATTTTGTTCAGTTGGTTTGAAGTGGTAATCTACCAATAATCATTATGTGGTTATGTAATTAGTGTTAGTGACAATAAGAGTTCAAAAACTTGTGAATGTGTTTTTTGTTGTTTTTTTTTTTTTTATGAGGGCATGACACAGGATGTGACAAAAATTGTATTAGTTAATGCAAACCTGTGGCCAGTTGCATAAACTTAGCCTCTATGTTAAGACATAGGGGTACTTAGTTATATTTTTTTTATTATTATTAAATTAGACTAATTCTTTGTTTTATGTAACCTGCTTAAAAAAAAAAAAAGCATGAATTCTTAATTCCATTAACTCAGATGAATAAAGCATCTTTGTCATTCTTGCAAATTATTATTTTACAATGCGTGATCTGTACTGTGGATTGCATTTTAGTTATATTCTTTTCTTCAATGTAGTATGAAACCTTTAGGCAGGAGGAGGAGGCAAAAATTAAGGCACAAGGACAAGAGGTGTCCTCAGATGTGTACTTCATGAAACAAACCATCGGCAATGCTTGTGGTACAATAGGGCTGATTCATGCTGTGGCAAACAATCAAAGGCATCTGGAGTTTGGTAAGTATCAGTGTTGATCAAATATTAGTTAGTTCATTTGTATACAGTTCACAGTGTACTTGTTTGTGGTATGTTCATGACATTCATTTTTTACAGAGCCCAATTCACCGCTTAAGGCATTTTTACTGCAGTCTGCAAAGATGAGCCCAGAAGAAAAGGCAGCTTTCCTTGAAAAAGATGAGGTGATAAAATATGTTTTTGTTGCAACTGAATGGCATCTGAAACAATTAACTGAACTAAAGTTTTATTCATGGTATTGAAATTTTTATGATTTCAGAGTATCCGAGTAACACATGAGTCAAGTGCTCAGGAAGGACAAACAGAGGTTGGTATTTGCTAAATACAGAGTAGCTGCTAACACAACATTCAAAACAGTACCAAGTATTTGCACACATTTTGAAGTTTCATCCCACTGATGAACTTTCCATGTGGTGTTTTGTTAATGTTGAAGTAGCAGAATTTTGAGAATTGGACCATGTTGAAAATATTGGACTGTTAGTTCTTGATTCACAGTTTCTTAAAAAACAAAAAAAAAACAAAACGCAAATAGATTCAAAGAGGCCCAGCTTATTTTTTTTAATAATTAATTCTGGACCCATGAGTTAACACAACAGATTTTGCATATCTGGTTTGTCTGATGCAGATTTTATTTTAAAAGTCAAAAAAAAAAAAAAAATCTACTTTTTTTCTTCAATCAGCTGTGAACTCTGCAACTGCAGATTTAGAATTAAATTAGATTTAGAGTTAAATTTAGAATTAAAATAAGAATTATTGCTGCAGTCACATCTACACAGTATAACCTTTAAGACCTTTCCAATCTGGTTTCACTTCTTTCCACAGGACTGAGATGCTCTCTTAATTCTTAATGACCTTCTTTTCTCTGGCTCTGAGAACTTCAGTATTCTCGTGTTGGATCTCAGTTCTGCTTTTTTATTGCTGTTCCAGTGACAGAAAAATTCTAACATGCTAACTTTACTCTGTTCACTATTATAGGCTCCAAGTTTAGATGAAAAAGTGGATTTGCATTTTATTGCCTTTGTAAATGTTGAAGGACATTTATATGAACTGGGTAGGTAAATTTTAATTTTACATGATTAATTTTGTCATTGTTTCAGTTGCTTGTCAGTTCTACACACACAATTTGATGTACAATATCAACACCTATGCATAATTATTATATGCAACATTGTGAAGGGAGATATTACTGGTGTTCATATTTTGTTCATGTGTTTCAGATGGACGCAAACCTTTTCCAATTGTTCATGGGAAAACCACAGAGGACACATTTCTTGAGGTGGGATTTTTCTCAGTCATGGGCTATAGATGTACTGTATAGATTATCTCTTGCAAAGGATGTATATTTGCAATTTGTTTTGTTTGTAGACATTAGCTACGTTTACATGGACACCTGTTGTTTCAATTGGAATGAAATCATTCTTGATTTTTGAATTTGATCTTTTCACATGTGCACACTACAGGAATATACACTTTCTCGCTGTTTGCACATACTATGCTTCTTACATCACTTATTTTCTTTGTTTTAAAGAGCAGAGTTAGAATTTATCGGTTTCTGGTCCTAATAAGGAGACAAGGAGCACATGAAGCTTTTTGCTGTGCTGCTTATATTTATCAAGCAGTAAACTCACAAATTTCCATTGCCAAACTAGCTATCTGTGGATGAGAGTATGAAGTGAGGACTGATGGGACATTGTTCTGCTCCACTTCACAGACAATGAGTGGAAGGAGAATTTAAGAATAACATGACAGTCATTTATGACACTTCATTCTACAAAAACAATGACTCTTTCCATGCATCAAACGGCATTACACCATTTTTATGTCATTGCACATGTACTTTCTAGTTTCGGTTTTATATCCGATCAAGTGTTTACATGTCTATACTGCCCCTTTCAATCCGATCGAAATTTCATTGTGATTTGAGTTGTTTACATGAAAGCATTTCAGTCAGATTGAGCCATCAATTTGATTATTTAATTGCATGTAAACGTAGCTATTGTTGTGGATTGGGGGTCCGGTTTTATACATTTGGCTCTGTTTTTGCCTGATCTACAGGATTCTGCAGAGGTCTGCAAGAAGTTCATGGCACGTGATCCCCAGGAGCTCCGTTTCACTGTGGTGGCTCTTTCCAAAGCATAAATTTTCTTATTTTACCTAAGAGAAAAACTGCCAATCATTCAGAAGTGCTGAATACTTTAAACCTTTATAGGTTCAATTTTGACTTTGAATGGAAAAAAGTTTGTTAAAGGTTTTGACCATAACCGACAAAGCAAATGAGAAGCAAATTATCTAATAATAAAAAATGTACATGCACATAAAAAATGTTGTATCTGAATGTTTACAACTGATTGAAATAATGTCTTTTCATTTCTCCAAAATTATAAAAAAAAAAAAACTGTTTTCTTGATGTTAATATTAATTCATCTAATGGTGGTGTTCTTTTTTTCCTGCTAGAAAAGATCCATTTAAAATAAAAGTTCTCCTGATGAATATGTAGACTTTTATTTTGACACAAAATGCTCTTTTAACAGGAGTGTGTCAGTGTGCCAATGTGTCATTGCATATGGTGTCCTACTTCTAAATACAGTTTTCTCAAGAATACAGCAAAAATTCAGATGAAACTAAAACAATAAAGAACAAATGTTTTCATCTCATGGAGACCTCATTGCTGTATTATGAGTGACAACAGTTCACTCCCTGAATACTCAAGCTAAGATTAATGTGCATATTTTGTTTACATAAAAAAAAAATCCTTCAAAACATCAATGTTCTCTAAAAATGAATTAAATTTGTAAACCAAAATAATTCAGATTTATATGATTTTAAGATCGAGTATAGTTGTGTATAAGATAAATGTAATTTTTTGTGCACTGTATTATTTAGAGTAAGCCTCTTGAATACTTGATTCTGATTGGTCAGTTGCTGCATTCAGTGGAATCATTAATGACTATTGTCCAGGGAAAATCAGGAAAGCGTACTGTGATCTTTCCTTTCTTTCTTTCTTTAGTGAATTATTTGGTAAATAACCTTATAATAAGTAGATAATGTACGGTCAGCTAGCTATTATTGCAAAATAAACGCTGATAGTTTGATTGGGTCTGTTCCTGGACACTGGTTTTTGTATTCTCACATATATAATTTAGTTAAAATAATTTAGTTCTATTAACCAGCTGATCTATTCCCTATTTACAGATTTACAACAGTAGTTACATGCTCACTCGAAAAAATGTAAATAATAAGGGAAAAGGAAGTATTTAAATTGGACAGTGATAAAAAAAAAAAAAAAACATTACATCAAAACTGTCTTGTATTTAGCTTTAAAAATCGTCAATCTATGCTTAAAAGCAACTTTACCATTTGAGTACCATTTGACCTTCATCAATACTTGTAAAGACATAATGTTATTTAGGCTAACTAAATCTACAGCGTTTGTTCCCTCGGCACCTGTAATGTAATCTGACAGTAGTTTAGGTGTGTATCTTGACGCACTAGGGGGCGTATAAAGTACACAACACAACTCTAAAGTTTCTCAGGAGTAAACCAAAGAACAAGAGGAGATTGAAGTTTTACCCTGCGTCGTTTACGACTTTTATAAAAGATCTTTGTTAGTTGACGTTGCGACACGGTGAACGGTTGTGATGCTGATAATCTAATACGAGAAGCGTTTACCTGGTGACTTCATTTTTTAAGAAAACAGGTAAAGTCTTAAAATTATTCAAGCGACGCAGCAGAACAGAACGCTCGCGTTTTAACTATACGCGCGTCTTTAACTATACGCGCGTCTTTAACTATACGCGCGTCTTTGCAGCTCAGACGCCTGTTTCCTTCCAGCCTCAACAAGAAGCGCACTAGAGGCCGGTGATGGAGTGGAGACCGCAGTCTTCAGTGGGATATGAGGCTGCTTACTCAGAAGCACAGAGATGGATTGAGGTATGAACTTGCTCTCATTTTGATAAAGTTAGTAAGTTCACTTGATACTGCCAAATTATGAGGTAACCAAAAATGAAAAAGTACTGATTCGATTCATTAACTCGTGCTGAATATACCCAGACCTGTTGAATTCCTGTTAACATTTAGTGTTGCATATATGCTACCCTACAAAATTGTAATAAGTATTATTAAAAGTATTTTTTGATAATTATCATTAGTGCTCATATTTGTAATGCGTTCAGCCGCACCTTTTGCTTTTCAGCTTCTTGACATTTACTTTGCTAAACGCTGCATTAGTAGTTGTGTGTTTGTGTGTGTGTGTTTGCTGTAAAGATCATTAAATGTGTATTTATTTGGATATTTTTTAACCTAAATACAGGTTACATTAATGTAACATTTCTAGTATCCTGTCACACTTTATATCATTGTCAAAACGACAAAAAAATAAATAAATAAAAAATTGATACTCTTTTTTTTGGATTATTTGTTTCTTTGAACACTGTTAATAATAACTCTTTTTATTATTTATATATTTTTAGTTAGATTAATCAACAAACATTTTTTATTTGTCATGAGGACAGTAAAATTCATTATTTAATCTTATTCCAGTAACATTGCAAAGCATGGGATAGTTCACCCAAAAATGTAAATGATGACTTTATACTCCCTTCATTTCATTTCAAACCTAAATAACTTGCATTCTACTGCAGGACACACAGAAGATATACAGTAAAATGTTGGAAACCAAACAGTTTTGGTTCCCATTGACTTTTATTATATTATTTTGTCCATACAATGGAAGTCAGTGGAACCTGAAACTGTTTAGTTACCAAAGTCAAAATATCTTTTTGTGTGTGTTCCACAGAAAGAAGAAAGTCATACAAGTTTGAAAAGATAGAAAGTAAATGATGGCAGAGTTTAATTTTTGAGTAGACCATTCCTTTAAAGAAATCAAAAAACTGATCTATTTTCTTTTTCCGTTAATCTCACTCTGGCAAAACAAGTAGTCCTGCAAATATTTTCACACGCTTTAGTCAGTTTATTCCACTAAACCCTCTGGAACGCACTTAGTCTAAGGCACAAATGATTAGGACTTTCCTATCCTTGTGAATTCCCTTCTCTGCGGGTGATGGCAGGGCCAAAGCACTGGCTGTAACTGAACAAATATTGTTCTTAATTCATGAGGGGTGAATCTGAATGCTTTCAGTGTGACATCAGTCTCTCACACATGCACACTGGTGCATTGTCACAGGCGGTGGACCTTGGCAGGGCAGTCTGACCCCAAGCCGACTGCTCCCCTGCAAAGGAAGGTGATGTGCCGCTTAGCATCCGATATGAAAGACTAACAGGTTGTCAGGCATGAGGGCGCACTGAGCAGGAGTGCTGGAGTCTGAGTGTTAGAGTGTGTGGGGTGTTATAGTCAGCTGAATGATCTGAAGTTTGTCACATGTGCTCATTCTTCTGTGAGCAGAGACATTCCTGTTTTTCCTCCTGGGTAGTTCTCAGCTTGTTAAAGTCAAACCCAAAATTAGCCACCCTTTTGAAGTTGCTTGGTATATCTAAGAGTAGAAAGTTGGCAACTGGGGCTAAGTCATTCTTGTAGTGCTGTCAAACGATTAATCGAATCCAAAATAAAAGTTTTTGTTCACATAATATATATGTGAGCGTACTGTGTATATTTATTATGTATATGTGAATACAAACACATGCATGTATATATTTAAGAAAAATATGTTGTTTATATAATAAATATATTTATAAATAATATAAATTAGATGAATATAAATATATACGTTAATACATGTAAATATTTTCAAAATATATACTGTATGTGTGTGCTTTTATATATACATAATAAATATACACAGTACACACACAAATATTATGTAAACAAAAACTTTTATTTTGGATGCGATTAATCGCGATTAATCGCTTGACAGCACTATATTCTTGCTGTGAAATAATATTAAATACTTAAAAAGCAGTTTAAAGTACATTTATTAAACATTTGTAAGTGAAATATGTAATCTCACTTCATTTTACTGATGGTGATTGAATGGTTATTAATGTTGAGGTAATTGTGTGTCATCTAATTTTAAGTTGTACAAATTTTTGAGAAGTTTTTGAAAAAAAAAAGATTTTTATAAAACAGCATCTATCAGTTATCCTGGTTGTTCTTTTTAGCCTAAAATGACCCAAGAGCATTTTCAATATTTCTTCATGTTCAACAAACCCTACTTGGTCAAAGGGATTAAAGCACTTTGGCACAATTAATGATGTGCAGCATTCCGTGTGTCCAAACAGCTTGGAATGCCTCACTGCTCCTTCATGAATGAACAATAGCTGTGTGCAAAAGTGCAGCTGAGTAAGAATGTCTTACATCATCGAAACCTGCTATTTAAATCAGTCTGATCACAATGTGAGGTTAGAGAACAAATCATTTGTATTAAATTCTTCTTTTTTGGGGGGGTGTAGAGTTGGTGGTAGAATGAGGATATGTGGATGTGAAATGGTGTAATTTTTAACAGTTTAGAATCTTAAATGTGGGGGCGGGGTTTAAAAGCTGCATTTTTGTGATCAAAATACAGTAAAAACAATAATACAGTGAAACATTGTTTAAAAATTCTATTATATTCTAATTCTAATATATTTAAAAATCTAATATAGTCCAATGATGGTAAAGCAAAATTTTCAGTAGCCATTTTTCAGCGTCAAATGATCCGTCATAAATCATTGCAATTTGCTGAATTAGTGCTCAGGAAACATTTCTTATTATTATCAATGTTGAAAACAGTTGTACTGGTTTTTTTATTTTTTGTTTTACAATACTATATTCTTTTATATTTATTAGTTCTAAAAAGTATGTCCCACCCTTCAAATTATAGTGGATTTTTATTTATTTATTTATTTGTTTGTTTGTTTGTTTGTTTGTTTGTTATTTGTTTATTGGTTTTGTAAGTGATTTGTTCAAGCTCTCAAATTGTTCTTCACCTGCTACAGAGATCTGTTTAAATACAAAAAGCTGTCATGGACATTACAGTGACAAGAACAGCAGGGGTCAGGATTTCATATGTCATTGAACTCTGATGTTTACTACGCCATGCTGTGTGAATGTGCTCCATATGATTAACCTCTTTTCTCTTCACACTCCATATCTGTGAGGGTTTGTAATGGTTACATAAATCTACATTAAGGGTACAGGAAGTCATTTGTCATTTTGTGCCAAACAACTATTATTTGATATTACAGTATCTATTCTAATACATAATGGACGTTTTTTTGGCTCTATTAGAAGAACTTATTAGTTATCTCGATTTTGAAAGATTTAGATCAGTGTGACAGGGGATACAAAATTCCTGTTGAGATAATCTACCTTAATTTGGAGTGTAACTCGATCTAGTACGAGGGTCATAGTATTTGTCCACACATTATTTTTGTCCTTGTTTTGTTCAGCAGATATAGAAAGTGTCCTTTGAAGTTCTGCTTCTAAAAGAGAACAATTGCGGTTCAAATCTCACAGTCAATACTGATCTCAACAGAACCAGTGTCCTTTTACACGTAAGGCTCTCCACACCCTCTGAATACATGCCATGTTCCTGAACGACAGCCAAGGAAAAGCAGCTTAAGAGTGTGCTATTCAAAACAACAGACTCCATGTTATTAATAAGTGGTTACGCTTTATTGACCTCTCAAGATTTCTCTATGACCTGATTATTATTTTTTTCTTGTAGTTAGCTGAGGTTTTCTTAAATATGATGTTTTCTAGACCAGTAGTATATTATAAAACATACTTGCTAGCTAAATGAGCAACTCTGTTTTTACTGGCGTTCAAACTTGGAAATTGAAAACATTTGTATTCGGAAAAAGGGCTTTACTCATAGATTGTTATATGAGGTGTGGAGCAACAGGGTTCACATTATAACGGTGTAGTCTGAGGGTATAAACACAACATAAATGTTTCCCTGTGTGTGAGCAAAAACAATGGGCTGCCTGCCCTCTGTGTCCTGCAGGAGTAGCTTGAGATCAGTGGAAAGGCATGAAACTGTGTGTAGAACTGTGACATTCCTCCAGATGCTCTCGTTCTCTGTGGTTTGGCCGCTGGGCTCCAGCCCTGATTACTGAATAACCCACGATTCTCCAAAAGAGGCTGTGTGGTTGTACTGGTGTGCTAGTCTCTTGGACTTGCAGCTTGGAAGAACAACTTTCCTCTCCTTTCCCTGGACATAACCTTCCCACTTACTGGTTCGTAGTGCTTCCTGTGTTTGTCCTCATCTCGCAGGCAGTCACTAAGAAGAAGTTTGGGAGCAGTAATTTCCGGAGTTCTCTGGAGAATGGACTTCTGTTGTGTGAGTAAGTAAAGCTGTTTTTACTTCTCTCATTTTTACTATGGTTTTCTTGCTTAATGCATGAAAAGATTTCTGCTATACCTTTTATAAATGCTTTTAATAATAACTATTGTATAACTCCTTCATGCACACTAACATAATATAGTGTAATCAGTCTTAAATGGACAGTTAACCCAAAAATGCAAAGTCTGTTGTTATTTTCTCACCCTCATGTTCTTCCAAACCTGTATGATTTCTTTCTTCTGTGGAACAAAAAAAAGGGTATTTTGAGGAATGTTTTGACTGTTTTTGTCCATACAAGTCAATGGGGTCCAAACGTTTTGAGCTCCAAAAAGTGTATAAAAAAGTAATCTATACAACTCTAGTGTCTTTGATCAAAAAGATCCCTTTGTATAATGTAAAGAGCAAAATTTAAGTGGTTATTCAATATCAAATCAAATCAAAATATTGATCAACTCATGTATATGCATGCCTAAATCTAATATGGTGATACATCAGTAATGTTAACTTTATACAGTTTCTTGTAATTTTTCAACCCCATTGACTTTCATTGTTTAAACAAAAACAGTTAAAACATTCTTCAAAATATCTTCTTTTGTGTTTTGTAGAAGAAAACAATCATATGGATTTGGACATTAATTTTGGAATTTGGGCTTTTAAACTATTCAACCCAGGCAGGTGAAGGTGAAATCTGGCAACAGTTTATTTTGTTGGTTGTTGTACATTTCAGAAATTCAGAAATGAAATGTTTGCTGAGCCACTAAAAGGTTAATGCTCTATCGGTTTTGAAAATAATGTACACCAAACCCAATCCTAAAACTAATCAATAGTGTGTTTAATAGCAAGTGTGAGATAAAAACATATTTGCTGAAGCAACTATACCATTTTAGTTTGCTTCTCTTTGTCAAGTCTTTGACTTGTGTTTCGTTAAACTCATACTTCACATCACAAATGCAATGCTGCACCAGGGGAGCTATCGAGCAAGTTTACTATGTCAGAAAAGCTAAACATATGGAGATGTAAATGTCAAAGTGAATTTGTTTGCAAATTATGCACTGTGTTTGAGGTCAAAATATAATGTTGTACAAGGAACTGAATGAAAATAAATCTTGAAAACTTATCTGCCTCCTGTAATCATAATTTGTGTGAAAAGGATTTTTTTATTATTATTATTATTATTTATTTTTTTGCAAAAGTATAGGTAGAGGCACATTTTTCCATTGAGCTTATTGTATGTTGGACCTTTCCTTTAAACTACTTTTCTATTATGCACTGTAACAATATTTTACCTGTTGGCTGAAATGTGATGCAAGCCAACCTGAACTTTTTGATTTTGAATTAGCATCTGAGCTGTGTCATTTAATGTGCATTATGCCATGCAGCTATTTTTAAAAGACATAATTTGTACCCAGCATCCACAGTCACACTCTGTTCCATCCCAGGAAGCATTAGTAAGCCCAGCAGAGGAAAACAACACGGATGGCAGAGCATTTAAAAGGACAGCTGGGAAGAGGTGATCCATAGTGCCAGCTACTCTAGCAGGGTTCAGAAACCTGAGCAGGGCAGAGTGCAGGCACACAGGGATTGGCGGCACTCAGGCCTCTTCTACAGCAGCTCTGTTGTGCTGTTTATGTAGAGAGAGCGTTGGGTCGGTGGACTGGGTGTGACATGCTGCAAGCTCAGGGATTTCAGCGCATTTCTGAACCTGACTGGATGGTTTTGGGGCAGTGCGTGGGCCGGTCTGACATGCTGGTGTCAGTCGAGTGACTCAGCAGACTAATTACCACAGTCCAGTGCAGAATCTCACCGTCCTGCTCCTGCACTCTCATGCTGCTTTCTTTCAGTCTGTACTAAGCTATTAGCTTTGCCATTTCCACATGAGTGGACAAAGGCACACATTACCTGAGGATACTGTCACTCTAGATCTCACGTCTTAACAAAGACTCCTGTGAAACTACCGCTGGGGTCGACATAGCAAAGTCTTGACTTGAACTTAAAGAGTTCATAGATGTGTGAACAGGTTTTTCAGTGATTGAGCAGGATACACATTTTTACACAAACAGGGAAGATAATGCCAGCACTACATATTGTTTAGAAAAATTGCAGCTCTGTTATTTCCTTAAAGAGTTCACCTAAAAATGTAAATTCTGTCATTTACTGACCCTCATGTCATTCCAAACCTGTATGTCTTAACTTCTGTGGTTAAAGAAAAAAGGTCAAGTTATTTTACATCACTAAATGAGAGAAGATACACTGTATGAGACAATTCATTAAAATGTTAATGGCTGTCTCTCCCCTTATTACACATAACCAAAACAGCCAGAAATCAAGTTTCTCACATATTATGTTTCATGCTCATCACTCCTTGTTAGCTATCAGCTGCACACCTTTTATTTTCAATGTTTAATGTTTATTTCTCCAAGTTTTTCACACAAAACTAGACTTAGCCTACTTAGAGGCTATTGACTGATGTCTGTTTCCACAGAGAGTTGTTTGTATTTTCTTCAGGGCATTAGATGGCTTTGTAAACTGAAGCCAGATGGTCAGAATTAAAGGAAGCCATAAACTGGCAACCAACGCACGATATAATTGTTTTGAATTTTGCTCTGTTTTTCTCTTTCTAGTCTGATCAACAAGATCAGGCCTTGCGTCGTCAAGAAGCTAAACAGATTATCCACACCTATTGCTGGCCTGGTAAGTTTTTTTTTTTTTTTTTTTTTAAACATTATTATTATTATTATTATTTGTACTTTGACATGCCTATATTATTTGAGCTGTAGTATTTCACCTTGGCTAGGAACCTTAACTCTTACAAAGAAATTTGAATGATTTACCAAACAGTTTACATGTACATGGGTGTCAAGTGTGAATTGCACAGGGTTGATCATTTACTTATACTTGATATTTAATAGGAATCATATGCCAGTAACATTATCATAACAGTAAGCATTGTGATTTTTTTCTCCATCAAGAGCAATCCATATGCATGTAGAAAAGAGTAGATCATCCAACTCTTATGACATCTTGTAAAAAACCCTAAAAAAAACAAATCTTTCTGAGGACTTTTTAATTCAAGAGCATAGACAAGTTGGATATGGGCCTGAATTAACCTGTTTTGGTCTAATCTATGCAAAACATGCTCATTTAT
The DNA here is from genome assembly GCA_039654775.1 of Spinibarbus caldwelli. Classification (NCBI taxonomy): domain Eukaryota; kingdom Metazoa; phylum Chordata; class Actinopteri; order Cypriniformes; family Cyprinidae; genus Spinibarbus; species Spinibarbus caldwelli. The sequence continues at coordinate 15,969,315 of CM077233.1, read as the reverse complement.
TTCCCATTCCCCTTTAAAACTCTTGATCCAGGTAAGCTTAGATAAGCATCTGCATGTCCAACAGCATCACAGCGGTATTTCCATAAAATGCTTCCAACCCCGAAACCTACCAAGCACAGCCTAAACTCACAATTGAGGGCTTACATGGCAAGGGCTAAGCAAAGGCATGCAAAGAAAAACACATAGTTTGGAGTATATTTTAGTTTTGCTAAATACTGCTGAGCCTGTAAAGTTTGTCTGTAGTTGTTTCTGACCTCCCAGCAAACCATAAGATGCAAAAGAACACAATGCTCTTATCCAGCTATGTTTATGACTGATGAAAGATATTTTTCCACTGAATGAAAGGCTCGTTCAAGGCTCTGAAATCTTACCAGCACTTTTGCTTTTTGTTTGACACAGTTTCATTCTAATACAGAGGATTTCTATTTTGTTAAATCAAGGCTCATTGGTGCAAGAGCGGAAATCTCTGGTTTTGTGGACTGTGTAGCGACTCTGGCTTTGGATCGCTAAACTCTACTCAGGGTTTGGCTTCGGCTGATCTCTGGATCACTTTCCCATAGTTCCATCAAACCCGGAGCCGTGGTTTACCCTTGTGTTTCCCTGGATAGCTGATCCTCCTTTTAACAATTTGAAGAGAGGAAGCCTACACTTGTGTGGCACGCTGGTCGGCCACATTAGAAAAGTCATTCTGGCTGGGCTTTGGCCTGAGGTTTAGCAGAGAGATGACTCCTTAGAGCGTAGCCCTTCATAAACCCCCCATAATTGAGCTGGATGGATATATTTGCAACGAGTCTCACCACTGTGAAAGGAGAACTGCCAGAACTGATTATTTGAATAGAATTTTCCACAGGCCACCAGGCTTGTTAGCTCTTAAATGTGGGCTTTTAAGCATTTATGTTTTATTATTTACTTTTATTAAACCCATAATGTGAAAGTGTTCCATTTTTAACGAACTGGCACATTATTCCCTGTTCACCATAATAGTTTACTGAAAACAACATGTTTCATATGAGAAAATCTACCTGTATGCTGACACACTTTTCACACAAATGTACTTTAACATACCTTAGACTGCAAACATATCACCAGTGATGCCTGTGCAATACGTTGCTGGATAAAATATGAATCTATGGTATACAAGACCTCCAAATTCCTAAATCATACAAATCATGGCAGGATTATGTGCACTGACTGTAAAGATAAAGATTTTTTCTGCATCATTATGTCTGCACGATTTGGTTCTTGAGATGAATTCTGATATGCTAGCTAATGAATATTAAAACTTGCTTAAGTGAATTAAAGGAATTTTTACTATGCAGTTGGTTTGACCCAAAGCTATGCAGTTTTCAGATGCTATTTCTTTGCTAACTTATTTATCCCATTAATTTTTAATTTTCACTTATGTACAGTAGTTAGGAATCTGTTTTTGCCCCTTTCACTAAAACATTTATATAAGCATTTACATATTCTATTTATTTATAATTAGTAATACTCTATATATTATATACGTATGCTAATTGTAGTAACCTTGGTTAGGCACCTTTTTCAAGGACACAAAAGTTATAGATCCTGTGTCACATATAGCTGGGATTGAACATGTAACTTTTGTGTTGTTTGAAACCTAATAACTAAACTTAAATTTAATACATCTTAAGTATTCTGCAGTGGCAAGGTGATATTGTTATTGGTAGAGGTATCTGACAAACTCCAGCCAGTGACTGTGTCATTGTCCTGAAGCTATCTGTGCAAAATTATTAACACCTATTAATGGTTGGATTTACATGACCTGTTAAGGAATTGTAGGTCATTTTAAATTCCATGTAAAGGTCTGATTGTTCCTAGCCACCTGCTTCAAGACATTTATCATTCAGGTATTCAGGTAAACAGGTGACTAGTGGAATTTTTTCATATCTTAGATATTTTGCATAAGTCTAGGTTAAACGTTGACACAGATCAAGCTATTGGAGTGTGAGGATTTGTTTGAGGAACAGAACATCTTGTTGACATCAGTTTTCTATGAACTGCATTTCAGACACGCATTTGTCACCTTTAAACACAGATGAAACACACTTCAACGGATACTTTGACCCTCACACAGGGTCAGGGTGAGACCTTTGACTCTGGATTTAACAGTTTAAGCAAGGAGGTGATTCAGAAGTGCAGCTCCTCATTGCCATCTGCTAATAAGCATGTTTGCTGTTTAAATATAGACCAGAGCACCCTGTGATTATTTTAGAGCAAGCTGGAAAGCAGGAAAGGGTGGGCTGCATGCTCTGAACATCTCATCCAGATGGTTGATCGAATCTAATTGAAATTATGTCACAACATCAGTGCCGTGATAGTCTGCATTCATCAACATACCGGATGTGTATGTGAATGCACACACACAATCTCAAGTTTCCTTGATATTTAAGCATTTCCCTATCCACCCACCAAACGATTTTAACACTTGCTCGGGGGAAATAGTTTGTCGTTTCAGTCACCTGCGTTTCATGGCAACCTGGTCTCCAAAATAATCCACCGCCCTGAAGATTCCTCAAATATTCTGCTGAGAGATTTGAGTGGCGGTTTCTGGGTGTGAAAAGGGAGAGTATGCTTGAGTTTATATGTTTGTGCACATGTAGGTATGTGTCTGGGTTAGTCTAGAACGAGTGAAAAGGGTGTGTGTGTGTGTTTGTGTGTGTGTGTGTGTGTGTTTGTGTGACTGCCGTGCATGTGCGGGGGAGGGAACTAGTGGCATTGACACTCTCTGTCATGTTTTTGCACCGCCCTGAGGCCAAACTCCTTCTCTCACAGGTACTGTCACAGGTCAATCAGTGACGTTCCTGCCTTCATTCTTTGCTCTTGTGTCACTTTTTATTTGCCACATGCCCTATTTCGTCTCCTCCCACTGCTTCAGCTCACTGGACTGAACTTTGGATGCAATGATTTCTGGACTGCGTGTGCCAAAGAGTTCCCATATGACTTCTGTCTAACTCACAAGGTGGACACATATTTTCTGTCGACAGGACAACATCAGCCTCTTCTTAAAAGCCTGTGCAAAGCTTGGACTAAAAGAGGCCCAGCTTTTCCACCCAGGAGACCTTCAAGACTTATCCACACGTGTGACTGTCAAGTAAGTTTTGGTTTTCTCAACTTACAATGTTCAGTAATATGCTTGACCCTTCGTCAATGTGAAAATAGCAGTGGTTTAGTTGCAACAGAATGTGTCCAATCACTGTTTATGTCTCACTGGATGGTGATTTTGGCAGATCTTATTGTCCTCTGGTCTCATATCCACATACTTTTGTAAAACAGGCTTGTATTACCAAGCCAGTTATTTAAATTCATTGTATGAGACTCAATGCGAATGGCTATTTTTAATACATTTATGGGACGTGTTGTGGTTGTTGACATAATAGCAATCGTTCATACAATCGTTCCCAGCTTGTTTTGTTTGTGAAAATGAATTGAATATTAAATGAAAGTCATGAATTAGATATGCCCTTTTGTCAAGTGAAAAATGAAAGTTAGAGAAGAGCCAATAAATGAAACAGAGCAGAGGTGAGTCGCAATGAAACTATAATCTGATCTTAAAACAGCAGAATCACCCTCATCAGTGAAGCTTAAACTCTGACTATCGCTGAATGAGAAGCTGTGTATGTGTAAATCCGAGATGAAGAGAGATTAAGGACTTTTTGCGTGTGCTGTGGGTGATTTTGCCACTCGCAGGTGTTTATGTCATGTGCAAGCTGTAATCATATATTGTTGTAGTTTCAGTGTTTTGGCTCAGCCCATGCCTGTGACCAGGGTGGAAAAACATGGCATGTTGATCAACCTGTTCATATTCTCACAGGTGTGTCTTGTATGGTTACGTTGTGAGATCTGTCAATCCAGCTCTGACATGTTCATCACCGCAATAGCACTCTGATATTTGCAAACAAAACCACTAAGAAGTACTAGGCTATTATATTTTACAAGTTACTTAAATGAACTAGAACATTTGTGATTCAGGTTCAAAACAAAGGTTCACAAATATAATAATTCTGTCATCATTTATATACCCTCATGTCATTCCAGTCCTCACTTTGTCTTCCATTGAAGAAAAAAGGAGAAATTTTGAATAATGTGCTGGTTGCAGTTACAATGAATGGGAACTTTCAAGCTTTAAAAAAGGAATTAAAGGACCATAAAATTATAATAAAAGTAGTTTGCTTGACTTGTGCGCTATTTTCATTATTCATTCCAATATTTTAAATTACTTAAATTAATCATGCAAATTACACCAGTGTTTTATAAGAATTAAAAAATGCCAACATCCCTTTGTTTAGTACCAGTGTAATTTGAAAGAGCTTTATATACATTTCCTGTTTTAATTTCATTTTAGTTAAAATTTCAGCTATTTAGTTGTTTTTTGTGATTTTCATTAGTTTATATATATATATATATATATATATATATATATATATATATATATATATATATATATATATATATATATATATATACTGCATGCAGTTACAATGAATGGAAACTAAAGCTTCCAAGCTTCAAAAGGGAAGTAAAGGACCATAAAAGTATAATAAAAGTAGTTTGCTTGAGTCAGTGAGCTGAACTTGAAAACTGGATCAGTTCAGTTTGTAAATGAATCATCGAGACCGCTTTTATGACCTGATTCATCAGTTTCGCCAAAAAGATTCATTCATGAATTGGGAAACACTACTACTCCTGTAAGCTCTTACGAATTCTCATGAACCTTGCAAGGAAAATGTCGAATGTCAGGTTTTTCAGTGAATAACGACTTAAGTTTGGTCTGTTCCTCACATAAACTCATCATATGACCTCAGAAGATTTAGAAAGAAATACACCACACAAGTCACAGTCTGAACCGCATTAATCATAACTTAAAGGTGCTTTTTTGTCATTTTGGAGCTTAGCAGCTTCAGTTCACTTTAATTAGCTTAAAAAAAGAGTTATAACGATATTCTTCAAAAATTCAAGTTATGTTTTTTAAGGAAGAAAAACAACACGAAAATTATCATTTTTAGGTGAACTATTCATTGGATTGTCTGCAATTGATTTTCATCTTGTTCCTGTGTTTTCTCATAGTTGATCCTTTTGTGAACTGCTTCATTTGACTAAGGTGTGTTCAGCTCTGGCTTGAACTAGTCAAGCACAAATTATTGGTGCGTTTGGGTCATTGTGACCTATCAAAGCTGTATCATGCCACATTCAAATGAGTAATGATTCAAATATGTAAAGTCAGCCTGCCCATATTGATAAGACTGCTTTGAATATGGCGAGGGAGGGCTGGAAGTTTCTGCCTGTCGTGTCAATGTTACCTCAGCTGAAGTGACAGTGCCGTCAGACGCTGAGATTAAACAAAGCGAGCCTCGCTGCATGACGGTTACCATACCACACCCTCACTGCCATGCCAACCGTACAGAGGCTCTGATTAAACAGGACTCATCCAGTCTCTATAGGCTATAATTATAATCACTTACTCCACTTGTATATGTCTGAGGGTGTGTGTTTGTGGGTGTGTGTGAGGGTTTATCTGCGTCCACTGACAGGCATTTGTCGGAAGGGTTCCAGGGGTCCTAATTTTAGAATTGAAAGGTCACTTTTTGACACTAGATGAAGTGCAGCAGTGATATGATTCTTGACTGTTACTTTTTATAGTTTGTTTTCTCCTTCATTCTCCTGGTGTAACTTTACATCTTCAGGAACATGTTTGTGTTTACTTCATAAACTGTACCGTTTTGGCTTGTGTTCTCTGTTGTGGGTTTGTGTAGGCCGTGCAGTTTGCATATACTAACTGTAAGCTGGTCAAGAATTAGACTCGACCCGCTCTGCACTGCAGTCCAGCAGTGATATTTAAAAGTTTTTTTTTACCCGACCCTTGCCAAATCATTCGAGCAAATGCCATGCATTTTTTGTGTTCTGAAGCGATACATTGTTTGTGCCACTTTCCTGCTTCAGTGCTCTTTCACCAACTGCTAATACAGATGGCAGTAAACTTTCTGCAATGTGAGGGCATAATTTGTACGCTACATTAAATTTCTCTGATCTCTCTCACTGATCTGAGGTTTATAGCCCTTGTGGAGTTTGACGCCGAATGTTCACAGTCACACAGAAGGCAACGTGAGGAGATATTGCAGCTTATTGCCGACAAGCTTGAGATAAGCAGGGCCTGCATTCATCATTACTCATCGGCCCATGAAAAGCAAGTGTCTCAGAGAGGGAAACAACTCTGGGTCATCTGTCTTTCAGGCAGCCTCTTCCAGCACAACAGCTGCTCATTTCATGGCCTGTTTATGTCTGCTAATAAACACGATCAATATTTACTGACATACTACCTAATACAACTTATTTACTTATATATACCACCAATCAAAAGTTTGGGGTTAGTTTTATGTATATAAAAGTATTAATTAATAATATGATTTATTTTAATGTTTAATGTTTTTAAATGCTGTGGTTATGTGAACAAAAAGTTCATTATTCATTTGAATATTCTAAATTATTTATAGTAATTCTGCAAATTACACCAGTCACCAGTGTGTTTTATAAGTATTATAATAAGTATTATGTTTTTTTTTAAATGCCAACATCCCAAATTAAATTTAGTACCAATGTAATTTGAATGAGTTTTATATTTCCTATTTTCATATTAGTTAAAATGTTAGCAATTTTGTTGTTTTTTGTGATTTTTATTTTTATAGTTATTTATTATTTTTTTATTACAGTTTTAGTTATTTTAGTTAACTTCAATAAAAATTTGAAATGTTGCCTTGCCTGAAATAAAATTAATGTAGTTTTTTTATATTTTATTCCAGTTGACAATAATTTTATTTCAAGTAGCATTTATTTAATTTAAACTTCTTTTTCTTGAACTGAAAAATTAACTTAACTGATGAACAGGATTCTGGAAAACAATTTTCAAGTCCAACATAAGAGAGATTTTCATGACTGCTGTTTTGTAGATTCGTTTTTTATTAGTGCTGTGTAAATGTAGGATGTATTGAACATACAGGCATGAAGCTTCTTTGAAAATAGGTATTCTAGTGGTGGTTCAGAAGGTTTCATTACTTGTCACTGTAGTTGTATGAACTTTGTCTCTGCGTTTTATTATTGTCTCATCCAATGAACGTATTGCCGTGTTACTAGTGATTGCATAATGTTAATGATAAAGAATTATCTCTTCCTGCATTCCATTAGTTTATAGAGTTGTGCATTTTAGTGATTTAGAATGTTGATAAAACCTCACTTTTTGCCTTCAGACAGTGCTAATAATTATGGACAATCATCAGTTATCGATTTCAAGAGGAGTCATACTGTACATAGCTTCAAATAAGACAGCCAAATTAACCATAAAAGAAATGTGATCACAAATGCTCTGGCTTCATGTCATGCTGTATCTGTTTCTGAGGTTGTACAGCAGTAATACAGTGTAGCATTAATAATAGTGTTTTTATTAACCGCCGATATCATCATCTCATGCTCCAGCGCCGAACTGATTCCCAGATAAACCACTGACTTCTCTTCTTAGTACATGCAGATGTTTTGTTTGAGGTTGGCTGCTGGTTATTTTTAGCTATGTTTAAGTGGAAAATGGAAATGTTGAATGTTATATTCCTTTTTGTTAGATTTAAATATACTACCGTTCAAAAGTTAAGGGTCAGCATATTTTTGTAAGTAAAAACTACTGAAAATGCTGTTGTTTTTCAACTTCAATTCATCAAAACAAACCTGGAAAAAATATTTCCAAAATGTTAAGCAGCACAGCTGTTGTCAACATTGATAATAGGAAATTAGAAAAAATTGCATTTTTATCAAACAAATGCAGCCTTGGTGAGCATAGAGGGCTTTAAAACATTAAAAAAAAAGTCTTACTAACCCCAGAGTTTTGAATGATGGTTTAACTCCATTTAGACCAGTAAATAAGTACTATCGGTGCACTGTTGCATGCTGAAAGTGTAAAAGAATCACTTTGGATTCACAGTGTTGTGAACTGTAATATAAGATTTTCATTATAAGAGTTGTGGGAGAATGAATAGGTTATTTTCTCAATGGCGTGTGGCACTGGATGGCATCAGTGGTGTCTGTGAAATTGTGAATTACTCAATTGTCCACACAGACAAACAAGAGCTGCGTTTGTTCGACACGCTCATCAGGCTAGTGCAAATTATATCTTTACAATGTTTACTTGTGGATTATAGCTGGTGATTCGGATAAGGATGTATCAAGTCTTTTCGGAGGCATTAAATCAATCACAGCTGACACCTCCATTGAAATCTTTATGTTGTATCATAGGGCTGTGAGTGAAGACTTTATAAAAAGTAAAGACACAAAGAAAGATTGATGCAATCTGACATGACTCATTATTAGCATTTGTTCATAAAACCAGGAACTTTCTTTACCTGCTGAATGTTACTGAACTGGGCTGCGAGCTCTTAATATCCCAGCTATGCACACACACCCTCTAGTAAGGGGTGTTGATGTGTCATGAACCTGCCCGACCATTGCCACTGCGTCATTTTATTGCATTGCCCAAAAGGGACTGGCAGGTCTTTACCACATTTTTATGGACATGAATCATCTCAATACTGAAGATGGATGTATGACTTGAAAATTCCAGAAATATGTCTTGGATATTGTGTAACTGAGGGCTGGACTTTGTCCATGTGTAAGTATTTTAGATTATGCTATTGTAGACTAGCCTGCTTTTTCACTGCACAACATCTGTATGAGCCTCTGTGGTTTGGACATTGTTTAGAGTGAAATAGCATAGTATTATTTAGAAACTTCTATTGTGTTCTACTTTGACTTGACACAATAATCATACATGCAGAAATGGTTTGGTTTCTAGAGAGAGACACATCCTAAATGTCAGTGACTTTCCCACGGACTAGTACAGCACTTGTTTATAACACTGACTGTATCTACCAGAAAAAAAGCTTTTGGGAATGTAGCTTAGATTCTGAGTTCATTAACACAAATATTACAGAATGCAGCAGGTTGATGTTGTCTTTTGTGAGAATGTAACAGTGCAAACATTATATTCTCACAAACAATCATTATTGCAAACAACATTTTTTTTTTCATTTGTCTTGGGAACAGATGGGTGATTATAAGCAATTTGACGCAGTCTTGTACATGTTTAGACGCATTAGTTCAAAGCATTTAAAGTCTGTTGTGTGAATAGAGACCCCACTGAAAAGCATTTGTCTCTGATTATGTCTGACAGTGTTTTTAGTAGAAAAATGAGCTGTTGCAATTGGAATGTTCCAGCCACAGTTCTCTTACTAAAGGATGGAGAATTAAGAGTGGCATGAGCAGCTGTTAAACACCAGTGCCACTACTTTTATTTTTTAACACAACAACTTAAAGGGGTCTTTCACCCCAAAAAGTCTATATTTGAAAGTGAATTTTTAATAAATATACTGGCCACTCTTTTCAATATAATGAATTAGAACAGAGGCTGTCAAGCTCCAAAATAATAAAAAAGCTCAAAAAAAGTTTTAGGAAAAGTGGTCCATGTGCTTTATTTGCATATCTTGCAAAGCCAAAACCACATATTATAGATTTTTTGTGAAGAAGAAGCCAAAATATAACTGTTGCTGACTACTTTTATGATGCATTTTATGGGTTTATGGTGTGTTTGCATTCTTTTTAATGCTTGAAAAGTTCAGTCATTGTAATTGCAAGGAAAAGAGGACCAGTAGAACATTTTTCAAAAAAAAACTTCATCAGAATAAAGTCATATGGGTTCATGACAGCTTAAGAGTGAATGACAGAATTTTCATTTTTTTCGTTCTCTGTTATCAGATTGGATCAGAAATGCTGATTTAGCTTTCCCTTTTAAGATCAGTGCCTTCTCCATTAGATAATATCTTTTGATCTTTTTTTCCCCACATAGGATTTGCTGATAAATAAATACCTCATATTCATGTGAGTAAACAGTTGATCACATGAAATCAAAATACACCCTTGAGGTTCTGTCTTTTCTCACCCCAACAAAGAGTCCTTTGGCTTTTTCAGGGCTCATAAATTATCATTAGGTAACAAGCGTTTAATGTTCTTGACATTTTTTATTTTTTTTTCCCAGCAGCTTTGTAAATGTGGACTTTGTTCCGATGGCAGGCACATACTTTTTTTCCTCTTACGTCTTTTATTGGAGCAATAAATTGTTGCTATCAGGAGCAGTGAACGCCTTCATTCAGCAAGTTGAACATGTCATACAGGTTCACCAGCTTGAAAAACACACAGGTCGCTGGCTAGCATAATCGCTCTCCAACCTCTCAGCTGTTGAACACTGTAGCTTGTGTCATAAATCTTGCATCATGGCTGTAACAGCTAAACTGTATTGTACTGACTTTGAGAGTGTATTGTTAGTACTGTAAGAATGTGCTCTGTTGTGTCAGGATGGTATGTACCTACAGTGCAGGTCCTCCCAGTGTCATTGTATCGTATTGTCTATATCTCTAGGGAAATGGGTGTAATTTTATGTTTTATATTTATGTTATTTCATGTTAAGGCATAGGCTAAAAGTTGCAGGGAAAACCAAGTCAAAGTTTAACTAGTAAGCATGGGACCTCCAATTCAGAGAGCAAATGGCTGAAGAATTATATAATCTCCTTGGTCAAAAAGAAGGAAATACCTCAGTTACACACACAGCAACAGGATGTCAAGGATCTTAGGTTCAAAATTCCATTGACGTTTTACATAGAGGTATTTGGTATTTTTATTGTGATCCTATTTGGTCTTTACCTTATGGGACAGTGCTCATAAATAACCTGTCAAGGACAAGAAGGTGACATAAAAGTAGAACATATTCAGTACATGTACTGTGTCTTATCGTTCTTTTATTGTTTATGTGCTTGTCGCATTTCTGACATGAAATATATACTGTCAGTTTAGAATGGAGCTAGTTTTAGTAGGGTTATTTAGCTGTTGTTCATCGGGTTGTTTGAGTGAACGTGTTTTCAGTGCGTTCCCTTTTGTATAGAGCTACCGGGAGCTGGCCTGATGGGATTGTGCTTTCACCTTCTAGCTCATTCACCAGAGCACACAGAGACCCAAAACATGCCCACTGTTTTTTATTGTCTTTTTCCCAGCCTGTGAGTGATTAACCAAACACCTCTTCTGCTCTACAGGCACCAGGAGAGCAGCAGGAGACTCAAAAATGTAAGTGCTAACGCTGAGTTATTTGGGTTGCTCATGTTTATCTACTAATTTGTTCATGTGGAATATGCTGTGAGTTTTAGGAGTCTGGCTTCATTCGTGCAGTCAAATAAAATACTCACTTTGCAGCTTCCATATTGTGGTTTGTGATTGTCTGTTTATCTCTTAAAGTAGCTCAGTGGCAGTATATAATAGTAACGTTTCAAGAGGCTTTATCTAAAACTCAAGTACACTGCTCAAGACACCTCTCATGAGAACAAATGCAGTGGCCCTAAGGGGGCTTAAACCACTGATTTCACTTCAAATGAAGTGGGAATGTCTGAACAAAATATACAGGCCATAATATATATGTTGGTAGATTTCAAGTTATTTCAAGTGATAAAGTAAAAGTTTGGGGTCAGTATTATTGTTTAAATGTTTTTGAAAGAAGTCTCTTTTGCTCCTCAAGGGTGCATTTATTTGAACCAAAAAAGAATGTAGTCTTGTGAAATAAAATAGCTCTTTTCTATTTGAATATATTTTAAAATGTAATTTATTCCTGTGTTGGCAAAGCTGATTTTTCATCAGCCATTACTCCAGTCTTCAGTGTCACATGATCCTTCGGAAATCATTCTAATATGCTGTTTTGGTGCTCAAGAAAAATTTATCATTATCACCACAGTTGAAAACAGTTGTTCTTTATAATATATTATTTTTATAATATTATATTATTTTTGTGGATTTTTTATTTTTTATTTTTCAAAAGAACAGCATTTATTTGAAACCGATTTTTTTGTTTCAATGTCTTCACTGTCACTTTTTTAGCATTAAAATAAATAAATAAAAATGTAATGATCCCAAATTTTTTAATAGTATAGCGTATATTCTTTCAAATTTAAACAAAAAATTTAAACACTTTGTCAAACATCAGTGAACTTTATTTATGCATTAAAATTAACATTAGAGTAATCTGAGAAATGGCTCAAAAAGCATCTTTTAAGCAACTAAGTGTAGTGTCCTAATATTTTTTGGGCCAGGGTATGGCTTTTAATCTTGCAATGTGATTCATCTAGTTTATGTTGACATCTCAGCATGCGGTCAGGGATGAAGTAGCTTTGGATTTTATCATTGACTCATATCTTTGTTGCAATGTGTTCTAATACAGTTGTGTTGATTTGTTTCCTAGGTTCTGATCACCATATACTGGTTGGGCAGAAAGGCACATGCTGATCCTTTTTATAATGGACCTTACCTAAATCTAAAGGCTTTCAAGGGATTACTTGGCAAAGCACTATATAAGGTAAGATATGTATTGACATTATGCAGTATTTGACTGTAGTATTTACTTTTAGATGTTAAATTGTAGTACTTGAATACCGTGGATTCTTCTAGACTAGCTGACCATGTAAATCTCATTGTATATCCATTCTGGTATTTAAAATATCTTGCTAAGAATGCAGCAGACTGGTCTCACGGTTTAACTAAATATTAAGGAACAGTGAGCCAATAGCAATTAATTGCTTTGATACTGACTTTTACATATGGGGGAAAAAAAACATTTATTTGAATTTAAATAGAATTTTACCATGCTTATTATATTATTATAGAAGTGCCATCAAAATAATTTTGCCATTTAAATTTAAAACTCTGCGTATTTCTGTTCTGTTCTGTTTGTGTTTTTCCCTTGTGCATGCTGTGTGTTGGTCCCTCACTCTCACACCCTTGTGCTCGACAGACACTAGAGGATTGCACATCACTGCAGGGCAGTGTGCGAAACAGCTCTTGTAGAGATAGCTGGTACTCAGAGAAAGAAGAGCTCTTCCCACTACGAGCCGGACACAGGAGAGAAGACTCTCTAGACAGCCTCAACTCACTGGGCTCCAGAACTTACAGCACATCCTCAGACGCTACACTCAAAGGAAGCAGCGAGGGTAAGACTCTTCAGTCTCTTAAGTCTCTCTTATGTGTTCTAACTTGACTTTGAGGCAAACAGCGATTTTTGACAGTTTGGCCTCTCATTTTGTGTCTTTTTGGACAAAAAAAACAAAAAAAAAAAAACAAGCAAAGCAAGTGAAATAAGCTGTGAAGTGTCGCAGAAAATAAAAACTTTATTTGAGCTGCAGTGTAGTTTATTAATTAACTCTTGCCTATCAAAACAAATGCTTGGTGCCCTCTAGTGGTGTATGAGTGATACCATTTAAGGCTTTTGTCATTTTGCTGACTGTGACAGTTGCAGATACTGTTTTGATGGAAAGTATAAACTTCCATCCACTCATACGCTTCTGCATGGTTGCGTTTCAGTGGCATTAGCAGCTTTCTACTCCGTCATAGTCTCAGGGGCTCAATTGCAGCTCATGAGGAAGGTGCTGATGTAATTAGCAGCTGATATAATTAGTGTTCTGGACTTTCTACACGTTCACTACAGTGAGACATTTGTTTTATTTTTCCCCACTGACCTGTCAATGAGTCAGTACATAGAATTATGTGCATGAGTGCTCTACAAAAAAAAAACAAAAAAAAAAAGTTGTCTTGTTATCTGTATTTGGACAGCGAAGACATTTTCTGAGAATTCTACCTTTTAAAAGTTAGAGATTTTTGAAAGAAGGCTGCATTTATTTAATCAAAAATACAATAAAAACAATAATTTTGTGAGATATTATTACAATGTAAAATAATTGTTTACTATTTTTAAATGTAACTTCTTCCTGTGATGGCAAAGATATGTTTTCAGCAAACGTTGCTCCAGTCTTCAGTGTCAAAAGATCCTTTTGAAACCATTCTAATATTATCACAGTTGAAAATGAGTGTACTGCTTAATATTTTTGTGTAAACATTTTTCAAGGGTCTTTAATGGATAGAAAGTTCACAAGGACAGCATTTATTTGAAATATAATTTCCTTTCATCAGTTTAATGCATCTTTTCTGAAAAAAGTAATAATATCTTTAAAAAAAAAAATCTTACTAAGCCCTTTTGAATGGTAGTGTTTTATAATTATATGAATTACTGTAAGCTTATTTTCTTATCCTGTTGGCAAATAGTTTTTTCTTGCTTTAAAATAAATATAATCAAATTTGGTGAGACTTCTGTGTAAAATAGATTCTGATGAATAACATTCATTTTTTGCAAGTTTTGTTTTGTTTTGTCTGAGTCAAATTTTGTCCCCACAAGGATAGTAAAATGTGAATTCATCTACATTGTGTGGACTATCCAACAGTCCCCAGAAAAACAACTTCATAAATAAACTAAATGAAAATCTGAAAATTCAAAAAAGTTATTCCATTACATTCTGTAAGTGTTAGGGTTTATGGTTATGGGTTAGAAAACATCATTAGCTCAGTATTAAAAACAATAAATGTTGATGGAAAGTCCCCACCAGGATAGAAAAACAATCATGGTTGCATGTGTGTGTGTTTATAACTCACACTCCTGGCTCTCTGTGTTGTTTCTCCAGGTTGTAGCAGTGACCCTGAAGCAGATCTGAGCTTCATCATGTCAGAAAATAAAGAATACCGCCGTTCACTGGTCGTAGCACCTAAGACCACCACTCAATACAATCAGTTTCTGCCATCAAAGGACAAGCAGACAGGCTACGTTCCAGCACCATTACGCAAGAAACGTGCAGAGCGAAATTATGAAGACAGAAGAAGCTGGGCTAGCCCTATGTTCACAGAAGATGATGGCACTTTTACAAGGTAATGCAAGTCTACATTATACAGATCATAGGGGGGTTTCAATGGACGGCATATATTCACCTACTTTGGTGAAAGGTGACCGATGATATATGATGTTATCCAGATCATGCTTGCATAGAAATGTTTTCTGTAAGTTTGGTCTTTCTCTAAGGAGGCCATATGATAGAAAATCCACAAGTTTCTGTCCTAGACAGCAATGAAATTAAAATGATATCAAAAACTTTCTTTAGTCTTCAGCTTCTCAGATTTTTGTGCAGAAAAAAATATTAATTTTAAATTCTCTTGAATTTTAAAAGAACTCAACAATGTCTCACAGTGTGCTCTGAAATCTGCAATCAAAAGATCTGAATGTGAACTATTGGTCATTCACTTTTTCTAGATTCATTATCATTACATTCCTCCATTGTTGGTCTGTCTTTGCCGGTGCTTATTTTTCCCCACTATATCTTGGCATTGTGCTTTTGTGACCATCACTGGCGGTCCGTCCCAGTCATGAGAGGGCAGGTTCAGACCCTTCATCTATCGCCGGGTTGAAATCCCAGACCGCTGTTCACCCGTCTTTGGCCTATCAGTATGAGAGCAGTGATTCGGATGCAGACCGACCGGATCCTGACGTGGTTCTAGATGACCTCGCTAGTCGTAGATTTCACAGCCCCTCCCCTGTCGCTCCGACCAACTTTGCCTTACCCATGAGCCACCTGGAGGCAACTGCTGTCCCGTGTACTACCAGGTCACAGGTGGCTGTCAGTAATGTGTCCCGGCAGACACTGACCCATCTCAGGTCAGGACTGGCATCATTGACATGCATCTGTTTGCCATTTTATCAGTGCTAACTGTGGGATTTCTTCGTTGCTGTGATGTCTTTATTTCGCTTGATTTTCAGCCTATAGTGTGGACTTTTTGAAATATTTTGTTTTCAGTGTTTGCTTTTTATTTGGTTTGCTGTGCTTGTTAATCGTGGATGGTTTGATGTGCATTGGTCATTGGCAGTATGTAACAAAAATGGCTGTCTTTTGAGCAGCAGTCAGTCACAGCCTCTTCAGAGGACTTACAGGAGACCTGTATCGACTGATGTCTGCGTTTATGATGACTCTGAAGAAGAGGATGACGAGTTTGGCTATGCCGATCCTGTTCAAGATGATCTTTATGCCCGTAAAGTAGGCCTGACGCCTCAACCGTCTGGAACAGTGCCTTTTGATAAATTTCTGCCCAAGTTCTGGACACCTGAGGAGGATGCACACGTGAAGAAGATCAAACTGGGCTCCCGGCACCGGCCTTGGTACAGGAAGATCCAAGGTTTCAGGTCTGTCCAGTACTGAGGCAAAAAAAGAGAAAAAATATACTGTAAATAATTAAAATTAATAAAAATGTGAAAACGCCAGGAATACTTAATTTTTCAACATATACGTGATAAATCAGATGAGCAGAAGGGAAGGGAATCATTAATGATTCTGCTTCTTAGCAGAGATTCAGATTCTTTGGTTCATAATGTTTTGTTGACAATATTTCATAATTTTGAGAAAGAAAGAACGGAAAATATTCCATTCTTACTGCATTCATTCCAATAAGAGGCTGTTGTCTACTTATAAGAGTTTTAGATTTCAACAGAACAATAAAACCAAAATAAATCACCTCTTCATATTTATTAAAATTGGCAACTGTTCATCAGAATCTTTCAAAAATTAAAATGAAATTTTAAAAACAAATTGCATTTACAGTATTTTTTTTTTTAAATCTAAATAAGAACCTGTTCTCTCAATTCCTAGCCCTCTCGATCAGTCCATTAAATGTTCAGATATTAATTTCTAATACACTGTAAAGACATGTCTGGCAATACACTGACTCTGAAAAAGTACAGTATTTGGCCACTTAGGTCACGCTTAAATTTGTAGATTGCATAGATAAAAAAATACATTACAAAATTATGTGGAATCTGCAAACAAATGGTGCTAGACCTGTTATATGGACGTGTTCTACAAAATCAACCAACGATTAAGTGTCCAAATTTTGTATCAGTTTTTGTCTTGATTTTGATCAGTACATCAGTTTTGCTTATACTTTCGTATATTTTTAAGTGTGGCTTAAATGTCCAAATACTTTTGGTGCACTGTAAACCCTGAGGTTTCTTTTTGGCTTATTTACTTTATCACTAAGGCTTCTGTTACCTCTCTGTCTTCTCTGTGGTGATGGTTGCTAACCTTTCTCCCCTGTCTTTCTCTATGCTCTTTTACCTCACATTTTCCAGCCACAAGAAGTCAGGTTCGTCCTCTGAAGAATCAGACGGTGACGTCAACCCCTGGCTCTCTGTACCTACTTTCTCTCGCACTCAGTCTGAACCCCCTCCCTCTCACTCCCATGCACCTGAAGGCCTCGCTCAGTCCAGCCTCACTTCCACACTCAGGTCCTTATCACAGTCATATATGCATTAGGACTGGACATCTACTCACTTCCCCCAATCAGCTTCTTCTCATGTTCTAATAAATGTATGAACTGGTGCTTACTAGCATGTAGTGTTTTTTATTCGAAATCATCATCATGAATGTTAGTGATCTCACCAAACAAGTGCATTTGTATCCAAATGGAAATGGTGAGAATTGTCAGCATAGTATCAATATTCACGTAATTCAGAGATGTTAAAAGGACAGTTCACCCAAAAAGATGAATCTTTATGCTGCTCTTTTCCAACAACATTGTTCATAGTAATGAAAGTGGTTCATGCAACTCATTACTAGTGAAGCCCATGATTTGTGTGAGAAGAGGACAAAGCTATCCAATAAGGCCCTCCATTAAGCTATTCCTTCAAAAACAATTAAGACTATATAATATAATGAGTCAGTGAGTTGAATTTGAGAACTGGATCAGTGAATGTGTCAATTTTCAGTGAATACAGCTGATTCAGTTTAGAAATCTGACTGATCAATTGCTTTACAAACACACTGATGATCTGGTTACAGCAGCTCTTGAATAATTTGCCACAGCTGACTTGAAGGGGAAGATTATCAGTGAATAATGACTTCAATTTCTGTCTTTTCCTTACACAAATCTATAATATGGCTTCAGAAGATGTGAAATATTATGAATGCATTGTATGGACCACATTTATACCTCTATTGTGGTGCATTTATGGAGCATCAAAGCCTGTTCGTACCAAAAATGATAACTATGTATAATAAATATATTAGCATCAACACCAACACATAACAAGATTCTGTTTATTATAAGCGTAGTTGCACTGTAGTTATGTCATCTGCCACTTTAATTGCTCACTTTAAAGTCAGATAGATTTTGATTGGCACTCAATGTTTTTATCATTCATCAACTGGAAAAAAAATATATTGTTCTGAATGTGATTCCAGTAATATTGTTCCTCTTTGTTGTTATAGTTGTGGTGTGGACTACTTCGCTATTCTTAAGAAATTAGAGCAGTTATTAAAACTTTAAAGTTATCAGTTGTAGTAATCATGCTTTGTGTGAACCAGCCTTAACAGTCATGGCCGCTATGAACTGTTGTGTGGCTTGCGCCAAGATTCTTAAAAATACTTACTGTTCTTGTATTTAACTTTTAGTGAATATAACTTCTTAGTATTTTGTGGCAGAGTGCTCACAATGCTGCTTTTCCAAAAATCCAGAGGAAATAGAGTCCACATAATGCTGCTGTTACTTATATATCACATGGTTAGTTGCATCCTCCTGCATGCACTACTCTTGCTTACTGATTCTTACACTTGCATTCTCCTACTGTCCCCTTGCATGTTCTGAATCATTTCTTTGCTCTTTTCTCCTTTCATTCACCACAGTTCTCAAACACAACCTCTCACGGTTGCTCAGCAGACTGCTGTGCTGCATAATTTAAAGCCCCCTGATTTTTGGCCCAGACCGGATCCCGCCTCTGGCCCCAGACTCATAAAATGTGAAAAGCATCCCCTCCTTGGGCGTGAACACCCTAATGACCCATACAACGTTTCTGCCGACATCCTGCCTGATTTGGAAAATGACGATATGTTCACACGTCGTACAAAAGCCTTCCACTCAAGTGATGACCTGGCCAAGTTGAAGTATGGTAACTTCCTGGTGCCTCGCCGCAGATCGGAGGCCGACGTCATGGTGGTTATTCAGCCCCGCCATGAGGGTGAACCCATTTATCCTGACATTGAAAAAGACGATGTGGTTTTTCGAAGGGCTCAACAGCAAATCAGTCATCGCCCTCTATCTGGGGCCCCTGATAACTACCACCCTGTTCCTATTCCAGAGGCTTGGGCTTTGCCACCAAAACTGCAGGCCAAGCTGATGTGTGACCCAGTTGAACCCAGACAGCACAAACCCAAGCCAGAGATTAAACACAGAGCAGAACAGCACCTGAAGGCAGATGATATGCTACTTAGGAAGCTAAGAGCTTTAAATACCCAAGGAAAGATGGAAAGAGAAGCTCCTGGTGTTTCTTTCTCTTGCAGTGAGGAAGATATGCAGAAATGGCAAGCCATCAGAGAGGCCAGCCGTGTGCGATACCGGAAGAGGCTGATGGTGGAGAGGTTAGGTTTCTGAGCATGCAGAAATGCCTGTGTGCGCTTGTCATCATGATCTCAGCTGCGGTGTACTTTTCCCATTCTCGTGTTAACTATGATCTGATACTGGCAATGGCAGATGTTTGTGAGTTTAATATGGGTGTGACTTTGATTGCATGAGACCTGCCACTAGATGAATAATTGTAAGAGGTAGATATTTGGATTTTTCTTGAATTATGTTGGACTGGCTTCAAAATTTGAACTTCTTTTTGGTTTGTGCAATTTGTGCATGATGTAAAAATGGTTCTCAGCATTGAAATTTGATCCATGCTGTGTTTTACCCACCCTATTTTTAACATAAGAGCGGGTACAGCCATTTTTAATTTGAATGTGCAATGGCGTCAGTCCCTTCCAGTAATTTTAACTGTACAAAAACAATAGTTCATACTCCTTGATGTTGCAAACTGGTATTTGTTATCATATAATTTTAATTTATTGGTGTAATCATAAATACACTGGTTTGTAGTACAAATAATTTTGCAGTTTATTATTATTCTAGTTATTTACCTATAGCAACTAAGTCTGAAAGGTGGATAAATTGTTTATTTATTTGGTCTTTAACTTTGTTTACTTTAATTTATCTTTTAACATAATTGCATTAGGATGCATAAACCTTGCTTTTTACAGGAAAACCAAAGAAAGTGATTTTTGCCATAAAGACAGACCTGTTTTGTCTTTGCAGAGACTGATCAATTGCCTGTGAATTGCATTTTGTTTGTGTGTAATAAAAAGACTCTGATTCTGGTGATGAATGCATCTAAGAAAGTGATACATTATGTACAGACTCCATTGCTGTGGCTTTCGTTTAAGTAAAAGGCTCCTAACAGGCTTTATAAGGTGCTAGTGTATCCAGCTATGCTGTGGTGGAATTTTAAAACCTGAGCAATGTCTATAAATAATCTAGTCAGACACATTCACTCTTTACGAGGTAGCTTACAATGCGCTTTAGCTCCAAATTCCCCACACCCTTGTGATCCTGTGAAAGCTGGAACTTACACTTATGTGACCATGGAAACACACCTTGCACTTGAACCCCAAGTACAACATTTCATTTGATCAGAGTCTATGTAATGTCGGGGCATTAAAAAGAGCAACCGCACTGGGATTGGTGGGGAATTCTGCAAGTTTCCAATGATGTCATTCCACCTTAAACTGTACCTAAACCAAGCTACAACTGACACTTAATGTTGTTTGCACATTTTAAATGTCAGGCAGCTGGGTCTGTAATCAGAGAATGAACCTAATATTGAAGCATGATTGTGTGTACTGTAAAAAACAAACAAACCAAAAAAAAAAAAAAAAACTCTTATTATGCACTTGATTATGGCTGGAGTGGTGTGACTAAGCTCTTAAAAGTTTGGGATCAGTGAAAATGTTTTTGAAGAAATTAATACTTTTATTCAGCAAGGTTGCATTAAATTGATCAAAAGTGACAGTGAAGACATTTAAAATCTTATCATTGTAAAATTCAGCTTTGTCATCAGAGGAATAAATTACATTTTAAAATATTTTAACATTGAATCAGTTATTTTAAATTACATAAAATTTGACACTTTTGCTCTTTTTATTGTATTTTGATCAAATAAATGCAGACTTGGTGAGCATACAACACTTTATTGGTCAGTCAATAAAAACTGTCAATCATCACACCAATATATAACTATGTTGTTGTTGTGGTTCTCTTTGGTTCCCTAGACTGCTCCAGAAAAGCTCTGGTAGTGAGGGGTGAGTTGTGGCCTTGTGCAGGCACAGCATGTTTGTGTGTGTGTGTGTGTGTGTGTGTGTACCTGTTTTTCTATTCAGGTGGGGACTTAAACCTGAATACACAGACTCATGGGGACTCATGTCACGGTGGGGACCTAAATTGAGGTCCCCACGGGTAAAGAAGCTTATAAATCACACAGAATGAAGTTTTTTGAAAATCTAAAAATACAAAAAGTCTCCTGTGAGGGCTAAGTTTAGGTGTAGGGTTGGTGTAGGGCAATAAAATATACGGTCTGTACAGTAGAAAAACCATCATGCCTATGAATGTCCCCACAAGGATAGCGAAACAAGTGTGTGTGTGTGTGTGTGTGTGTGTGTGTGTGTGTGTGTGCATCCGTGTGTGGTCACGGATGCTGTGTAGGCCTTTGTTTCCTCTGCTCTCCCCTACATTAAGCACTCACACTCACAATGTACTCACAATGCTTTGATCCCCATGGGCTGCTGCCTAAAAATTTTCAGCAGTGTAGACTACAGACACACACTGCTGGCTAATTTAATTCAAATCTGTGTCAATCATATTGTTCTGGAAATATCCAAAAGCACAAGGTATTTCTGTAATACAGAAGTATTGTGCTCTCACAGGTAAGACACATGAGTGAAAGTGATTGAATAGGTCACTCATGAAATACTAACCCATTGATTTGCCACAGAACATTTGTGACAACTCATTAGTTGTCTATTAAGACAACTAATTGTGACTTGAAGAATATTTGGAACGTGCCTGCTGTTTTACTAAACCTTCAGTATTTTATCTTGTAAATTTCTGTTATGTATAATTGCTTGATGAGAGCATGTAACACTTTTACTCATATCAAAAAGCTGAATGGCTACAATCCACCTAATGCATGGCTTTTTTCCTGACTGCTAATGTTTTTGGAAAAACATCTGTTTTCAGGAGCAAATCAGTGAGCGACATCACCGACAGTGAGATGAACCTCAGCAACTTGGAGTTGCGAGTTGAAGAGATGCAGAAGATGCGTGCTCGGTTGAGGGAGAATGAGGATAAGTGGCAAGATGTGAGTATCGGATCACAAGGTTTTGTTACTGATCATGTTTATAGCTGCAGCTGTTTGGCCTGTAGTTCAGTGAAAGTTGAGACAAGTAATATTTCCTCACATCAACTTCAAGCCACACAATCACATCAATAATAAGTAACTGTTGTCTGTAATTGTTCAGTGGTACTTTGTAGTGTGGATGTGGTTGGACTGAGCTTTAGTACAGCATTTAGGTCATATACGGCCCCTAATTCACACGGGAAAAGGAGTCGGGTGGAGCCAAACAGGCAAAATAGGACACCGGCAAAATCTAGTCCTCCCTCACTTCTCAATCTGTCCTCGTGTCTCTCCACCCTTCCCCTGAACTGTCGCTCCTACCGTTACTGCTTATGAATAAGCACCTGTGCTCCAGTTATGGAGACTGAGCGTCTTTCTCCTCATCCCTGCAGGATCTTACAAGGTGGAAGAATAAGCGCAAGAGTGTGAATTCTGACATTGTGAAGAAGAAAGAGGAGAGAGAGCAGATTGAGCAGATCACTTCAGGCGGCATCAGGAAATCAAAGACCTTCAAGGAAATGCAGGATGAAAGGTGAACAAACATTACATACATTAAATCAAGTAGTTGTGTGAAGCTTAAACAGTACAAAACTATATATTTTATTTTTAATTGAATATTTTATTTTTTAATATTTCATGAATTGAATTGAATTCTTCATTTAATATTTTATTTTATTTTATTAATGATGAAATGTTGCGGTCTATGTTTTTGTCATTGTGTTGTCTGCTGTTAGTGCGGAGAGTGTAGTCTGTTCTACTTTCTCTGATCCGTCGTCTACTCAATGTAAAAGTGTAATCTAATCGCGGTTCTTGTACTGCCTCTCTCACTCCTGCCCCTTTTCAGAGAGAGCCGACAGCAAAGCAACTACAAGGACAGCTTTAACTCCATCTCTGATGATGTCTTTGAAGAACCTGTACCCCGAAGCAGAACTCTGCCAGCACGTAGCTACACCATTGACACCCCTTACGCCCCCAAGGACAAACCTTCAATACCCTCCATACCATCTCTGAGAGAAAAGGAACCTGTCGCTGGCACTCTGGCATCAGATCAGACAGATTTTCATACCAGACGTGATCGCTCCAGCCCAGATATCCCACTGAAAATGAATAACAACATTGAGGAGATCCAGACAACGACCCGAAGCCTTCTGGATGATCCAGTTCCTGCGTTCGCCAACAGCAACACCAGCCTGATCAAGGCCTCCAGCGTCAGTAAAACCAGCATTCTCAACAGCGCCGTGTCGATTGGCAACACTAAGCCAGTCGAGAACTCCAGCGGCCCCATTAGCTCTTTGTATAAACCCAATTCAATGGATACAAAGCAGTCTGGGCTAGATCGAGTTTCTGCCTCCCTCCCCAGGAGCTACCAGAGATCAGATAGCGCAAGACTCACCTCTGTAGTCACGCCCAGGCCATTCGGAACACAGTCCAATCGAATCGCCTCCCTTCCCAGAGCGTTCACGGTGAGTGGTCATCAAGACATCAAGACCTGTTTGATTGGCTTTTATTTAGTGAATAAACTTCTGTGAGACTTTATGCTACTCGCCATAGTTGTGATCAATTTACACTGAAATAATGATGTAATTACATCTCATGAGGTTTAAAAAATTATGCACCTAGAGTAAAACCATTAAGTGGAAGTCAGATTTTTTTTGAGAAAGCGTAACGTGTCATTATGGAGTGCAACAATCTGGTTCTAGAAGTAAAAATTCATTAATTTTCTCCATAGATTTTTAACGATAACTTTTAAAAACACACCAATTGTGAGTAAAAAGGTTGTTATTTAATGGTATATGCTTTTGTTGTTGGCTAGCATTATTTTAAGTTTTTTAAATAACTGTGTTTAACAGCGGAATTCCTAGTGACAATTTATCTGCAAAAAAAATGAAAAATCAGGGAATCAAAACAAGCAAATCACACCAAAAGCACTCTTTAGTGTCCACTCGCTCCCATAAAGCACTGAGAGTGACGTAATCGAGTCCATTTCTGAATGCTATCAAACTACTAAAGCTGTTAAGTCGCATTTTTTGTGCCTTTGCCTATTCGTCTGATTTTCAAAAGATTTTTTGCTTTAAATCAAAGTTTTTTGATTTACGTCAGATAATAAATGAATGGGGCAAAATCACATCAGGGCCTTTAAAAAGGTGGATTGGCACTGTAGCACTCTATTCCTCTGTTTGAGATATTTAAACCAAACTAGTCTCATGTTTAAAATGATGAGTCGTGATCTATTCTACATTATTAACTATAACAGCAAGGAATGAATACACCTCAAATAGAGTTCAGATTGGTTGCAAAAATACTTATATGGTATTAAAAACCTTTTAGGTGGACGACTCTCTTAAGCGCACAAATGGAGAGACAGATAGCCTCAAGAAAACTACAGTTTCCAACCGATATGCTCAGTATGTGAAAGAGGATGAAGATATTTCCCAGGACAGTCCTGTGCAAAGCAGTGATGAAGAGGAGGAAGAGGAGAAAACCCCGTCTCCTATCCCTCCAGTTAACAGGGTGTCTCCATCCCCGCTCATCTCTTCTAATGAGGTACAGCAAGACTCTCAACTTACAAATCACACCTACACACTTGCAACTAGATTCAGTTTTCTAAAGCACAAGTAAATTCCATTTGCACAGATACACAAATACTTTATATTCCTTAAATCTTGTCTTAATCCAGATCATTTAAGCATTTTAAAGCTACACTTTGGAGTCTGGCTTGCCCTTTGTGACCATTTGGATGTAAATGTTGTCCCATCCAAATTTTATTGTAATAAATCTGAATGGCACACTCCAGAAAATCAAATCACTTAATTTTCAGTGTATAACTGACCTGTCTGGGTCTTCCAGGTGGACTACAGTGAGATGAGGATCAGCCTGAACCAGAAACCCAACAGTAGCCGGGACTTTGGCTTCCAGAGCAACTGGGACTCCACGGGGGTCCGTGTCAAATCTGTAGTTCCAGGTAAAAGAAACATATAAAATCCTTAGATCTCATGTGCTGCACAGTGAATTAATGAAGCATAAAGTACAGGCTCTACCTGCAGCTTCAGAGAGCATCTGCTACAGTATATAGGGCAGATTTTTTTCTAGGTTGATTCTGATGAGCCTCTAGTTGCCCAATACAGCAATGAAACAAAATTTACATGAATGTATTGTTTGAGATGCTAAATGTTATCTAAATCACAGTTAGAGGTTCATTTGGCATTTGACACTATTACTTTTAGTTAAGAAAATTGTATGTTTGATTATGTTTGTGGGATGTGTGTGAGAAGGCAGCCCTGCAGAACTCGGTCAAGTGAAGGTTGGAGATGAGATCCTTACAGTGAACGGCCACAGAGTGGCAGACATGAGCTATACTGAGTGGAAGAACAGAATGGAGGATGCTTTGCAGCAGGGTAGTCTGCTTATGGACATCCGCAGACATGGCAAGAATAGTAAGTCTACACCATCTCATTGAGTGCAGCATTCTCAGACTTCACCTGAGTAAATGACCACAGGAGGCCTGGAAAAAGCTTCAAAAGTTAACCAAAAGCAGCAGAAATAACATTACCAGACACTTTGCTACGCATAAAGCATACTAAGTTCCTCTGTTCTGGGTTGACCCTGTAGTTAAAGATAGAATATACAGTAGCAGTAATGTGCACATAGTGTATCAACTTGTGTTTGTCAGTTGTGTGTTTGGTTGCTGGTTTTCTTTGTTCACTTTTTTCTTTTAAAGGAAAAGTGCACTCAAAAGAAAAATAAAAAAGGAAATACTGTCATTATTATATATTTTTATACATTATATACATTATTATATGTTATGTCACACATATTTCCACCTCTATGCTGCTGTTTCTTTGTTTGTTTTTTTCTGTGAAGCACAGAAAAAATGCTTACATTATATTTTACACTGATATAGTGGACTGTCAAGCTGCAAAAAGGGCAAAACATATGCAAAACATAAAATCAGATTTTATTTTATTTGTGGAGCACATCTTTTATTTATGTGTTCCACTGAACGAAATAACACCTTTTAACTGTAATAGTGATCTATGGGTGATCTATGCCTTTATTGTCTACTTTTTCCTGGCCTGGTGTCTACAGTATATGTGGTATGCCTTTATTTCTTCCTAAACAGTGTGCATTATTTCTCATTATCTTGGTTTTTAAAGTTTGTGGTTCTTGATAACATCAGAGATTCATATTTTCAGTGTTTACTAGCAGGCTTATGGTTTGTGCCTGAAGCCAGATCAGAGGGCATCTGTTAGCTTGTTTGTAAAACTGTTGTGTGTGGAGCTCATTCTGACTGCATGGCAGGGGAAGGTGGTCTGTCTTTCATCCCCACTATTTAAAATATAGTATTATGTCTGTAGTCGTACATCTGTTTTCATTCTGTGTTTTTGAAATAAATGATTTTGTTGACATGCCACAATCAGACTGGGGCAGAGACCTACCTTCCCTTCCATTTAAAAGCCATAAGACCATCAATCTGACCAGTCTGGATCCTCTAGGTCCCTCTGAGCCATACCTCGGCACCAACCTGGATTTCACATCCCAACAAACCAAGGATATGGTCGTGAAAACTGTGAATGTCAGCTCACAGTCTGGCAATGTAAGCAGACTATTATTAATCACTTATATATGGTACTTAATTTGGATTTAGTTTAATGCTTCTTTATTGTACTAAACAGATGACCTCTTATTTTTTTCACAGAATTATGGTTTGAATGGGATAAATGGTGGTTTCCATGAGGATTCAGAGACTTCGAATAATAAAGGTAAATTACTTTTTTCAGCTAATTGCTTGGAAACATTCTGTGAAGCTTTTTTTGTAGTTTGTTTCTATGCTTGTTTTATTAAATGCATGTTGTGCAGAAAAGTTGTGAAAAAAATTAATCTTGTTCAGAGATTGTTTCATAGCTTGACAAGAATGCTTGTTTTTGATTAACTTAAACTAGCCAAAAGTAAAAAGTAGATAGCCAAGCACTGTGCACATACAATGTTTATATATACATTAAAAAAAAAGTTTTTCTTGAATTAAGAATTAATTGCTAAATCTAGTTCCCCAGGGCACCTGGAACTTTTTCCTTTGTACAGATTCAACTTCTAACATTTTTATCTCCCATGTAGAATCCATTACTTTGAAAAACTTAAAAAGGAGATCAGAGTTTTTTGAACAAGGTAACAGAACAGCATCAGTCAAGTGCTGGTGCATTCAGGCTTTGTGTTTCGGGGGCTGTGGGTAAACTGCTAAGTCTTCATCCTGCCATCCTCCTTCTCCTCCTCCCTCTAGCAGAAGCCCCTCATAACCTCTGTGCTCTTCCCTCTGCAGGGCTCACAGTCAGTTCTCTGGTCTACCTCTGTGGTAAAGGGGGGTTGAGTGTGCAGTGTCCACTTCCATTTCGATCTCTGACATGCTGTCTACAGGAGTCTGAGTACTTTAAAAAGTAGCGGAAAATTCATGATTAAATAGTGCAATAGTCCACCTAAAAATGACAATTCTGTCATTATTTACTCACCATCATATTCTTCCAAAGCCACCTATTACAAAAGGAGAACATTTGAATTCAATGCTTTTTTCAGTGTAATTGCAATTAATGTGACCTGAAGCTATCAGGCTTCAAAACTGACACAAAAAGCACCATAAAATATCATAAAAATGCTCCACACAACTAAATTTCAAGCGTTCTGAAGTTTAGTTTCCTGTAGTGAGTACTATAACACTATATAAAAATATATACTATATACTGGTTCTGTTTGAAATGACATAAGTAAATTATGAATCAAATTCAAATTTGTTACATTGCCAATGATTGTTGTTGCTTACATCACCTCAGATCATGAAACCTTATTGAAAAATTATGGCCTTTGGTTGCTTTTTCACTATCAGTGCAAACAAACCCTAAAAGTGTTTTTATTTTTATTTTTTTCCCATTTTCTCTTATGTTATCATGCTCTTGAAGACCTCTTAAAGACAGCATGTCAGGAACCATACCAACATACAAAGCACTCTAAATAAAAAAATAGGAAACTGCATCAGAGGGATAGACAGTCCAGTATCTTGCTGATACCTGCCACATTAATATAATATCAGAGAATTTCCCCATAGGCATAAATGAAAGAATTCAGGATGAGACAGATATGAATATGAGGCTGTACTACCTTCTCACACTCAAGTCAGCCTTGCTGTATATCTCTGATTATAGGAGCAGCTCAGGGAAAGAAATCAGTAATCAGTGTGGAGTGTGTTGGTATTGTGTTGTGAATGTGAATAGTGCATGCTGTGCTGGACATGGATGTGGGGTTTGGTTTTTACTAATAACCAGTGCTTCTGCATGTGACATTGCATTTGAAGACTGGCCAAATGTGTTTATGCATTATTCTTTTGGTTTGGTTATTGAAGACTTTGCATGTGTTTGTTTATTCAAGCTATTGCATGTGGTTCTAATTTA
The DNA here is from genome assembly GCA_039654775.1 of Spinibarbus caldwelli. Lineage (NCBI taxonomy): Eukaryota > Metazoa > Chordata > Actinopteri > Cypriniformes > Cyprinidae > Spinibarbus > Spinibarbus caldwelli. Next base: position 15,940,665 of record CM077233.1, on the reverse strand, counting down.
ACATTTATTCATGGAGCTGTTGGGTTATGGGTTTCTTATTTGAACAGATATTCTATGAGATATTTGGGATGGAATGCTGTCCATGTGTTCCCTTCATGCTATCAAGAAAGGTTTCATTAAAAATATAGGCTACAATGTATTTATTGAGAAGAATCTAATTGTCGCTGGTTTTTACAGGTGGATCGGATACAGCAATATCAAATGTAAGTTGTTTCATATGTTTTCTTTTAATCAAACCATTGTTGTTGGCATGCATATGATCTGATTAATTAAGTGAATTATGTAGTTTAATCCATAATACTGCTTGATGTTTTGTGGCTTGGTTCTTTTTGGATCTTGACAAGACAATGTGATCATGCAAGGTCTTGGAAATGATCTGTGTGATATTTTATTTGGCCAGTGGTCGGCTCCAATAATTAAAAGTATTTTCTGCATCTGTAGCTGCCCGTTCCCTCCATCACTACATCCACTACACGCTGGTCCTGGGACCCTGAAGAAGAGCGCAAACGACAGGAGAAATGGCAGAAAGAGCAAGAGCGTTTGCTGCAGGTAAATATCTGTGCTCATGCATCTGGCTTTGTAAACTTGTCAACTAAATATAATTAAACATAATTATGTTGGGTAAAATAGATTTATAGTATTTAAATGAAATGTTGTGAGTTTATTTTTTCTTGAGATCTAGTTCAACTAGGATACATTTTGTTCTACTAATTAAGGCATTCAAACAAGTTTATTGTTGTTTCTTGAATACAAAACTAGACATGCACCATATAGAACTTTTAATTTTGCAAAAACCCAATGTTATTCTCTGTTTGTGTGTGTATGTTTATTGCATATCTAGAACATTTGTATTTTGATTGCGAAGATTGGTGGCAAACTAATTCATTGTTTGTTAATAAATGCCAAAAGCACAGTGCAATTATGCATTTTGTAATTTGAAGCATTGTTTAGCTACAATCAGTGGTCTTTTATTTTGTTTTCATTCCCTCTCTCTCCTGTTTTCCCCTTGCTTGGCTTGCTGAAGGAGAAGTACAAAAAGGACCAAGAAAAACTCGATCAGGAGTGGAGAAAGGCACAGCAAGAGCTTGAGAAGGAGAACTTCAAAAAACATGAAGAGGTATATGTAATATTTTATTTGTTTATCATAACCATTGTCAATACCAAGTCAGTATTTTACGAATGCCTCAGCAATAATTATATCATATCCACGAGAGAATGTATATTCAAAGAAATAAAAAAATTTGAGAATTGAGGAAAATAACCGATTTAACACAATTTACCCTTTTCAAAAGTTCATATAAGCCATTTTTCTGATGATTTTGCCGCAGACTATTATTTTATATGGTATACATCTGGCAGTTACTGCAAGGGGAATGTAAACCATATCACACTGTCACTTTCAAACACCAAAAAATCCTTTGATTGCTGTTGAACAGGAGATGCGGCGTTTAGAAGAAAGGAGAAGAAGAGAGGAACAAGAGCACCTTGAGGAAGAGAAGAAGAAGAGAGAAGAAGAGGAGAGGAAAAAAAGAGAACAGGAGAGGCTGCGTTTAGAGGAAGAGAGGAGGAAGAGAGAGGAACAAGAGCGCCTTGAGGAAGAGAAGAAAAAGAGAGAAGAAGAGGAGAGGAAAAAAAGAGAACAGGAGAGGCTGCGTTTAGAGGAAGAGAGGAGGAAGAGAGAGGAACAAGAGCGCCTTGAGGAACTGAGGAGGAAGAGAGAAGAAGAAGAGCGCCTCCTTCAGGAAAAAGAGAGGAATAGAAGAGAGGAGGAGAGGAGGCGACTGGAAGAGCAGAAGAGAAATCAGGAGCAAGAGTGAGTTTTGTCATTTCAGCAGTCATTACTTGGGGTTCTCTTACTTTAATTTATGTCCCATCGCTCATCATCTGTGTCATACTGATATGTATGTGTAATTATCTCAAGCATGCACGTCACTTTTGTTTACTTCCAGAACAATAACATGAAGGAATGGCACTGAATATCATGCTTGACAAATACTGCTTAAAATACCAAAGTAACCTGACTAAACTAACATTGTCTGTGTTAGGGCTGGGCAGCATGACACTATAAATTTGCAATACCTTCTATGTGTCGCCTGATATGTATGTATCAGTGAGCAGGGCTGCTTTACATTGTTAAATGAATGGAAACAATGATGATGTTATGCTAAAGAAAATGAATTTGCAGTAATTTTAGCTGAAGTACGGTCACAGGTGTATGTATATTGTCTATTTTACAGCGCCTTCAAATGCGACTCATTCAATCAGAATTTAGAGTTGGTGATATAACCAAATTTCATTTAGAGAATATTTATTCAGTGACTTACCAAAAAGCAATACCACATGGTTATTTAATAGTATCATCGAAAAGTGCAGTTCGTAATAATTTTTTATGTTTTTTAAGAAGTCTCTTTAGCTCACCAAGGCTGCATTTATTTGTTGAAAAAATTTAGTAAATAAGTAATTGTGAGATGTTATTACAATTTAAAATAACAGTTTTCTAATACTAATATATTTTAAAATGTAATTTATTCTTGTCATGTCAAAGCTGAATTCCAGTCTTCAGTGTCACATTATTCTTCAGAAATTATTCTAATATACTGATTTAGTGCTCAAGATACATTTCATATTATTATCAATGTTGAAAACATTTTTTCAGGATTCTCAGATGAATAGAAAGTTCAAAAGAACAGCATTTTTAAATATAATTTTTTGTAAGATTATATTAGTGTGTCAGTGTAGAATTAGTTTAGTAATTTATTATATTAACATATCATTAATTGTTAGTGTAAAATAAATTTTTCATAATTTTTACAGCAAAAATAAATATATGTTGATACATGCCGATACTGCGATACAAAATACTCATGCCATGATTTAAGATTCTGGTCATGCTTCCCAGCTCTAGTCTGTTTTTTTACTCATGCATTATTAACCAGACTAATTTGTCTTCTATTAATGTTGTTCAATCATGACTATGTGAACATCTGCTTGTCTGTGCTGATTCTGCTGTTTGGCCACAGTAAGGTGGACTCCTTTGGCTATACCAATGTTTACCCTCAATTATCCTACTCACACAGGTAATAGGACTCTAATATTTGCACTCCCAATTGTATTTAATAAAGTTGTAGATGAATGCAGTGCTTTCAGGCTATGCATCCACATAGGATTTATACATTGATAAGATCTTTCATCTGTATGTTTATCAAACTGGGTAATCTTTTTTCTTCCAATCTGGTTTGCAGATCCATTTCCAAATCAACTCCAGAACTTGATGAGGCTGCAAAACCAGATATTAAAGGTCAGTGCATCTTTTCTCTAAACCTTTATGTGTATCTATTGTTCTTTTGACCCATAAGGAGCTGCTGAGACAGCACTATGTAAAGGATCGTGTCAGATTCCTCAAGAGTGTGTTGTCAGTGGGGCCACACATTGTAAGAGCTGGAGTTAGATGGGTGCTGTAGAGTCTGCGGCTCTCTGCAGGTGTGTACGGCAGACACAGGGGTTTGGCAGGATGGCTGCTGGAAGAGGAACTGAGGCGAAAGAAAAACACTCAGATCCAGAGAGAGCAGGCAGCGAGTGAGCTAGAGCTTGAGAGGAGGAGCATCCTCAATGCCATGAAATACAGAGATCCAGAGAGAGGTGTGCAACCCACGCCAATCAATCAGACCAACCAATCAGCTCGGCCTGATTTATGCAAATTTGACAGATGCAATGTCAGCAAAATCAGTTGTAATCGAGCCTGTGTCCACTTGATCAGTGTGCATTTGATTTAAAAACTGTAATATAAAAACAGTGGGGTCCAAAAGTCTGAGACCACTAGAGAAAAAGCTTCTATTTTCTAATTTAAGTTAATATTTTTTTCTTACAATCATCTAATAATATGCATTACACAACTGTTAAAAAGTTTGTTGTCAATTTATTTTATTTTTTTTAAGTAATTCTTTTATGCAGCAAGGATGAATGAAATTGATCTAGAGTGACAATAAAGACTTTTACATTGTTACAGAAATATTCTGTAATGCTGTTCTTTTGAAAGTTTTATTCATCAAAGAATCCTGAAAAAAAAGTTTCATGGGTTCCACAAAAATACTAAGCAGGACAGTTGTTTTCAACATTGATAATAATGTTGAAAAATGTTTGTTTGTTTATTTATTTATTTTGGGCACCAAATTACCATATTAGAGTGATTTTTGAAGCATTATGTTCAAGAACATCTGACCGTTTGTGCTTGTTTATTTCCAGGTTTACATTATATTTTGAATCCCAGATATCCACTGTGGTCTCAAAACATTCAGGCCCCACTAAATATAATCGGATGAAGAATATCTGAAATCAACATTGCTATTGCTCTTGATGTCTACTAAGTCTATTTACAACTTGTTGCTTTGTTATTAATGGTGATTTGTGTCTGTTGTTGGCTCGAGCAGCGAGCGGTGGTCTGGGTGAGTTCAGTAGAGACTATAAGAAAGACCCCCAGTCTCAGTCTGAGGTGGAGAGGCAGCAGATCCTTCATGAAATGAGAAAGAAGACTTCCTTGAACACAGACAACAGCTGGATTCGCCAGCAGAGCGCTGCCAGTGTTACCGCCAAAGAACCGATTGATCTGCCCATCAGGAGGTCAGTACTGGACAGCAGTATTTTTCTTTGTAACAAAATTATCAAATAAAATAAGCAATGAGGAAAATGCAATCGATGTGAGCTTTAAGCATAAAGACTGACAAGCTCAATTTGCTTGCAGAGGTGAGTCTCTTGACAACATCGATGTGCCTCGTTCCTCTTGGACATCATCATGGAGCACATCTAACAGCACCTCGTCCATACCAGACTACAGCCGGCCTCATTCATCCCTCTCTGGCTCCTCGTCGTACCAGAGTGGACGTCCAGGGTCTGCAATTCTGCAGTCATCTCAGTCCATGAGCTCCCTCAGGCAGTCCTGGTCCCCATCCGCAGCTACACCAGAGCCAGAGCCTCGAGCTCCACCACAGAATAGGTATTCCTCACTAAAAGGAAATTTTCATTGTTCTCCAAACACTCTAAAACAGTGGTTCTCAACTGGTAGATTGATAATAGCAGCATAATAAAATGAGACAAATTCTGGATAGCAAAACAAAAAGCTTCACCTTCCATAGTCCAAGCTGATACAAGTCTTAATATGTTATGCAGTACTGCTTCTCTTGTTTTAAGGATATGTAGATGTTTTAATGGAAAACAAGTATAAAAAAAAAAAAAGATTAATCAGAAGTCAGTTTTGGAGGGAATATATCATTTGGCCTAGTGCTTGTTCTATGTGATTGGCTAATAAATAAATACACTAAAGTTTCTGTCACATATACCATTGTTTTGTGTATTTTTATGGTAAAAATGAAGTAATTTCAATAGGAATCTGTGCAATCTGGAATTTTGCTTGAGGGTGAAAGTACAGATTTTGCATCCGATTCAAGATTCAACACTAAAAAAAAATTGTTTCAACATTCTTTCCATTCTTTCAGTTTTCACTTAGTTCAACTTAAAATTTTAAGTTGACTAAACTTTTTTGAGTTGAGTAAACTTAAAATTTTAAGTCAGCGGGGTAACAAATTATTTTAAGTTGACTCAAATTCTTTTTTACAGTAAAGTTGGTCACAAATTGCATTGACCAACAGAAAGCTGCTTGTTTCAAAGTGACGTGTGAGCTGTGCTACCCTGTTGTCAATGAACAGTGGACTTTTTTTGCTTGTAAAATTTCACAGAAATTTTGCTGATGCGACTGCACCATAATATATTTTTGTTGACATTTTGTATGATCAGCTATTTTGATACTCCCTTGGGCTTGTGAAACAAAACCATTTGAGAACCACTGATCTAAACCATACCACCCAACCATTCCCATGTGTCTCCCATATTCTTGTTGTCTTCAAAATGTGTTTTCACCCCACATGAGCCATGGGCTGTGTGCAAGTCTGTGTTGCTGGGCTTCAGATGATGTTTTCTGTAATCTAGGTCAGTGAGTGGCAGAAAAATATGTTCGTTCTGTAATACACCACTGGGCAAAGGAGCAGCCATGATCATCGAGTCCCTGGGGCTCTGTTTTCATTTGAGTTGTTTCAAGGTGAGCGTTCAGCTACTCGGAGGTCAGGTCCAGCCTGGCTTCATCAGTGACTAACCTGACTAATGTGCTTTGCCTGCTTTTATGATTATTCTAATCAATTATTAGAATTATTCTAATTACTCTAATTTGATCTATAAACTCGATCAAAATGTCAACCCAGAGAATCAAAATGCCAATTCTAGCTGCTTCATGGATAACGACACTGACAGCACTGCTCTGTGACTTATATTTCTTTCCTAAAAGACTGTTATTTATTTCTCTCAAATGAGCATAAACCATCAAGAACAAACCATGTGCATTCTAAAGGCTGGACTACAAAAATCTGTTTCTGCCATAACTGAAATATTTGTGATTTTGCTTCTATAACGTTGTACTATAAGGATTTTGATTACATCTGTGCCAAAAATCCCATCACATAACAGAAACATGTCTTATTCACCAATCACACATAGTCTAATTTTACTAGTTATATGTTGGTTTAGCACTGCACCACTTTTAGCATAAACACACGTAATGTATTTGCAGATTAGAATAGAATTATAGAGTGCACCACTTATTCATTAGTTGCCTGGTGCAGTAAACATTGCAATATTATAGAGTTGTAATTAAGACATGCTTGTGTACATTTTGCAAGTATAATTCATCAAATGTGACCATAGACCACAAAACCAGCCATAAGGATCAATTTTTTGAAATTGATATTTATACATCAGTGGAAAGCTTATTTATTCAAATTTCAGGTAATGTATGTTTTGTTAGGATAGGACAATATTTGGCTGAGATACAACTATTTGAAAATCTGGGTGGAAGAAAATCTAAATATTGAGAAAATCACATTTGAAGTTGTCCAAATGAAGTTCTTAGCAATGCATATTACTAATCAAAAATTAAGTTTTTTTTAGATATTTACAGTAGGAAATTTACAAAATATCTTCATGGAACATGATCTTTACTAAATATCCTAATGATTTTTGGCATAAAAGAGAAATCCATAATTTTGACGCATACAATGTATTTTTGGCTATTGCTACAAATATACCCGTGCTACTTACGCCTGATTTTGTGGTCCAGGGTCACAAATGATGATTAAATAATGGAGCGTAGTGTTAAAATGGGACGTATATCTAAAAATGTTCTGTAATCAAGCACACTTTATGTATTTTAACATGCAGTTTATGTGTCTGGATCACAGTGATGGAGTCCCAGTTAAATGCTCCAAATTGCAGTAATCTGCTGTATAGCTTAGCACTCAAAACTGGGAGTGTGCACCGTGCATAATGCGTTTAGCACATTTTTATAGTGAATCGAGTGCTAAAACAGCAGACAAGTATTTGTACATAAATGATGCTATCAGTGGGCGTAATTCATTTTTATTGAATTTTCTCCTGAATTTATTCCAGTCCCTTTACCTTCAGTGCAGCTGTATGTGACTCATCTAGAGCTTAATCATTCCTCGCACATCCTTGTCATTCTCCAAATGCCAATCATTTGTATTTCTGCTCATCCTCTCATTCACGTTGCATTGTCCTCCTGTTTATCATGTTGCCGGGATATTTCTGGTCCTTTCGGCTGGTGTTATTACTTCAATTTCATATCCTCTTATGCTGCTGCCATTGACCTCAAGCTAGGATTCTCTCTCTCTCTCTCACTCTTATATGGAGGTGTGTGCACGCGATATGGCATTACGTGGAGGATTCCATCTTTCTAACAATGCGTTCTTTCATCTTGTGTTTGCAGTGCTTTAACTGCAGGTCTGATTTGGGAGGCTCAGAAGCAGGAGCAGAAGTCAGAATACGAAACCAACAGCTCTATTGTAACTCCTGCTATATGCGACTCAAAAGTAGGCCACACATCTCTGCAATATATGCGGCTCAGTTACATAGTTCACCAAGTGATTTCTGATGTTCTTTATGATGATTTTTCTCTCTTTTCAGCTGGGCAGCCCACAGCCATGTGATCTCGCAGTACTGCAGCAGATCGAGGAGGAACCAATCACAGACAAGGAACTGTAAACATTAAGAGCGTGTTGGAGATGTGATGAACATTGGGTGATTTAGCCAGCCTTGATTATTCAGTGAGCTTCTATTCTTCTTTTTCACTTATAAGAGGGTGAGATTCCTAAGGTTATGTTTATTTGAAAGTATTAGTAATTGTTTGTACAAAAGGGATGTGCATGTATCTGAATATGAACTATGCATTTGAAAATATTATTCATACACTGTCTTTTTCATCATCACTGATTGAATCTTCTGATGACTTCTGGCTGGTTAACTGATATCTGTATGTTCTTGAAAGTGTTTATAGTAATTAATAGAAATATGCTATTTTATTGTCATTGCTTATTTAGGTTTCTACTGCAGTCTTTTCTATATAAGGGTTTGCTGACTAAAATATACCGTTAATCCACTTCATCTGTGTGCCTGTGTGTTCTGATGGGAAAAGATGATTAAGGATAAATCCATTAAGACTTTATTTAAAAGTGGCATGGTTAGTAAGCAGCACTCATGAGTTATATACTCTTTCATTGGTAGCATCTATTTTATGCATCTGAGCAATTTCTCTGCAGGGGGAAAAGATGAATCTAGAGCAAACCAGTGTACTCAGTAATAATTGTAAATAAAATTTCCAAACTATAATATCTTTCCTGAGTCTGATTTACTTGACTAATCTCTCATTAATTGGATTTTATTTGTCCATTTAAAACTAGTCTGAAGCCACCATTACTTTCTCCAGGTGGCATTGGTTCGACTTTCATTGTGTTTATAGCCTCATCACAGTCACAGGGGATTTTCATCCAATACCTTTTCCAATGGTTTATGTATTTTTATCATATTATAGTACTACAATGCATTTCCCATGATACTTTTCAATGAGTGTGTATTTTTGTTGCAGTTGCCTAATGGCATTACATCTGCACACTGCAAACACCTGTTGGGAATTCACTGCTTGTCTTGTAAAAGTGAATCTGATGTATCAGGGCCTCAGGAGCATTACAATAATATTATTGTTCAGAATATAAGAGGACAGAAAAAGAGGAGCCCTGCAGTTTGTTCTAATGGAGAGCATCAGCTGATTCTCATATGAGTGTAGTACTGCCCCTTACGAAAATTAACCATGGTTTTACTATAAATAAAACCAAAAACCATGGTAACCACAAATTAACCATGGTCTTGCTACACTAATGGTATTTGTGTGGTAAAACTTGTGCTTATACAAATGGTAATCAATGCGCCAAAAAAAAAAAAATTATAGTTACTAAATTTTTTACTAGCCTATAAAATCATGGTAAATGCCAGATAACTAGCAAGTAGCTAAATATAATATAGCAAGTAAATATAGCAAGTATATCAATATAACATTGTATTTTAAAAGCTTCAGATACCCTTAAACCCTACATTTCTACGTCTCCCCATGTGTATTCTGCTGTCTTTTCTTACCCTGCAGAGAACTTCTGGCTACAATGGCACTTATCATTTTGACAGTTTGATCACCTGGAGGTAAAAGGTGAGTGGAAATTTTTCCAGATGTGGAACATCTAGACAAGAGTTTCCCTCCAGCAGATTCCCACTCAGATTTGTATTTTTAAGTTTTATCCACAATTGATAACCTTCTGTATCATCCACAAAATGTACACATCTTCTTGGTTATGTGTTAGCTTAGTTGGCTACTTATTTATTACCTACTTATTATTTTTTTATTTGTTTGTTTGTTTGTTTCTAATTGAAGCACAGTCAGCTCAAGGGGGCGCTGTTGGCCTAGGTGAACAGTTAATTGACCTGTGGAACATGCATAAAGAGATCTTTGAAATTCAGTAAAAGAGGTGCTACAGATGTCCAATCTCATTGTCTGAGTATCTTTAGTTTGGTGGGTGGAGGGATAGAGGATTTCCTCCTCCACCTGCTCTCTGGACTGATGCTAATTTTAGTCGCATTATTGATGTCAGCCATGTCTAGTTGCCATGGTTTTAGTTTCTCACTGAACATCACCTGCAAGGCGCTGCACTTCTCTAATCTGACATGTTGGATAGATAACACTACAAAGTGACATGGAAAATTTCATTCATACAACTCGAAAGACATTCTTATCTAAAAAATTCAAATACTGCTTTGGTAGGCTATTTTATTTTATTGAAAGGCTCTTTTATGTAAGAAATTTACTTTTATTTGTATTTTTAAATTAATTTCCCCTGTAGTGTTATTTCAGTATTGTTTAGTATTCAGTTAACGATAACAATACTGGTTTGATTCCAGGATAGTCACTGAAGTCGTTTGCCTGCAGCTCTACAATTTTTAGTCACATTAGTTCAGGTAAAAGAAAAGAAGCAAAAGGGCATATTTGTACTATGGATATGCTTACATCATACCATTAAAAGTACTGGTCTGGTATAGCATTTAAGATGAGTGGTACAGTGCCATGAAAAGGTTTTTGCCCCTTCCTGTTGTTTTTTATTTTTTTGCATATTTGTCACACTTAAAAGATTCAGATCAGCAAACAAATTTTAATATTACACAAAGATAATGCAAGTAAATACACAATGCAGTTTTTAAATGATGATTTCATTTATTAAAATTAATTTATTATTTCATTTATTAATTGCCCCTCCTGTTAAATCATGAAAGAACTGTGATTAACCACATTATTTTAGAAAGCTGAGTTAAATTTCACTAGCCAAACCCAAGCCTGATTACTGCCAGACCTGTTGAATCAAGAAATCACTTAAATAGAACCTGTCTGACAAAGTGAAGCACGCTTAAAGAGCAACACATCATGCCGCGATCTAAAGAAATTCAAGAACAGATTAGAAACAAAATAGTTGCATCAGTCTGGAAGGGGTTATAAAGCCATTTCTAAGGCTGAATGAAATCATAATTTCAAAACTGCATTTTGTATTTACTCGGGTTATCTTTGTGTAATATTAAAATTTGTTTGATGATCTGAAAGTGTGACAAATATGAAAAAAAAAAAAACCGGAAGGGGGCAAAAACTTTTTCACACCACTGTACACTAGCCCAGCATATACTGAAGTTATAAAGAGTAGTTTGGAGATCTTAACGTCTTCTAGAACATGGTGTCAAACTTGTATGCTATCTCATCATTCCTCTTTTCAAGTTTAATGTGTTTTTGCCTTACTACTTTCACTTCTCTTCTTATCAGTGCCATTTTCTCAACAAGCTGTTCTTGTGTCATGATAAGCAGAATCTTCTTCCGGCGCTTTGAAAAAGGATTGTTCTAGGACCTTTTGATGAAGTGAAAGGAAATCGAGTTAGATCCTGATGTGTCCCGGACCATAGCTCTAGGCAATACTTTGGATCGATTAAAGAAAAAGAATGTTCCCGCTTTGTCCCGGTGCTGTGGAGACAAACGTACACTTGCTTTTTATGCAGCTCACATTTCATTTTACAACACCCTGAGTTTCCTGAAACACTTCAGTTAATGCAGAGATCCGTTTGGATGTTATAGTGATCATTTTTTGGTAAATTGCACAGCCAGTTGAGTTTTATCCCCCTTTTCTAGTGTTTTGTCGTAGCTTGTTATTATCAGCCTTTCTGTGCAGGAGGCTCCTGTTGTTTCGTGGAGGTGGGTAATATGGTTATTGACTAAAGTGGCCATTAAACCAGCTCTTAGTAACCTGGCAGTGACATGCAGCGCAGCCCTCAATCACAGTTTTCAGATGCCGTATCATTTCTCCTCCGCACTTTAGAGCCAAACACACACATGAGAAGTGAGTGGATACCTGACTGAAGTGGATGAGGGAAGGATTCTTTCAGGTATGAGAATCAAAGGGATTTTGGGGGCAGAGCACCCACTCTCTTTAAATGGAGATTTGGTGTGGGGGTAGAAAGTGATTCATTTTTTATGTCAAGACCTAAGCCGAGTGCGATCACTGCAGGCACTGATTTCTAATTTCCCTTGATGGCACACTTCAAAGATCCAATCTATACTTGTCTACTATCTTACTGTACCGCTCTGTCTAATGCTTGGCGTCCAATGAAATGTGCTGGCCCTTCATTTTCAGTGACATGGAAAATGTTCCACTGCTCATGAATGCTAAGGCGGCCACAGCTGGAGGATGCAGATATGCTTGAAGTTATTATGCCAAGAGGATGTTTTCTCGCCCTCTGTGAATTCAGCTGCCATTGTGCTGAGCTGGGCATGGAGGTGAATATTAAGTCACAAATTAATCTTCTGTTTTCATGCTAAATGATGATCTCAGGAGATTAAGTATGGTGTGAAGTTTAGGGTGCATTGGAAAAATTAGAGCCACTAGCAGTTTTTGGTTTAGATATCATCACACTAAAGGCACATTTGCACTTGATTAATCCAATTATGTTTTTAGTCTTATAGATTTATACTTTAAGTATCATTTATTTTTTGGTGCTCCACGTGTCACAGCTGAGTTTATGAAAAAGCACATCCACATATTCCAGTGTCACCACATGCAATTTTCGTCCATCATTATTTGGAATTAATGAGAGCTCTTCAAAGGCTGAGAACATTTTAAATTGTTCTTCTACATGCACTGGACCAGACTGCTGTTTGAAATGTATATAACACTGACATTACTGAGTGACCCTCTTTTAAAATAGTAATACTTGGAAAGCCTTTAGTCACACAATTTGTTAGCAAAAATTACTTACAGCAATTTTGCGGGTTAAGTAATACTACACAAAAGTTAGCTTTGGATTTGATTGGGGAAGTGGTGATCCAGAAGATGTGAGTGGTGAAGAGTTGTGACTGAAGTGGGTAGTGTGTGTTTTTGTTTTGTATTTTTAATAGATGGGAGCATTGGTGTGTTCTCTCACTCTTGGAATGGAATTTCTCTTCAGAATTATTAACATTGTAGTTCTACATTGAGAATTTGGCCATTAAATATGTTTTCTTTAATGAAGTTGAAACTGAGTTTAATAGCATATACTGTTGATTAATAACTTAAAAGCTCGTAGACATTGAAAGGCTTTTATGAAATCGCTAAAAATATGGAAACAGTAAAATCTGTAGATTTTTACTTCAGGTACTCAAATGTTCTCTTTTACTGGTATGTATCATTTTGACTTCCGTTTGTACAAAAAAAAAAAAAAATCATAATTACAAGCACTTACAATGAAATCACCACCGTTCCATGTTTAGGTATGTTTTGAAGCATGGTAGATGGTTTGAGCTGGTTTCAGGAGATGGTTGCTCAGTACCAGCTTAAACCAGCTCAAACAAGCTACCATGCTTCAAAACATACCTAACCAGCATATGCTGTTTTTTGTTTTTTCAACAGGGTTCCAGAGCGTTTATAAAAGAGGAAATGTAAGTCTTGTGTTTTTATATTAGGCCCATATGAATTTCTTTTAAAAAAGTTTCTCTGTAGATTTCTGAATCATCCTTTTGTAGGTGAATGCATTTCTAGCTATGCATCATGACATAATTCCTGTGGGTGGCATTTTGCACTATGTACACAGTACTTGGTAGATGGTTCCATCATGTTCCTTTCTCATATGGTTGCGTGTGTCATGGGAGAGTTACCAGGTGCAAACGGTCATGATGTTAGTTGAAGGTTTACTCAGATAAGGTTACTAAGTGATTCTATCACATTAGTGCTAATGCTAACGTGCTGTATAGTGTGTAATTTTTTTGGCTACATATTTGTATATTTACATTTTTTTTTCCCTTGCTCAGTCCTGTACTTTTTTTTAAAGACATACAATCAACTAGACTTAAGCTACTGTGTTGACAACCATAATTTTAACCAGGCAAATCAAACAAAGAATATGCTCTCATTATTCCTTAATCATTTAGAATTAAGCTAATCAAAGTGCAGTTTAGCACTATAGAGGAGCAGTAGTCTATATGACTTTAGCTAGACAGATGTTAACAGCTTTGTGAGAAGGGCAATGAAGTGGTGCATGACCTCGAGTCAGATGTTTTTGGCATTGTGCCTGAATGACATCTAATATGGAGCAGGGAAGAGCAAGGACAAATGTAAGCTAGGGAGAGCCTTATTCCATAAATTAACAAGCTGGAGCAGTACTACAACATGGGCCGAGTGACAAAATCAAACTTTTACAGATGGGTTGAGTATCACAAGGCCAAACCTGCATTTTTATGACTAGAATGAACCATTAGGGCCTCTAACCTTCATAAAATGCCAAACATAAAGTTGAGAGTTTTTGGTTTTCAGTTTAGAGGATTGTGTAGTACAGAGTGAGATCAAGACTGGAGATCAAGTCTTATGTGTGGGAGATTATTCAGTTATGTCAGTACATATTAAAGCAATACATAACATCGCCATAATATTAGTTTAGTGTTTGAACAACGTCCCAAAACTGCTGCTTTGTGTTTATGTGATGGATTTGGCAATTTCTCTCACACAGACACAGACCTACTGGTGTAACTGAATTATTTTGATTGTGTTTGAGAAACTCAGTACATACATTGTAAGGTTTATTTTTATCCAAGCTTTAAGTAGTGACCTCAGATCTTCTAAAGATGGCAGTACGTTGATCAAGTGTTCTCTGGGGTCGTGACGCAGCTGTTGTCATAGAAACAAATGCCTGGGCTTAGAATGGAGGTGAGCCAAGGTATTATTTGTAACTGGATTAAAAGACAGAGGCTTCCCTTGGTCCGTTGTGAATTACAGAAACAATTAAAGCCTGTGATTGTAACTTAAAGTGTGGTTTGAGGCTGTATTATTCTTCTTTGCAGTGTTTTACGTTTTTTTTTTCTTTCAACTTTTGAGAACACGCTCATGTTCTTATGTACCTCTTATTAGAATAGGGAATCCATGAATACTGATTTGCTGAATGGATTGAATTGTATGAATTTTACATAGTTTCCTTGTATTTGAACATTGCGGCAGCTGCAAGCTGTCAAGACAGGCAACAGAGCGGCACAAATCCTCCTCCTCAGGTGGTTCATCCTTATTCACTGCTGTGAATATGTCAAGCTACTTTTAATCACCTGAATGCTGCATACCATTTGTGCTACAAGAACCATGTCTGAAATAGTGCTTATTTAAACCATATCTAATAATGTTCCCTTCCTTAAGATGTTAACTGTGATGTGGTTTCGGTTCCTTTATGAGATAAAACTGCTTTTATTTCTTGCATAACTGCATTTCTTTGCAAACACTTGAAAAGTTGCCAAACTTGCTACTAAACGCAAATTAGTTTTTACATATACATTTACGTGACCTAAAACACAAGTCGAGCTCAACGGGCAGAGGGTTAAATGTCAGCAATCACCTGTGTCCCTTCACCTTATTTGTTTCTCATTGAATGATCTGGTTTCTTCTCACAGCAGTACTGATTCCTCTCTGATCTGAAAATGCACTAGTAATTGTTCTGCTTTTTATAAAAAACATTGTTATCCAGTCATTGTGAGCATGAATGTGTCATTTTCCTTTGGCGGAGCTTCTGTTCTAATCTGTGGACAGTCTTTGTCTGAAGCCTACCCAATATCATATCATTATATGTAGCATTTTGAGCAATTACGACAAATAACCCTGTAATCCAAGAGTTTTTTCACCATTTGCAGATCTATGATGGTGATAAATTGCCAGCAGCAGAAGTTTTGCACAGAATTTTCAGAATCAGACAGTGGTGTCTTCAAGAAAACAGAAATACAGCAACTGTGTGAAAGTTATATAGTAATAAAATGTACAACCTTTGTATAATGAGAATGCATCTTGAGTTTTGCAATCTTTTATGGAGATTTACTGAGACATATATAGACAACATTTTTGAGTGGCTTGCTGGTCCTTACGATAGCTGTTATCTTCCTTTTGCCTCCTTGACTGAAGGGCTGGAGGGAATCGAACAATATCTCCATCAGAGGAAGACCCCCGGAAGGGAATGACGACAATGCCCACCCTTTGCACAGCTTAGCTTGTTTGTTTTGGAAGAATACTCATTACTTCTCCATCTCCATCTTAAGTTTATTGCAGTTCTCTTATTTCTCAATAGACACAATGTTCAAAAGTTTGGGGTCACTAAGATTTATTTATTTGTTTGTTTATTCATTTATTTATTTGTTTATTTATATATCTATTTTTTGAAAAATGCATTAAATGTGTATGACTTTTGCATTGTTACATTGCTATTTTTATTATAATAATGAGTTTATTATAATGATTTCTGAAGGATCATGTGGCACTGCAGACTGGAGTAATGTCTGCTGAAAATTCATAAATTACATTTAAATGTAAACAGAAAACAGTTACTTTAAATAATAATATTTTACAATATTGCTGGTTTTACTGTATGTTTTGAATTGATCAAATATTGTAAATGCAGCCTTAGTGAGACTTCTTTAAAAAACATAAAAAAAAATCTTACCAACCCCAAACTTTATAGCGGTAGTTTAAAATATACATGCATAATTCATACTGTATAATTCTGCTTCTTTCATTTTAAACTCAAGTCAAACAGCATTATGAATTTGAAATATTAAGGCTGGGTATTGAATAAGGTGCATGTCACTGAGGCAGGTCTGTTCAGCCTCCCTGAAACCTTTTCACTGCTGATGCCCTTTAATAAAATCAACGGCTTACATTAATCAACATTAAAAGACTTAATATTCCTTAGAAAGTAATCTACATGCACCCATTCATCTTTAGAGGATCTGTATGTGTAACCGGTATGTATGAGCCTCTCTTAGTGACTGAAAGGCCCACACCAATAATAGCATTTATTTAGTTGCATCCTTTTCTGATGATGAAAGCTAGAGGCAGGTAGACATTTGAGGGATGAATCAGACAGCTGCAGTGGAAGAGTCTTTTGATTACACGGTGCTTGATGAATTTCATGGATATTGTTTGTTGTCATAAAATCAACTTGCATTTGCTTTACTCTGAATGCAGTTCCATACTGATTTATGAGGGTGTTTGCTCTAAATCCTAAATCACACCACTGCAGATGCCGGGTTAATTACTTTTTGTATCTTGTATTGTTGTATAGAATCCATTAAAATTACACGAGTACCTGTTATAGAATATCAAACAAGGAAAGGAAAGACATAAAAAGCCATGCCAAATCTGAAACAATTCCAACATTAAATTGAGCAAATATCCACAGTTGTGAAAGCTTAATTGGCTTGTATTATATGTATTTTGTCATATTTGTTGGTCTCAAAATTTTGGATGGAAGATTTCAAATTATGCACCTCCGAGGGGTCCATCACCAGCCGAGCAACTGCCATTGGGATAAATGGGAGTACTAACGGATTGCTTTAGAATTATAAACATCCTTGGCTATCACTGGTGTGTGACAGATGCTGCTGTTCATTATCAATATCAATCTCCCATGATGCATTTCCAGTGAGGAGGATAGGTCATCAGCATGTAATCCTCAATTAAATGGCTGCCAACTGATTCCACAGCTGTACAGGTTGCAACTTATTGACAATGCCACCCCCTGCCAAGTCCGGTGGCCGAACCAGATCAATACACTTGCCTGGGCTGGTCCAGGAAAACTGCACTCGTGCTGCCATTTACAGACCCCAGCATGGCAAGACCCCTGCTGCTAAAGTGAGATAAACAGATGAGATGGAGGATGACGGGGCACTTGTCTGACCTGTCCTGTGGAAGTGTGTCTTGTGAGTGTATTCAATGATTAAACCAGACATCCTTTTGTGAAACTAAAAGAAGAAATTATTTTTGTCCTCACCTTCTCAAAGATGTTAAACTGAGCTTCTCTTTGAGTTCATGTGGACAATTAACACTCTGGCACACATCTGTTATCTTTGTTAAAATTCTCTTTCTAGTAGAGTAAGATCACAAACAAAGGACAAAGAACACATGATGTGGAATATATTATTTCATTTTACAAATATATTAAGATAAATCATTACTGTTAAAAGAGAAAACTTAAAATTTGTTATTTAAAATATATCTATTTTTTAAATGTTATTTCCGGTTCTTGAATCAGACTGATCAAACTGCATTCTTAGAATTTCTATATAAGAGTCTAATGCTGTTTATGTCACTCCACTTGTCCATGTTCAGTAATTTCAGACAGAGTCTGTGCATGATTAGTGAAGGATTAAGTGATTATTTCTGCAGATTACATTGTTATGCAAGTAGGTAATGACAAATGACTTGGTGGACTTTATGAGTCATTGAATTGTTTACTCAACCAGTTAGTTTAAAAACACAGTTCTATCATGACAACTCTCTGAAGATTTTAGCATGGCAATGGAAATGACGATGTTAATGTATTTGTCTTGGTGGAAGTGCTGCTGAAGTGTTGTTGCTGTTGGTTATTGCTGTTGTTGTAGATTATTGCTGCTTGTGCTGCAAAGCAAGTACATGAACTTGCTACTGCCAAATCATATGCAATACAATGTTGTGAGTATTTAAGACATACTGCTGCTGTCAGCTCTAATAGCCTTGTGGTTAGTGTGCCGACATATAGCGCAAATGTGGTCGCGGCATACTGCTGCTGCACAATAGCATGTATAATAACCTGTAGCCAGTGCTTGAAGTGGAAAAAAGAAGTCCCCCCCCCCCCCATTTATTTATTTATGTATTTATTTATTTATTTATTTATAATAAATAAGTACTTTTTAATAATTCACAATGTAGTGCCACAATCAATCAATCAATAATTAAATAAAAGTTTTCAATACAAATTAGCACAAGTCAAGCTGCGATACCAAACAGGACCACAGGGAGGTGCCAAAGACCACTAAATCGCTTGCCTTTAATATACGGATCCATTCAGAATCGCTAAATCTATGACCACCGCATAATCAGCGTTCATTATAAAACACTCTTGCTTTTAAGCCAAATACACGCTGAAAAGAATAATTTTACTGACATCTGGACGTAAGTCACTATTCTCTCCACAATTGCTGATGAAATCGGCCGTGTTTTCTCTGCATTAGCGCTGTTTTGAGCTTACTGTTTGAATTCGTTCACTGGATCCTTGGACTCTCCAAGAGTTTACGGTTTAAAATGATGTGATTGCAAAAGCCTGCTTCTTTTCATTTTAAGATATGATTTTCGTTATAAAGTACTGATTCAAATTAGTAATCAATAATTAATTATTATTCTACTACTCCACACACCACACAGTGAGGTAGACCGACTTGCGTTCATTCACGTGATTGGTCGAGATGAGAGGTGATCCCGCCTGGGTAGTGTGATTTATATAGGCTAGTGTCCTTTCTAATCATATATGGGATCATATAATCACCCAGACCCTGACGATTTTACTCTGAGTACCGGCAACATGTCAGAAGTGCCGGTACACACAAAAAAGTGCAGGTACTCTAAAGGCTAAAACACAGAAGTGCTGGTACTGCGTACCGGCCCACTTCAAGCACTGCCTGTAGCAGATCTGTGCAGGTGGAGCTGGGGAAGGAGGAGGGTTTCAGAAAAAAATTAAAGCAACGCTGAAAAATGCTCTAGTGAATGCTAACCAGCCATTTAAATGTAGAGCAGTAAGCTCACTGGCTGCTTATGCATCATGAATCAGTTAGCTTGTGTCAAGTAGTTTAACGCTGTGAATATCATCAGTTTGCGTTAACGACCCCTCAGTCATCATCCAGTACATTTTACATGAAATGTCTGAAATCATTTGTGACCCGTGCTGGCAAAATGAGTCTGAATGCGCATGGGCTAATTTTGAGCAAAAAAATTTTTTTGCTAATTTTACAGACAAAAAAAAAAAAAAGTGAAAAATGTTGATTTTGGTCGAATTTCAGGTTTTCACAAAAATTAGTTCATTTAGCCCTCGTCTAGAGATCTCAATGCTCCAAATAGTAATTAAACATCTAAAATGATCTTTATTTGTACATTTTCTGAGAGTAGTACCTTTTTCTCTGCTCGCTTCTTGCGCTGCCGCTGACTGTCATATCGCGCACATAATGGCGCTTCCGCCAGCGCGCAATCCCTAAACACATACTGTATTCACAGAATTATAGTATTTAAGTGTTCACCCAAACATAATCTGTTATGTCTTAAGTGAACGTTTATTAACATTTATTAATTTTATTAATTTGGAGGGCTTGTTTTCTGTGTATAGTGTCTAAAATGTAAGTTACTAGATATTATCTATTGATACAGGATTCTATCATCTATTGTATAACAGCTTATATTCACTGCTCAAACTGTGCTGTTGGTCTAAGTAACAGTAAAACTGTGACAGTATTACAGATTGGCACTGAGGCCTAATAGCAAGGCCGTAATGACAATGGGAACAACAGTAGCTACTTTTTTCATGTAGTATATATATATATATATATATATATATATATATATATATAATACTGATGAGTGCATGATAAGGACATCTCTGAGCTTCTATATGCCATACTTAAAATGCTGCATAACACAGTCCTATCTGGAGCTAACTTGTTGGCGTATTCTTGAACCCAAAATGCTCAGCATCTGAAATGAATGTGAATCTAGATTTGCATTTCAAAGAGAAGTTGAGTCACCTGTTTTCAGAGTACAATCAATATTTCATGCATTAATGTGATAAGATCTATTACAGATTGCTGTAATTTGCCAAGATTCAGTCCTAAAAGATTATCCCTTTAACTGAAATTTTTTGTCAAGTGACATAAAATCGATGTCAAATACATAATTAAACTCAGTGTGAAAAGACTTTGCTGTTGCTGAAATATATTCAGGAGAACATCTGTGGAGTAGATTCCATATTCCACAAAAACAGATATCTCACAGTCTGTTAATCAGATTATAATATGTCTCCTCAGTCAACTAATAACTACTATAATATTATCAAGTTGTATTAACTTGCTAAAGAATTCACATGAAGATGAATAGCATTTTTGCAAGAAATTATATCAATGTTATCATAATGTTAATTAATTTGGATAATTCACTGGCTGTTACAGAATCATAACACCACATTTTCTTGCTTGAGCACATTTTATTTGACCATATAACACAAGATCACTAAACACTGTGTTCTTTTCTCTCAAATAGAATTACCAAGAGTAATACTACTTGAAGAAGGAAGGATTATACTCCTCAACACAACAGGAACCGGTAAGTGTCTTTTTTCCAAATTCAATTGACTCTTACACTCAGACAAATGAGCATTCGTTTAAAACAACAGGAGAAGCAATCATCAGTGAACATGCTAAAGAAAATGATGTCTTGTCTGTATCTAAATAAACAATAGCTTTATCTCTAAGTGAGCTGCTGAAATTGGAGACACTGAGGTGATGGATAACAACAATACTTGACACTCACACACACACATGTAAATCCACATGCACATCTACAAACAAGCACACATATGTGTAAGCAAAAATTTACCCAGGTTGTCTTTCGAAGAATGAAATTGTTTAATTAATTACTAAAATTTGAAGATAAAAAGATATTTGTTCGTGCTAAAGAGACAGTTTTCACATCATTGGTTGAGCTTTTTCTCTTGTTGAGTCAGAAATGGCTTGTCTTGTTCCTGAAGATCTTCCAAAAACCTAGTTATTTCCTGATAATCACCATTTGAAATGCACGGGATTGTAGAATGATGAAGGTTTGCAGCATGAAAGGGATGTGCAGTGTGAAAGGTGGTTCAAAGCATATCCAAGGATACAGTGTAGTTTTGAAGGACATTAGAATGGAAATACATATTGGAAATGCATTCTTGGCTGGTGCTCACAGTCCTGGTATTCAGCATCAACAGGATTTGTGCACTGTGTTGTAATCTGCTAATTAAGAAACTATCTGCTATATTAATATTAATGCTGCATTTTAGCTAAGATGAAAGAAACAAGTAATGCAGAAATATGCACTGCATTTCATCAAACATGAAAAGGCAGGGAGGATTCATAGGAACAGAAGGTGAACTCGTCCATGTTTCCTATAAATAAAATGCAATATTTAATTGACTTTATTCAGTTTAGATCACCTGACATTAAAACAGCACTTTTACTCTTTCCATTTCCTTTCTGAAAACCACAGAGAGCTGTTACTATGATTAATAACAGAAAAGGCAATCCTTCTCATTTGGTAGACACAATTCGGCTAACTATGAAACAAATCCTTTCCCTCCTGGAAACAGTACATCGACTACTTCTTGATGAAGATAAACAGATTTGTGGGTAAAGTGATTACAGGGTTGTTTCCTTTTCTACTTAGTTGCTTATTGGCCTTTTAAGATCGGTATTGATCACTGTGATCCATGTATTTCTTAACCAATGGCTAATATTTCTAGAAGTATATGAGTAACAGTGGATACTTTAAATTGGTTTTGCAAAAATAAATGAAGATAGACTGAAACAAGGCACCACATAGGGTAAACATTATCTAATAGATATTACCATACTTCCCAATGTTGATTATTCACAGCAAATTGAGACAATGGTTTGTATTACAAGTTTTTTGAAATGTTATATTTAATTATGCAAATAAGGCATTATGTAATTAAATATGCATTAAATTGCATCCATTCCGGGGACAGAAGCTAGGCTCAAAATTCTTATTTAATTTTGCTGACATATTAGAGTTATAGGGGATTTTGGATATCTCTTTTTATCATGCCATCAGAAAATACTTCCAACAGCCAGAAAAAAAAATCACCATATTTTTAGGAATAAAATGTTATATAAATCCAGTATGAAGATATATTAACAAACCAGTCTGTAAAAATTGTCCGAATATAGATCGAAATATACCTGTAAAGTGTGGTGTATGTAAATGCTACTGAAGAGAAAATTATAGCTCGGTGCAGTAGTAAAAAAAACAAAAAACAAAAAAACATTTAGCCTTTTAAGATATGTAATTAAAATGAAATCTACAGACATAAATAGAGAAAGTGTAATAAAATAAACATGTAAATGTGTTTTCTTCTTACTAATCTAACATAAGAAATAAGATTATGGGAGCAAAATAACCTAAAATCTCAAAATTGATGCTTAAATGAAAAAATAATAGTTTTGCTTGTAGTGTCTTGCCTTAAAAATTCAACCCAGCTCAACCTGATGATATCAAATGGATATTGATTATAAAAGTCAGTTGGCATACATTCGGTCCTTTCTAATCTCAAACCTGGGCTATAGATAATTCTGCTGAAGCGAATCCAAATATGCAGCCATAGCCTCAGAAGCTATGCAGTTTGACTTTTCAATAGGATTTCCCGTTGAGGAACTTTTACTTATCTCTGCATTAACGTCTTCCATATAACCTATGAAGAGTGTTTTGAATACTCACCGTTGTACTGCAGGAAATCACT
This sequence comes from Spinibarbus caldwelli, assembly GCA_039654775.1. Classification (NCBI taxonomy): domain Eukaryota; kingdom Metazoa; phylum Chordata; class Actinopteri; order Cypriniformes; family Cyprinidae; genus Spinibarbus; species Spinibarbus caldwelli. The sequence continues at coordinate 15,917,385 of CM077233.1, read as the reverse complement.
TTACCTGTTATTTATTTTTTTTTATTTTTTTTTAATATAGTTATACTGTTTTTATGAAGGATGTACCACCAAAGATTGCAGCACTCTTGCTGTTTTACCATATTTTATCAAATTAAATAGGGACTTGGAAAGGATTGGTATTTCTGGAGCAAGCCAACCAGGAAATCACAGTCCAGGTCACTGCTATGAAATATTTCACGCTCCAAAGACAGATTGTGCTAGCATAAAACAGCTGAACTTTTTTTTTTTTTTTTTTTTTTTTTTTTTAATATGGAAGCAATCTCTTCAGATATGAAGCTGAAGCTGTGCCCTCTTAATAACATGAGAAGGTAGAAGCAGACATCTGGTGATAGTATAATAATGAACAGATGTGTGTTTTTCACCAAGATCACGTTGCCTGTGTGACTGCACATTTTATAGTGTTTATTATCCAATGAGTAACCGAATAATATGAAAACATTCACTACTGTTCAAAAGTTTGGGGGACTTAAGGATTTTTTTATGATTTTGAAAGAAGTCTCTTATGCTCACCAATGCTGCATTTATTTGATCATTAAAAATTAATTAAAAAATAAAAATAAAAATATTGTACATTATTTTCTATTTAATATATTAATATGTAATTTATAACTGTGATGGCAAAGCTGAATTTTCAGCAGTCATTACTCTAGTCTTCAGTGTCACATGATCCTTTAGAAATCATTGTAATATGCTAATTTGATGCTCAAGAAACATTTCTTTTTAATACCAATATTGAAAACAGTTAATATTTAACATGGAATCTTTGATAAATGTTTTTTTTTTTTTTTGTGAGACAGGATTCTTTGTTGAGCAGAATATTAAAAAGATCAGCATTTATTTGTAATATAAATAATCCTTTCTGAATAAAATAATTAATTCTTAAAAAAAAAAAAAGAATCTGTCCCCAATCTTTTGAATAGTAGTATAGATTTAAAAAAAAAACTATTTATGTAACTATTTAAGACAGTGTGACTTATACGTAATTCATGTGATACAAGTGCAAATAATGAAAATAGCATTAGGGAATATTAAGTACCTATATAGCTTTTTTAGTGTCTATAGTTATTTCAAATAAAAATGATTTCTAGCACACAAGATTTTCCCTTAAGACATGCTTAACCATTTTGTCTAGGAAGACGGACCATATGTTGTGTGATTTGTGCTGTATGTCCGTTAAATACTTGGCCAGATTGACTCTTGCACCGTGGATAGACAATTGTCAGATGTTCTTTCCATCAGGAGCAGAACACACTGCAACAATACACTCCAAAGACACAAGAGAATATGAACATAACCATGTGTTTATGCAAAGCACGGACTCACTGAGTCATATTGTTCATGCAGATCATTGTTCATATGTCACCTGTTTCTACAGAAAAATATTCATTGGATTAGGCAGGGCTTGTGGCCAACAGACTCCATTTGCCTATTAATGTATTAGGCCAAACAGCCTCCAAGTGTTTTGCATAACACCTGTGTGAAGTGTTTTTTGTAAGGAGTTGATTAAAGATGAGAGGGTCATGCTAGCCCAGTGGTTTTTAGAAGAAGTTGTGGACATGGAAGTAAAACTGGTCACTACAAAAGTGGCATTGAACTGAAATGTTCTTCCATAAAGTAGTTTACATTTTAGTTAGCTACTAAACTAGTTCACAAGGAAAGCCTTGGCAGTCAAATTATTTTTAAAGGTCGTTGTCTCATATTGGTTGGGATGTTCATTTCTTAAGTATAGTCAGCTTTTTAGGTGAGTGTATGATATAAACCATCAGTTTCGTAATAATACATTTTTAATTTGCTCATTAGGTTTTTCTTTTGATTTAACTTCTTTTGAGCTCAATTTAATGAGAAAACAATGCAGTTGCGTTAGATTTCATCACTGCGTAATTGCAAAGGCTTTTATCATTGCAGATTTAACGTGACACACTCACATTTAAACACAGTCCTAGTATGACATATCTGTGTCATGTTAATTCATTTCTATGTAAAATGATTAATAATTTAAGACAACATAATGTGGCTTGATGTTTAACCATTGTAAAATGTCATGTAAAGGATACATTCATTTGTGTCTAGTAGTACAAATGGAAATTACAGGAAGAAACGAAAAAGTTGTGTGTGTCGGACTGAGTTTCTAGAAAGTATTTAAGAAAGCAAGTGAGCACTATTTTGAAATTACTAGCCTTGACAACTACAGTCTCTGGTTTAAATAAGTGAAAGCAGTCGTGAGACCGACGTCTATTCTAAAAGCAGGAAATACATTTATGTTTAATTGTTGGACTTGGAATCTTTCGTCTGCATGCTAATGAAATATTAATGTTTATTTATATAATACATACAGTTTTTCATGTCATGAGCTAATTATTTTATACCATTTGTGAAAGAATATTTTTAGAAATTATTCCAAGGAAAAAGAAATATCTGTATGTGCCTTTGTACATTAAATATGAAATCATTGATATTTGCTTTATAAGAAACATTATTTTGTTTTCCTATCCTGACCACAAAATCTCTTATTTATATCCCAGTATGATACACAGTCAGTTAGTTTACGTTTTTTTTCTCTTGTAAACATTTCTAGAATCGTTCATGTGACAAAACAAGCTTTCCCATTTTTAAGAAAATTTTAGACCTGTATAATTTCTGCTCAGCGAAAAGATTCTGTCAAGACTACAATAAATCTTATAATTGAAATCTTTTATGTTGGATCTTTTCAGATGGTGCACAGACACATTGTAGCGACATCACTGAAAAGAAATGGTGTGAAATACCATCTCTTTGCATGCAATTTCTACATGCCGTTTAAAATGTGAATCCCTCTCAATCTGTAAATCAGTCACAGCTGAATAATGTAAAAGTATATTAACTACTAATTATGAGATACATTGAGTCTGACATTATTTTCATAAGATTACTGAATAGTTTCTTGTAATGTTCACAAAATAATTGCTGCTTCCTTCAGTTCATTTAAAGGGGTCATCGAATGCGACATGCTTGTTTGAACTGAAATGTGTGTTGGCAGTGTGTGTACACAACCACCCTATAATGATAGAAATCCACCCAGTGTTTTTTTTTATCACGTTAAATCATTCCCCTTTCTCATATCAAGCCATTCTCAGATGCCTGTCTGGGTGACGTCACACAGACCCAGGCCCCTCCCACGATTGTTGATTGACACTAGTGTTTTACCTTAGACCCATCTTGAGTGAGCTGTCATCAGTCTGCCATTGTTTCAACGCTGGAGCAGGAATAGACAAGAATGGCTCCTAAGCGACTGAGGTGTTCTGTTGTTGGAGGTAATAATGAACATAGCAGTCGTTATTTACTCCCAACATCTGAGCTGCTGAAGAAGCAGTGGATTACATTTGTTTCTGAAGGGAATGCTCATTAGCATTTAAAGGAGCGTGCGTTAAAACGGCTTGCTGAAAACAGAGCTGATTTTGACAAGGTAAAAAGGGAGTTGTTTTACACTACAGCTGAGAAATTTTAACCAAAGTATGTTATAGACTTTTCATTACAACCCTAAAGAATCATATCAACTTGTGGGAAATGGGCTTTCCGATGACCCCTTTAAAGATGTTTCCAACAATATTCTATGTTGTAGGGCTAGGACAAATTTAACAATTAAAAAATTTAATTTACAGCTCAACAACTCAGTTTACTGATGAAACACTAAAATATAGTCTATTAATTAATTATTTGTCCTTTCTTTTTCCTTTCCTTAAAAGAACAACATGATAAAGCGGTTTTCATGCCACATGAATAGGCTAAGTGTTCAAGGTGATGAACTGCTAAACCATCTAAAATGTCTGATCTCGTGGGAATGCATCCCGTGGTTGTTAGGAAATGGAATTGTCAGTGCTTTATTTCAAAATGTTTTCAAAAATGTCAAAAATCCACTGTCTTCCCTCCCAGGGTAATGAGCCTATAATAAGTCACTCCGCATTTGCTGCCGCTAAATTGATCTGGATTTTAAAAAATGGTTGCAAATTATACACTATAATTGTATAGGGGCTTAAGTTCATTCTCTTAAGAATAAAAAATATAGTATACATCATGCAAGTATACTGCAAGCAAATAGTGATAGATTAAAAATGCAGAGTGTATGTAGATTTGCTGTCCGCATGAAGAATGATATGAGTCTAGGTTTTTAAATGTATAAAATCTCAGCTGTAGGCAGTGATGCCACTGCACTTTCACAGGTAAAATGTAAATGGCTCATAGGCAGACTTTTAACACCAGCTCAGGAAATGTTGAACATACTCTCAAATTAAATTCGGGTTCCTGAGTAGCAAGTGATGGTAACCTCATTAGCCCCTTAATGTACACATATAAGTTGGACAACAGATTATGAATGCAACTAATATTGAGCATGTGCACAATGGTCAATACAGTATTAAGGACATTGCATAAATGCTGTATGTTTTGGTCTCAAGGAATATTACACATTAAAGTTAAGAGTGTAAAAACTCATTCATTTTCAAATATATGAAATTTGCACTTCACTTAACACTCTCCTTGAAAAACAACTGAGCTGTGGAATGAGCGCATAGACCATTAATAAATTTCCCAGCTGAGAGTACTAGTTATTTTTAGCTAAGAATTTAATTTGAATAATCACTTCTTTTTTTTTTTTTTTTTTTCGTCTGAAGTCAGTCTTCTGGTATGTTTTGTTATGCAATGCTTTGATCTGATTTTCTCAGAAAAGAAAGGTTTTCTAGGAGAACAAAGAGTACGCTGAAAGCTGGAACAGCATGGGGATAGAGGTCTCTACACTTTCAAAGATATTCTGAAATGGTCATCTGTCTGCTGCAATGCATGCATCTGATTTATTTACCTGTCTACTATCTTTGACGCAGTGAAACACCATATTCTCCTCAGACCTGGGACTCACAAATACTGCACTTTCCTCACAAGCAATTCATAAAGGTTCCCCTGAGAGGGTGATTGTCCAAATCACATCAACCATTGGCATGCCTCATGGTTCAGTTCTTGGTCCCTTTTCTTTTTACGTACATGACCTCACTTGGCCCAATCATGAAGGCACATGGCTTCTACTATCCCTCCAATGCAGACAATACACTGTACCTGTTGTTTTAGATTTAAAAAACGGCTGTTATTCTGCTTGATATTGCAAAGTGGTATTTATTATAGAAACTTATTTTCATAACTATAAATACACTGGTTTTTAGTGCAAACAGTTTAACCATTTCATATACTTTGTTATTTTTCTAATTATTTAGGCCTATCTAAAGTGGCTGTTTTGCACATTCACAGAAAATAGCTTACTTCTACATAAGTGTAATGACTGTCAAACCCGCAATTTTCAAATACTTACCCCCATTAATATGTAATGAACAGAAATTTGAATCAATATATTGTTGAATGCAAATGAAATGCAGGACCTTCACTGCGTGTAAACAGAAAGACCCGTTCTGTAACCCTAACCTTCCAGCTGGATCTTTTCATTATTTACACTCGAAATGATAATGCCACCTATATTTGTGCACAGCTGCGCCATCTGCATTTCAACAACATTTGTGTCACAAAATACGGAAAGGGAACTATTGTACATTGGTACAATTCATTAGTACTGCCAATGATCCATGATCAGGCCACTGAAATAATCTGGCTGACCCCCAAACCTCTTGAGAGCACAGTTAATAATACTGCATCCGTCCAAAAAGCAATCTTGAGGACTGATATGTTAATCCCAGTTATTTCCTTGTAATTCATGTTCTCCCTCAATCTCTATCATTGTTTAATGGTTTAGATAAAAGTTATGCTAGAAATGTTTCATGTTGTTAAAACAATTTGATAATTTATCCTATTTAAATTCAAGCATGCATTTTTCCAGTGAACCAATTTAAATTTCTATGCCACAAAAAAAAAAAAAAATGTATTTTTAAAATAGAATGCACTTAAAGCATGAGGGTGCATTTGCACGAAACAGTAGAGTAAATCTGGGTTGTTCAGCAGCTGGTTACATATGTTCTTATTTAGCCCTCCAGCCTTTAGAGCTGCAAAAGACACTGGAAACAAATAAAATTGAGGCTGACCCTGAAAAATTATGACAGATTACAATTTATTGAATGATCAGGTTTTAAACAGACAACAGATATAAGATGCTTACAATGATGAAATAAAGGAGAGAACTTGTACTACAGACATAGAAACAGTTAACCTAAGACAATTTTTTTTTAAATCCCACTCTTTGCCCAAACAAAATGTGCAAAATTCAATACACTTGTATGATGTAAGAAGGTAAGCCTCACTTAAAAAAAAAAAAATAAATAAAAAAATAAAATGTAATATCTTTGTAATCTATTACAAAGTTGTCATTTCTTTCGATTTTGAGTTCTAAGAGGTTCCACTCGATTTTCTTAATCTGTAATGAAATTCAAAGTGGTCAAAAAAGTGCAATGAATCACTGCAGGTAACTTTGGCACCACTTTAATTTTACTAAAGAAATTAAGGCAGCAATTAAACTTTTCCGTTTTAGTGGGTTATTCACAGTGAAAATATGAAACTGAACTTGAAGGAAAAGTGTCATTGAGGTCTACCAGTCTGATGAGCACAAAGGAAGCTGAATGTCAGAGTCTTACCTAATGTGTCAGTAACAGACTTTTTCCTCAGTTAAATCATTGACCCAGGAAGAAAAAATATTTAAAATGCATGCAAGTACAAAACGTGGGACTTTTTACAAATAGGCCCTCAAATCTGAATATGACTTTATCTGCAAACAAAACGAAGCTATGAAGGGAAGTGCAATGATAGCTAGTTAGTCTGCGTTTGTTAATTCTAGTAATACATGTAATAGGCTATTAAAGTCTCGGAGAAAACAGCCAGTTCTATGATGCGCACAACTAGAAATTTATAAATGAGAGTAACTCCAATACACCTCTCCAACACGGATGAAACTTTACTCTAGTAGCGGAATGCCTATATACACACTTAAATGCGACACATTCTGGCTCATTCTCGACAGAAAACATACTCTGTGTAGCTTGTCCAGATTTTGTCCTCGTTTGGGTCATTGCTGGAGTAAGCGCACGTGCCAGTGGAGCTGCACGCCACCATATGGAAGCCAAACTCTGACAGTTTGTCAAACGCCTGCTCGAGAAAATTATATTTCAGATAATAGCGTGAAGTGTACCTCTCCGGAGGTCGGTCCGGGTCTCTGCTCTCGTTCAGAGTGTCTCCGAAAACCTCCTTAGCCAGAGAAGTCTTCCCGCACACCGTGATCCTCGCGACTCGCCTGAATTTGGCGTCTGTCTGTATGTCTCTTCCGATTGTGTATGAGCCCCGGTAACCGACTGTGATGTAGCCTGACTTCTTGGACTCGAGGGAGGGAGAGTGAGCGGTGCTGGCGACGGACAGCGCGCGCGAGGCGTCCGGTCCCACCAGCGGAGGCACGCTCGGCTCCTCCGAGTCACTCTGGCAGATCTCATCGGTGATGGAGTTGTCTTTACTCATTTTAGGACTCAAGAGCTTGGACAGGTCCCGCAGCTGAAAAAACTCAGCCTCCCGCTGTAGTCTGCTCTTCTCTGGAAAATAGTCAGGCAAAACCAGATTTAGATCCCGTAGGTAGTCTAAAATGTAGCGGAAAAGAAAGCCGTCCCTGTCCAGAAAGAAGCGACCTTTGCTGTCCCGTGCCAGCTCTGTCGGTGTTTTCTTACTAAACATGTTCCACAGAAGAGAATCCGCTACGGCTATTAAAGTCGTGTGCCGTGTCACATAGACTTGTCCTCCCACATTTAGTTCAATAATGTCAGAAAACGGAGACGCGGAATCCGCTCCGTTTGATATTCCACACTCGGGGTCTGCCAAAGCCATCACTCTTCAGCTGATATGCCAGTTATTCGCGACTGTGTGAAACGGGCTTCCTGAAGACTCAAGATAAGGGCAGATGTTTGTTTAAATAGGTTGTGGGAGGGGAGAGAAGACGGCTGATGTTAACGCTTTATTGGCAAAATTGACCAACTGGTGTCGTGCCTCCTGCTGTCAGTGCCTCTTAGATGCTATACTCTGACACTTATCTGATGTTTCTTGAAAACTCATAATGGATATAAATTACACTTAAATGTAGATAATAAATGGGAAAATGTCTTCTCACCACACACCGAGGGTAAAAATGTCTGATAAGTTACAGTACTGACATTTTCTCCCATGCGCTCCATATGACAAAGGAGACATCTAGTGGTATAAAGTTGGAAAAAAGTTTGGCTTTAGTCTTCTCCACAAGCACAGCTAAACTGTAAAACAAAACAAAATGAACAGATATATAACTTAGTCAGGTTAGTTTTTGTCTATTTTTTTTTTTCCTCAGAAAGACATTCAATCATCTGAACAATCAATATGTTAAACAACAGTAGGGCACTGAAGGCATACTTCTATCCCTCACAGCCTCAATTTCATTCCCATCAAAAATTAAATATGGCGATACCCTGACTAAGGTCTATAGATGTGGAGTCAGCCATTATTTTTCCATTGGTTTATCAAAACTATTAAATCTAACCCTGTAATAAATCAAATTAAACATGCACTGAAAAAAAACACATTTTTTCAATATGTCATAATCTAATCTACTTGTATGCTATCAGCAAGGCCTTTAAAATCCTGATCTGAAATAATGTTAAAAACAGAACACAGAATTGCACTTTGCAATGCATTGCGTTTTAATTTAAGAAAGTACATTAACGTTAAATCAAATTTAAAAAATGTATATAATTGCACATACAGTAATACAATTAATTTTAACGGGAAAAGTTCATCAATACAAACTTTGAATGTTTTTTTGACTGACGGTAAATAGCTTTTTTAATTAAAATATAACTTTTTATACAGCGACAACACATAATTGAATAAAGCTGCGAGCAAACTATAGAAAAAGAAACAATCTCTTACAATCCATGAGTACAACATCCCTCCAGGAATAAAAGTATACTGTAGGCTTGATGCAAGCAAACCTCTGGACTGAAGGTGGAGACAGAGGCAAACTGGACAGAACAAGACAGGAGAATTTATGTTGTCAGACAAAACAGGCTTGGGCTGGAGCTAAAGGCTCTGCTTGCAGCTGTACACCAGAAGGGGCTAAGACAGGAACTGAAGACTCCACCACTGTATAACATAGTGTAGTGTTATATTGTAAAATGAGAGTAAATCTTACTCTGATGAATTATTCTATAATTCTAAAGAATATAAAACAAATGTTTCTATACAGTGTTTTTCAGTCCTGGAGCACCAGCTGCACATTTATCACCTTTACTTGTCACCCAATTCAGTTCATAGATGTTGAGCTGCATAATGATTCCTGCATGATAAAAAAAAAATATATATATATTAATGGGAAATTAGCCTTTATTGAAGCAGAATGATATTAAAGCATCAGGAAAACTGACTATAAACTTTAAACTGTTCTATAAAACACCTGTAAGACACTCAAATAATAAATCCAACACTTCGAATCTTGAAAACTGTCATGTAAATATTGATGTCATTAACCACAGGAAAGCCTAATTATTTAATAAAGTCTATGAAAATACATCAAACGATATTATAGCCTATCTTTCTTTCGATTTACAAGGGTCACGCTCATGTGACATTATGAGGAACCAGTAACTGACAGAAGACAGTCTCTGACAATTACTAAAGAAATTCCAGATTTCACAAATGCTGGAGATACACACTTTTAGCGTGCATACAAGTTCTTGAAATATGATGACATATCATAATGTCATGTGATTTGATAATGGACCTGATTTCAATCATTTCATTTCAAGAAAGCACTCTGATTCCATGAAATGATTTTCATTTTGTGTAAAATAATAATAATAATAATATTAAAAAATAATAATACTTTTCTAATGAGTGGACAATGATGTAATAAATGTTAATGTGTGAATGTGTAAGACAATTTCTGCAATAATAGTAATAATAATTGTTATTATTTATTTGTTGGTCTTATGTTTTATGCTTACTTTTTATTACTAATTTTATTCTGTTGAAATATACTGTAAAATCTAAACATACAGTATGACTGAAAATTAGCCATGTTCTTATGCAAAATGTGAACTGTGATTTAATGCCATGAGGTTGTAAATTGTGAAACAATGCACTTCACACTATTGTGGTTAAGTAACCTTGGAAAGTTGGTGGTTGGCGAGCCAGTTTTGCTTATAGGAACATAGTATATAAGGCGAACGTTACCACACTGAACTCACAGTAGGATTCAGACCTCACACAATGATCAGAAAGGTACTTTTAATAATTTATTATTAAACAGATATAACAATGCTAGGTAATTTTTTACACATATATTTCTTCTTTTGCTACATTTGCATCCAAATGCATACAACACAATACAAATGCATCCAATGTGTATTTGTGCTATTGATATACTATGCAAAATATTATAATTAAATAGTAATTATTATTTTCTCAGGGAGTTACTGAGAGTTTTGGGGCAGCAGTGTCCTGTCTGAGCACATCTCATCTGACAGATGAAGTGATAAGGAGGAGTAAGCGAATGATACTGGACACGCTGGGAGTGGGATTGCTTGGAACCAGCACCCCAGTCTTCAACACAGTACTTCAGTGCAGCCAAGTAAGGATAGTGTTTACATAGAGGAATATTATTCAGTTGTCCTTCTTTTATGTCTCTTATGTTTTATGCACATTTCTTTGATCATTTATAAATTAGAGGCAGCAAGCACTGGAAAACAGCAAGGTCTGGGGCAGACCAGGATTATCTCTTCCACCTCATTATGCTGCCTTTGCTAATGGAGTTGCGGTAGGTCATTTTAAATAATCACGTTCAGATACTCTGGTAAATACATATACTTGTGACAAAAACAATCATTTACTTATTTCTTTTTTTTAAAGCACGAATGTATTCTCTCAGACTGATAATGGGATGTGTTCCTGTGATATATTAGGTGCACTCTATGGACTTTGATGACACCTGGCATCCAGCTACTCACCCCTCCGGCGCTGTGTTGCCGGCTCTCCTGGCACTGGCTGAAACTTTGCCTGTTAACCCCTCTGGCCTGGAGCTGTTGCTGGCTTTCAATGTAGGCATAGAGGTTCAGGGGAGACTCCTGAGGTTTTCTAAAGAGGCACACAACATTCCCAAAAGGTAACAGTGTTTTCTAAAGTTATTCACTATTTAAATGAAGTTTATAAAAGAAATAGTAAAATAAAACCAAATAAAAGAACTGGCTCTAATTTTAAAGCTAATCATGATTTTGACTTTCAAATGGACAAGTATGCATTTTCAATTTTAGTAACTGGGGATGAAAGTGAAACTTTTTGATGTGTGTTTGGAATATCAAAGTAATAAGAAGTATAGCATTAATTTACATTTGTGATGGTAAAGCTGAATTTTCAGTCTTCAGTGCCACATGATCCTTCAGAAATCATTCTAATATGCTGATTTTCTGTTCAGTAAACATTTATTATCAATGTTAAATATGTTACACTTTTTTGCATTCTTTTATGAATATAAATTTAATAAGAACAGTGTTTATTTCAAACAGAAATATTTTGTAATAATATAAAAGTCTTTAATATCACTTTTGATCAATTTAATGCATCCTTAAAAGTAAAAAGTATAAATTTATTTAAAAATTGTACTAACTCCAAATATTTGAACATCAGTGTACATTTCTAACTGTTGGAATGTACATAAACTAATTATCAGTTAAGTATATTTCATGAAATATTTTAATGGCTGTATTCATAAAATGCGAGCAGAACAAATTTCTAAATTGTTTTTATCAGCTCTACTGGAAATTGATTTTAATGCCAAACAATATGACTGTCCTCACCTTTACCGTTTAATAAATAAAGATGATTTTATATATTAAATATATTTATTTTTAATTCATGTGTCACTCTCAGATTCCACCCGCCTGCAGTTGTTGGGGTTATGGGCAGCGCGGCTGCTACGGCTAAACTTTTGGGTTTCCCAGTGGCACAGAGCATAGCGGCTCTAGCAATAGCCTGCTCATCCGCTGGAGCGCCCATGGCAAACGCTGCGACTCAAACCAAACCTCTCCACATGGGCAATGCTGCCCGGGGGGGTTTGGAGGCCTCCCAACTAGCTCTCCTCGGCCTGGAGGGTAACACACAGATTTTGGACCTAGAATCAGGCTTCGGGGCCTTCTATCCAGATTATGTCCCTCACCCACTGGCTGAGGTCACCCCTACTTCTCATTACAGCTGGGTGTTAGAAGACCAGAACATTGCACAGAAGCGCTTTCCTGCCCATCTCGGGATGCACTGGGTGGCGGATGCAGCAATAGAAGCAAGGGCGAAATTTTTGGACAAATACCCAAATGCAGATCTCAATCAAATCAAGAAGATCACTCTCAGAGTGCCCTCATCCAGATATGTAGACTGCCCTCTTCCAGTTAGCGAGCACCAGGCCAGACACTCATTCCAGTTCAACTGCTGTACCGCACTGCTGGATGGAGAGGTCACCGTCGACTCCTTCAGCAAAAGCCAGATGAGCAGGAGTGCCCTAAAGGAGATGCTTCTGAAAGTACGGTTGGAAAATCCACAAGACAATCACTCGAGCTTTGAAAAAATGTATTGCGAAATTTCAGTGGAGACAACTCAGGGGGAAACATTCACTGCACGCTGCAACACTTTTTATGGTCACTGGAGGAAACCACTCAGTCATGAAGATCTGGTGAGGAAGTTCAGGGCTAATGCTTCGACTGTGCTGACCACTGATGTTGTGGAGGGTATCATTTACACTGTAGACCGTCTGGACACAAATCAAGACTGTTCAATGCTTTGGTCATACATGAACTTTAATAAGCACGTGATGCACAGAGATGAGCGCCGCTACTCAGCTTTGGCCTGAATTATTGTGTAATGGCATCATTTAGGCTGATAGACAGTATCATATCATCATATTGAAACCTGTCATTACTTTGTTCCTTATATTCCCACTTTGGTGGATTTGTACCACATATAGTTCTGAAATATTTCCTAGCAAATTTTGATGGTGAATATGATAAATGAGTAAATTCTGATGAGGTAAAAGCATGAAAACCACTATGGTGTTGTGACTTAAATCTTAAATCTTTATTTTATATTACAACCAAATTGTTATTTACTCACCAAAACCAACTCTCATTTGGTGATTAGCAAGTATTCATTTCGGACCTTGTCTATATATTTGACAAGCATTTTGAGTGTATTCTGGCTAACCTACAGTATTTCTGCAATGTCAAATTTTATTTTTTATTTTTTCAAATACACAGCATTTAGTAATAGTGTTCTTTCATCAGATGTAGTTTTTTTTTTTCCCAGAAAGTGAAGAGTAAGTTGCTTTCACTTGTCAAACTGAAAGTGGAGAGAGAATACAGCTTTGTCCATTTTCACATTTCTGAATGAAAGGTTTCACATCATTTTTCTTTTGTTTCTACATAACTATGTTTTCTGTTCTGTTTCAGTTTTTCTCTATTCCATGTTGAAATTATATTTGCTGTACATTTGTTGTTTATTTAATAAAGTCATTTACATTACCATTGAAAACCACTGATGTTTTTGAAAGTCTCTTATGCTCAGCCAGGCTGCATTTATTTGATCAAAAATACAGTAAAAACAGTCATATTGTGAAATATTATTACAATTTAAAATAACTGGTTTCTATTTTAATATACTTTAAAATGTAATGTATTCCTGTGATGAGAATTTTTGAAAATAATTTTCAGCAGTCATTACTTCAGTCCTCAGTGTTACATGATCCTTCAGAATTCATTCTAATATGCTGATTTGATGCTCCAGATCAATGTAATGCACCCTTGCTGAATAAAAGTACTTCTGAATAAAAGCTTTTAAGTAGTTTATAGCAGTGGTTCTCAACTGGTGGGTCGCGGAGTGTACGGCCAAAGAAATGACATCAACAACAACAAAAAAAAAAACGTAATTCTAAATGTTTTTTTTTTTTTTTTCTGATGAGAGACTTTTATTTTAAAAGACGTGCATGAAAGCTGTTGACACTTCTGTTAGATACAATAATAATGCCTGAGATTCAGTAGCTGCGGTCAGATGAGCTGTAGACAGATTTATTGTCAGTGTCATTATTCTATTGTTATTTTCGTAACTTGCTATGAAATAAAAAGTCTCTCACCTCAGAAAAGCGAACTATCCTGTCCTGCCAGATGTTACCGTGTTCGTAGCGCGCACACTTCTATAGCACGCGCGAACGCTGCGCTTATTGGCTGTTTATTCAGTATTAGTCATTCTTAACAGTCTTAACTTAATTTTTGTTAAATAAATTTGCTTTGTTTTTATTTTTAACAAATTATATATATATATATATATATATATATATAATAAGTGGGTCGCGGCTTGATGACCGTGAGAAAACGTGGGTCCCAAGGCCAAACCAGTTGAGAACCACTGGCTTAGAGAATGGGAAAGCGTGTAGCTGTAGTGTTGGCAGGCTGCGGTGTCTTTGATGGAAGTGAAATCCACGAGGCGTCTGCGGTTCTGGTTCATTTGAGCCGTCAGCAAGCTACTGTAAGTTTACATATGAACCTCCTATTATCAGCTCTAATAATCTCCAATGCAACAAACAGCTGATTCATCTAGAGCACATGACTAGTCAAGTTGATTCTATTTATATCAGATCACTTATTTAAACATGAACATCGCACAACCTTATGAATAGATTGTAACACACTGCACTGTCTTCACTCCTGACAAAGAAGCAGTGCATCTAAGCGAAACGAAGTCACAAACTCAACGAAGATCGCAGTGAACTTGAAAGTCTACGAACTTCTGCGTTTGGTCAACGAGTACCACAGCGCCTCCGACCACTGCAGAAGAGAATAGCGATTTTCAATATTTAAATGAATCGTTTTTTGAGTCGGATCTTTTTAGTGAATCTGTTGAACGATTCGTTCTGAGTAAACAACTTACAGGCCTGAACTGAGAATCGTCTCTTTCGAACATTTAGAACGTCTTGTTTTGTTACTTTTATTGGAACTTTTTAGAGCACGTAATATCGATGTAGCAGAATCGAACAGAACCGTTCTAAGGCTCCGGATCGGGGAACTTTTATTTTGAAATGACTCTTTTAACAAAGAGTTGTTTCCGTTTCCAGTCAACACATTTGACATACACATGCATTGATGCGGTATAGTTTATTGTTATGGTACGTTTATCGGTTAACATATCGCAATAACATGGGTATTTGAGTAAATAACATAAAATTCCTTGAAGCAGTTGTGGTCACTATATAGTCCACTTATTGAGTGCTGTACTGGGCATGAATAATTCTAGCTAGCCTGCTAGCTAATAACCTTCCTAAGTAGCGTTCAAGTCAACGCCAGTCAGTGTGTAATCATGGCAGGACTGTATCGAGCTCTTCTAACATCTGCCTCCAGTGTCACAAAGGTGAGATTCTTTCATATTTCATCATCAGCCTCGATGGATAAATCGTGATAATTGATTTGATTACTATGTAAACTGTTATTGCAGAATCTGACACAAGCCACATCATGTCGCACCAAATTCACTAAGAGTCGCATCCCTCCACAGGTATGTGACGGTTCAAATGTACTTGCATCGTTTTATTCGATTCAGTTTATTGAACGTAATGGCATCACACCATATTTTCGTCCTTCAGGTATTTGAGGAACGAGCAAAAGAACATGACAAGTATGGTGGTGATCCAGAACACCCACATAAACTGCATATAGTGACACGGGTTAAAAGCACAATGAGACGACCCTACTGGGAAAAGAAGGTTTTGAAGAGTTTGGGACTTATGAAGGTGGGATGTGATCTTCCTTTTTTTTTTTAATTACAATATTCTAATAAGAAATGATCAAATTTAAGTGAAATATTATTCAGTACATCATGTTCTTTATCACCAGGCACATGAACCCCGTATCCACAAGAACACCCCATCAGTGAACAATCTACTGAAAATCATTAAGCATCTAGTTAGGTAAGCTGGACTTACGCAGTTAAATCTGTTTAACATGATTGCTGACCATTAGAATAAACTTATTAAAATATCATCTTTATCTGCAGGATTGAGCCTCTCAAGCTCCCCTATGGATTACCTGCTGAGGAGGACATGGCTAACACATATCTGAATAGCAAAGGCGAGCTAGTGGTGAAACGTCTTCTGAAACCACTTGAGCAGAAAGCCATTGAGTCATAGAATTTTTGTGGCCTACTGTTTGTGCAGTGTTTTTGTTGTTTAATAAAGATTTGAATACCAGTCTTCTTTACTGTAGCTCAAACAGTAGAGCATTCCCAGGGAAAGCAAGAACTTGATCAAATGTAAATGTGTACTTAGAATTCGATGCAAGTTGCTCTGGATAATAGTGACAGCCAATTGCATGAATGTAAATTACTAGATCTTTGTCTTCTACAAAATTGTTCTTTTTAAACATCAGTCACTCAGGTGATGTAATATTTAAATCACTAATATGTTCAAGTGAGACACAAAGAAATTATTCACTGACATGAACAAAAGAGGCATGTTATATAATTTTAATAAGTCATGTACTGCTATAAAAGCAAAAAGTGCACATCCTTCACATCAATGGGAGAAAGAGGTGGCAATTCTTAGTGGAATACAGAAGTTTGCGTCCTTGGCACTTGTTCGATGCTCACTGATCTGAGCATCAGTCCATCAGAGGCAAAAATAATGATTTTGTGTTTGCACCATTGTTTAAATGCTTCTGATTCTTCCGTCTTACAAAAACTCAATCTTCCTTAAATAATAAATCGGCGCTAAAGAGAGAATCTTCACCAGAATTATGCTCCACACAAAAGTTTCACTTCTGTACATTAAAAATTAAAGACATGAAATGAAGTATAAATACCCTAACACATGGTATTCAGTCATCTTAAAATGGGCAAACAAGACAAAGGTGAGAGAAAAGAAATTAAATAGACACTGCAAAAAATAAACAAAAAAAGTGACCACTAAGTGGTGTTACAAGACTTAGGACTGTTATATAGTAAGCCCTGAGAAAGACGGAGCTTGATGTTTTAGTCCTTTAATCCTCATCAGAGTCCGAGTCATAATCTTTGCCTCTGATGGTCTTTTTCTCCACCTTGGTGAACTTTGACCCTGACTTCTGTCCAATAGTTGGTGGCTCCAAAAGATTCCCACTAGGAATAAAGATAGAAAAGTAGATTCATTAAAAAAAGTAAATACAAAGAAATTAATACTTTTATTCAGCAAGTACACAATAAATTGACCAGAAGTTGCAGTAAAGAAATTTACGTTATACAACAAATCAAAAAAAAAAAAAAAAGATATTCTTTTGAAATTTCTATTCATTAAAGTATCCTGAAAAAAAAAAAAAAAAAAAAAAAAAAAAAATATATATATATATATATATATATATCACGGTTTCTACATTGATAATAAGAAATGTATCTTGAGCACCAAATCAGCACACTTTTAAACAGATTTCTGAAGGATCATGCGACTCTGAATATTGAAGTAATGCCTGCTGAAAATTCACTTTTGCCATCACAGGAATAAATTACATTTTAAAACGGATCATGAAATGGAGAATCAAAATGTTTTCTAGAACAAAAACATACTGCAAGTTTCATAACTCAAAACTAACTCCCTAGTTTAAAATACAAATATTTCTTTTAATCCTTGCACAGAAATGGGTAGAATCGTGACGTCATGATTCTTCAACACACCTCTTAACATGCGGCATCATTGTATGTTAATCCGAGGAGGTGTGTTCAGATCAACACGTCTGTCCAGCGATCCGTCAAACTTGGACATTGTTACATCGAAATACCATGCCCTGCTCTTACACTCTGGTGCCCCTGCATGTTGGCCTGACCCTGTACCACCTCAGTGTGTTTAACTATCTCCTTCACTTACCTGTAGTTGATGATATCTGAGCAGCCCAGTCTCCACTCCAGCATTTCAGTAGGGAATTCATCTGTGTTACCCAGATCGGTGAAGCCCACAACATAATCCTTAGTCTTCCCGTCCTTCACCAGAGCCAGTGTGGGAAGGACCTTGATCCTCAGCCTCTCGGTTAGGAATGGAGCCTTCTCAACATTTAGTTTGATGAACTTTGTTTCCAGATGTTTCTTTCCCAAAACAGCTAGATGCTTGTCCAAAATTTGACATCTTTGGGAAATAAATTTTACACTGAAAATTAGGGCTGTGCAATTAATTGCATGTGATTTCCATGCGCATGTTGTCAGTAAAGCGCGTCCTGTGATTAGTAGTAAATCGCCATCACCTGCTTTCAGATGGACCGGCATTAACTACACAGAGCCGTAGTTCACTGACAAGCTATGTAATATCATGTTCATTATCACAGGAGATTCGTCCATGATTATGAACGCGATATTGCATAGCTTGTCAGTAAACTACGGCTCTGTGTAGTTAATGCCGCACCATCTGAAAGCAGGTGATGGCGATTTACTACTAATCACGGGACCAGCTTTACTGACAATATGAGCATGCAATTAATTGCACAGCCCTACTGAAAATATCTGTTTGCACATTTGATTTATCCAAAATACAAGGATAATATAAGAAATACAAATACCTGTAGGTAGAGTCTCTGTAGAAATGGCAGACCACACTTTTGCTTTCTTTCACCTCAGCAAAGAAATCCTTCTCACTTGAGATCTCTCTGTATTCACCATGTCCTTTAGATATCCACTCCTGAGGACAGACACATTCAACAGATCACAAAGTTTAATCACACTAGTGGATAACTTCATGAGGATGACTCATTTTGGATAAACATTTTAATAGTACATTTTAAACCAGATCCAAATTTCAGATCAAGATTTCATGAAAATGTTTATAATACTCACCTGCTTCTGTTTCTGAGCTTTCTTAAGGGCCTCAAGCCTTCTCTCCTTCAGTCGCTCCAGCCCATCTTCATCCATGCGCTCCAACTTATTCAGTTCAGCATCCAGCTGCTCTTCCACCATCCGTGCCGACTGCAGCACCTGCTGCTCCAGAGCCTTCGCAACGACCTCCATGGACTGACTGGCCATTTCCTATCACTTCTTGACTGCCTCTTAGAAATACAGCACAATTTTGGATGCAATTACATACGAAAAGTGTAACATCCCATTTAAAAGAGTAAACAGTGAACTTAATTATTCAAATAGATTTTTAAAAATTCATTCTTTATACTAGATTACACTGTTGAATAACTTTTTTATAACACGTCTAATAGGTCTAACAACAACATGGCATTTGTGCCTACAATTTTTTTTTTTTATCAATTTAGTATGTTGTCTGTTAAAATCAACAATAAGCTACTTGGAAAACAGTTCTGAATTGACACTTTTCAAGTGCACACAGCATAATATTTAACGAGGCAAATGCTTTTATGTAATGAAAGGTGTGGCACACAATAATCAATAGTCGTGGGTTTTATGGGCATTTTGTTTATTCACAACAACAGCGGGCCAGCGCCTGACCAGAGCCGCATAGAGACAAACAAGACAACTTGGTTTCCTTTCTCCAGTTCCTATGTCTGTGTCTCATCGGCAGCTGATCATTTCATCAGGCTGTTAGCTTTTGTAAATAAGGTCTGTTGAGTTTAAATTGATATGCGGGGCTTTGTGTCAAATGGTGCTAGTGCTAGCGTCTTGCTTTGGCTTCCAAGCCCCGTGGAAACTGCAGCTTTGATCGCTAACAAAGACTAATAATTAGCGATTGCCTAGTTAATCGGAAAGAACACTCTCCAGAAAGCAACAACAAACTAGAAATAATGTCACTGACATAACGTTTAAAACGCATTACTATTTTTATGTAGGTCAGAGAAGAGCACTTACCGAAGCTGTATAACTTCTAGAAGACGGCACGCTGACGCACTGACGCAGGTTTGACGTAAAGGCGTCGACTGAACACGTCACGCAGTCGTAGCGCTTTCGACGCATTTTAGAAACAATATAAATATATTAAAAAATGTTTTATTGTTCTGTCATACAGTTCTGTACAAATGTAAAAAGCAGTCACCTTGTTTATTTCAAAATGGCTCGTCATTTGTTTTCTATATGCGAACATGGTAACCACACACAGTTATATTAATGATACAACAGTTATAATAATTATTGTTACTGTAACTGTAGTATTTTGCTACATTACACAAAGGCAGCTCGATTTAGAAGTACATTTAAACAATGCACTGTTTTTTTTTATTTACGTTAGACCAGTATAATTTTTATTTTGTATTTTTCTACATTATCAAATATGACCAAATATATTGGCAAGACAAATTTAATGAATCATGATCTTTGAAGTGGATTCTGCCTCTTTTGTACCTCAGTTTTGTGTTGTACATCACCACAAACTATCTCTTTTCTCAGTGTTATTAAATAGTCTTCTACAGCTGCACATATTTCATCAGAGATGAATAAATGCCTTTTGTCTTCATCTTTATTCTTTTTAGGTATCTTCTTTAATTAGATTAGCATAAGATGTTTTAGTCACAATATCATTGTTGGTGACATTGTTTATAGATCAATTTTAGCCTGATCCACAAATTATAAACACACACATAAAAACAATTAATAAAACAAGACAGTATCACTTATCCAAATTTATTTGCAAATTTAGAAAACGTACAAATTTTGTCACAGCTTCAGGTCTTCAGGCACGGGTCATTCTGTCATGACAGATTTTTGACCAAATATGACTTTTTAGGCCTTCCTCTCTGTAATGTCATGATAATATGCGAAAACAGTCTGTCTCTTGAGCAGCTTCTTAAAACCAAGAAAGTACAAATTTTGAGGACTTAAGTACATTGTTAATACATAAAGCCAAACCTACATTGAACAAGACTTGAGAGGAAAATGTTGCACTAAAGAATCCACCTTGACCCATTATGCAGTTCACATCCACCTGATTGAAAAACCCTTCCTTTCCTCTAGCACCACATCCACAAATTTTGAATAAAAGACTGAGAAGCATGACAGGACATTTGAAACTCAATTTAGTAAAATTAACCTGGCCAATGTTTTAATATTTTTCTTCATAAATATTTCTCTCTCTCTCTTAGCTCTTTTACACATACAGACAAACATACAATAAGAAACAATCAATAAGGAGGAGTAATATTTTTCTAGAAAAACATAAATGTTAGCTTTACATAAAATGTTAGTATCCACATGCTAAACTGACTTTGATAGAAGGGGTTGTTTTTCCGATTTTCACTTTTAACTTCTCGGACTGACCCATAAAAGGCAAATAACATGCCACTCCATTTTGCTTTGCTACAAAGTCTGTAAATACTTCTGAGACTTTCAAAATAAACACATGTTCTGGAGTACGAGAAATGAAGACAAGAAAGACAAGAAAAAAAATCCAAAAAGCTAACAGAAAGCAAAGAAGCTTGCTTTGCTTGGTTTAGGACAGTCAGTGCATTTAACACGTTCAAAAAACTTCTGGTAACATTTTATAACCAAGTTTTACATGTTAATATTAGTTAACCCAATAATTAACATGAACTAAAAATCAATAATGCTTTAACCAAGATTAATAAGTGCTGTAAAATGTTAATTTTTACATATACATCTTTAAATGTTACAAATGTAGTGTGTGTTAATATCGGTTAATGCATTAGTTACTAACAAGAACTAGTAAAATAGTACATGTATGAATTAACAATAACCAAGATTAATAAATTCTGTCAAAAATTATTCATTGTTAGTTCATGACACTTGATGCATTAACTAATGTTAACAAATACAACCTGATTGAAAAGTGTTACCAAAATACCTCTAGACATTAGTCTAGAGAATTGACATCATGATGAAAGAAAAACTCAGTGTTCAGCTGCTTCTGAATGTAGCTGGTATGCTCATCTGTTCCTCATCATCATTGGCATGATCTCGTACTCCTCCGTGTTCTCTGAGGAGAGGGCAAGCGATGCTACAATGATTGGCAGACTCAAGTGGTTTTGTTGTCTCTCTCACATGTCATGATGAGGTGGCAGGTCTGGGCTGATGTCACAGTGACTGAGGTTAGGACGGTCCTCCTATGTGATCTTCAAAGTGCTACCGTAGGTTTGCTGTACCACTACCTGCACATTGTCAAGGATGAAGTCAAAGGCCATGCTCCATACTGACTCTGAGGACTGCTGCATAAGTCTGAAACCAACAGTTAAAACAATGAAATAGTTTAATTAAGAAAGGCCCAAACAACCTACACTACTGTTCAAAGGCTTGGGGTCAGTAAGATTTTGAAATGTTTTTGAAAGAAGTATCTTATGTTCACCAAAGCTGCATTTCTATTTGATCAAAATACAGTAAAAATAGTAATATTAAAAAATAACTGTTTAATTACAATAAATGTTTTCGATTTTAATATAATTTAAAATGTAATTTATGTCACATGATCCTTTAGAAATCATTTTAATATGCTATATGTTATATATAATTTGGTGCTTAAGAAACATTGATAAGAATAATGTTGAAAACAGTGACATTTTTTCAAGATTATTTGATGAATATTCAAAGTTTAAAAGAACAGCATTTACTTGAAATAGAAACATAGTAACACAATAGTAACACACACACACACACACACAAAATCGTCTTACTCTCCAAACTTTTAAACGGTAGTGTATTACAACCCGAATTCCGGAAATGTTGGGACGTTTTTTTAAATTTGAATAAAATGAAAACTAAAAGAATTTCAAATCACATGAGCCAATATTTTATTCACAATAGAACATAGATAACATAACAAATGTTTAAATGGAGAAATTTTACAATTGTATGCACAAAATGAGCTCATTTCAAATTTGATGCCTGCTACAGGTCTCAAAATAG
This sequence comes from Spinibarbus caldwelli, assembly GCA_039654775.1. Classification (NCBI taxonomy): domain Eukaryota; kingdom Metazoa; phylum Chordata; class Actinopteri; order Cypriniformes; family Cyprinidae; genus Spinibarbus; species Spinibarbus caldwelli. The sequence goes on along the minus strand of CM077233.1, from coordinate 15,894,546 downwards.
TTGGGACGGGGGCATGTTTACCATGGTGTAGCATCTCCTCTTCTTTTCAAAACAGCTTGAAGACGTCTGGGCATCGAGGTTATGAGTTTCGGTGTTGGAATTTGGTCCCATTCTTGCCTGTTATAGGTTTCCAGCTGCTGAAGAGTTTGTGATCGTATTTTTCGTTTATTTTTTTCGTTCAATTCAGCACCCGGACTCTTCTACTACGAAGCCAGGCTGTTGTAATAGCTGCAGTATGTGGTTTTGCATTGTCCTGCTGAAATACACATCGTCTGGAGGGGAGCATATGTTACTCTAAAACCTTTATATACCTTTCAGCATTCATAGTGCCTTTCAAAACATGCAAGCTGCCCATACCGTATGCACTTATGCACCCCCATACCATCAGAGATGCTGGCTTTTGAACTGAACGCTGATAACACGCTGGAAGGTATCCCTCCTCTTTAGCCCGGAGGACACGGCGTCTGTGATTTCCAACAACAATGTCAAATTTGGACTCGTCTGGCCATAGAACACTTTTCCACTTTGAAACAGTCCATTTTAAATGAGCCTTGGCCCACAGGACACGACGGGGCTTCTGGACCAGATTCACATATGGCTTCCTTTTTGCATGAAAGAGCTTTAGTTGGCATCTGCAGATGGCACAGCACATTGTGTTTACCGACAGTGGTTTCTGGAAGTATTCCTGGGCCCATTTAGTAAGGTCAATGACAGAATCATGCTGATGAGTGATGCAGTGTCGTCTGAGGGCCCGAAGACCACGGGCATCCAACAAAGGTCTTCGGCTTTGTCCCTTACGCACAGAGATTTCTCCAGTTTCTCTGAATCTTTTGATGAAGTTATGCACTGTAGATGATGAGATTTGCAAAGCCTTTGCAATTTGACGTTGAGGAACATTGTTTTTAAAGTATTCCACAATCTTTTTACACACTCTTTCACAGATTGGAGAGCCTCTGCCCATCTTTACTTCTGAGAGACTCTGCCTCTCTAAGACATCCCTTTTATAGCTAATTATGTTATAGACCTGGGCCCGTATTCACAAAACTTTATCTTACCACGAAGAGTTCTCCTAAATAGCAGTAAAAGTTTTTAGCTAAGAGTTTTCTCTTAAAACCTATTAACAAAGCTCCTGAGACAAACTTTTACTAAGGAATAGAGAGATAATTAACAGATAATTAATTGAATTAACAGAGTAGAATAATCATAGCTGATAGTAATACATGCAAACAAAAAAGAAAATCAAACTGGACGCAAGAACAGCTATTACTTGCCCAATTGGTTAATGAAAACAACGATATAATCAAATGAAAATCTGGAGTTGGAATAACCTCCAAAACCAAAGGTGATACCTTTATAAAAGCTAATTATCGTCAAATATTTCTAAAATGTTTACGTACCGAGGCAGACTGCTGGCAACAGCCATTTTAGGATAGTTTGTGGTTTGGTCTTAGTGACTTAGGAGTCCATTTAACTACTCCTAACGTTTCACAAATTTAGGAGCAAGTTTTAGTGCTAAAACGCTTTGTGTAATACTCTTAGAACAAAAATGTAGGAGTCCTAAATTTAGGACTGACATGCCCACTATTTTTAAGATTTTCTCCTAAATCTGCAAGTTAGGAGCTATTTTTAGCCTTAAGATGTTTTGTGAATATGGGACCAGATGTCAATTAACTTAATTAGTTGCTAGATGTTCTCCCAGCTGAATCTTTTCAAAAATTCTTGCTTTTTCAGCCCTTTGCCGCCCCTGTGCCAACTTGTTTGAGACCTGTAGCAGGCATCAAATTTGAAATGAGCTCATTTAGTGGATAAAAGTATAAAATTTCTCAGTTTAAACATTTATGTTCTCTATGTTCTATTGTGAATAAAATATTGGCTCATGTGATTTGAAAAGTCTTAGTTTTCATTTTATTCAAATTTAAAAAACGTCCCAACATTTCCGGAATTCAGGTTGTATTACTACTGGTGAGATTTATAATGTACTTGTGTTTGTTGTAGGAATTAGCCAGGAAGAATTCAGAGCTATACCTCTTCATGTATTTGATGACAAGGTAGAGTTTCTCCAGGTCTTTATCTTCCACGAGTTCTGTGCAGAACTTCACCACCTGGAGAATGTCCTCTTCCATTGGTTCTGTGAATATGCAGCACCACACAAATAAACCAACTGCACAATGCAAAGATATACTGGTATGTAAAAAGGTCTTGTTCTTCCAATACCTGAGATGGTGGTGACCCATTCACGAAGCAGAGTTCTGATGTCACTGAATTCATAAGCTCCAGCTAGGGTTGGGACTGGGCGGGGATTAAATTTGGACAGCGTCTCTGGGACATCTGTGCTCGAAGAGGACGGGCACTGTACATTTTCTGTCTACCAATGAAAAACATCTCAGATAAATATTTTTTTCCCCCAAAATTGTCAACATTTTGAACACATATGTATATAAAGTGTATCAAGTGGCTGAAGATATTATAGATAAACAAAAGAATACAGGCTTACTTTGAGGCCTGGCTGTTTGAGTGGCAGAGGAAGCATTTTGGAGGGGCTGGATTTGGCAGGGCTGTTTCCAGGAAATAGTTTTTTTAGTGGACTTGGACCCTTTTTGGCAGGACTAGCATTTCTCTTTTTGTAGCGGCGCTTCAATTTCCCCACTGCAGGCTGCTTTAGTTGAGGAAATGTGTTTTTTTGTTCGACTAAAAAAGAGAGCAAGGTTAAAGACATTGTGTATGGTGTGTGGTAGTGGTTGATTACTTAATTCTAGTGGACACATCAAAATTTCAGACTTATTCTAGCAGTCAGCATCAAGTGCCATATATCATTATAAACAGGAGAACTTGAAGTTTCAGTCTAACTAATTTAAAGTCCCAATTTTCCCATTGTTTTCTCTAAGAATTAATGAACTTCCAGAATTTTAAGAAGAACGCAATCAATAATTGGGTGTTTTTTTACTGTGTACTAAAAAACAGAAACACCTGAAGTTTGCATTTTTTAGAAAGTTGTATCTGGGTGTTTTACACTTCTAACTAAAATTTTTTTCTACATATAGGATTCCCCAAGCAAGTTATAGCCATTTATTACAATATTGTTATAGGCGCTTTTCAGTGAAAAACAGATCTATTTACTTTACTAACAATATTGATGTGTCCAGCAACATTTAGCAAATAGCATATAATGCTAGTTTTTTTTTTGGGCCGACAGCGTATAAAAACGTAGTTCTGCTTTTTTTTTTAGCTTGTTTACTGTACACCTAGTCACACAATCACACAGAAGCTTTTAGACATTGTTCTGATTTTTGTTATAAGTCAGAAATTACAAGGAGGCATCTTCGCGCAATACAAAGTGAATAGAGAGGGTTGGATTGTTTTCCCCCCGGTGTGGGCGTGGCCTAAATGTGCTCGTCTATAGCAGGGATAGAAATATTATGGAAGTCAATGGGGACCATCAACTGTTTGATTACCAGCATTCTTCAAAATATCTTCTTTTATGTTCAACATAAAGAAACTCATACAGGTTTGGAATGACATGAGGGCGAGTAAATGATAATTTTCATTTTGGGTGAACTATCCCTGTAAAGGGAAAACACTTTTCAAGAGATACAATAAATGTGTATATATATATATATATATATATATATATATATATATATATATATATATATATATATATATATATATATATATATATATATATATATATATATATATATATATATATATATGGTGCAGATATCTTGCACACCCCTACTCATTTTTACTTACCAGCGCTGCTTTGAGCTTGAACATGGGCTTGAGCGTTTCCCTTGTTTCTATAAGCAGAGCACAGCTCTTCCTGAAGCTCTCTGGGAAGAGCAGCAAACACATCTGGGTCAACCTGTTAAAAGTTCAGGTTAGGACATCTAAAATACTAGTTTCTGATGGTCATTGTAACACCAGTTCACCATGTTTCCCCCCTGTGGTTGGGATATTAATAGCATGTACCTGGGAGAAGTCAGGGAGCTCTAGTATAATGCCCGTTGTGCATGGTTGACCTGGCTGGTTTGGGAACTGCAGTACAAGGGTGCCAAGCGATGGACCAGGAGGTGGAGAAGAGGAGGTTCGAGGCGGGGTTGAGAGATGAGACGAGGTGCTGGGCTGCTCCTCTCTGTGTCTCCAGGACTGCTCTACCTGTTTCCTTATGTCTACAGGTAAAGCCTCTAAAACAGAATGGTCCACCTGAATCAAGAGGGAAAACAGGAGCTTACAATTCATTTGACGTTGCCATTTAGAAGATTGAGGTCGCTAAAATTTTATTTTTTGAAAGAAGCTGCATTTAGTTTAAAAAAAATAAAATAACAGCAATACTTTGAAATATTTTTACTATTTAAAAGTACAATAATAATAAATTCTATTTTCATACATTTTAAAATGTAATTATTCCTGTGATGACAAAGCTGAATTTTCAGCAGCCATTACTCTAGTCTTCAATGTCACTTGATCCTTGAAAAATCATTCTAATATGCTGAGTAAGGCTAGGCGATATGGCAAAAAAGAAAAATCTCGATTTTTTCAGAACGTTTGACCGATTCTTAATTTTTTACGATTTTTAACTAGTCCACTTGAAAATGTAACTACAACATGATTCAAGTAACTTTTCTTTAGTTATCTGAGTAAAAGTTTTTTTTTTTTTGAATAAAAGTATTTCTTTTAAAAAGATGACCTTGCTGTCTGGATATTAGGCATAGTCTGTGTATGTTTTGTTTCTGAGGTGCATTCAAGCGAGGAGACTCTAACCTGAGAGGGAGATGGCACCTCAATGCTGATGTTTAGGCATGTCCTGACATGGTTGGGGGTGTGTGGATGGTGAAGTCCTCCTTTACTTGTTCCAGGCATTGGATCCGAGCTGGTGGAAGGTAATGATGATGGAGGGGTAACTCTCTCCTGATTGGAGAAAGCTCTGGATGAAGCAGGGCTGGTTAAACCATCTAAAATACAAGCAACAGGGAAGGCATGTTAAGAGTTAAGATATCAACATAAATCCTACACATGTCCTACAAATCCAGGGTTCTTCAAACCTGGCCCTGCAGAGTTTAGCTCCAACCTTAATCAAACACACCTGAGTGAGAAAATCAAGGTATTCAGAGTAACCGGTAGGTGTGTTTGATCAGGGTTAGATCTAAAACTCTGCAGGACAGTCCAGGGCTGGATTTGAAGAACTCTGTCCTAATCGCACTGCTCCAACCTTGTGCTAGAGGGTCTTTCTTGGGGCTGTGGGCAGGTTGTTTGGCCAGCAGCAGGTCTTTGATCGAGCGACCACGAGAAAGCCCTTGTCCTGATGGGTCTGCATGTGATCCCTCCAACTGCTGCACCTGCAGTCCCACTCCCCTCATGTCCTTTACATCCAATTTCATGGCATGAAATAGCTTAATGGCTTCTGGGGCAATCAGCTTACCACTGTCTGTGGGCTGAGCGAGTAAAACAGACCTGCAATGTGACAGTAATGTAAATGTCAAATGTATATCAAAAATAGTTTGGTTATCAGTCAATATTAAAGATTTAAATTAACGTTAATTAAATTTTTATTGGTTGATATTCAATGTTTAATTGTGCATGCTCATATTTGCTTTCTTCTACTTTTTAAATTTTAATTACCTTTGCTGTCATATAACTTACTGAAAAACACTAATAATATAATAATTTATTTTTCCAGCAAAAGTTAAAAAAACTGTGAAAATATATTTTTTTCATACGCTACAAGACAATGTTGTGATGCCTTAATTCACTAGCAGAATTTAAAAAACTGATTTTAGTGTTTTAGTTTTTTAATTTAAACAAAATTGTATAGAATTTTAGTTGACCATAACATGAAATTAATTACCTTCAGCTTATAGGAATTGGCCAGAATTTTTAATGGAAATTCAGCCCGTTTTCTAAATGCATGTTATTGAACTTCTTCCGTGAATGAATCTTCCATGCATGTTTCATTTTTCAATTTTTCCATAATTCTTAATCAAAAAGGCATAACTTGAATCTCTACTCATTAGTCTGCTTAAACACCACAGCTTTCTTCCAAACCAACTGCAAGCTTGCATTCTGCCTCCATCCAATCAACAACCAATAAATTGAACATTTTTTTTTTCTTTTTTAATATTCCATTTCACTCAGATGTACGTCACAATAGAAATGACCTGTAGTGCATTTAATAGAGCACATTGTTAATTTATCCTGGTGCAAGTCACCTGGCAAAGTTGTCACATATCCCATGGCCACCATATTTGGCTGGCTCTACTGGAGCCCCTTGTTTCCGCACCATGACCTTCAGTGTAATCCGGCGACCTCTAAGCCCCGCCCCCTCCAACCTCTTCTGCACTTCCATAGACAGGTTTGTAAGGAAAGACTCCGCCTCTTCAACCTAGCAAAGTATTAGAGGTGATGGGAAACTTATGAGAGAGGTCAACAGACTGAGGACAATGACAGATACAGGATGATTTGCAATGATTGCTGTAACTTGTATACTTCAAAACCTGTGTGAACCGAATGTTGTAGTTCATCTCTGCAGACACAGACTTCCTCTCCTTCTCACTGCGCACAGGCCTGTCATCAAGTCCTCTGCAAAAGCGGAAAAGCGTCTGTCCTGTCCTTGGCCCAAACTCCCTCTGCAGTCGCGAAATGGACAACTGCTGCAGGTCACCACAGGTACTCACTCCCAGGGAGGTCAGCTTGGAGCTCATTGAGCGACCCACACCTTCACATAAGAACACACAAGCACCCGTCCAGACATACACAAATACAGCAATAAATTCCACCGTAAAACTCTGCGTTCAGATTAAAATACCCTACCATTCAAATGTTTGAGGCCAGAAAGATTTTTATTTTTTTGAAAGAAATGAATACTATTATTCAGTAAGGATTCAATTGATTAAATGTGACAGTACAGACATTTACAGTGTTACAAATGCATTTCAAAATAAATGTTCTGAACTTTCTATTCTTCAAAGAATCCTGAAAACGTGGCAGTTTCCACAAAAATATTAAGCAATTTTAAAAAAATATTTATTTTTTTATAAAATAAATGCAGCCTTGTTGATATGAAGATATGACTTTCAAAAACGTACCAAACTACCTAAACTTTTGAACGGTATTGAATGTAGGATGCTCTGTTCTCACCAGGCAAACTGGAGACAGGCTGATCCCTGATAAAATCATCCACTTCCTCTGATCTGAGGAAGTACTGCCCATTTGGTTTTGCCTTACGGGTTGCCATCCGAGCAAGAAGGATGTTGGAACCTATTAAGAAGTATAAGAGAAGTTACAAAAGCTTACAGAAATGAAAGAATACTAGCAACTTCATTACAAAAAAAAAAAAACCCATTCTCATTAAACTTCATTTCTAACATGTTGTTCCAAGCCTTTATGACTTTTGTGGAAGGTGAATTTTTAAAGAATATCCTGGCCACTCTTTTCAAGTTAGAAGTAAGTAAATGAGGACTGGAACTCTCGAGCTCCAAAAAAAAGTTAAAGCATTGCAAGTTTACTGAAGCGATACAATAGCTTAGTGTGAGTAACAAACTAAAGTTGTTTCGCTGTATCTGACTTTGGCATGTTCACAAGAGTTCATGAGAAAAGCACAACGTTATTGTATGGCTTTAGAAGACTTACAAAATATAGCTCATGAGTTTTATGCTACATTTATGGCACTTTTGCTTCATTTCAATATTTCTATTCATTGCAATTGCAGGGAAATGAGAGAGAGCAGCACATTCTTAAAAAGTTCCATGGAAGAAAGTAAGTCATAAATGTTTGGAACAAAATGCGGGTCAGTAAATAAATTCTCTTACCCATTCCAACTGAGGCAGAGCAACCAGTCTTTTCCTTTATGTCTTCACGGATGGCTCGAGCCAAATCATCAGGTCTAACTCCCAGCTCAACCAGAAGATTTGTGGCATCTACTAGCGCCTCGTCACAACTTAGTGCCTCAATGTTATGAGTGTAACTATAAAACAAGCAACCATGAAGCAAAAGAATTGTTGCCTTTGTCTGCTGGCGTTAGGAATAATGTAGCAATTCAAAACAAGTTGCAACAAACATTATATCTGGTACCTGGCCAGGGTCTCATACATGGACAGTGCCACCTCTTTATATGCCTGGAAGTCATATGGGACAGACTGCAGATCAGGACAAAGCTGCTTAGCCCGGCCAAAGAACATGCCGTTTCGCACACCAGCCTGCCTGTAAAAGAGAAAAACAGAGTAACAGGTACTACTGGAAGTCATACTGTATTACAGACAGTACATGTTAGAAAAAATGTTTGTGGTCTCTATTAGTCTGTTAGCTTTGAATCCATCTATATCTGTGGTTCTCAACCAGGGGGCCTCAAAATAAGACAAAATAAGCTTAGACAATGAAGATATACTGTATGAGGAAGCCTAAATTACAAGTGTGACTTGGGTGAAAACCTGGGGAATTTAAAATATTCAAATGCCATTGACTTATTTTTAACGAATACAATATTTTCTCGTTATACAAAGCTCCAAAATATTTAATCAGGTAGACATTCTAAAGTATCTGAAAAATTCTTATACAGTAAAACATATTTACTAACATCTAAATTAAGAAGTGTGGGATCCCAGAAGAACATTTAGCTTGTGAAACTTCATTTGAATTATAATTATTTTAGCTACTTATTTTAATCTAAAGGGCACTCCTAGTTTGTGCAATTTAGAAAAAAAGTTTTGAAAACAAAACTGTCATTCAAGCATTTGTACCGATGGAAACCTACAGTATTAGCCTAAATGGGGGGGTCTTCAAATATTGCTGTGGAAGAACCACTAATCTAATATTTGTTAATTTAGTCCTAAAAGTTTTCAAAATGGAATGGATGTTTGGCAGATACAGAATGCCAATTTTACAATCTTAGTCATATTGCACAAGAAAGGAGCCTGATATGTTTACAATGAATACCTGGCCTCGTAACTGCAAGATGCAATCTCTGCCATAGAGAGGGCAGTCAGGTCCAGATCCACTCCATTACTAGGAACTTCATCACATTGTGGAGATGGGGTCATCTCAAGATCATCACAATCTGTCTTCTCTAAAGCAGAAAGAACAATGGTCACCTAAATTCAAACTTCAAAAATGTACAATAAATTCATTCTAGACTTCAATCAATTTAACCAACATCTTTCTTCTACAACCTGAGCTTACCTTTCCTATACTGTTTCTGTTTCCTCTGATAGTACTGAAACTCAAGCTGAGGATTTGCACCAGGTCGATGTGCAACACGGCCTGGACCACGGTTACTAGTCACTGCAACCGGTTTCCCTGGAGTACAGATTGACCATCAGTAAAGCTCAGTTTATCAAAGTCAACAAGCTGCAACAAGAAACTTCAGCACTTCCCTCCAATGCACTGAAACATACCTAAGAGATCTGGTCTGTGTCTGATCCCAACGGACACAAAGAAGCAGTCCATATCCACATGAAGAATGCAGGACTGACGCACCTGAGGAGCAGCCATTAAGGAACCTGGGGCAAAGAGAAAAACTTTTTGGTGGGGGAATTCTGCATCACAAAGACACATGCTTCTCAACAACATAAAGAAATACACAAACACAAGATACCTGAACTGCAATTAGCTTTGAGCTTCTTCAGTTTCTCTTTTCCAGAGAAAACAGCTCCTCCTGCAGCTCGCCTCCTGCTCTGAAGGGCATTGACATACTCTGAGAACTCATTCCGCCACGTAGAAATATGATGCAGCCTTGAGTGAGAAAAGAACTCTGATATGATTCCAGCTTCTGCTCCTTGGCCCGACCTTCCTGGCTGATTACTAGAGTCTGCAAGATTGGAGGAGTTAGAGGTCATGTGATAGCTCCCATTTAGTCGAACTCTTGTGTGATCGTGCAGATTCCCCTTCTGAGCAGAAGTTCCTGGATTAGATGTTAGTTTTGGATGAAGGTCCTTTTGCATATTGTGAAGACCAGGCTGCTTTGCAGGACTGGCAGTGGATATTAAAGACCTCTGATGGGAATTTGATTTTGACCCAGCAGAAGTGCAGCTGGGCTCCTCCCTATCCCTGCTTTCAGTCTGTGGGAGGTGAGACTGATGGGACCCTATGTCAACAACATGTGGAGGATGTTCTGCAAAAGAGTCCTTAGGCTTTAAGGCACCATTCACAGGGTGTACATAACCATTAGTTAACAAAGTGTCTTGTGAGCCTCTTAACAAAAGGGCACAGGTGTTATCATCATCTCCATCATGAATCCCATTAACTCTAGGCCTCTCTGCATCCTCCTCAAAGATTATGCTACAGGAACCATTTCTGCCAGACAAAAGGAGAGAGAACAAAAAGATACATAATTAAATAATTTCCAAAATGTTTTTATTTAAAAGATTAAACTAATCCTTTAAGTATACAGAAGGGGTGTAAAAACTTGGCATCGGAGCAGTCTTATCTGACCAGCAGGCCAAAGTTATTTACCTGTTATAGCAGATAACTGATAAAATTCTATACTATTTTGTCTAAACAAAAGAAATAAATTACATTACACTTGACAGTGTTATTTAATTATTAGTGTTTTTAAAGATTACATGACAACATATGTAATTTAAATGTAAAAATTGGGTGAATGAAAACACGCAATTTAATATCCAATCTTGGCCAATCTACATCCAAAAATGATCAATATGATCAATTAACAAAAAAAATAAAAAAATCTATTTGTTGTGGTGCATGTTATATCTTGGATCTTAAAGCAGCAGAATCTTTTCTTTCTTTCAAATACATACAGCATTTGACACTCACATGTTCCAGTGGATCCCTGTTTATCAAGCATACTCACAGTCTGACATCTAGCTGGTGATTGGTTCGCTCAGTGAAGTTGGCTGTGTGGTTAGTGTGAGTGGATTTGAGAACTTCTTTAGAGAGGGTTTGAGTGTGGCTGGGCTGAGGCTTGATGCTGTCTGACTGGGGGTGGTTTGGACTGGGTTTGGATGGGTCATTGGTGGACAACAAATCCTGCTTTCCTTGTGCACAAACACTGGTAAAATTCAAGCTTTTTTGCTTCGCATAGAGCTGATATTGGACGTATGAAAGTTGGCGGCCTGCCTTTACACTGTACAAAAGCAAAAAAAAAAGAAAAAAAATTAGTATGCATATAATATTGTGCTTCTATAACCTGCAAAGTGCACACAAACACACACCTGTCTGTGATCCACTCTGGCCGCACTACTTTCTCTCCCTTGAGCTCTTGTATTTTGCTGTTGGGCAGGTTGGTGGCAATGATATGTGTGGTTTTGGAGCGAGTGTAATAGAGATGAAACTGCCCACCGTGTAGCATCATCAGCCTGCGCAGCTCATCTGCACTGGGATCTACAAACAAAAAAACACACAATACAAGATAGCACGGCACTCAACAACCTGACCCATTCAGCTATGGTGTTCAAATGGTAAACACAGGCTCGAATCCAGCCAGCAACATTTCTTTAGAATCATTCAACTTCATTTTTTTGGTCACACTTTATTTTAAGGTCCAATTCTTGCTATTAATAAACCACGATTAACTATGATTTTTGCCTCAACAAACTACTAATTTGCTGCTTAGGGATATAGAATATGGTCATGTAGAATATGTGCTTTATAAGTACTAATAAACAGACAATATGTTATTAATAGGCATGCTAATAAGCAAATGCTTAATAGCGAGAATTGGTCACTATACAAAAGTGTTTCCCATTTTTCCAATCAATTTTGCTCATTCTTGTCTACAAAAACATATAAACAATAATACTGATATTATTGAGTATTATTAAAGGGATAGTTCAGCCAAAAATGAAAATTCTGTCATTAATTACTCACCCTCATGTCGTTCCAAACCTGCAAGACCTTCGTTCATCTTCGGAACACAAATTAAGATATTTTTGATGAAATCCGAGAGCTTTCTGAACTGCATAGACAGCAACGCAACTGACATGTTCCCAGACCCAGAAATGTAGTAAAGACCTTGATAAAATAGTCCATGTGACATCATTTGTGCGCAAAGAAAACGAAATCACTTTATTCAACAATAAATAAATAAAACTTTATTCTTCTCCTCAAAATCACATATTCCGCCATTATTGAGAGTACCACGACGCCAATGCATTGTTTACATGCAGAGGTACTCTCGATAATGGCAGAAGACATGATTTGGAGAAGAAGAATTGCTGAATAAAGAATAAATAATAAAGTTATTTTTGTTTTCTTTGCGCACAAAGTATTCTTGCAGCTTCGTAAAATTACGGTTGAACCACTGATGTCACATGGGCTGTTTTACCAATGTCCTTACTACTTTTCTGGGAGCATTTCAGTTACATTGCTCTCTATGGAGGGCCAGAGAGCTCTCGGATTTCATCAAAAAATCATGAAGATGAACGAAGGTCTTACAGGTTTAGAACAACATGGGGGTGAGTACTTAATGATAGAATTTTAATTTTTGGGTGCACTACTGTTTTAATAATATTTATTAATGAGCAATGTAATTAATAAAATAACAACAATAATGTTAACGATAATAATAATAATAATACCTATATAACAATGTAAAATAATGTTCCTATTAAATATTAGTATTAACATTTATAATATAACACAAAAATTTTTTTTTTAATAATGATAGTAATAATAATGATGCTGCTGCTGCTCCAGATGCATTATGCAGTAAAATTGATCTCAATTCAGGAAGAAAGTTTGTTTTCTTGTTCACATTTGTTATCACAGCACACGTGGGTGGTGAGGATGCTGGAGGAGATCTGACCTGTGTATCCATTGACGTAGATAGCCACACCGCTGAAGATACAGGAGGATGTTCCATCTTTCTGTTTCTCTCTCGGGGCGTCCTTCTGAAACTGCTCCTCAAGCTTAGAGATTTTTGCAGCCATGTAACCGCCCTAAAAAAATCCCATTCAAATCAACACAACCTCATAAGATCAAGTAATAAGGCAAAGCAGAGAGCATACACAGACTATTCAGACACTTATGCAGTAAAAACAATTCTAACCCCTGTAAAAATGAACAGACTGCAATATAGACATGCACAAAGAAAAACGTGCAGCATCTGGCTGACAAGCATTTGATTACGCCTCAGACATTCAATGAGACTGGAGGTACAAGTCTGCCCTGCTGGCACGGCGACTCTCTGTCTCCATGGCAACGGATGGAACGCTGGGATTCAGGAGTTGAGCCTGAACCAATAAACAGACTTACACACACACACACAGAAATACTCCACGACACTCACTCGCTCCACCTGTACTGACAGGAAATTCCCCTGAACTTAATTAATATAACCTGAGATAGGAAAACACACAAGGCCTGAAGGCAACCACTGTGCTGTTTTTAATTAAATAAAAAAAATCTGCACAAAATAATTGTCATACTGTACATGCACTAGCTTCACTTTCACATCTGCATTATGCCAGCAAATTACTAAATTATTAACTGAAAATCAACAAATTCCACAAGCTTCACCCTTTTGGTTCTCCGATTTGGTGGCAACACGTTATGCTTGTCATATTATAGGGAAATAGACCGAAGCTCTTGGAGTTGTTTATGCTAGTGTGGTTCTGCTAATGCCTGAGGAACACAAGGACATTGAAGCCTATCAAATCTCTCGCCCTGCTCGGACTGTGGCGGCAAAGCAGAGGTGCTGGTCACTAGTGAGGAAAATTGAGACTACTCACTGGTGTAATACAAATGAAAACCTGTCTAGACTTTAGCATCAACACACATACACACACCAGCTCTCACATGAATGAGAATGTTTGACTGGTAGTCACTAGTCAATGGTTATGAGGGAATTTAAGGACAAGTTAAAATTACAGCAAAAATAATAAATTTACAATGCTTAGAGGGGCAAAGTGGAAAGACAACACAGCACAAAAGAGGACGACTCAACTGTGAAAAAACAGCTGCCGAGGCTTCCTGTTTTCAATAATAAACACATTTCATAATAAAAAAAAACAACAGACTCTTACCCGTCCACCCCACCCATCATCTTCACTGGCTTTCTTTCTCCATCCATCTCGACTCATACTGAGGGACCTGAAAGTCAAAATGAGTCAAAACTAAAAGCGTGAACGACAGAAAATTAACATAAAAAAATGAGGACAAAATATGCACATCTGTTCTCTTCATCACTAACATGAATTTACAGACTCGGGGAAAGGGAGCGAGCTACTGTACATAAAAGTGCTACTGCTTTAATTTGCAGGCAGATGACTCTTTTAATAAAGAAAATGCAACTGAAATGCTGAATCCTGAGCAGAGAATAAATCTAATCTGTTTCATTTGTATAGTGATTCTCACAATACACATTGATTCAAAGCAGCTTTATAGAAAACCGTGATGTTAAAAGTTTATAATATCTTAATATCTTCATGATTAACAGTTGTGTGTAGTAGATTAGAGCCGGGCGATAATATAGTTTACATTTTTTGACAATATAAACAATTAAGCAGTTGAATTTTACAAAGTTGGAGAAAAGTGCAATCCTCAATTACACCTCTTATCAAACACCAAACTGATGGTATGCATTTGGCAGACACTTTTATCCAAATCGACTTACATTGCATTCAACATTGAATGCACTGCATTCAAGCAAATTCTTAGTCTTTGTAGAATGCATACACCTCACCTTTGAAAAACAGAGTTCAAAGGTGAATGGAAAGCGCATGATCAGCATTTTCTCCAAGTACTGCACACCTTAACAGAGCACAGGTCGTCTGTAAAATCTGTTTCAGTCTTGTACTTTCATTCTTGGCAAATGAATATACAAGACCTCCATTTCACTGTCCCCTTGATCATTTTGCCTCCGTGGTACAGATCAGACCAAACAACGCATCCCAAAAGTAAAAGGGAAGTCATTCTCATCTCTGTAGCATGTGATGAGCATAGCAAGGCAGAATAAACATTATTAGGGATGAATCCAGCTTCCTCCCTCCTTCATACAAAAATCACATACACAATCTCATTCTCCACAGGAAGCTATATCGAGTGCATCTTCACGCATATGGTGCAAAACAACGCTTCTAATCGGCCTTGTCCAAATACGCTCCTCCTCTCCACTCAAATGAAACATCAAAGTATCTGTCTCAGTCTTTCTTGCTCGATTTCTTTTTTTTCCAACACAAACACTAGGCTCTACATGTGCAGCTAGGCTTTAGTTTATCATCAGACAGCCTGCTCACTTCAGATATCTAATATCAGATAATCAGATAAATGTGGTAGTGAATAAGAGTTCAGAAACTTGTGCATTCAAATTAAACTATTCAATAATAAAGAGTAGCATACCAGTGTTATTTACTGACACATGCTGGAGTATTTCTCCTTATGTTAAATATTTAATAGTCATGTTATGATATATGACACATTTTAACCCGCTACTGGGTGATACTGGACTGAATCAAACTGTGGCAGCTCAGGCGATTGGACAAAAACATTTACTGGAAAACATCTGATTATTTTACACTACAAATATACAAGAGATACCCACTTCATTAAGCCATGCAATGCACTTTTGCAGTAAGCAGTTGACTGTTTTACTGTCAATAAAAACAACAGTCCAAAAAAAAAAAAAAACATTTAAAAAATCATAAAGATTATTACTCTTACAGCTGAAAAAGCAACAAACCAACTTCTGTGGTCTCACAGTCTGTCCAACCTTGTTGGTTTAGCTGGTCTCACTGCTTGACTAACTGAAGAGTGTCCAAAACTCCTCTAAAACCAGCAACTAAGGATGGAAAACTGGTTTATATCGGGGTTATTTTAAAGCAGGGAGGCTTTGAAAGAGCTGACAAATGGAAAGATCCACGTTTACTGAACTGTCAACAAGCAACAATATTATTGTATACATATCAGAAATAATAAAAATAAAAAAAGACAGTTACAAAATCAGACGTGATAGCTTCCTAATACGAATCACACCGAGTATTGGGTTCATTTAGCTTCAGTTGAACACATCGGCCGTCACATGGGACATGCCTGGCCATGTGAATGACCGCTGGACTGTCTCGGCCAGAAGAAAACACTGTGCTGCAAATTTGGGAGACTTAAATTCGATGCAGACGATAAGTTAGTGTTGCAGTTGATAGAGACAGTCATCAGACACAGAGGACACTAACAAGACAAGTGACATTTCGTGCATAATAAACCGGATTCCCGTGCACCTTTTGAACAATGTTGCAGAAGTGCACACACACACACACACACACACACACACATCAGATCATTAGTTCAACACAGAAGAGCACAACTGTAGCGTCGCTCTGCGTGTGATGCGCGGTGTGTTTTCAAAACGAAACCTCTGAAAACTGAAATTGTTGCTCACCAATTATCCCCCTTCTTTACAGATGTATTTTGTTCAAACCAAAGCGCCTTTGTTTCCGCTCTTGGGTTGCGTCCACCCCTTTTGCGTCAGATTTGAAAGATTACTAACAGAGACTTGATGCATGCTGGGCTCTGTCCATATCAACATGCTCCTGCGACTGCACGATTCTCCCCTTTAACCATTCACTCGTATCTCTCCATTACTAGCCGCTTGCTCACTGTCGCCTCTGCCAGATTTTCTGCTTGTTTTCCGTGTAAATCCCTCCTCCTCCTCCTCTCAGCCCTGTCTGTATCTCACAGCACCCTCAAGCGGTCTGTTAGTGACTCTACACTTGACGCAGCGCGCAGAGTTTAGCTTATGAATTTTAATCACGTTGCGCTGACGTCGCTCCCAAATGTTCCAATGGCGAAGCTCGGTTTGTGAATATTAATTAGATCGTGACGTTCCTCCGGGTAACTTTCCAATGGCGAGGCCTCCCTCATGAATATTAAGAAGCGAGCCTTCGCCTTAGTAGGATTCGTGATCACAAATTCGCCACGGATTGTGTTGAATTTAACATATCATTGTGATCGAGCTCAATGGCAGTCTTTCATGGAGGATGTGAGGTAGTCGTTTTTACACCCCAAAGGAAAATCATACCTGAGAAAACGTTTTTGTTGATGGTAGTCTTTCTGCTCGGTGTCCCCATGTAACCTGTGGAGCTCAGACAGAGACTGCCTCATAAAACATCTATTTATAGCTCATGGCAGAATATATTACAATAGAGGTTACATTACCATGTTTTGTCGCTAATTATTCATTTTTATTTTATTGCGTACCTGCCTAGCCTAATAAACAGCTGGTTAGATAAACTCAAGCATAATAGTACAGTTTGCAGTACTACTCTTTTACTGCTATATAAATGGCAGAATATGTAAGAGTGAGTGGTATAAAACAGTGAAATATCACAAAGTGATGCTAATTATTGTTTGCAACAACTGGCTAACAGTTAAGAGACCAGTAACCTTGGATACAGTGCCAAATGACCGCCCTTTTGTGAACTGACTGATGTTTAGAAATGATGATCGACTGTTTGGGTGTAATATTTTGGTAAGTCATAACTATAGAATAAATTAGAAAATTGTGAGATTATGATATTAATATTAACAATAAGTAGATATTAATAACCGTTATTTTATGATTATTATTAATAATAATTAATTATAAGATAAAATCATAATTATAACAAAGTTGAATTTTGTCAAAATAATGAGTTTACCTAATCATTTGACATTTTATATTATAATTAATTTTATCTCATTGTCAGCTTTTTGTCATAATTTTGACTTTTTCATAATTATTACTTTTTATCTAATAATTTTTGGTCATGATTTTGACATCTCATAATTTCAATTTATCTCATAATTTTGACTTTTTTTTTTTTTAAATAATTTCAACCAATTTATGTAATACTTTTATTTAATACCAATTTAATTTATATAATACCAATTTACGTATTTATGACTTTTTTGTCATAATTTTGTCTTTTTTATGTAATAACCAACTTTTTATCTCATAATTTTTCATAACTGAAAAATAACTCAAAAACATGATTTACCATAACATGACTTATTTTCTTTTTTGCCAGAAATGGGCTTGTTTATAAATTATGCCCAATAATCAAATTTCAACTGAAGCTAGAGCTATTGAAATTTGTGTAAACCAGACTTTTGTAAATTATTTTTATGGCATTTTTCTACTATCTAACTGAAATGTCCTACTCTATTTTGTATGGAGGTTTTTATGTGTCTCGCCCATTTCACTATTAAGGAGCTAATGAGACATCCAGAATGTGCAGCATTTTGAGGGTACTCCAGGATCAGGAGCCACTGTGCTATACCATGGGTTAGTAATTACTCATAGTTAGTCACATCACTTCATCATTTCTTTAAACACAGTTTGTCATCAGTGTACAATTTTCACATTTTCCCCTTAGATGCAACAGCTGAAATAATGTGAATGTTTCTGGAACTGTACAGCTCACGTGAATATTTAATGAAGTAAGTACTAAGTTTTTGATTCGTTTTCTGTTGCTAAACAACTCTGTCATTGTAACATTCTGGTACAACATCGTCATTACTTTGCCACTGCAGTTCAGTTAACCCCTCAAAAGCAGTGCTAGCCCTGTTCTGAACCATAGCTTTCATAACCCAGGGTTAAAGGTGCTACCAACTCACAGTTGCTTTACTAAAGGCTAAAAGTCTCTTTAAGAAGATAATAAACCAGAACTAATGATAGTGTGAAAAGCCTTATAGTGCAATCATTTTGTCATCCAGTAACTTCTTTAATGAAGAAGCTCACACTTCATTATATATATATATATATATATATATATATATATATATATATATATATATATATATATATATATATAATATTATTATTATTATTTTTTTTTTTTTTAATGAATTTATTTTTTTTCAATTATATGATTTAAGATCACCTAAATGAATGTAGGTTTTATATTCCACTTTGGTCTTGTTTTTATTATGACCACATTTTGACAAGCAAATATTAACTATATATATATTATATATATATATATATATATATATATATATATATATATATATATATATATATTAATAAATATTAAGAGTTATCTATACTCGACAAGTCACCTTTGAAATATTTTTGTCATATTTGACAGCAGTTACCAATGAAAACTGGGAGAGCTCTTAACTGAAACAATTATTTTTTTTAACTTAAATCTGGTGTTCCAGTTATCAGCTGAAGTACAGTATTAAAATAGAAGTGATTCAGACAGATTTCCAATAGATGGCAGTATTGTTCTATAACTGACTTCTTATGCAGGCAATACTGTCCAGTCCCTAATAAAGAGAGTGATGTGATTAAGATCAGAATTCCTACACTTTTTATTTATATTTTTACTTAATAAAATATATTTAAAATATACTTAAAAGTATATGCATGAAAGCAAAAATAAAATAAAAAATAAAGAATGAATCATCAGAATATTTAAATTTTTAGTACTTTAAAGTACCAAAAATACAAATCCCAACATCCCAAGATAATTGTGCTCTATTTGTCATTTGTTTTTTATGAAGCTTTTTAAATACTAGATTTGAATTAGAATTTCCAGCCTTCTTTCATCTGTACTGAGGTCCACCATCAAAAAGTGTTTTGATATTCTGATCATTTTTATACTCTTTATTCGTACAGTTATGGATATAAATTGTCTTTACGAAGTGTTTATTGCATGCGCAATAAAGAGCTGCTTTATCACTAACAAAGGCATTTCCGAGTACTGTTACTATTTCTAAGTGAGAAACCATTGCAGACGCTCTGTACATGAATAAACTGTTTGAAAAAAACATCCTAAATCGTGAACAATTTCAGACCTTTTTGCAAACCCGTTTGACCGATTAGATCAAAAGAGTGATTCATTAACATTCTGGCATCGCTAGTTCTGATTCTTAACAGCTGATAGAAAACACACGTCACGACTGCTGTAATATTATCAGGGAAAATGATTGTCAGGTCTGTAATATTTTACTGAGGGTCTAACAAAGCTGCTAAACTGAAGGTGTAGTTTCACTAACAGTAGGTATATGAACGAGAGGAGAAAAAAGCAATACATAAGAGCTTTTTAGAATAGATTCACCCTTAAGAGAAGGGAAAGCCAAGAAATGGATTTCATGTGCAGGATTGACTGGCAATGCTAAGCAGGATTTACCTCCAAGCTCAGGATCGAAAAACAGTAAGGAGGAAATACAGAGATGGAAAGAGAATAAAAAATAGGGATGGCTGCCAAGAGTTTAAACTCTTTCTGCATTGCTCTAAAACTGGGGTCATTGAAAGTGAGGAAACGAAAGTGATGCTTGCTGACCCAAACACTCGGATCCTGTTGCTCTTCGTACACACACACACATGCACAAACACATGCTTTATTTGGGCTTGCAAGCAAATGGGAGCCACTTTTGTGCCTTTGTTTTTTTCAGGAGAGAAAAAGCACATTACTGTAGAGAATAAGATTTAAATGCAGACTGGGACTAATAGGAAAATAATTTAACTTGTAAAGTAAGTGAATGCAGATAAGATAATCAATCTGAGCTGAGATGACCATGGAGACAATTTAGAGATGCTGCTTTGTTGTGAGTCTGGCTCTGCAGGACATACACTCACATATATTGTTATTTACCATTAGGGTGAATTAAAGTAATTAATCGCCATGTGGACTGAAAGGCTTGACTATGGGGTGCTTCTTTTGTATGTCTATCAGATAATAATGATCTTGGTATTGAGTTTAGTTAATGGAGTGTGTGTGCTGAGTTATTCGGCTGTGAAAGGGCTCCATTAGCTCGAAGATTGCTCCGTTATTTATTTGCTAAAATTGTTTTGATGAATCACAGTTTCGTTCTTTTATTCTTTTGTCCTGTTTCCATCGCTCATTATTGACTTCAGGTGTGTCTTTACGGATCAGTTCACGATTTTCTTACAGGGTTTAGAATGTCATTACTTCCTCTGTAGAGACTTTCTGCTTTTAGACTTCAAGCCGTGTGTGCTGATAAAACTTTTTTGAATTTTGCAATCAATTGTTTTACGCTTTTTAAATGTATCATTATGATTCAAAATCCTGTTTATCGGACTTTGAAGAACAAACATCCAAAGGCTTATTAGCACATGTGGTGCAGCTTGATTACATCATGGATCCAGGTGTCTTTGTTTCCTGCAAACTGTTTATCGACGATGGCTGTTTCCTATAATGAAATGATAATAAGTGCCCTGACAGTGGATGGTCGAACTGCCCTAAACTCGCAGCTGTGGGTTTCTGATCGTTCCCATTATGGCACAGATCGTGACCCTTTCTTATGAACAGAAGGCATAGTTTTGGGTGAATGGAGAACTTTAACATTATTAACCTTTGTGTTGATTAAGCAAATTGTGCAGAAATTCCATCAGGTGAGAGTGAGTCTCTGCTTTTCATGATTTATCGTCAAATGAAATGACATCGAAAAGATAGGTTTCATAAACTCTTAGAAAAAAAACACGTATAATGTAAAGTATACGTTGTTATTATTATTTATTTATTAAATTTGTATTTTCTATTATTAATTTATTATTTACAATTGTAAAATCATAAACCAGAATCATGCGAGAAACGCTTGTGAGCAAGCGCGACATGTAAAGCGGAGCTGCTGAGCTGTTAAAAGTGTGAATGATACAAAATGAGTAAAGACATGACAAAGGCAGACAAACAGATATGTAAAATAGAAATTTAAATGAAAGCTATAGTAAAAGAGCAGTGAGAAGCACACAGAGGCAAATACAGTGAGGGGGTGTTTGGGGGCCCTTGCCAGGTTTGCCCTCTTGTCACTCTCTCAGCGTCTAATGGGAGTGATTGATTTTTCCGCCTGCTCTTATCGAGGGGAGCAGCCAGCATCAATAACAACGTGGAATTAGACACATAGCATCTCCCAGCTGAAAAGAGAGGAACCAGGGGATCGGGAACAGCAGAACTGACTTGGAAGGGGAGATGGAGGGTGTCTGTTTATGTGTGTCTGTGCTGAGCCTAAGTGTGCGATTAGATAAAAGATTTCTTATTTGACTTTAAAGGTGCAGGCGAGCATGATGTCTTCCTTTATGCTGCCAAATTCCACCCTTCTTTATCTTAAACTCATCGTCATTTTAAAGCATAACAGCAGAGCCAGGAAAAGAGCTGAGGGAAAATCTTTAAGAGTACAGCCATGAACTTGAGTGCGTCGTATTCATATCTGTGTAATAATAATCTGTGATTGGTGTAGGCTCTGTTCTCAGCACAAGAGGCGGTGAGAAAAGCGGA
The DNA here is from genome assembly GCA_039654775.1 of Spinibarbus caldwelli. Classification (NCBI taxonomy): domain Eukaryota; kingdom Metazoa; phylum Chordata; class Actinopteri; order Cypriniformes; family Cyprinidae; genus Spinibarbus; species Spinibarbus caldwelli. The sequence goes on along the minus strand of CM077233.1, from coordinate 15,872,374 downwards.
AATTACCATGTTTCAGAAACGTGGCCGAACGTGTGGAAAAGGAGTGCAGTAATTGAATACTTTCACCAGACAGATTTCCCATTTTCCAATTTCCTGCCGGGCACGTTAGTAATTTTGCCATCTCATCTGTTATTCTGTTATTCCAGTGAGCCTTGGATCCAGAGGCTTAATGCAATTCTTGGGAGGTAATTGGAAGGTACAGGTGCAGGGGGTTCATTTGCATTCACGCTTTCTGCATATCTACAGCACTGCGACCTCTACTTCAACATACAGCATGATTCCTGTATGTATGTGCAATGCAACATATTGCATCACTGAGTTTGGCATTTAGCGAGAGGAACTCCTCCACACAGGATCACGTCACAGTTATTGTTTATTATTGCTCTGCTCTCTCGTCTTCACACACAAGTATCAACAAAATGCGATTTTCCACCATCCAGTTGAATGGTTACTGTTGACACAGTTGCTGTTTCTTTTTCCACGGTGGTGCGAAATCAGGATTAGAATGTACAAATACGTCAGTGATGACATGTTCATTGGTAAACAAACATTGATGTGAGATTTTCAGGCATTTTTCCTCTTCACGTCACCTGTAAGTGTAATATGTTGACCAAATATTAGCTAGATTAGTTACCTCGCCACACCTGATTTACCTTAGCAACTGACAAGTGAATAATTGTGAGTTGGCATATCACTAAAGCTGTTCCACCAGCACAGTTTCCCTGTTCCGAGTATAGTTAATATGAAACAGTTTGCAATAGTAACGAACCATTTTCTGATGGAAATACAACTTGTATTGTTACTCCAAACTGATTGTCACAATTATGTTTTTTTTTTGTTTTTTTGTTTTTTTGACTCAGTAACCAAGTATTAATCTGAAATGGAGCAATGCAGTGCACAAAGGAGAGCAAACCAACTGAAGCTCTCGAAAAACTGTCACTTTAAAAGCTGAACATAGTATTTCTCACCCATCTTCTCTGGACGCTTTGTTGTAGAAGCACGAATTGCTTTCTCAGAAAAATGTATTTATTTAAATAAATAAATAAATAAAGACTAACCAGTTTCCCAAACATCTACAGGGTGTTAAAAAGCTCTGCTCTAAACTTATGCCAATATTTTTACAAATGTCTAACACTATTAAAAATAAAGGGTCCACAAGGAAGTTTCATAGTGATGCCATAGAATAACCATTTGGGGTCCCCAAAAAACCTTTAAGTAAACTGTTCTTGAAGGAACACCTTTAATCTTAGTGTGTGAAGAACAATTTGAAGAAACATTTTCCACTATAAAGAACCTTTAGTGGAATGGAAAGTTTCCATGGATGTTAAAGGTTCTTCACGGAACCACAGATGCCAAGAAATAACCTAGGTGCATTCATAGTATGTATGCATATGTTTACATAAAAAATCAACACTTCACCTTTAATGGATTATAAAAAAATACCTATAGATTTGCACAGACATTTGCCCTAAAATAAGATTGGGACAATTTTTCCTGTTAAAAAAAAAACCCCCACCAGAGTATATTAGAGCCCTTTCTGTAAACCTTTGGAGAAAACTTTGCAAACAGTTGTAATTCCTCTGCACAAATTATAAATTTGCAGGGCTGGCAACCCTGAATCTTTCTCCTTACGGTTTCCTACAAAGCAGTGTACATCTTTTTCATCTTCACTTCTGGCACTGAAAAACGAATGATGTTAATAATATAATTGATAAATAGACAGAAGAGTAGAAAATACTCAGTCCTCTTCCGCTCTGCTCACTGACCTTGCTTGTCTCCCTTCATTGTTTAATTTTTATTAGTGGACCCTTTGTTCTATGCAAAGGCCATTTTATCCCAACCTGGGCCATTAGATAAAGGAGGGCACTGAATCCAACCTCCACATCCTCCCAAAACAAAAGACAGACTCTCATTGCCTGCCCAAGGCCTAATCAAAGCTCTTGAAAGAGTAAAGCATTTATTTTTGCTTGTAAGTCTCAAAACCACACACACACACACACACACACACACACACACACTTGTCAGCCTCCCTGTCTCTCCAGCTGTCCTCCATGCAGGCAAATGTGTAGCCATTGATCGGACTAAACCTTGGACCATATGTTCAGTATCCACTCATTGATCATAAGGTTCAGGTCTTTGGTCTGATAGGGCTCTTGAATGAATGAAATACACATATGCTTCTGTTCAGCCTCAGTATTAACCACCCAATTCTTCTACAGAATGAACAGAGGTCTGTATTATTCCAGCTTCTATAGAGCTGTTAAAAAACTGTACTTAAAAGCTCAACAAATACAGCTATTAAAGAAAAAGCCTTGCCAACATGCATTCCCTAAAGGCTTACATAGAGGGATTCAAGGACCTCTAATAAAACAAAACAAAAAAAAAATTATAACATCTTAAAATCAAGGGACATTGATAGAGTGCAAAGCCAGATATTACTACTTTACTAGTGTTAAAATGATTTGTGCATTACAAATTATTTTGGCATAATGATTTGAGTAAAAATTTAAATTGAAATATCAACATGAATTACAGATCATAGTATCACCCTTTTGCTTTAATGACAGCATCACTCAAGTGGCATGAACTCATGAAGACTTTTATATTTTACATTTACAAAATGTCTATTTCAAATAAATGATGTTCTTTTGATATTTTTGTTTATGAAAAAAGAATCCGGAAAAAATGTATCACCGTTTCCACAAAAATAACAAAAGCAACACAGCTGTTATAGATATTGATAATAAACAGAAATGTATCATCAGATCTATTATGACAACATCAGCATATTAGAATGATTTCTGAAGGATCATATGACAATGAAGACTGGAGTAATCGTTGTTGGAAATTCAAAATAAATGACATTTTAAAATATATTCAAAAACAGTTATTTTAATATTTCTCAATATTAATTTTTACTGTATTGACCAAATAAATGCAGCCTTGGCGAGCACAGAAGACTACTTTCAAACACATTAAAAAATCCTACCAGCCCCAAACCTTTAAACACTCAGAAAGAAAGGTACAAAAGCTGTTACTGGAGCGGTAACTTTTCAAAAGGTACACCTTTGTACCTAAAGTGTCCATATTGGTACTTTAAAGCTTACATACCACTACCTGAATGGTACAAAAGTGTACCTTTTGAAAAGGTTCCGCCCCTGTGATAGCTTTTGTAACTTTCTTTCTGAGAGCGAATGGTAATGCACATTTATTCAACATGTGACGTAAAATTTAATATATAAATGTGAACTTTGAGCATATGATATTTTTTTTCTTAAATATTTTGTTGTGACAATTTATCAAAATCCTAAAATAACATAAGACTTTCAGACATCTTCTGTATATGTTAAATCAAATATTTTTCTCAAGTGCATGGACAGCATGGACAGTGTTAATCAATTAGAACAGTCAACATGTTCAACATTTTGTTGTATTTGTTTATATGCTCATCCATTGTTTGTTTTTTCGTTGTCATAATGACCTTAGATTATTGGCTGATTGGTTGAGAACATGCATGAAGGCCATCAAATGCAGGCTTCTAGATATGCCCTAGTAAACATACAGGGTGCAAAGTAAGTAACAATTTAGCACAAACCTTGAACCCTACATGTTGTCGTGACCCTTTTCATTCCCAAAATCCAAGACACCCCACTGTTAGGAGCCCCTGGAAGGCAACTGTAGTGGAACACACACCCCTCCACTTTCCCTTAAGTGTGCACACACACACACACATCGCACCCACCCACCCATCCATACACCCAGACAAAGACCATCTTTGTTCACCCCGCTGTGCTCCATGTCTTTTGAGATGGGCTGAAACTGCTCGTTAAAATCCGTGACATCTATTGGGGAGATCGACCCCCTATTGCTCACGGTTTACAACTCTCCCCCACCTCGTCCAACGCCTCCCCCCCAGCCCTGGCAGAAAAGAAGAGCACAGCCTTCCTCATAAGAAAAGCAGCCAAGAATTCCAGCGACAGCCGATGACTTCTTGAATGAGAGAGCTTTATTAGCAGTCAGATTCGGAACAGACCTCCCTCGTGCAAGTTGACAGTCCCAGCAGCCTCAGTGTCAGCGCTGGAGACGCTCTCATCACTGAAGTCCGTCAGAGCCGAGACTGAGAACACCAGCTCAGCTCCATTCCCAGGCTGCTCTGCTCATTCAATCAATACATCAATCTCTCAGTTAAACACCAAATGAACGCCGTCAACAGAGGGTGACAATTAATGCAGCACCTCGTTAGGTATCGGCCCACACTGTTATCAAGATCAGCGAGGAAGGTTTTTAAACCAGCATCTTTTCGCAGCTTTGAAATCAATTACCTCCACCATTGGCTTCTAATGAGAAAAACAAAGATTTTTTTTTTTACATTGATTTCATCCTCTCAAACGAGTTTGTGCAAGACCGCAATGCATTTTCTGAGAGAACCATTCTTGTGTCACCAAAAAGCATTTAATTACAATTTCTAAAGCCATGAAATTGTGTCCCTTTTATAATCTCAGCATATATTTTCTTATGATTGAACAAACAGCAAGCTTGACACAATGTGTTTGGCCAGTTGTCATCTTTTACTCATTTACTCTTTACAATGAAAATCAAAGGGGTCCGAAGTTGTTTTGGACCCACCTGACTTTCATTGTGAGGACAAAAACAGTTCTTCAAGGTATCTTTTTGTGTTTTACAGAAGAAAGAAAGAAAGTCATACAGGTTTGTAACAATATGAGGGTAAGTAAATGATTACAGGATGTTTTACTTTTTGGTGAACTAGTTATCGGAAACCACTAGTGTACAGCAGGTCATGAGGACTATAGGTGACATTAAGAAAGACTGTGTAACTAATGTTGTCTCTCCCAGTCGTTCAAATGATGGCATAACATTATGCTTCCCTGAGGTGACAAGTGCTTCAAGCCCTGAACAAATGGTTCAAACCAAGAAAAGAGGAAGCTTGTGTCTGTAGCAGGAAGGACAGTCGCTATGGGGAGAGAGGTGAGACGAGTGTCAACGTCACTAGGACATTAATGTCCCGTACCTGGATAAACCGCATCCATCCTGCTGGCTCCGCTCTCCATAAACCTGAGGTCACCTGATCCGAGATGAAAGTGTGTTCGAGGACTCTGATGAGCATGAGGAAGGAAAGCACTTCCAGGCCAGTGTGATGGACAGCTAGTGATTAGGAGGAGCAAGAGGTTAAGTTACAAACCGCCCATACCCACAAAAGTACTGCAAGACACACTCTCATTTACAAGGGTGTAACTGCAGAACTGTGCCCTCCCTGTGTCACACGTGCTGACGGACACAAACATACTCACACAGAGTCATGTAGAGAGGAAAATCTTGCATACCTTTTGACTTCAGTTCCTCAGGAATTAACAGTAGAGTAGAGCAGTGGGGTAAATACCATTTATTTTGTCCGTTAAAAAATGCTTTTTTAGTAATAATGTGATAACTTTTGAGTTCTGAGGTAAAGTGAGGATAAATGTGTCTGTAGAAGTGACCAGTCAGTATGATTTTAACTTTTTCTTTCTGAAAGGGGTAGTTCACCCAAAAATGAAAATTCTGTCATTAATTACTCACTCTCCTGTCATTCCCAACCCATAAGACTTCGGAACACAAATTAAGATATTTTTGCTGAAATCCGAGCGCTATCTGACCCTGCATAGACAGCAATGCAACTGAAATGTTCAAGACCCAGAAAGGTAGTAAGGACATCGCTAAAATAGTCCATATGACATCAGTGGTTCAACTGTAATTTTATAAAGCTACCATAATACTTTTTGTGTGCAAAGAAAACAAAAATAACAACTTTCTCCAACAATTTCTTCTCTTCTGGTCAGTCTCCACCGCCATTCACAAGAGTAACACAACTCATGCGTCTATGCAGGGTCATAAAGCTCTCGGATTTCATCAAAAATATCTTAATTTGTGTTTTGAAGATGAATGAAGGTTTTACGGGTTTGGAATGACCTGATGGGTGAGTAATTCTTGACAGAATTTTCATTTTTGGGTAAACTAACACTTTAATGTATTTTCTAGGGCTGCCCCCTAATAGTCGACTAACCGCAAGTTGACAAGAAGAGGCTTAGTCGTTATTAGTTGTTTATTCGCAGAAAAAAATGTTTAAAAATATACAGGCGAAGTCACGCACTCCGTGACAGACAGATCGTTAACGGCTGGTCTATGTGGTAGTACATCGGGCAGGACATCCAAACTCTCGCCTATCATTCATCGACCTTAAATATGGCTTATAATCTGAAACATGTAAGTATTACCAACTTTACATGGCCGCTCAATCTAATGTTAACCTAGAAAAATGTGTGCTATTGAAGTGTCTGTGCAGAGTGTGGAGGCTGAACAGTAGTGCTCACTGCAGGACAGATGAAGGCGCTGGTGTGCTCACTTGCTCTTAAAATACTCCTTCATTTTTGCTCATACAGATAAAAGTAATACATTTTTTGAATCTGTAAAGACTGCGTTTATTTGTGTGCACTCAAAATAACAACAAATCATTGCGCTTTTGTAAAATAATGAAAACAAACAGGATGCGCTTTCTGCCATCTCGGTCTCTGTGAACTTGAGCGCGAAACTCTGAAACTCCCAGTATACTTGCCTTACAGACATGAAAACTTCTATAGAGAGCGAAATGTCTGCTTTCAAATGAATCAATTCAAATGGAAAACAAATATTCTGAGATTATGTAATTCGTATGAAACATGCATACAGGCGCATCACCACTGCGGAGATGACGAGTCAGTGTCGCCAACTTCATCTCTGAAACTGAAAACAAAAAAAACTAGTTTATCAATTAATTATTAAATTGTTAATGCAGTCTCCTTACTGTTTTTTTCCCCGACACATTCACAATCATTACTTCTGCTGGTGTGCTGTGGCAAGGTTTATGTGTGCGCTTGAGCACTGTTAGGCTATGTAGGCAATTAAATGCTCATTGTTATGATTTAAATGGTTTATTAATAAACGTGCGATTAGTCGACTAATGCTTACAATGAACAACTACTAGTCGACCAGAAAAATCTTTAGTCGAGGGCAGCCCTAGTATTTTCTGAACGTTGCATAAAGAATTACACAATCCAACATTCTAAAGTGGAATCCATCAATTAGAAGCAAAAAGTTGTTAAACGGGAAACAGGAAATTTATTACAAAAGTACAGTGAACAGTTATTTTTGATCAGTTAAATGCGGCCTTTTTTAAAAAGAGACTTTTTCAAAAACATTTTAAAAAATAGTGTATATTTGTACATATTTAAAATATTTTACAATAAATGTTAAATACATTGTATTTTAGGCTATAATCAATTACTTACAGTCCCTAGTTTTATATTGTACAGTTGTTGCTGATGCAATTACATAATTTGCAATGCTTCATTGGTTGAGTATTTCATTTCATCATAACAGACATTAAAAGACAGTCGTGTACCTTGATCTCCTCCGTGTCTCATTAATACAATCACACATCAATGCAGGAATAAGATAATTAGGTAATTTCTGTATTGGGACATGAGCCTGAAAGGCGTAGGCCAACTCTGTGTGTGTCTACATGCCTATAATTATGATGTCTAAGCTCTGGACCCTTTAGACACAGCTGTCACAGTGAAACTATCATCACTGACACCTGCTGTGTCCATATAGCGTGATGATGAGAGGTTGACATTTCTTCACAGACCAAAAAGCTGGTCTGCTGAGGTATGATCAGCAAATACCAACAGCACACACATTTTGTGTGTGTGTGTGTTTTTTTTTGTTTTGTTTTTTGTTTTTTTGACCTGTGGTGGTGAAAAACAGAGGGAGATTATTTTGCACTGTTTATATAATTTAGCTGCTGTCTTGCTTGCTACTGGTTTGCCAGTACAAATGTGTCACTATTTAGAGGAGGCTGGTTGTTTCATGGGGAAGTTGGGTTACAGTAAGTTTTTGAGTCAAATGTTTTGAGTTCTGTAACAGTGGCTTTGTTTTAGTAAATTAACACTAGGATATGTTAAGGAAACTTGAAATCCCAGAACGGTTGAACTACCGTATAAGGGTATTTTGGTCATTGGGGCAAAACAGTATTGTCTCATTGTCTTCATGGTACTATGGACTAAAAAATATCTTCAAAATATCTTAGCAGACACTTAAAGCTGCAGTCTGTAACTTTTTTTGGTTAAAAATGATCCGAAATCAATATTTGAGCAAGTACATAACCAGCCAGTGTTCAAAACGATCGCCTTACTTTAGCCCGATTCACAATGGTTATCTTATAATAATGTTTTATAATTTGAGTGGTACGGGTAGGTTTTTGTGGGAAATTTGAGCATGGCACTGGGTCATTACATCACGTCTGTAAACATAAAGAAGTTGTCCCGGCTAGTAGGCTATGGCATGTAAGGATCCTGCAGGTGGATGATCGTTTATAGCCTTTTCTCACAGCATCTAGAATAATTAAATGTATCATTTTGATGGTGGATTGTAATCGAGAAAGGATTATGTGTTTATAAAACACATCAATGAAATTAAATTATATTCCAGTTTTAAATGTGCTGATTACAGATAGCCTGGGATTACACAAGATTTGTATTTTAAAGAAAACCAGTTCGAAGGGAGCATAATTTGCTTTTTGGGTTAAAAGAATTTCTTAATATGAAATTCGAATGGCATGACAATTAGATTAGACTGTACAGAAACTGAAATCTACACGTTAATACACACTATACCCATAGTCACGCAATGCTGATGTTGTTAACATTAATAATTTGAGAATAAAGTATAACAATACAATAATAATAATTTGCATGGTTTAGTGTGATATGAGCTAACCGATCGTTAGATTTAATCACCATTGGTAGCGCGATTTATTGTAATGCTTTTTTCCTCAGTTGGTCAGAACAAACAATATACGGTGAAAATTCTTATTGGGGTCATATATTCCAAGACGTAGGCTAGAATCTGTGATTCTGAAGTACAGTGAATATCCTCACCGGTGCGGTGACTGCCACACATTCACCTCAAAACATTAGATTCATCCGTGCTGGAGCCGTGCCAGAGGACATCCCAGGCAGGGAAAATAATTCCGCAAGTAACTGCAATTCCAGGTTTTCAAACAGAGATGGCGACAAAGAGGCAAAACTTATGGACTGCAGCTTTAAGAACACCTTACAAAACAGCAACAAAATCAATCAAAGAGCCAACAATATTCATAATATGTAATGTCAGGTTTATTAGGAAAGAAGTTTAAAAAAAGAGGATAAATGCAGATTTGCTTTTTTTTTTTCGGAAAAACAAAATATATATATATATACACACACACACACACACACACACATTCAGTTGAGTTTAAGTTCAGTTGAGTTTATTACTGGTGTTTATTACTGGCAATAATGTGACTACATGCCCCATTATTGAGAAAAAAAAAAACAAAGTGAGAAAGGCGTCTGGTACGCAGACAGGTGCATGAGAATTTACGTTGGGGCAGCAACAGGAGAGTGGTGGCTCGGTTTTCCAGATGGTTCCTCTGGAGGCACATTATCTGCTCCATCACAGCAGGCTGAACCTGAGACTGTTGAAGTGTGTATGGGGGGCTGTAAATACTGTGGGCAGTTCGGTGCCACAATGATGCTCCCAACCCTGCAGCTTGTAAGTGATCCTTACCTGGCCTGTCCCAGCTATGGGGTAGGCTTTCCACCCCCCTCCGCCAGCCTAGTCATGGGATAGGCCTGCTGCCTTTATCCCCACAGTTTCTCTATCCCACCACAGGATAAACTTACTGCTAAATGACAGGGTTGGCCCGCTCCCCGGGTAGTTGCACCACCAAAATACCTGGACAGGAAAAGCATGTGACATACTTGACTCGTGCACCTCTAGATGTGTGGGCATAGGAAAGAGAAAAACAAACACACTTTGATTAGTCACACATTCGAACATCAGAAGTTGAGCACGATGAAGTACGTGTAATTCTTTTCAACACCCTTATAAATGAATAACTAGCATGCACAGGCCCCTTCCCTTTTTGATTTGCAGCCTTATCTGTTTCCCTGGAGTTCACTAATTACACTGCGTCTACGGTTTCAGCGGGCATGTTTGATATGAGTTTATCTGAGCTGTCCGTCAGGCAATTAAGGTCAGCGTTCAGCACTCTCTCAATAGCACAGTCACGGCCTCAGCAAGCAGGGAATGGATCAGACCAGCTCAGATCAGGTGAGGTCTCTGGTACTAGGTTTCCACTCCTGCCGTCCCACCATGACAACACACAATGACTGTGATCAGCGTTGTTCCTACATGACTGTTCACCCTGAGCGACCCGTCCTAATGGGCTATTAATGCCCGTGTGGCCTTGGATAGATCAGTGAGTATGTTTACATGTACGGTTATAATCAAGCTAAGGTGAGTTTTTGCATAGTTGAGTTGCAGTCTTCTTCTGTCTGTCCAAGTATGACACAATGCATGATCAAATATTTGGTATTTAAAATAAATAAGATGAGGTCTAATTGTAGTCCAACAGACGCATACGTGCTGGAAGAAGATACAATTTGCAATTGTCTACGTTACATTTATTGTTGTTCTGCAAATTCTCACAGATGAAATCTATTCATTTTGATAGGAATTTATCCGACCAGGGATTTCGTGTGAGGCAGGCAAATGCACCAATGCAGATTTTGCAAAGGGTTCAAGTCTGCGATTCACAAAAGAACTGATCAACAGAAAGCCACTTGGTTTGAAAGTGACATCTTTGACTTCACACATTGTTACACTATTAACGGTAGAGAATTTTGCCGGCATTTTTCACCAAAATTTAACTAATATGATGCATCTTTAGTTCGACTTCAAAAAAAAAAGAAAGAATTATTGCTTTATTCCTACTGCAATCAATTTAAAGTGCATGTAAACACACTTGTAGATGATTAAACGCATTAAAACTGACTGAATTATCGCCAATTTAATAATAAAAAATAGCTTTTTCCTCTTATTCTATAAGGAAAGCAAAACTACAGCGAGGCACTTACAGTACAATGGAAGTGAATGAGCCAGTCCGTAAATGTTAAATGACTTTGTTTCAGCTGTATAGGCTCAAGACATTAAAATCATATTAACAAGCATTTTGCTTACTAACCTGTTATGTGTAAAGTTGTATTCAAATGTATAACTTAACATGAAAATAGCACCATAAAATGACTCACTCAAATCACATCCTCAGTTTTTTTTTTTTTTTTTTTTTTTAAGAAAAGAAGACAATTATTTTTTGTGATAATCAACATTATTCAACAAATACTGTGAGCTGAGCTTAACTTGTATTGAATCAGAATATGTAACTTGATTATGTCACTTAAAGTCCCTAAGGCATTCAGGAGTAGTTTGAGTCAGTACAGTTTATTACTGTTTTCGATTTAATAAACTGTGGAAGAGCAAGATGCAGTCTGTTCCATTCAGCTTGAGTTCATCTCAGGTGAGGCTCTTGAACAACTCTTGGCTGAACAGTTGGATAATACTATGCGACTGTGTGGTCAGACAGTAATAAATTACATGAGTAAGGCATTCGCTCCGCAGTGGTGTGGATTGCCTGAACAGTTTCATTGTGCTGGGAGTGGTCACATTTAATACACTGTCTGTGTGTGTGTGTGTGTGTGTGTGTGTGTGTGTGTGTGTGCGTCTGAGGCTTCGTGTGATCTGTGACATGCTGTGTTGAACACAAGATTAACTAGGTGACACTATAATAGCCATGCATCTTGAAGCGCACAGGATCCTCTTTCAAAACAAGACTCTTCTGTATTTCTGAGATACATTTGCATTAGAAATAAGATCTGATGAGTCATTTAGACTGTATTGATGACATCCCATCATCCCACCCAATCTATTTATTGTAAAACCAAACAGGAGTTTTATAGGAAATTTACATATAAAAATCACAATGCCTGGCCTATTGGGGGCACTATAATATTTGTATTGAAATTATCTTAAAATGCTTTTTCATTTGATGGAACAAATTCTCTATAAATTGTTTCTATAAAAATGTACTATGTTGCCTTAAATCCATACATTAAAAACTTTACAGCTATATTTTATATGCCTCCACATGCAGTGTGAGCACCTGTGGTGGCTGTTTTCCCAGATGCCAGAGGCACAGCATTCAGCAACGAGAAATAAACTTAAGTCAGCATGATAACTTCACGGCTAGTGTGTCAGATTAAATTGCGAGAGGTTTTTTTTTTTTTTGCACATATGCCTACATGCCATACATACTGCTTATGAATTATTCAGCTGACACACTACTACTTCTCCTTTGCTCATATATTTTACCATATTGATGCCAAATTTACACTGCAACGGTGGCACAGAAACACTTCAGAAGTGGGACTTGGGTATCTTTACACTGCTGCTCAGAGGTGGCATACATGCATTTACACAGCAACTTACTGTATACTGTTATACTAAGAGTCTTTTGGCCGGCACAGAGCAGCCTTAACTCAGCTGTGTAAAAATGTCTTGTGTTGGACTGTGGGGCGATTCAGACAAGAAACAACAGCTCTGACACAGGCCAACGCTATCTCACGACCAATTCGTACGTATTTTACAAGGTGGCTAATTCGTACGACCTCACTGGTACGATTTGTCTAGACTCCAGTGACGGGTAGGTTTAGGTTAGGGGTAGGTCATTCGTACGAATTCATACAAATTGGGCAACTTGTAAAAAAATAAAAATTCATACGAATTGGGGAACGCATTTTGATTTTAGGTTTTAGGACAACTTTGATGAAAGGCTTTGATCCACTTCAAATGTTGACTACTGTACATATGATTTAGCAAAAATCGTACAAATTCATATAAGTGAGGTCATACAAATTATGATTGAAATATGTATGAATTGCCATGAGATTGGGTTGCACAGGCAGAACTTTTATGTAAGAAATAAGTGCTTGAGTGTCACAACGCTATTAGTAGCGAGCACTCTGATAAATAATATTACACAGCTCACTGGAATACTTGATTCTGATTGGTCAATTGCACTATCCAGCAACCAAACATTGATTAATATTCACCATTGCCTATGGTAACACTCTTTATCAAGCACTACTTTCATGTCTCGCGTATCACACCACGGTTTCACACTCTCGTTTCACAACCAGAACTGGTGCCATCTTGCATCTCAGTTATCGATTATATTGTAAAAATGATATCAGAGGACTTCAGTATTAATCTTATTGTAATATTGTTGCAGTGTTTGCCTTGTTGCTATGCTGATTGTTGTGTACATTGTAATGATTTTTTTTTTCTTAGTAGAGAGAAGTAGTTTCAAGTCAAATCAATATTTCATATATTTATTTGGTGAGCAGCCACATCATACACTGGATAATGTGCAGTTCATACTGGAAAATAAACCCCTTCAAAGTGATACAAGATATGGGAAGAAAAAAGAAAGTCTTGGAATTAGTGAGGAACAAATGAGGAGCGGAACCAGGATGTTCGAAAACAATAGCTTCCTCCCCCACCTGGAATTCATGGAAATCAGAGAAAACCCCAGCCAGTAAAAACAGCAACCTGAAGGGTAGGAGTAAAAAAGGCGAATATGTAGGGGGCGTATTGAAAGGAAGGCTAATATTCAGAAACAACAGGCAATGAAGGCAATATCTCATCATGGCCTAAGAGCACATGGTGGGACTCTTAAATGAGTCTTGATTGTACTGAGCAATTTGGAACTCAGCAGAGAACTCAATTAAGGCGAGCGATTAACAGCGGATCTGACTTGTCCTGCTCCCTGTGATGTCACCGTTCTTGGAGTGTGGCAGCCATAGCAGGTGTCTGATTTGACCAAAGCACTGGCCAACAGCTTATATCATTAATAAAGCCCAAGACTCAACCTATCAACACTGCAGTACACTCCATTTTATGCCATTTTCTCCGCATGACGCTTTCCTTTCTCCTGTTTTGCTTTTAAATGTAGTCCTACGAGAACCCATACTTCAAACCAACATGCCTCCCGAATTAATTTTGCGGTAGACATTTCCATGTAATGCTAAATGGTACCATAATCTGACTTCATTTTGAGGGGAGCTTTTCAGAAACTCAAAATGTGCCATGATTTGATCTCCATTGGTCATTTTTGAGAAGATTAAACTCTGCTCTTAAAGTTTAGTCAAAGTGCACCGAGGTTACCTTTCATTAGTCTAGTTAAGTTTGCCGTGCCTTTTTAGCCAGACTTGGTGTAGTTAAAATCCAACGTAAACCAGATATAGTGTTTCTCTCGCATAAGCTCCTTGACAGCATAGCGCTCGGTTCTCCTTTTGTGCGAGCAGCTCTAAAACCGTGTGTGTAATTGCGAGTGTGTGCCGTTCGCCGAGAGTCGACCAGTGTGCACTGTACCTCCTTCAAACGTCTTCCCAGTCAATGGAAAAACAAAGGTCAGGACTCTGGAAATGTCACTCAGTCCCTGGCTTGGCACTTAGAGGTCCAAGGGAACCCGGAGGGGGGGCTTGGCCTGGCTGCAGGTTCCGGGGGGACAGAATAATGTGTCACACGGCTGCCGCTGCTTCCTCTTCCCCTGGTGGTTGGGGGCAGGCAGAGAGGCACGGTGGGGGCTCATTGTTACACTGCCTTTTCCATCAGCTGTCAGGAGAGCAGGGGGCCCGGCTAAATGGGCACTCTAAAATACTGCACGCCGGGGAGTTGGCCCTCTCAAAAATATACAGTATACCTAGCGAGCGGAAAGGATGGATTTAAAGCTTTCATATTTAATCACAAAAATGACATTTATACATTATGCGTAATAGGCGCCCTCATTTTCACTTCTATCATATGTGCTTGTTTGTCAACACTTGTGTTAGGGCATAGGAATGCGTACTGTGCCGTTACCAAGAACACTTGAGCAAACAAAATTTTTACCGAAAGCAGTATTTCAAAGTCCCAGGAATTTATGCTGCGGTTTCCTAACATCCATAATATTATATTGGATTACACTCTTAAAAATAAAGGTTCTTTATTGGTGTTGATGGTTCCATGAAGAACCTCTAAAGGGTTAGTTCACCCAAAAATGATAATTCTGTCATTAATTACTCACCTTCATGTTGATTCCAAACCCGTAAGACCTTTGTTTATCTTCAGAGCACAAATTAAGATATTTTTGATGAAATTCGAGAGCTCTATAACCCTCCATAGACAGCAAGTGTCCCACCACGATCAAGGCCCAGAAAGGTAGTAAGGACATCGTTAAAATAGTCCATGTGACATCAGTGGTATAACCGTAATTTTACAAAGCTACAAGAATACTTTTTGTGTGCAAAGTAAACAAAAATTCCGGGACAGTCCTCCACCATTATCGACGCATCGATATCATATTGAAATCATTGAATAAAGTCATTATTTTTGTTTTCTTTGCACACAAAAATTATTCTGGTAGCTTCGTAAAATTACGGTTGAACAACTGATGTCACATGGAGTATTTTAACATTGTCCTTACTACCTTTCTGGGCCTTGATCGTGGTGGGACACTTGCTGTCTATGGAGGGTTAGAGAGCTCTCGAATTTTCACAAAAATATCTTAATTTGTGTTGCAAAGATGAACGAAGGTCTTACGGGTTTGGATTGATATGAGGGTGAGTAATTAATGACAGAATTGTCATTTTTGGGTGAACTATCCCTTTAACATCCACAGGACCTTTTCATTACACTAAATAGTGGAAAAGTTTCTTCAGCCTATTAAGAAAAAAGGTTATTTTAAGAACTGTTCTCTGAAAGGTTCTTTTGGGAAACAAATATGGTTCTTCTATGAAAACCCACTTTTGGAACCTTTATTTTTAAGAGTGCACTATTAACTTTCAAAAGTGCCACATGCTAATGACAGCATGCACCAATCAGGAGTGTCCTTTCACTATCATACACCTTCCATATAGAAGTAAAAAAAAAAAAAAAAAAAAAGTGTAAAAGGAGGAACTCACTCCACTAACATTTAAGGCCTTATTCATTTTGCTTCAGAATAACTACAGACAAAGGGTGAAAATACAGACTGTACTTCCATACAATAAAGAGTGGAAACCAATGAGAGAAACAGAGAAGGGAGCGAGAGAGGGAGAGCGAGAAGGAAGCTGATCAGATGATTATTTCAGCGGAGCAGGATAAGTGGTTGAAACGGAGCCGTGTTTGTCGCTGCGCTGCGGGTGATCAAGGTGAAGAAGGAGAAAAGGGCCGGCCACGCCCCGAGCACACCTGAGATTGCATTACCTGCCGTCTCTCAAGCATCATACTGGGAGCGTGGAAACCCGAGCGCAGCCACGAGAAGAAATCTGGCCGTCAGTCAAGTGCTTTTGTTTGCAGTTCTACGAACAGGCCAGATCTGGTTTCTCTGCTCCAGAAACAAGGAACCTAACCAGAGGAACAGCAGAAGAGCATCTGAATACAGCTACAAATTTCCCAGACTAAATCATTTGTCACAACAGACCCGTCTCTGGAAACTTGTATAAATTGGTTAAAAAAATTTCACTATTTATTTTACCTGTATCAAGGTCAGTGCCAACTTACTTTATGACAGTTTATGATTTGGCTGACTTCAATTATATTTGCACATTTTTAAAAAATTTTTGAAGGTTGTAGAAAACATATCACAGTGTCCTGGCAAATATCTCAATTCAAGTTAGCTTGCTTTTATAAACACTATGAGTTCATCTTCATCCAAATCTCAGGTTGTGGACACAATGTCATGGACACAATAATTCCAGGCATGCTTCATGGTCATATTGAATTCAGAGAGACTTTAAATTATTAAAATACTTAATCATCTGCACACATTCTTGAGGGAGGAAAAATACTTCTGATGCTAAGATCATTTCTTACATGTGAAGATGTGAAAAGAAAATACTTAATATTTTAAGTCATTCAGATTGTACTTTATTCGCTTATATTCTGTCAAAAATACTGAGTGATTTATATGAAGTACTTGAGACAAAACTCAAATGATCTAAATGATTTGGGAAAGACACTTTAGATGCATCAGCATGCATCTTTTGATTTGGGCTTTTCCATGTTGTCCCTCTCTAATTACACCCATTAGAAAACAGCTGGACATTACAAGACAGAATGAAGGAGTAAATGATTAGAGAAAAACAAGGCACTGAGTGAGAGGTGGAGGGAATTAGGTAGACAAGAGCGACGGAAATTAAGCATCTGATGTAATAGGACACTGTAAGTAGGCAAGTGAAAGCCTCCTCCTTTCCTCCTTCAGGGATAATTGTTGTTTAGATATACTTTTACCCGTGTCTCACTCTCAGGTCGTGTTTATACAACTTGTTATTGTGGTTTCTCTTTGCCTTTTCTCCCTCTTTTCCCTCTCCCTCTTCCTCTTCTTCTTTGTACTTTCTTGCTGGGGGAAAATCTGCGAGGCTTGCTCGCCGGTGCCAGCAACAGTTAATCCTTTTCCAAAGCACCTTAACTATGCTGGGAATTCTGCAGATGCTAAATAAAACAACGGGAACAACCATGCACTTAACACCAGCTCACGCTGGCAAGAGTGCCTCTGTCTTCAGATGCTCCGTTTTTTCATAAGTAGTTCAAAACAATCTGCTGTTGTGTGATAACTGTGTGTTTCTCTTGAGTGAGCTGGTAGCAGGGCCGCGCTGGGTTCAGCAGCACCGCCTCTAATCCCATTATGGCCGTTCACCTCAGATTACATAAAATAAATCAGGAAATATGCAAGGAGGAAATAAGACATTTCTCTGCATTAGCTGACCAAAAGTGTCAAGCATTGATGACCGTCACATTACGAATCAGCTTTTTTTGTGTTTGTGTTTTACATTGTAAGGCAGTTTTAAGTCATGTAAAAAATTCTGTCATGTAAAAAATATATACACTACCAGCCAGGGGCGCCGCTAGCAATTTTGGGCCCTATGAAAGAATATGAGGTTGGGCCCCCTACCGCACCAAACATACACTATATTGCCCAAAGTATTGGGACACCCCCTTCTAATGAACAGGTTTGACTACTTTAGTAATTTCCATGAGTGCAAATCTTAATGTTTAAGCATATAATGATATTCTAGGGAATTGTGTGCTTCTAATTTTATACCAATAGTTTGGACAGGACCCTTTTCTATTCTAACATGACAATGCCTCTGTGTATAAAAAAAAAAAAAAAAAAAAAAAGATTGATTCAATCAGTGTGGAAGAACTTGACTGGTCTGCATAAAGCCAAGTCCTAATCCCAGCTGAACATCTCTGGTGTGACTTCAAATACATACCTTGAGCCAAAAACTCATCACCAAACACCAATGACTTGTACATACACTATATGGACAAAAGTATTGGGACACCCCCAAAAAGGCACTTCCAACTGTGGCAACAAAGATGGAAACATAATTCAAGTATTTAAAAACTGTATTTCCATCTTTGTTGCCACAGTTTTAGAAAGTGTCTAAAATGATTGTACGCATATGTACAAGTCACTGGTGTTTGGCATTGTCATGTTAGAATAGAAAAGGGTCCTGTCCAAACTATTGGTATAAAATTAAGAGCACACAATTCCCTAGAATATCATTATATGCTTAAACATTAAGATTTGCACTCATGGAAATTACTAAAGTAGTCAAACCTGTTCATTAGAAGGGGATGACCCAATACTTTTGGCAATATAGTGTACAAGCCAACCTAGCTATTCAAAATCTTTGTCTGTAATTTAATAATGTTGACCTATTACTTTTTTATTGTTTTTGACCATTAGGTATCAGTAACATAATTCATTCAGTACCTGTTCTGTGGACATAGACTTTCTGTACCACACTATTCTGCTGATATGGAATGAGTTTGACTACTTAATCAGTTATATTAATAGAAATGCTTCCCTGGGACAAACTAAAAAATCCTAAAATAATAAATAGGATACCCCATAACAGCATTTCCAGCAGTATCCAACATTTCTCAATCATGATCTTACTCAGCTAAATGTGATTATTAGCTTAACCGCTGTATTCCTTGTTTGCTAGCTACCTATGCACATACAGCATACAATGTTAAAAATGTATGCTGTATGTATGCAAAATACATTATGAACCTTAACCCAAAAACCTTTAGCTTCATACATTGTAGATAATTGTGACCCTGCCTGTGGAAACCCAGCTAAAGTATTTAAAAAATAAAAAAAATAAAAAAACGTGGATAAGTAATTCACTCCTTGATTTGCTTAATAAAAGCATCCTTTTAGATTGTTTTAACAGACATGTTTGTTGTGTATTATTTTCAACGTGTTTATTGCTAAGTTTAGTGTGGCACAATAGAACCGCAGCCGTAATTCGCGTGCAGTGTATCTGGTTGCCATGACAGCCTCCTGCGCTTCCTGCTGCTGTTCTTGTAATCAGAGTGAATTTGTAGATTTTCTATAGCAAAACTAAAATGTGTTTAAAAGTGCGACTGACCAAATCGTCCGGCTCGGTTTGCCCCCCTCGAACTCGAAGACATAATCTGACAGTTTACCATCTGATCTCACTCAGTGACTCTAGACCTAGGACGGGACGAGACTATGCAGTGAATGGGGGCAGATCATTTCGCCGGAGATGCAGTAATAAGCAGTAATTTTGTTTTATTTGTAACTCTTTGGTAGACACATTTATAAATTTCTATTACATTACTACTACTACTGTTACTACTAATAAAACAGATCTCTGGGGGCCCCAAAAGTGTGTGGGCCCTTAGAATCGTCCTAACTTTTCCCTCCTTAGCGGCGCCCCTGCTACCAGCTCACTCAAGATCTCTCTATTTATAATATTTTTTACTGTTATGTTGACCAAAAGTGACATTTATAATAAATAAATAAATTAATTAATAAATAATAAAAATATCAAATTATTTCTAATAATTGCAGTTTTGTTGAACTTTCTGTTAATCAAAGAATCCTGAAAATTGTCTATTAAAATATTAAACAGAACAACTGTTTTCAACATGGATAATAATACGAAATGTTTCTTGAACACTAAATCAGTATATGTGACCCTGGACCACAAAACCAGTCATAAGTAGCATGGGTATATTTGTAGCAATAACCAACAATACATTGTATGGGTCAAAATGATTGATTTTTCTTTTATGCCAAGAATCATTAGGATATTAAGTAAAGATCATCTTCCATGAAGATATTTTGTAAATTTCCTACAGTAAATATATATCAAAACTTAATTTTTGATTAGTAATATGCATTGCTAAGGACTTCATTTGGACAACTTTAAATGTGATTTTCTCAATATTTTGATTTTTTGCACCCTCAGATTCCAGATTTTCAAATAGTTGTATCTCGGCCAAATATTATCCTATCCTAACAAACCATACATCAATGGAAAGCTTATTTATTCAGCTTTCAGATGATGTATAAACCTCAATTTCACAAAATTGACCCATATGACTGGTTTTGTGTCATATATTGTCATATATTAAAATTGATTTATAAGATTCTGAACGATCATGTGACATTGACAACTGGAGTAATGACTGAAAAAAATTCCTTTTTGCCATCACAGGAATAAATTACTTTGAAGTGTGTGTGTGTGTGTGTGTGTGTGTGTACATGTATGATATAGATAGATAGGCAGGCAGACAGACAGACACACACACACACATACCAGTTATCAGTTAACATACCAGTTATGACAGCAAAAAAAAAAAAACCCTGAATTTAAAACACATGCATAAAAACTGTTTCATAAGATGACAGTCATCAATGTTTGACTCTTTTGGTTGTTTGTTTTCTGAAGAAACTTCCTACAAAAAAGATGTTAACTAAACAATTCTTTTAAAAAATACATTTATTTATCTTTGTTGATAGTACTGCTGTTGCTAGTAACATGGAGAAGTCAATTGCACTCAAAAATGAATGAGTTTACAAATGTTGTGCCGATAATAATATGAGGGATTGTAATATGATCAAATGCAGCTTAACAGCCTCCCCCCTTTATATCAATCTAAATTTCTAATTTTTCTACACCCATGATAATTTTTTTCTTTGCTTTGAAAGGACATGGGACTTTTTCGTACCCTGAAATGCAACCATCAATCAGTCGTGTTGTTTTGAGATCAATATGATTTAGTGAACTCTCACTCATGTAGACTGGGTTGGAAAAAGAGACGGAGGGAACAGGTGTAGTTTCAATACAGCGCTCATTATCCTTGAGTGATGACCTTCAGTGGCATACTGTACTCCTCTGTAATCATCCTTCACTCTCCATCTCTTTCTCTAAATGCTAACTGGAGCCTTTCAAAGCAGCCAGTGAAAGGCAAAATTGGCCTATTGAAGAAGTTTATTAGAAATTGATCTACTCTTTCCAACTCACACAGGAGCCAGAAGACTTCGAAAACTTGTACAGACATGACACGGTCACAGCGCGGCCGCATTCATGCTCGCAGCCGTCCTTTATTTGAGGAGTCACCTTTAGAACGGTGGGTCAGAGTAGCGAGACGTGAAAAGTCATATAACGTGTATGCAGTTAATTATGTTAATGTATGAACTGATTGATTTTCTAGCAAATTGAGGTTTATTTTTATGTGCTTTGGCATTTATGTCCTGTTATGGAGCTGTATGGTATTGAGAGATATTCTAAAGTAACGTTAATCTAACCGTATGCTCAAGGTTATCTCATGAAGTGGTCTGTTAAAGTTTTACCTGTGGCCTATAACACTCGATTCGGCTCTTATCATTAAACTTCGGGGAGCGAGAAAGAGGTGCGGGAAAAAGAGACAGATAAAAGAATCTATGACTTCATCTGTGCCTGTAGGGGGAAAAAAGTGAGGTGCGAAATTCAGGTCTGCCTTAAAGGAAACTTTTCCATTCTTCTGTGTTGGTAGAGAGTTTGTTTCCTTTAATACTTTCTTGAAAACCATAATATTTTTTTCCAGGAATCTTTGATTAAAGGAATGTTAAAAAAAAAAAAAAGCATTTATTTGTAATAGAATTTTTTTGTAACATTATTAATGTCTTTACTGTCAATTTTGATCAATTTAATGCACCCTTCTGAATAAAATTTTCATTTATTTTTAAGCAGCACAGCTGTTTTCTACATTGATAATACATTTTTCTTGAGCACCAAATCAGCTGGATGATTTCTGAAGGATCATGTGACACTGAGGAATGGAGTAATGATGCTGAAAATTCAGCTTTGCCATCACAGCAATAAATTACATTTTAAAATATAGTAACATAGAAAACCATTATTTTAAAAATAAAAAATAAATAAATAAATAAAATTGAGTGCTACAGCCATGACATCAAAACTCAAGACTAATTCACCACTGGTTTCCTCTAGATTTCCCTATTGGTATAATTTTGGCTTTTCAATTCATGAGTCAAATTGTGGTAAATGTAACTAGATGATACTTTTGATCTACAACATGAATTACACACACCATGCCAAAAACATGAATTTATGATTATTTAAAAAAAATGATGTTTCTAATAAGTAACTACATTAAAACATAGTGTGCGCAGTTTATTTTTTAGAGCAAAATGTCAAAGTATTGTCTTAATATGTTAACCACAGACTTGATTTTATTCATGAACTGAAAAACCCCATTAGGGAACTCTCAAGGGAACCACTGGTGAATTTCACCAAATTTACACTGCAAAGGTGGCACAGAAGCACTTCTGAAGCGGCATTTAGGTGTCTTTACACTAAGGCTGATTTATACTTCTGCGTCGAACCTATGCCGTAGCTATGCCACTATTTAATGCTGCTCAGATGTTGTATAAAAACATTTATAAAGCAATTACAACTCTGATGCTTGGGGCTGAGGTGGGACATGGCAGGCATAATTTAGTCTGGCTTTTATGTGGCATTGCGTCTTTACACTGAATTTTGAGCAGACACAGAGCCTTAACAAGCCTGTGTAAAGATGCCTTTAGTCTTGCAGGTTTTGACGTCATGGCTGAACTACTCAATATTTTTACTGTGTTTTTGATCAAATAAATGCAGCTTTGGTGAGCATTTTTTCACAAACATAAAAAACCACCTTCAGTGTAATTAGATCAAAAGGTGAGAAATGTCAGTATGTAAGGTCATTGTTACAAATGGATCCTCTTTAGCTGCAATTTTGGTTATCATTGAAAGCTATATTTCAGTGACCCTTGTAAAAAGGATCCTGTGTCCATCACATTGATATTGTAATCGAGTCCATCTAAATGGCTGAGTCTGTTGATCACTCACTGTAAGGGGTGTCAAAGGTCAGCTGCAGTAAGAGCTATCAGTGACATCCAGAGGAAACTGAGTCGTTGTTTCTTATGGTCACCCCCTGACCCCTCATTAACCTAATCTCCTCTACTTAATCACCAAACTGTGTGTGAGAGTGTGTTTGCCCGTGTTTTTGATTGAGAGAGACAAAATGCCTTATGGATTTTTGTTTGCATCTGTGTATTGCGTACACTAGAAGATTTCTCGCCTAACAGTGTAAAAGGATTGGATTTTTTGGCAGAGGTCTCAGGTATTGGCTCTGAGCCTCAAGAGAGGAATAACAGCTTTTCGTCAGCCCTGCAGAGAAATACTGCCACATTAGAAACAGAGTCGTTTAAAACAGCTCCGCTGCTCAGCGTATTAAGTCCATCAGCCATAAAGTCATCATTGTGTTTAAGGTTACTCTTCACAGAAACTGCATTACTCTTTTTTCAACACATTAGAGGTGCAGGGCCAGAGTAATACACATACTCACAAGGAGCTGACTGAATCACCGCAGTAATAGCTCATTTTACGCAGATCACACTTTCGCTGGGAGTTTGGCCTCAATGCATGAGAGTACTGGCTGAATGTTCTGAAGATGAGTTACTTTTTATTATTACTAGCAAGTAATTAAAAAAAGAGTGCAAGCACGGAAAGATAAAAGTCATCCACTGGAAAGTCCACGCGCGTTACTCGGTCAGAAAACCGTGTGAATGCACAAACTGTTAAACTTTCTATTTATTACAGCCAGATGATACAAATCCAAATTATCCTGTGTTAATGTCAATAGAATATGACCACTCCAGATATTTTTAAATCCTGTTCTGACCATTTTTTTTAATTGCAGGAGATCTTGGGACAGAAATGTAATGTTTTATATTATCATACAAATTATAAATATTGTATACAAACACACACACACACCTGTAGACATTTAATTTAGCATCAGATATGGTAATGGACTATCAAATATGTAAATCCAGAAATTCAGGCATTTTAGCTCCCATGTTTATTAATTATTAATAATAAATTAAATGTGAAATACATTATTTCATAAAATACAATGTTTAAAAATGTATGTTGTCAGGTACAGAGTGTAAGCATATGTGTCTAATTCTGTATTTTTAGCTAAGCAGAATTATGAATATTTCTGGTGTCACCATTGCCCTTTGAAATGGGAAGGACCAAGTCTAAGCTTTTCAACTTCAACCTGATGTAATAGCAAATGTAGCATTGTAATGAACAGTACTTTTTGTTAACTGATTATCACACGTCTTAGAAGTAATAACATTAAAAAAAAAAAAAAAAAAAAAAAAAAACATTTTAACTCTCTTCTAGCTTTGGTGAAAGTATGAGAGCATCATAACATGGCATGACCATACTGATTGTTATACCCCTACCAAATATATATATATATATATATATATATATACAGTTGTGCTCAAAATTATTCATACCCTTGGTAAATATGATCTAAGGCGGCTGTGAAAATAAATCTGTATCATTAATTCTTTTGATCTTTTATTTTAAAAATTTACAAAAATCTAATCTTTCATTAGAGAATACGAATTTAAATGGGAGAGAAATCTCATTATGAAATAAATGTTTTTCTCTAATACACATTGGCCACAATTAATCATACCCTTTTATTAAATACTTTTTGCAACCTCCTTTTGCCAAGATAACAGCTCTAAATCTTCACCTATAATACCTGATAAGTTTGGAGAACATCTGACAAGAGATCAGAGACCATTTCTTTATCCAGAATCACCCCAGACCCTTCAGATTCACAGCTCCATGTTGATGCTTCTTCTCTTCCGTTCACCCCATTCATTTTCTATAGGGTTCAGGTCAGAGGACTGGGTTGGTCATGGCAGAAGCTTGGTTTTGTTCTGAGTGACACATTTTTTTTGTGGTTTTGATATTTGTTTGTGGATCATTGTCCTGTTGGAAGATCCAGCCATGGCCTATTATAAGATTTCTAGCATGGACAGTAAGTTTTTAAATTTTTATATGTTGGTATTTAATTGAATCCATGATGCCATGTATCTAAACAAGATGTCCAGGACCTCTGGCAGAAAAAAATATACCAACAACATTAAAGATACAGCATTATATTGCACCAAACCCATCTTGAGTGTTTGCTGCTAAAAAGCTCTTTTTTTAGTTTCATCTGACCATAGAAGCCAGTACTATTTGAAGTTCCAGTCGTATCTGACAGCTGAATATGCTGGAGTTTGTTTTTGGATGAGCTAGGAGAATTATTCTTGAAACCCTCCCTAACAACATGTGCTGATGTAGGGGCTGTTTGATATTTTTTAGAGGATTTCTGACCCTAAGACTCAACTGATCTCTGCAGTTCTCCAGCTGTGGTCCTTGGAGAGTCTTTGGCCACTCAAGCTCTCCCCCTCACCGTGCATTAGGACGATATAGACACGTCATCTTCCAGACAGATTTGTAATATCTTTAGTTGATTGAAACCTCTTAATTATAGGGTGGAAATGGGGATTTTTAATGCTTTAACTCTTTTCTTACAGCCACTTTCTAAATTTGTGAAGTTCAACAATCTTTTGCTGCACATCAGAAATATATTCTTTGGTTTTACTCCTTGTGATCAATGATTAAGGGAATTTGGCCTTTGTGTTCATCATATTTATAATCCTGTGAAACAAGAAGCCAAGGCTGGACAGTTTCATGCTCCTAGTCTCCCTGGTGTGATAAAAAAAAATGCAAATATGAATGGGAATATACTTCAGAGATATTTTAATCATAAGAATTTCTAGGGGTACCAATAATTGTGGCCATTGTGTACTAGAGAAAAATATTTATTTCCTAATGTGATTTTCCCCCACTTTCACTTTTTTTACTTCAAATTAAAGGTTAGACTTTTTTGAAATTTTTGAATGAAAGATCAAATGGATAAACAGTGCAGACTTATTTTCACAGCCTTCTTTTATCATATTTACCAAGGGTATGAATAATTTTGAGCTCAACTGTATATATATATATATATATATATATATATATATATATATATATATATATATATACACACACACACACACACACACACACTCACACACATACGTGTGTATATGTGTGTGTGTGTGTGTGTGTACTGGTTTTTGTGGTTTACGGGGCCAAAATTTGTATAATGACATGGGTATGACAGAGGTATTACAATTTGAAGGTGTTTTATGAGGACACTGCCTATGTCCCCGTAATTCAAAAGGCTTAAAAAACATACTAAATGGTGTTATTTTGAAAATCTAAAAATGCAAGTTTCCTGTAAGGGGTAGGTTTAGGTGTAGGGTTGGTGTAGGGCAATAGCACATACAGTTTGTATGGTATAAAAACCATTACGCCTATGGAGAGTCCCCATAAACCACAAAAACAAATGTGTGTGTGTGTGTGTTTGTGTGTTAATTCAATAAACACACACACTCACACAATGAAAGGTGGCTGGTCGTTCTGATTGACCTGAAGGTTGAACTCAATCTAAATGCGTTTTTAAGTATTTGAGGAAAGTAACCACTAGGGCTAAAAAAAAAACTTTGTATATGAACACAGGGAGTCCATCTACATGTAAATGCTGAAACAATTAGAAGGAAAGCTACTTATTATTCACAATATGAGTGCAACCTTACTCACACCAGGGGCTTGTCGCTGCAGACCACAAACTAACTGCAAACAAATTAAAAACAATACAGTCTATATGTTTACAGTAGGTTTGTCCATTCATATAGAAGGACACCATGTATTGATACCTGTTTTTTCGCCTAACATTGAGCGCAATATGCTGCAAAACAAAAAAAGAAATGCATTTTGGTAAATGCTTTGAGTAGAAAAGATATCTGTGTGTTTAGTTTACGATAACTTGAGTACAGTCGTGCTGTGGGGGATCTCATTAAAGCTCGTTGTAGAGCCCCAGTCTTGATCTGAGCCAGACAGGCCATGTGTTCAGTAGTTAGGTGCACTGAAGCTAGTACAGACACACATAAGCTTTTTCAGTGTTAGAAGAAGAACAAAAAATATTATGCACCAAATTTTGGCGTATTCTGCCAGGAACCTATGCATGCATAAAAGTGAGTCTCTGAAATGCATGTAAGCAGACACTAGAAAGAATAGGCTTGTGTGAAAGAAGGAGGGATGGGGAAATAGACGGGGGGCGGCAGCAGCAAAGAAGCAGTTATACAGCAGACAAAAGAGGAGACACAGAAGCGGGAAGTCAGTTGCTGAGCTAGAGCACCCAGTGCAGTGAAAACGTGGCAAACAGCCCCATCCCATTACAATGTCATTTCAGCCCAGCACAGTCTTTAAGTAATAACACTCAGTGGGGTGTGTCATTATCACCCCTAACCCCGCTGCCCCCAATCCGTCACGCAGTCCTCAGGGCAGGTACTTCAACTGTCACCGACTGTCCACGCGGACTCCATCCACTTCTACAGCTTTAGCCCGTGCTGCTGTACACGCTGTCATATCCTTGCTTGTCTTTATTTAAAAAAAGGGGCCCATACAGCCAAAAGCAACAAAATCAATGACCAGTCCATAAACATCAACTTCTTTTATTGTTGTTTCTTTCTGTCTCTCTCTCCCTCTTTCAGATGTAAAAGCAACACAATCAGACACAGTCAAAGTTTATCCCATCACAAAATACAGAAGCACAGTGGGACTCCAGCAGCGGTAAAACACAAACAATTCTCAGGCCTATTTTCTGACCCCTGCTGAGAGGAAGGGCACCTTGTGAGATGGGTCAAACTAGATGCGAGAAAAAAGTAATTTACAGTTAAAGTTGTCATTCTTTTTGTATATTTGCCACAAGTTGTTTTCTAGGCACACATTTGATCTCAGACTGAAAAATGGGAGAAAGCCAAACAAAAACAAAGACTGATCAGAACCAAGTAACTAGGCTTGTAAAATGGCACAGTAAATTGATTTTTCAAATAACTACTCAAAATCTTTGTCTGCATAAACGAATTCAAGTCTGCCATTGTGCTAAAATACCTATTATTCACCAAGTGATATGCTTATTGCTTTGAGTTCAAATTTTCATTCGCTATGACAGGCAGGAGTAACATATTCATATTCTTTATTGGTTTTGTCCAAAAACCTGAGGCACTAACTTTGACCATCAGTTTTAACTTCAAAGAACTCACACGAGAGTCGTATGCAGAGGCGAGGCTAATCGATGTATAAAGAGGCGGAAAGAAAGAGAAAACACATTACTATTTAGTAGGCTACTAATAAACTTATTAACTTAGATTTATTTGAAGATCTGTTGCTTGTGCTATAGCCCAAAGAGAACGTATGCGGACGTGTGTTTGAGTCGCGTTCATTTCAGGACCTGGACAGCTCCTCAGAAACTTCAGGGCGCGTCTCATTTATATCTTCAGCTGTAGACTAACTATATGGTTTTTGATCTAAACGGTCAACTTTTATGGGAAAATCGCAAGTATTTCAAATTCCTTTCCTGTTTGCACAGACTTCGGCTTACAGTAGCGTTGTGTTGGAAGTGAAGGAAGAGTGTATAGGGAGAGAACAGTAGCATTGCAGCTGCGCTGAGCTGTGAAATTCGCCGAACAATTGGGATCACTGTTCGTCTTCCTCTCGCCTTTCCCCTCAATTAGCATAGTCCGTTGTGGTTGATTGACTACCATAGCCGGGCCGGGTAAGTGCTTTTGTCCTCTAATCACATGAGGACCGCAGGGGTGACAGGACACAGGTGAGGCCAAGACTGCAATAGATTTATAGCATATTTATAAGGCTAAGCATGGGAACTGAAACATGCCTAAATCTCAGAGACCTTTGCCATTTGTATAATTCAGGAATCAAAGCCAACATAGTCTTGATCTATAGACTGCCACAATATGGTTACTTCCAAGTCCCAAAACCCACGCAAAACGGCTTATCGGGACAATCCGGGGCACGGGAGAAACTGATTGTGAATGGGTGTTTGCGCCCCGCTGATCTCAATTAGCCTTGTTGACTCTGCGGAGGATTAAATTAGCCGCATAAAGTAAGACTGAGCCCTCACTCAAACTGAAGAAATATTGGCAGAACACGCAGACTCTCCATATGTGCACGGTACTTTGATGTTACATTCCAAATATTTTATAAGTAATTATTTTACTTTAAAAGTTTAATTGTGGACAGTGGTTTTAACCTAATTAAAATGAGGAGGGGAGTTTTTTTACTAGGTAACAACCACACACGTTAATAGCTAAAACTCCAACAGAGCAATAAACACTAACAAGCCTCCCCTTTGTTTCATATTGCTCTAAAACACATAAATTAACACTATTTCAATACTCTCTCCATTCAGTCCTATGCAAAAGCATGCTGGAATCTGAAAATGCTATAACAAAAATGAACACCAAGTAAACTTCTGTGTTACAAATTTACGTGGAATGAGCGAAATAAATTTGTTACAAAATGTTGTAATTAAATAATTTTATGTAAAGTGAACAAGCATATAGACTACAAGAGAAATGACATGGGCCTAATTTTATTCAGAAAGCAAAAGCATTAAAAAGTGTCATATCGCCCACAAGTGAGCTACCAGAGCAAAAACTACGAGTTATTAAACTTGTGAGAGGCAACAGGAAGCAGTGGTAATACTGTAGGCAGATGCGTCGCCGCGCCCTGTTTATTATTCCCGCCTGTCGCTTTGCTGTAATGAACGCGCGGCCGACTGTTGGCGCGCTGATTACCGGTCCTTGGAGAGCCTGTGTTTTTCCTGAGTAATTGATAGTTAGACTCCGCTCTAATTAAATACGCTGTCTGCTTCATTGATGTAGATTTTTCGCATCAGAGAAATGAATTAGGCACGGTGAGGGAGAGCAGGCCTTTACGTTTTATGAATCGTCGTTAACCCCGAACCCCATCTTACGCGAGACGCTAGACTGGACTATTCAGAATGCATATGGCAAACGTGAAAACAGAAATGCGTTTCCGATGCTAAGGGTAGCTACTACAGGCATTTCAGTTCACTGTCCTAAGGAGACTGGGCATAGTTTTAATAGGCCTTCGGAAAGTTTCTCATCCCTTCCCTTTTCGCTCACAAGGGAGAAGACATTTAAGGTGTTCTTTCCCCACCAAAGCCCTGGCCGCTGCGCGGGACGCTTTGCATTTTGTGTGGTCTCCCGGCTTGTCTTGCTCTGTCACTCTAACTCTGAAGGGTTGCCCCGGTTTCCCGCACACCTGCGTGGCTGCCCGGTCCCTTCAGGAATTCGCTGGGGCTTGTAATCAGCTTTGTGGAGCCATTGAGTGCACGGCTCAGTGAAACTTCCCAACCTCACAGCGCGCTGGACCGCTGAATGGGAGTCACAGCGTGGGGCGCCTCTCCAAGCAGCGGGCCTGCCAAATTCCAGCAGAGTCTCTCACAATCATCCTTACACAGACCTCTCTGCCGAACACGAGGGCGAGAGAGAGAGAGAGAGAGAGAGAGAGAGAGAGAGAGAGAGAGAGAGAGAGTGAGAGCGAGAGACAAAACAGACAGTTAAGGTACGGAAGGCTAGTTTATTAAACAAGCAGTTTGCTTCATAGGCGCCTTGAAAATTCATATATAGCCTTGCATCGGTCAGCTAGATTTTTTTCTTAGATAAAGCAGTCTAGACTTTTTGAACAGCGCTCGTTTTATAATGGTAATTGGATTCTCAGTGATGCACAACAACACGAGAAAATCTGTGAAAAGCAATCCCATGGGTGCATCACTAAATTAGTCCACTGAATTACTCCACTGTTTGCGCTTCCGAGCAATAATGACGCAATTCAGACAAAAATCGTACTGAAACTTAGGGGGCTGATTTACATGCGACAATACCCGGGCCCCTGGTCTGTGTCTGGCGAGGTTAAAAGAGACTGTTGGTCACGGTGGGGAACAAATAATTTATAATTAGCTGAAAGACAGCAACATTTTGGTAAATAAAAGTTTGAACAAAGTTGCTTTTTCGTGGCGTTCTGCATACATGCTTAAATTACTGCTCCGGAATCGCAGGCTGCAGAAATTACGGCGCAGCATCTCGCCTCTTGGAAGGGCGCAGGATTAAGAGGCAGCAAGATTGTTAAACATGTCAACGTGTAATTGCACGATAAGGCCCTCGCGAGGAATTTATTGGCCCAGTTGCTATTTCTATTCCTCCCTAATCTCGTTCAGCACATTCGTTCCGTGCAATCTGTCTCCGTAATCTTCTGTGACAGAGCAGCAACCAATAGCAGCGTACCGGGTTTTTTGGAGAAGGGAGAAAATATGCAGAGGCGTGATAAAGTGATGCTAATTATCCCCATTTAGGACAGCTAGTGCAAGAGATCGGGAGTTTTCGTACGAGCCAGCAGTGTTGATGGCTTCCCTGCACAGAATATATCGGTGGCTACAAGATAAGGGTATCGCACGTTGAGACGATTTATTGGTTCGAGTCCACCGCCACCCCTCCCACCTCGCACTCCATCCCATCCTTTTCACCCATCCCACCCCGCGTGCCTTCCCCTCTTTTGGCGGGGTAGTAAATTATTTTGGTTAAATTTACCAGAACGCTTCTCTTTAACCTGGCAAGTGCCGTGACTTGGTTCTCCGCCTCTCTATTTTCGGCGCTAATCCGTGTAGTTTTTCATCTGCAGATAAATACAAATGGCTTCTGAGTGGACCTTCTCATGTAGTGTCAATAGTGGAGGGGAAAGGAAAGCGTGGGTTCAGAATTATGGACAGTTTAATTTAAGATCATGAAAAAAAAACATACAAAAATTATAACTACATTATAAAGGAAGAACAACTCGTACAGACGTCTTTAAAATAATAATAATAATAATAAAATAAAAATAAGGTCATGTTGCACCAAGAACGTTCGGTTTGTGATGTACCCTATATTACAGTTATAACACTCCTGATCTTGTTCTGCTTCATATTTATTTCAAGTGTGTGAAGTGGCACTTGCAGAAGGCCTCACACGCGCATCCCAAAAAGAAAAAGGCCGTCTGATGCCATAGTGTGTTGCGGCTTTGCACTTCTGACACTTGTTGCTAAACTAGCCCCAGGGAGACAGCAGGTAATTGTAATAACCTTTGACTCTCTGTCCCAGAGGTCAGCGTCTCTGCTGGCTGATCCCGGTAACTGTCTCTGCCTCAAATCACATTGTGTTCAACCACAGAGGTCTTAACGATTGAATTCTTCATATTCAGGGAATCAAGAATAAATAACGAACACAAAGCAAACGAAATAGTAAATAACACGAAATGAACACGGTTACACTTTTCATATAATCAGAGACTGCAGACAGTGTTAATGCAGCTTACTACAGAAATATGTAGTTTTGATTAAGCGGGGGGCCTACTCAAACATATTTTATGTGAATATGAAATCTACTTTAAAAGAGAACATGGGCTCTTCATAATACAAAACAATGGAAGCATCTCGAGTAAAAAAAAAATCGTTACATATATTGTTTTTTAAACACGCATGTATACTGTTTAACATAGCCTAGGTGAATTACTTTTCTAAAAAAAAAATATTTACACAACAAAAGCTACCCATACACAACTGATTCATTACTAGCCAAATTATGGCTCTTGTGGTTAAAAATCAGGTTTGCTATAGAGGTAAAAAATAAAAATAAACGCCAGTTAAACAAACTGTGAACTGAATTGTAAATATTTTTGTGATAGACGAAATAACACAGTTAATCCAATTTCATTGCACGAAAGGTGAAGTAAGTTGTCAAGCCCTTGCCTAAATGATACACATATAATGATAGTTTGTTTTCATGCTTCAAGTACTCAGAATTATACACCTTAGGTAGCAATCAAAATTTACAATTGAAGAAGCAATGATTAACTGAGTACAGAGCTACATCCTAATTATTTAAGTAAACAAACAATTCAAATTATGTATAAACATAGATCTGAAGTCTTGTATCTTTAGTAACAAAACACTGAAATTTAAACAAGGGGTTTAATAATATTCAGGTACGTTATCCTATTTTATTAATGCAATACAATAATAACTAATAGTATTCTCTAGTTTTTAAACTCTCTTTATGTATTTTGAATTATTATTTATATATTATTATTTTACCTAAGCAGACGGCTGATTATAAAAGGCAATTGCGCTTGAACTAATAACAAAATTATGACAATCAAAAAATGTCACATACATTTTGAAGCACATTTTTAAAACGTACATTTAAAAACAACATTAAATGTCTACAGGCCTGTATAATTTTCCCCCTCTAATAAGCTACAAATCAATTGTAAGAAATTATTCACGTTCCTGACGTGTAAGATCAAGTGTGACCTATTTAGAAATACGTTTTCCCTGTTTTGATGCTTTCAAAGATCTCATTAGCAGCACGTTGAAGCTTGTAGAATACACATAAAAAAATTAAAGGTCTTAAAGCAAAATAAAGCATTGGTAATATCTTCCGACTGATATTTTGTCTTCAATCAACGAAGAGAAAGTGTCCACTAGATAGTGTGGTAAATCAAACACATGTTAAATGACAAAGTCTGATGAATTAGGTAACAAAACTAACACCAATTTAGAGCAGAGTAACTTTTTCTCCAATTTTATTTAGACCATGAATCAACGCAAGGTTAAGATTTGAACTGGCAGGAATGCATGTCATAAATTATGTACAGCAGCAGTGACGTGCCAGTCTTTCGAAATATTAAAACTTATTCACAATTTACAAGAAATATTACAACATAAATCTGGTACATTAATCCACGTGTACAAACGTTTTGGTAAATGTAATAAGCAGGAAACTCTTTATGGGCTCTCAAAAACATTTCATTGAGTTATTCACGCTAGACTTTTGTTATTATCAACGCAAAAGTCAATTTGCACAGAAACTTAAATATTTAAAGAAAAACAGTATGTCGCATATTTCTTGGCGTAGCCAGAAACGCTGTCAGAATCATTTTTAAAGACGTCATATTTAAGCAATGTTTCACTGAAAGTGATACATCTGATAAGATCTCAGTTTCTCTCCGAACTCCAATCGAAACAATATTTACCTTTAATTTACAAGAACATCATAAAACATTCTGTACAAAAGTAGTTCAATGACAATCTAAAAAAAAGAGGTAAATATTTTTGGTGGAGTGTTTCTGAATGCGCGTTACCCATCACTTTCCATCAGCTGTTTCAAATATGCGTCAGTGGGACAGTTCCGTTTACTCCGGCAGTTGCGCTCTGATAGTGCTGCGGTAAGGCATGCAGTCTGCTCTGCACAGACGGATCCCCGGACTCGGCGGTCGGTAAATACATGCTAATCATCTCTCTCAAGTCTCCGGGGCAGGGGCCTCGGGAGTGTGTGGTGACCGGAGGGCTTATATTGGGTTCGGACTTGACGAGCGAGCTCAGCGTACCGATGGCGGCAGAAGAAGCGACGCTGGAGTTTTGATGCTGCGTGTATGATATCCCACCGTAGCCGGACGGAGAAGCACTCATGTAGCTCTGGGAGTTCGAGATGGGGCTGTACTGGAGAGCAGTCATATCGTAGCGGTGCATGGGCTGAGGGTTGTGCGGGTGATGGTGATGAGCGTGGTGATGGTGAGACCCACTGCCTGGGTGCTGGCTGTAGGCGAGCTGCGCCTCCTGCATCATCGCAGCCGCTGCTGCCGCGGCGGCCACCTGGCCCGAGTAAGTGCCGTTCGCCCAGCCGTTCATGTGCGCGTAGCCAGCGCCGGCCGAGCCTCCGTGACCCCCAGGACTCTCCAACCTCTGGCCGACCCCTGCAGGACTCATCCCGACCCCACCACCCGCGCCGCCGAGCAAGCCGCCAGCCAACGAGTACTTGTCCTTTTTAAGCAGGGTCTTGGTTTTGCGCCTCGGTCTGTATTTGTAATCCGGATGCTCCTTCATGTGCATGGCGCGCAATCGTTTCGCCTCGTCAATAAAGGGCCGCTTTTCAGCCTCTGACATCACCTTCCACTCAGCACCGAGTCTTTTGCTAATTTCAGAGTTGTGCATTTTGGGGTTCTCCTGAGCCATTTTTCGCCGCTGGCCTCGGGACCAGACCATAAAAGCGTTCATGGGTCTCTTTACGCGGTCTTGGTTGGCTTTGCTCCCCGAGTTTGGACCCGTTTGCCCCGGATTCGAGTTGGTTTGGGGTCCCGGGGAATGAAGGTCCGTTTCCATCATCATGCTATACATTCAAGTGGCTTAGAAGTTCTCAGCTAGCAGAGAAAAAGCATGAACTTTCGGCGCTCTGTAGTCCGCGCTTGAAGCAGGTGCCTCACAAGCCCGTGGAGCTCCGGTGAAATGTGGAATTTAGCTTATTCCCAAACGTTCGCTGTTAGTCTCGGGGTGTCTTTTTGCTCCTGTAGGCTGTTTAGTGTCGTGTCCGACTGCCGTTTCACATCCACATTAATTGAACGTGCATTTGAGTTACTTTTCCTAGTGGAGTTGAAGAGTTAGTTAAAGCGGCGGCCATATGATGCGTTTTGACAGCGATTAAAATGAGCGAGCGGCCAATGGCGTTGCAGTGAGGAGGGATTTGCATGGAGTTCGGTCGAGTGACGTCGACAACGAAGAAAGAACTAGTAGGCGGGGTGCGCGGAGGGTCAGCACCGCCCCCTCTACAGTAGAGTAAATACTGAGGTAGCAGTTTGAGCCTCTTCAATGGTTGCAATAAATGAACAAGAGGACAAATGGTAGATTTTATCCATTTAGATGACATTACAAGATACGATCTAATTCTTTATAATAACTGTAATGGCTCCAATGCTCCACTCGTGATGTCTTGCCAAATCTTTGTGTGTATAGGGCAGGCAACTACTTGTCAGCTATGTTGATACAGTACACTGCATGCTGAATGTCTGTGAGTATAAAACTGTTAAAGGAAAAAATCAGTCGAAATGAATTTTTCATAAGTGCACGTTGTAAAACAGAATGTCAAAAACGTCAATAGGATAAAACGACCGTCATTTCACTTCGCATTCAATTAGGCTACATCTTTTTTGGCAAACATAATCAACACACACAATTCCCACTAAGAAGTTTATAATTAAGCTAGTTATACTTTATGAAAACCACAATATTTTAAGAGGTAAACAACATGATTTTAAATAGAGGTTCCTAAATCGAAGACACTGCCGTCTGGTGGTGCACTGCTAAGATTTTGAAGCGTGTAAATAAGATGACTGTAAATTGGCATATATGGGAAACTCTGAAACTCTAAAGTTATCTCGAAATAAAAAGGCAACATAGAAACTGAAAGGCAATAATGAAGGTGATGACTGAAAGAAAACCAATTTTTATTTAACTAGAGCAAGGATGTGACAGTCGCATGACCGACCCAAAAAAATTGTTCGTGAAACACGAGACAAAACTATTATTTTGCTATCAAGTTTGATTTTAAGTTGCATATAAATAACTTGAATATATATATTCTGTAGGAACGTTATCATATTTTTGAATATGTGACAAGAACGATAGGCTACTATTTCAAATAATCAAAAACATGTTTTGACAAAAGATAAGGGCTTTTCAATTGCTCACGTAACAACAGTCTAGATAGCCTTTTTCATTTCCTCAGTCATGGTGTCTAGCCACTGATTTTAAGTCGATAAAATAATTATTTTCTGTGTTATGTATTTTAATAAAAAAAACACCATTAATATTTTGAGAAATGCAATCATTTTATTAAAAGTACTTAACACATTAATAAATATGAAACGTTTAACATTTTTTTATTTAGCCTATGTGTTTTGTTTCAAATATGCCCACACCAAAGCAAACTCCACCAGCATTAATATGACCAATAATTATATAATACTACTTATATTAGTAGCCTAGATAGTATAGTATTTATTTGACTGTTTTTAATTTAAACCATAAAAAATGTGCCATATAAGCTAACCTTAAAATGTAAATTTCAATTTAGGCTAATTCAAAATGTTGTCATGATAATTCAAAATGTTTTGTTAGTTTTATGGTGAAGATTAGGCAGATTTAATAACAATAATTTTATGTTATTTAATACATTTAATTGTCCTTCGGATTAGAGCGCTAAACCACATTGTGACCCTCCTGGAACAACGTACCTTGTCAGTTCTCATTTTGCTCCAGTGTCGCGCTCTTCACAGAGTCTTTGTTTTGCGCGCGCTGGGGGCAATAGGGCACTGTTAGCGCACGTGCGAGAGCTGGGGTTCCAGCAGTTATCCAAAACACATACGACTAGTCCAAAAATTACAGAGATGTCCGTCTTATTTGAAAAAGAACGAAACAAACCTAAAAGTAAAAATGAAGTGATAGTTTAACAGTTGCCACAGGTGTTTGCGATCGTCCAGTTCACGAAACATTATTTAGGGGATGGGGGACAGAACAAGGGGACGGGAATATAACCTGCTTTATGTAGGCTAATTCATGATCCCAAAATATCAATAAGCGAAACAGGAAATGATTATTAAAAATATCCAATTTAATAAAACAATAATTTTAATATTTGTAGTTCAGGTCTTCTTTTGACTATATGAGCTTTCAGTGTGTGTGTAACTGTTCATTAACAGGAAAGTGTTTCAATACAAAATTAAAGCGTGCTAAACTTGTTTGTTGCTGTAGCCTTGTTTAACCTATTTTGATTGTTTAAAACCTTTGTGTGGCTTTCCAGGGCTGTGGTAAGACGTTGGCTTATAGACGCTTGAAAATGATATCCTGTTAAACAAACGATTGTGACAATCTGTGATCAAAACTCCAACTAAAAGATATTTTCCTATAACAGTCACACAACCTAAGTTTTTATTTATTTTTACAGGGAACAAAAATACATATGAACAGACACTGGATCACATAGGCCTATAGATATTTAGTTCATTTAATTAAATAGCCTGCTAAATTCAAACTTCTAAACTTTATTTAATGATTATTTAAATAGAAATAGAAATTTACAGAGCAGTGAGATGGTTTGCCCTTGTAGGTTGTCTTTTAAAGCTGCAAATGTAAAAAGAAAAAAGCTTAGCGGTCCAAACTGGCTGACTTCCATCAAGAATTGTTCCAGCTAATGCTGTAAACACGAACGCGTAAAGTGTTTAGATAATTATTTGTAAGTCTTCCGGTAAAATGCGACTTTGCCGACACTGGACCAACTGAAATACATCTCCGGACTATCGTTGGAAAAAAATCGCGTTAATGTCTCTTATCCAATTTAGTCTACAGTTACAGACAGCACATCATGCGATCAAGCTCAGTAAAACTGATCACAGCTTTCTGTTAACAGGATTTATGGCGCAGTTAACGCACCGAACTTCTGTCCTGTTAATAACCAGTGAGTCAGGCGACATCACTGTCTCAGTATATCACGTTTCGAGACGAGAACATTAATTTACAATTTGTTAAAATATCCAAAAGTAAGACTTTCCCCAGAAGAGAATGCATATCCATCTAAAACTTGTTTTTAAAGCTATATAAACTTACGTTGCACTGTCCTTCATCTGCAGTGATGTAAAATCGTCCTTACCGGTTCTATCGCTGTCCTAACCCAGCCAAAGCCACTCGCCAGACCGCCATCCTTGCTAAAATCTACACTTAGTGTGCCAAGGCCAGCCATACCCAGCTCCCAGTCCCACCACTCACTACACACTGAGGAGAGAGACAAGAAAATGAAATTTATTATAGACTCTAAAGACAATTTCAAGTTATTGTTTCTCCCGGCGAAAGGGTTCCTTCTTACATAATAAAGCCCCTTTTGTGTGACGCGGAACAATACAAAACAAGTATTCTAATAAATAGCCACTTTTTTGTTCCCTCTCGAGGATGAATGGAATTGAGCAGTTGGGTTTGAAAGCAGCTGCTCTCGCATTCAGGAGAAGAGGGCGGAGTCCTGGCGCGAGGCGTCTCTCCTCCTTGGAAACGAACTTGAGGAACGGACCCGGCGGCAGCATCACCGAAAAACGCTCAAAAGTGTGCCCCCATCGCCCCTGCTGCATGGCTCTGAAGAGCATTACGCTCAATAACTTTAATTAACCCGGTCATTCTCACTCTCCCTAAACATGCGATTCATCAGGATTTAAGGATATTCGTAAAAGAGAGCACTTTAGCTACTTACTGCTGACGCTGAAATGAAAAAAAAAAGAAAAAAAAAAAAAAAAAAAATATATATATATATATATATATATATATATATATATGCATGCTATATACTGTAGACTATAATGCATGCATTTTACAGAGTTTTTACAAACATTTTATTTTGCCACATTTTAAGTCTGCTGTGCATAGAGTCTTGTCCTGAAAAGTTTGTTGTCTTCATGATCCCTGTCTCCAAACTTTTTCAGGCCCCTTGGTGAACACAAACACAAACAGCCTGGCCTAACATGTCTTTTGTGCTATATTAGTGTATTTAAAAGATTAGTGATAGCCTATTTACATTTACATTTACATTTAGTTATATTGCAGACGCTTTTATCCAAAGCGACTTACAATTGGGGAAATTGTGTACATAGTACAGCCATTAAAATAATCATTGATGTACAGTCATGTGTACATTTTTATTTGACATAAGCTTTACATACTGATTGAAGTTAACTTAATATCATATTTTTTGCTTAATGTATATTTTCATTATTTTATCAAATAATTTAATAATTCAATCAAACAATATCTAGCAAACAGCCTGTTAAAGACATCTGCTATTGTACTTAAACTAGAATAATGCATAATAAAATTATAAAAATAAAAAAAAATTATTCCAGTTAACACTTGTTCCGTATGACTACAGGCACAAATTTGTCAAAATAGTGTTTATATTCAGTAACTGTAAGATATAAGCCACAAACATGTTTCTAACAGCCTTCTGTTGCTATTCAAGGCTTTTGGGCAGCGGCAGCAGCAGCTTGCCACCACATGGTTCTGACAGGCTTTCATAGAGTGGAAAGCTGTTGATTTGTAATTTACATGAACTCACAGAGACTCACATAATTGTCATCTGATGGCACACTTTTACATTGCCTCCGGTCTAGTGATGACCTGTCCTCTCTTAATACTCTGGGCATCTTTTCAGTCTCCCTCCAGCCATCAAAATTCACAACTTTTCAAAGCCACTGCCATGCTCGTTCAAGTAGGATAAAGTACGGGGAATCAGTAGGGCTAACACATAACATATATGTGCATGCTGCATGTGCAAGATAACATTTAAAATGCTATTCCACAAACCCACTTAACCTGACTGCAAATGCCATCTCACTACTCCAAAAACATGAAGCATGAAAAGTCCTTCCATCAGCTGCAAATATCTAATAGCATTTTTTCCAAGCGGGTTCTCCCTCGGCCACAAGTTAAATGCCGTAATGACCACTTTAAGGATATACTCTAGACAGTCTAGACTTTATCAAATGCCTCATGATACCCAATGAAAAGAAAGCCTGTCACTTGTGAATACCTAAAGGCAAGCACTGCGGGAGAGTCAAACCATCACGCTTAGACACTGAGTCAGTTCGCAAGTCACTTTGATTCTGCACACTCAATCGAATTCATTTCTCCCTCCCTCATACATATTAAACACGGGACGAACTTCAACATGTTGATAGGAACTACACATATTTACACAGATTTAACCAAACAACCACAACAAAAGGCAATGAATATACTGAATAGCATTACGCTCTAGCATATTATGAACAGTGTTATGAAAAGTAATTACATGGCAACAGGCAGTGATTAGGTTTATCCATGTCTAACTGCCCTTAATTTTATGCCGAAATGTGCGTTCGAGCTCGGTGGCGGAGGAAAGCGCTATCCACCACCATAGTGTGTGCAGTGTCTTCGCCGAATCATTAGCCCCAAACAGAGACTTGTTGAGCCCCATCAACAGCACGACTCTGAGCTCCATCACTGCACAGTTCATTAATCTCTCACCATGGCTTTTCTGGCTGCCAGTGGTTAAACACCCCTCTCTGAGTATAGCTCTCCTTCAACAGGATACCGCTGTGTTAATTTCCTCTCTCTATTAGCACAGCGCGGTTAATCAGGTTTCCTCTCCCCAGTGGTGGCATGAGCGGGAGAGCGGCGAGCAGGTGTCAAGCCTGTCTGTGTTGCTTACGGCGGCAATCTGTCTCCCAACTTCACCACTGCAGGATAATGGAGGACTCATATGCAGCTGATTCTGCCTCTGCTATTGTGTCCAATCTGTTGCATTAAACACTTGGCACACGTAATTACAAATAATCCTGCCTTTTTCCCCTCTGCCACAGCTCTTCCCAGGCTCTCTCGCTCTCCTGTGTAAACAAACACAGTAACCCTTCACTAGCAGGCCTCATTAGTATTTGTCGATATCGCTCTGCTGGGTGGAATTATTTGCTTGTTTTAGGCAATTACACTCTCATTGTGAGGATTAGTTTGAGTGAAGTCACGTATGTTTGCCGATCATTTAGTTTAATCGAATGGTAACTCAATTCATCAAGTTTTATTAGTGTTAAATTAACTCCCAAGGCAAACCCGATCTGCTTGAATTATTTTACAAGGTTGTGTTGAAGCCATTAGTTTACTGGAAAAAAAAGTAGTAGGAAATAAAAAAAATTAAATGATTTTAATCACAGAAAATTTCTGAACTAATAGTCAACATGTCAAAAAGATTCAGGGACGCAGCTCATGGTAAAAGTGAAATTATGTTTGATGGCATAACTTCCTCGGTCTGTTTACAGATTCATATGGTGGTGCTGAGAAAAGCACCCTGTTGATTTATGCATCATTAGCATAAATGCAAAATATACTGAAAGGCGGAACACATTTCGGCATAACCCTTTGTACTGAGATGAAACAGCAGTCACAACACGGCTTTGAAGGCTCCTCATATCTCTGTCCAGAGCTGTCTGCTGCCTCGTATGTTTTAAGACACAAAAAAAGGAGAGAGAGATGAGGCCATGAGACCAAAAGGGAAGAACAATTGTGGGGTCAAATCTAAAAGCGTGTGGGGGCTTTTAAGTCCAAAGAGGTCCTCCTTTCCTCTCCAAGCCTGCCATCAAATACATCAACTTCACCAGCCTTGGTTGTGCTAACTTACCAAATCTCTCAAATTAAAGACAAAATGTGGCGGAGAGAAGTTGTCCCAAATGAAAAAAAAAGAGACATTTCTCTAAAAAGTTTGGACACTTGGTAAGGAATGTTTCAGTATTAAAAAGCTTAAATGCACTAGCAAATGATCAGTGCAAATGTTTACTAAACCTTACATATTCTTGTTATTGTAAAGAAATAAAATATAAGAATGTAAATAATAACAATAATGTTTAAATAATTCATAATGATTATATTTGGTTATGATTATTACTATTATTGTTGATATAATGTACAAAACTATTTCTGAATGAGTCAAGTTGCAACAGTGTGTAATTTAAATTTTAAAATACATATGTAATACAAAATATAATAATAATAATAATAATAATAATAATAATAATAATAATAATAATGGATATTAATTATGAATTTTATTATTATTATTATTATTATTATTATTATTATGAGATCCAAAACCTTCTAAATGACTCAAACTGCAACAATGTGTAATTTACTACAAAACAAACAGGGAAAGTGTGACTAGATTATACTTAATAGAGAAAACCCAGGACATTCTAGGAATATTTGCAAAGAAAAGTTAACTTGACTAAGCTTAAAATAATGCTGCAGCTCTTCTCACTGGACATGTTAAGGTATTGCTGAAGATAATTTCATTAAAAGACACAGGATGTTCACTCAGAAAACAATCATCCATTATGCAAGAAAATCTATCCATCACACAGAGAGTGTATATACCCATTATCCAGACATCGATGGGGTGTTTTTCTTATTTTCATTTTTTACCCATCAATTACGGCAAGATTTTAAGCATTGTTCCACTCCTCAATTAGCCGAAACACCTTTTCCTTTGATTGATCCATAATGAATGTAATGGTTTTAACAGACCACAGACAGATCACTTAGAGGAGCTCTGCTAATGGCAGTGGCAGCTCCAGGGCTGGAGTGATGTCAGTTTCTCCAAGCCCCGGCTAATTAGACACTGTGTCGCTCATTACCCAGGTAATAAGCCCTAACACTAATGGGTATCAGGCAAGACCCCCAAACACTAGAGAAAGGCAGAGAGAGGCGGGAGAGAGGACGGCAAAGAAGATGAGGGGGATGTTAACAGGGAAAGGGGTGAGACAGAGAGAGAGCGAGAGAGTGAGAGAGTGAGAGACAAGAAAATGTAAGCAAAGAGAAATCGTGAGAGAAATTTGATGATGGAGAAAAGAGTGCAAGATGAACGGATCTTACAGCGCTAATGCATTTCAATGCTATGCCTTTTAATATAGTACACCTGTACTATTGGTCAAGCGTAAACATGTCATTTTCAGTATGAGCAGAAGGCACAATGGTTGCTATGCAGTGGATTGAGGGCTGTTGGAGAGGGGCGAGTGTTGGTTGGGGGAGGAAGGAAAAGAAGGGGCTGGCATTAGAGAGACGAAGCGATGGTTTCCTTGTTAACCACTTTCCCACTTAGGCCTTGTTAGCACCAGAGCTCTCAGCTGTAGCTATTATTGGTGACGGATGCTATGCTTGACTTTCTGAGAATTACACAGACGCTCCCCGGTCTGCCGGATAAAGCCACTGCAGCCTTCGCTGCTCTGAAGAAACAGCATGAGAGTCGTGATGATGTGATGCTCCACATCATTAAGAACTCTGGCATAACTGTACTCCAGTTTGGAGACAGCAAACTTTTCAGTATATGAAATCCTTACGCTGTATAATATTAAATATAGTTCATACTGAGGTTAAACCATTTCTTTCTTTATAAAAAACTTCATAACTTGACTTAAAACAAGTTCACCCAAAAATGATTGACTTACCCGCATGTCATTCCAAACCTGTGTGATGTTCTTTCTTCTGTGGAACACAAGAACAGATCATTGGTAAACAATCAGTTTTGGTCACTTCATTGTATAGACAAAAATGTTTCAAGTCATACAACTTTGGAGGAGACATGAAGGCGAGTAAATGAAGACAGAATTTTAATTCCTTTTAACTTGCTTTAACTTCATGGTCACTTTTTAAAACTGTCAAACATTATGCCAAAATTGTATTTCACTTGTGTAATTATTGTTAGGGTCAGGAATTTCTGCAAACTGTCCCAAGGCTCACTATAAAGTGCTTTGAAAGCTATGTGTGGTACTAAGGTGAGCAATTTGAATTTCATTTTATTGGTCCTAGTTGGTGAAAGTAATTTTGTATCAGCTAATTGCATTTGCTGTTAATGCCAAATTCCACAGCATTCAGGCTCTGCAACAAAAGAATGTGAGTCCATCAAGTCTTTGAGCCATCATTCTTAGCCATCAGACAAATGTCATCACTTTTAGGTGACATTTTTAATGCGTTATGCAGCTATTTTGTAAGATTGGTGTTATGAAACATGCCA
The DNA here is from genome assembly GCA_039654775.1 of Spinibarbus caldwelli. Lineage (NCBI taxonomy): Eukaryota > Metazoa > Chordata > Actinopteri > Cypriniformes > Cyprinidae > Spinibarbus > Spinibarbus caldwelli. The sequence continues at coordinate 15,827,844 of CM077233.1, read as the reverse complement.
CTGAAAATGAGATCATCACACAGAGTTGTATCATCAGCCACAAGTGCATTTGTAGCCTTTGAAAGTGTGATCAGAGCGGCCCTACGTAAGTACTGAAATAAAGTTCATTTTCGAATAGGGAGGGGGCATAATCCCCCATCTCATCTCCTCATGGGGTCATGGCTCACACCTCTCCTAATAACCTTAATCTTATTACACACACAGGCAGAAAAAGTTATCCTTCAATATGAGGATTTTCAGCATGAGACTAATGCGGCTTACAATACATTCATTACTGCGCACAGCTAAATGAAAAATAACAGTGAGACAGCCTCACCGAACTCATGCATTAAATAATATAAAATATTAATTATTTGCTATGTCAGTGACATCGCCAGTCACCCTTCCTCTGCAGTTTGGCCTGCAGAAGTTGGATCAAAGCCTCTAAACAGTTGTGTGCGTCTCTAATGGGTTAAATGTGTGTCTCTAATAGGTTAAAAATCTGTGTACAATTGTTATGGTGGCGGTAAAACTTACCCTAATTGGATTCAAAACAGTTCACACACACAAAAAAAAACAGGTAAACACACTTAACCTTTAACATTAATTCTTCTCACACATTACAAAAATAAAAAATAAACATGAGGACATGATTTTGGGAAGGGTATTTAACAACAATTTTTAAACTTTTTCTTCATGAATTGTGAATATTATAAACAATTTTGTAACTATTTTTTATTCGTAACTAGCCATTAAAAAAAAACAAAACATTTTAACGTTTCAGATAGAAGTGAGGAAAAGTAAATCTTCTATGTGCTTTCCTGAAGCTCAAACAGTAGATAGCGACAGCAACCGCCAGATCATGGGTTCGATTCCCAGCAAAATGAACATGCATGAACTGATAAAAATGTACACTTTGAATACAGTGTAAGCCTCTTTGGATAAAACCATCTGCCAAATGCATCGATGTAAATACCCTCTGTGCAGAAATATGCAGGTCAAACAATAGCAATATTCAATATATTCCACAACACAAGCCGACACTCTTCAGGCATGTCCATGACCCTAAATGAGGAAAAAGTCACAAAATTTCAAAAGAAACATCATAGATTGATCAGTATTTACAAAACTCAAAAAACGAAATTGGTCAAATTGACCTGGAACCTAATTAATGGGTTAAATTAATTGCAATTCTAAAAATACTGTGGTTAGAAAAATGTCTAAAATATCTGATCCATTAACTACAGCAATAAAACTATACACCCTTGGCACAACAGAGGTCTGTCAGAGATCACTTAATTAACAATCACAATCAAACTCTGAGCATCCGAACTGTGTCAGTGACTGGAATACGCTGGAATTGTGACTCTGTGTGTGTGTGTGTATGTGTGTGTGTGTGTGTGTGTGTGTGTGTGTGTGTGTGTGAAATGGCTATTTAACATGCCCATGAGCTGAGCAGCGGGGTCTGAAGACTGTGTAATCTCATTTAACCCTCACTACACAACACTAATTAGAGCTGACACGCTAACAACACACACCGAAAAGCCTCTCAGTGAAAAAGTCAACACCAGCCAATGACCCAGCATGCTTCCCTTCGCTCTGCCCCAAACCCCTGCTCTCCCCGGGGAGGAGGCACAATTTTAGCCTAAGGATAGCAGGGAGCAGCCCGTCCCTTAGCAGGGGCCTCCCCAGAGCCAAATTAAAGCTCTTTGGTCCCTTTTTTCGTGAGAAAGGGTCAACGTGGTACCCCACCACTTTTTGAGCGCGTGAACGTGAGCTGGCGTGTGTGCGTAACAGTCGAGCGCCTCCTTCTCCCTCTCCTGGCTCCCAGCGTTTGAAATGAGGTCATCATTGTAAAGGAGGTCTGAGTGGATCAAAGCCCCCTACCTACACCTGCCCTTTTCTTACCTCCTCGCTCTCTCTCTCTCTTTTCTCTCGCTTCTCATTTATGTCTTGAAGTTTCCTATTGACTAGTAGCTTCTAAGGAGCCCCCTGATGCCCCGAGATGCCGGGTCCTCTAAAAAGCCCCCACTAAATTTTGCTTACTGCTATATTTTCTGCCAACTGGCTGAGGTTAAAATTGTGGGAGGGAAAAAAAAAGCCACCCACTAATTCACTTATATTCGATTACCCACTCTGGGTTTTTAAAATGCATTTTTTTTTAAATGAAGCAGGCATTGACAGAAGTGATGAGATGGGCCATGTCGCAGATAAGGCCTCTAATCAGCATATTTAACTTTGCCGTGCGTTTTAAAATTGTGAGGGTTTGGAACGACAGAAATGCACATCCAATATCAGCCCACACTGAGGGACAATAACCCACTATTTTGATGCAAATCAAGGGACCCATTAATGTTTAAATTTATTTCAGTCCCATCCAGTAAAAGAACACATTTATTTCCTGCAAACCCAGATAATTACTTTGCCACAAAATGCATATTCCATTAAGTCAGGTGAACATTGTTTATTATATTTTGTTTTGTAGAGTTATGATAATGCAATTTAAGAGTGAATGACATTCAGACCATTACACATGACGAGAAAATAAATGTTAAAAAACAAACCAAAAAAAAAATCCATAAATACTGGGTAAATGTAAATTTAAGTTAAATCATAAATAATATGAGTGCATAGCTTTGTAAAATACTTGCTTTCGTTCCTCAGTTCTTTAAGCCTCGTAATATTTCTACAGCTACAATATAACGCCATGATAATCTTTTCTTTAGCTTGACGCTCGGGATAAAATTATGCTCTCATTACACTGTCCACTAAAAAAAATATGTATTAGTACAGCATGCTAACACAAAGCAGCCAATCCTTTAGACAGCTTTCACAACGAATGCATATATAAGGACAATATTACACGAGAAAAAGTCTTCTAATTGACTTACTGCTGAAGACAACCCACACAAAAATGGCTCCAACATGAGGTTGAGGTTTATTTGAAAGAGAGATGGATAAAGAAGGATAGCTTTTATTTTAAGATGTTAGATCATATGCTATTAAAAAGGGGCAGTTGTATGAAGTGATGTCTCATTCATCAGAGTGACTGAAACTGAATTTGTTCAGCATAGAGTCGTTAACCAAAGATGAAACACACCGCATCATGTTGCCAGCTTAGTCATAAAGACCAAAGGTCTTTTAATATTGCTAGGAATATATTCCAGATACACAGGTACACAAACACACTGAAATCCCTAAAATGTATTTGTGTATTAAAGGTTTTCCTGCACCACAGTGATTAGTAGTATGTGGGCTGTAGGGACTGTATCTAAAAGTCTGAAATGTGAAAGTATCTGAATTTTCTTCAATCCTCCATTATATTGGACTTATTTATACATTTGTCTAAAATTAAATAAAATAAAAATTATATAGCCCAATTAAATAATGAGCATTATCCTTGTCATTGTTCTCTTGTCATTCTCATTGAGTTATTATATAATGATGACAAAAATTCAGATCAGTGGCTATGTAATCAATGAATTATTGTCAAACATAAAAGAAAAAAGTCAAAAGTCAGACTGGGTCCCTCTGTGCATGAGAGAAATGGACTCACTTCGGTTACCTTTACAGGCTTTATTTTATTTGTCTGTTGCTGTATATACAGAAAAATTTTAAGAGTCATTCATTGTTTGGTCAGCCACTGACCAAATACACTACCATGCAAAACTTTGATCGTTCAGAAATCATTCTAATATGCTGAATTGCTCCTCAAGTAACATTTCTTATTATTATCAATATTACAAAATGATTCTTTGATAAATGGAAAGTTCAAAAGAACAGCATTTATTTGAAATCTTAGTCTTATGTAACTTTATGAATGCCTTTACAGCCACTTTAGATTAAATAAATGTGTCCTTGCTGAATAAAAGAAGAAAAATGCCAATCCAAAGGAAAAACAATTACTGAACCCAAACTTTTGAAAGCTAGTGTCTAAGCAAACACACAAAGTCTCAGACAGTCAGTTAACAAATAATATAAATATTTCATTGTGTTTGTCCCATTTATTCTGAGAGAATATACAGTAGACTGTGCACACATGTGTGTGTGTGTAAGCATACAAAATAATACTGAATATAATTCTGTACCGACTGTTATACATAACTAATTAATGAATATTTCAAGTAGTATTTCTTCTCTCACTCTCTGCCTCTCCCACACACAAGCACACACACACACACATAAACGCACACGCACACACAATTATCACAGCAACACAAAAGATCCAGGACTAGGTCATTTGACAACAAATGACAGCCAAGAGGATAGCCCAAAATAGTTTGGCTGCATCAGCAAAGCGCCATGCGCTCATATTGCCTATTCCCCTTCCACCTCCTGACACAATGGAGCAGGCAGAACCCTCCAGAGAGAGACAGAGCAATAGAGAGATGCAGAGTGAGTGAGACAGACTGAACAAAAACACAGTCTGCTCTCCTCCACTCCAGAATACTAGCACAGCAAACACGTTCACTCCATCCACAACAACACTGGAGAATCATGGTGCTTCCCCCAGTCCTGCACACGGATTCTATATCATCCAGCAATTATGAAAGGAGAGAGCAGTTTAATTAGCTTCTCTGCCTCCACCTCTAACGAGGATTTAATTAACAAGGAGGTTGGCGTAATTAGCTGGAGATGGGCTCCTGATGCTCGCACAACACTTTTTTGTTGACACTGAACACTTCAAAACACTCCCTCTCATATACACACACATAGGCCTATGCATTATTAGACACAAGCTGTCATTGCCTTTCTACATTTCTGCCTTCATAGATACATTATTAAATGCCATATCTGTATCACCATCTATATTCATGGAACACATACAAAAAAATTATACATATTTTATATATTAAATATTATAATTGTATTAATTATTAGATAATTAAACTTCTCACAATAACATATATAAAAACCTTCAGTTTAATATTTCTGTCCTCACAGATGTCATGCTAGCAAATACACCTGTAGATTAACAGAAACATCGGCCTATATAAATATATTCATAAATATATACATCCTCTTTAATCCTGTGCATGTGCTTTCACTGACTTCACACATACACACACACACACACACACACACACAAACAGATACTATCGCTCACAAACCCATGCATACACACACACACACTGCCCCTGGTGACAGCGTAATGGATAGGATCTCTGTGGAGGCGACTGTCAAACCCGACCACCCTAATCAGAGCGTCAGAGAGGAAGATAAAGGAGAAAATAATGAGTGTCGGGTCGGGCTTTTCAAAGAGCAACAAAAGAGCCCAGGATCAGATAGACCAACACAATGTTGAGAGCAGGAGGGAGGAGAGGAGAGCAGGAGAGGAGAGGAGAAGAGAAGAGAGGAGAGGAGCAGAGAGGAGAGGAGAGACTTGTTCAAATCATCTCATTAAAAGTGAGCCTGTGTGACACTGAGAGATTTGAATCCATCTAATGTGATATTGAAGCCATAAGCAACTCACTTTGACTCTGTAGGGCTGAGAGCGCTGGAGACTCACCTGCAGTGTTGTAAGTGTCAGGGAATGCTACATATGTGATTTGGACTTTAGCACAGTATTTTGCCTGCTGTGACAAGCACTTCAACTACGTCATCATTACTGTTACATTGCAGCAATATATCCGTACTGTGCTGCTTCTAGCTGGCAAATCTTTACTGTAAACTCCCCAGTGGCCATAAGTTATAATGGATGGCTGCCTGCTGGCCTTAATATAAAATGGACATCAAATACAGATGACTTGACTGATACTATTAGGGATGCATATCAGATATCAAAATTCAGTTTGATATGAAAAGCCAATAATTATTTTTATCCTATGGCCAATAAATGAGTTACAATAAGACTGCTGATATTAAAGTTCAGGACTATTTTGTGTTAAAATAAATTATTAACTGAGTTATTAAATTACTAGTGTTTTTAAAGCTTAATAGGTTAGCGTCAGTTGACGGCACAGGTAATGTAGAAATGAGCATGAACTATTACATTTCTAATATTGACCAATACCAATAAATGAAAACAAATACAGTTAATCAATAGAAAAAATAGAATATCAGATGATAAGATATACTGTGCATTGCAAAATATTATCATTTGCACAATAAGCATAAATGGATTACATAATACTGGTTTCGTCAGAGAGTCCACCTGTATTCTGCTATCCCTACACATCCTCTTCTCTTTTACAGCCCTGTGGAGCCTAATTATCAGCCGCACACTAATTATTGCTGCCTCATTTAGCTGAATAACAACAATCATTAGAAATACCCCAAACTGAGCAATAAACAACAGCAAGACCCACAAAATAACACCATCACTCTCAACTGTTGTGACAACCTGTGAGCAAGTGTTGAACCGGCACTCCCATGGCACTATGGGAATATCAGCACTGTGATATCGATCGCTCCAAAGATTAAATGATAACAGTGGGCATCCAAAATATTAGAATGACCTCAATCAGACATAATGATCAACTGAGATTTAAAACCACCAAAAGTCCTAAGAAAGACAGTTAAAACTAAACAAAACATTTAAAATAAAAAAAGCATTAATAAAGATTATAATATTTTCTGTAAAATAATGCAAGTTGACTTAAACGTATTTTATTTTTCAGGTGGGAGGTTGGTGGGAGTGCCTGGATGAAATGAGTAAGTGGTGGCCAGCGGCCGTGTGAACTCCAGATGAACAGCAGAGCTCCACTGTAAGTCGAGCTGACGGAAAATAGCCCCTAATTAAAGACATGACAGCCAGCACTATCATATTCAGCCTCCTGCTTAATAATACACAAAAATTAAAGGGAATATATACCGCCCCTTCCCTTCTCCCATTCATATTTAATAACCTGATCACCTCCCCTGGGAGCTTCCGGCTCAGTGGAGAAGAGGGACTATTTGAGGGTAAGTTATGGCACACCTGCACAGGTAAAATTCATGCTGTTGCAGGATAAAGTTAATTTTTTTGGCATGTAATGTCTGATAAACTTTCTAATAGTGTTAGGCAAGGAGAATTTTAAGAGGAGAGAGGGGGAAGGAGAAAGCATGAAATTAGAAAGCCGCACACAAAAAGCAGGCAAACTCCTTGGCAATTTCTCCTCTGACAGAGATGGGTCATTATCTGATAGATTTCAGAGTCAGTTCCCACGTTATTGTTCAGATAGACAGTAACCACCCTAGAACAGCCTGGGAATGGGATACTCAACACCACTTCTATCATCCATGAGAAAACGTTGAGAAACTCGGCACAATAAATCAGCCTGAATCACAGATACAAACAGCCTTTCACTGCGAAATCGCACACAGGAGATCATTTTTGTCTTAACTGGGACTATATCAATACCTCTGGTCATTATTATGTATATCCATATATAGGGATGCATAATATAGTGGCTCCATATCAAGTTATCAGATGATAGAGATTTTTTTTTATCAGTTATCAGTTCAATATTTTTATCAGCTCAATATTGTATATTTGTGCTGCTCATTTAATTTAGATTAACTTTAAATGAGTGTTAATCTTTAAAAAATATATTAATTGAATAACACAAGCATAATCTTTAGCAAATCTCAAAAATTAATATCCATTGTTCATACTGTACATGCTAATGTGATGCCTACATTCACTTGTTGCATTTAAAACTGGATTAAAATTTTTAGTATTTTATTTTTAATTTTTTGGACAAAATAGTGTACAATTTCAATATTGACAATTTATTGGTTATATCAGGGATGCATTCATATTGAAATTGAATGAAGTGGATTTACTTATTGAAGAGTTAATGAAAGTTATCATGTGCATTGTAATGTTCAACGCGCATGTAATAACAAATGTCAGTAGTCCGGGAAGATTTTAAAATGAGCAGTTCATTCATAAATTAGTATGACCTTACCTTCATGCTGTGGAAGTACAAACTGTAAGGCATGATGCTGAAAAGGGGCGGAGCTACATAAGGTATATAGGATATGAGTATAGAATATTTCATTATTCAGAAGCAATAAACTATTTACAATATTTTTGGGTTGATTAAAAGTGTTACAGTAGTATTACTCAAGTTCAAGCAGACTGCATCAAATTCTTAAAGAGCGAAGTTTAAACTGCTTGAAGATCAGCTATCTATGTATCTCTAATATTCCTGTAGCCAAAATTACTTCCTGTGGTGTGCAAAAATCTCACAAAAGTGCTTCTGGGAGAAGAAAAACAGACAAATCAATATAGCTGGCAGGGTCTTTAATTTGAAAAGGCATTTCTCTGGATCTTACTGAGGAGAATCCGTCTCTGGGGATTTCTGTAATGCCGACATTCTCTTATGTTTGGGTTTAAGACATGTCATATTCTTTGTTAAAACACAGGATACATGTGCCACAAGACAAGGTTAAAAAACATGCACACATACACACACACAAAGATTTTGGGGAGGCTTGAGTCCACCCCCTCTCATCTTAAAAATCCACATAATCCCATCAAATCACATATTCACACCCCCACTACACTCTGAGAGGTGAAGAAACATTTGTTTTCCTCCTAATTCTGCCTTTGTCCTTTCATTCTCTTGTTTATCCAGAGACGCGCAGTAGACGCAGCAGATTTGCGAATGCGTGGGCAATGGAGAAAACAGCACTGATACCTGATCGGCTCAGCAGCAAAAAGGTGACACTTAATCCTGACATCAGGCTGTTGACCCTTAGCAGTCACCTCACTAATTCAACATAAATAGTTAATGACGGCCTGCATACACACATCTTATGTAACCAAACTTGACAAACAAGTGGGGAGAACCACTCAAGAGCAAACTACTGGAAATGAGAGGCAATTTTTTCCACCATCGCTCTCGTGTTTGACACCTGCAAGTCATCACGGTCCACGCATTCACCAAAATCTCCACTTCTGGGGTGTTTTAACCACTGATACCATCAACTTGTCAGACCATTTTACTAATTCACCAGTTTGCCTATGTTGCCAACTTGCAACATTTAAATATTTAGTTGTATGTAAATTACTTGAAATGTAACCCTACATATAAATTAAAAATCTACAAATAATGAACAAATCTTTAAGCAAGTCTCATATAAAGAGTAACAACTGGAATAAAATGACAGATGTTAGATTACATCAATGAGCATATTTTTAGGCAATACCTTAGACATTATGATCCTTTAGACTAAACTGTTGCTGGCACTGTTGTACACTATTTAAGAGAGAGAATGTTATAAAATAAAATAACTTCTTAGTGACAACACACGTTCATGTGTGTTGGCTACTTTACTACTTGCACACAATGTAAAAATTTATGGTAACTCGGTCACACTTTATTTTAAGGTCCAATTCTCGCTATTAACAAACAATTGACTTTAGCCTCAATAGACAATAGACTTGTTAAGTTTAGATATTGGATTAGGGCTGTAGAATATGATCATGCAGAATATGTTCTTAATTATAAGTACTAATAAACAGCCAATATGTTATTAATAGGCATGCTACTAAGAAACTAGTTAATAGTGAGAATTGATCCCTATACTAAAGTGTTACCGGTAACTCTTTACAAGAAGATCTCAATTGTTAACAAGCTAAAATTAACAATTAACAATGTATTCTCACAGAATTTATTCATCTTTGTTAATGTTGGCTAATAAAACTACAGTTGTTCATTGTTTGTTCATGTTAGTTCACAGTATATTAAGTAACGTTAACAGATACCATTTTTATTAAAAATGGTAAATTTTTATTAAAAATGTATTATTAAATGTTGTTACATGAATAAAGATTACCACTGTAGAAGTCTTGTTCATCGTTAGTTGAACAAATATGTTAAAAATGTATTACCAAACTTTTATATAGCTATAATAGATTTCATGATTATTTCTGACCCTGGACCACAAAACCAGTCATAAGTAGCACGGGTATATTTGTAGCAATAGCTAAAAATACATTGTATGGGTCAAAATTATTATAAAATTTCTTTCATGCCAAAAATCATTAGGATATTAAGAAAAGATTCTGTTCCATGAAGATATTTTGTAAAATTCCTACCTTAAATATATCAAAACATAATTTTTGATTAGTAATATGCTTGCCTAATAACTTCATTTGGACAAATTTAATGGCAATTTTGTCAATATTTTGATTTTTTTGCACCCCCAGATTCCAGATTTTCAAATAGTTGTATCTCGGCCAAACATTGTCCTATCCTAACAAACCATACATCAATGGAAAATTTATTTATTCAGCTTTCAGATGATGTATAAATCTCAATTTCAAAAAATTGACACTTATCACTGGTTTTGTGATCCAAGGTCACATTTATGCATAATATTTGATTGGAAAATGCACTCCTTACCATTGACAGTTAAGTGTGGCAAAACTGCAACCGTAAGATACATCAGCCATAAGAGAAACTTAAATTCATGGCTATTCAACAGCTGTTTTCAAATTTGAAACCTGCTTATTGGATCAATGAAGACAGATGTCATAATATGACACTACACATTTCTTTCTGGAAAGCGTATGACTTAACAGCTAGGCTAAGTCTTGTCTTTCAAACTTTTAGACTATAGAAACCATTCTGTGGTTCCACAAAATGTTCTTTGTAGTGGAAAAAGGGTTTTCAGATTATTAAAATGTTATTCACACTAAGAAAAAACTGGTTCACTGAAAGGTTCTTTGTGAAACTGCTTCTTTTCTATGGCATCACTGTGAAAACACCCATTTGAAACCTTTATTTTAGTGCAGTACAAAGTTAGTTACAAACTAATTAGTAGCTACTAAGCCCTTAGTGAGAAGTTTCCTCAGTGTAAGACCTTATGGATGGCTGCTGCAACCCTACCCTGTTCATCATCGTGGCTAATATCTCACAGAGGGCAGTGACAGTCACGCTGTAGGGCAGACTGCAGGTTTCACCCCTGAACTTCTTTATGAGTGTGGTATTCCAGGCGACTGATTCTGGCCCATGCTCTGATGACTAATTGATTGGTGTTAATCTGCAGCTAAATGAAATATTCAGGTGATTCAGGGAAAGGCAGACAGGACTTGATGGGTCATGTGACCCTAGAGGTCATGTGATAGGGCTGCGTGAGAGAACTCATTAGCTGGCCTGATGAGCAGCAGGCTGTTGGCTCGTTAACCCTGCGCAGGATTGGTTTCACTCCCAAGCCGGCCTGGTCACAATCCTGAACGGCGGAGGGAACAATACGCTTTTTCTTTTTTCTTGCTGAGCTGGGCTGCCCTCAGTTATCCATGCAGTTACAGTTAAACTGCTCAAGCTCCCGAAAACAAATTATAATGTCCTTTTGTCTCCTCAGCTCCATATTATTATTACATGGCCACCGTCCATACCGTGACACTTGAACGCGTGCACGCAATGCCCGCCCACCCTTCCCCCCACCATTTCATCTGCGGAAATGGCCCTGTGCTCTGCAGCACACGTAAAAGTGCACTCCAGTCTTTCAAAAACACCTTCACTTTGCTCTCAGCGGCAAAGCCTTTGAACTGCTCCTTTCAAAAATGCTGCCCTTGTAGCCATGAATAATATTTGCCAGGTGTTAGAGAGAGTGAGTGAGTGAGAGACGGAGAGAGAGAGATGGAGAGAGAGCAAGAGATGAGTTGTCTAAGGTCCTGGTGCTTGAGGTGGAGGGAGCAAGAGGCCTGCTTATTAGTTGTCATTTATTGGTTCCTTGACACACACACACAAACGAATACACGCACACTCTATTACACAATCACACAAATATGCTCACAGGTACACACATAAACAAGATGAAAGATGAAAGGCCTGGCTTTTCCCTATACCTTTAATTTAGAGTTTAAAAAGAAAGGGTGTAGGGAGCTGGTGAGTTACGGTACATGTATAAATATGGAAGAAGCCACATTAAGGATCTCTGCACACTTACACAATTACTTTACTCTTTAAAGAGTTAATTACTAATAATTTTGCATAACTTATCTCTTTGCTGTTATTAACAGCCCGACTGGCTCATGACAATAAATAATGTTGGCACTTTATATGCACTTTAAAAGAGAGATTTCAGTCAGACCAAAACAATAATTTAAAATAGATAATAGATAATTGAAATAGATAACACAATTTATTTTTGTGCTTGCTCTGAAATACAGAGGTGATGCATCACATGTATTTAAAGCTTCAAATAATGAATGGATGAATGAATGAATGAATGAATGAATGAAATGAATTAAAATTCCTTATTTACTGTTAGATCTTAGAGAAAGTGATTTTCCCATAATTTATGAATCTTCAATTTAACTCACAATAGTTTTTAGTTGTAGATTATTGCAATTGTAATAGTTGCAATAATGGACACTTTAATAAAAATTAATGACAATTGTGTATGATATCCATAAAAATATTTCATATGAGTTAAAGAGCAGGTCATATGGGTTTTTGAAAAATATCTCTTTTGCAGTTTATAACGTAGCTATCCTTAAATGAAAACAGTCTGCAAAGTTGTTAATCAAAACAGTGCATGATAAATAAAGATATTGTCTCTCAAAGGAGAGAGTCGACTCTAAATAGCCTTAATGAGTCGTTATATTTTCGAATCTTTTGCCTGTTACCGGTGTTGTGCCAAATTCTGACCCCCGCCAGATTACCACCCCCCTAGTATTGGTAGGTTTAGGGTTAGGTGTGGGGGAGGGGTTAGGATTAGGGGTGGGGTTAGGATTAGGCAATCAGGTAGCGATTTCAACGAGAGGGGGTAATAATTTGGCAAGGTTCGAAAATGGGCACAACACCGGTATACGTCACTGGGTAATGTCACAAATCCGGTTTATGAACTTCCATTCACTCACCACCAGAGGTCACCCGCTCACCACATGGACTCTTGCACTACACTACTGTTGCACTTCACCCCGGACTACAGTTCCCATCATCCATTGCACTGATGACACACACACAGTTGTATGCACTGATTACACAGCTGATTCCCATCACACACCTTACATAAGCCATGGACTTCCTCATTCAGCTAGCTGAGTATTGTCTAGCGTATATTGCTCTCCCAGTGATAGCTACATTAGGGAGCCCTTCCTGTTTTCTAAGTCTAGTTTACTGCCTGAGTCATTCGTTTCTTGATCTTCTGCCTGTGTAACTTGGATTAACTCTTTGCCTGCTGTTTCGGACTCTGTTTATACCTCGCCTGGACTATTGCTCTTGTTATTGGATTATCTCTCTGTCTTGCCCTGTTGGATATTGTTCGCCGATCGAAGACCCACGGTTGCCCTAGGATTACTCTTTGTCTTGCCCTCAATGTACCGGTTTGCCACTGTTTGAACCATGCCTGTTATGACCACGTCTCTGTCTAATAAAAGCTCGCACATGGATCCGCACGTCTCTCGTCTCGTTCGCCCTGTAACAGATAACACATTTGCATAATTTCCGCCTGCCTGCGAAATATGAACAGAGTCTGACCTGCCCACATACACTTTTGCTAGTTAGTGTGTTTACATCATGTTGAAAAGACGCTGTGTTCATGGATACCACAGAAATACAATTTGAACCTTTTGTTGTGTGCTTGTCATTTACTGAGGACTGCTTCTCTAATCTTGGTTTTTATTTCCGTTGGCTTCTAATCTTCTTTATTTGGACTAACAAGCTCTCCGAAACACAACCTGTAAGTACAATTGATACGTTATGTGTACATTTTCAATTGAGTGCTCAAAATATCAAGTTTTTTTGCTAATATGTGATGTATACCTAATGCAGCTTTAGGTTTCGAGGTAAAGCACGTTACTGTCTTACTGAAATAGTTCTGATAATTCGCTATGAACCTTCTATTTCCTAAGAATGTGTCGATTAATATAGACTGACGTTGTTCTAATTACTTCGTTTAATAATGAAGAATGTAGTGTAGCGCACAGACTTTATAATCATTGTGAAATTGCTTTTTATTTTGCTGCACCGGCAGTTATAGGGTTAATGCGGGAGAGACGAGCGACTTAGTTATTAGGCTCGTGGGCCTGTAATACAGCTGTTCTGGGTTCTGATTAAAAGTTAAGACACAGAGCGTCTTTTGTCTGTCCTTCTTCAAACATTACAGACATATTTTGGTTTACAAAACTGTATTGTTTCATCAGTTAGTCACGTTAGCACTCGGCTAACGTATCCACCATTATTGTTTTAAGTGTTTACAGTTTAGCAGCTAAACTTTAGCTGTGGGCATTATTCGCTTGCATAAGTGTTTTTGTAGTTTATGTCTTTATTTTAAGAACGGATTCTATATTATTGTTTTATGTAAAGGTGCTTTGTCAATGGTTGCGATCGCTAACTTGCTCAAGGACTCTTCTCTGTGCCAATCACAACAGGCTTGGCCAGCTGACCAATCAGAGCAGAGTAGGCTTATGGAAAGGAGGGGTTTGCTCCGAACTTGCTTGGAACGAATCGTTTTGAAATCATTGGCAAATGACTCTAATATTATATGTATATTCTGAGAAAATTTCAATGTTTTCTGACCTTAAATGCACTTAAACCTGTTGTTTTCCCTGATAATATTTCAGCAGTCATGTTATACGTTTTCCATCAGCTTTTTAGAATATGAACTAGTGATACTAGATCACAAATGAATCACTCTTTTGATCTAGGGTAAACTTACCTATTAAGCTCACGTACCCATTAAGCACACTTCCATTTTTGAGATCAGATTATAAAAGAAAAAATAATTTCTTATCCCACTCCTGTAATTTCAAGTCAATCACATCATTGCACACTGAGATATGGGTCTCTATATGTTCACACTGTCCGGCGCCCATTTTGAAAGCTGTCTAAAAACTTTCACCAAAAGAGGAGCCCCTTAAATGTGCGTTTTTTTTTAGATGTTTAAGCCTTTATTTTGGGTAAGTTTCACTACTTATTGTAAAATTAAGAGATTAATGTTCAGACTTTTGCATATTATAACCTGGAACTTGGATGTGGGAAATAATTACATTAGATCCAAAAGATAGTTTTAGCAACACAGCGGAGATGTTACAGAACACAGTTAGCTGATTACCTGTATAAAATTGTGTGCTACGCTAACATATTACTTCACAGGCATTACTGGCTTGTACTTTTACATCCATAATATTATAAATTAACAGTTTATTGCTGGTCTGTGGTTTTACAGTGCTGTAATTTTTTAAAGATTTCATATTATTTTAAGGTGAGCTTAAAGGGTACACTACTATGAAAATCACACAGCTTCAGTGTGACATCAATAAGAAATATAGCTGCAAGCAGCGATTACCGGGGTTCAAACACTTTAAGGCCTTTAAGGTGGTCTTGGCCAACCTGGATGTATGGCTGACAGTAAAACACATCCAAAATGGAGAATAGGCTCACAAACACAGACACACACACACACTGAAATGAAATGATTAAACTAGTATATTAATACTGAATAAGCATGCTTACACACACAGACACACACATACACAGACATACATACACACATTTTGTTGCAGATATAGATATTTGAAAAAAATTATAGGAGACAAAACTTATTGCAAGTCTTCACTTTTTAAGAGTTTATATGTCATTTTCAGGTTTCACTGTAATCATAATCTGGCATAATTGTAAAAACTGATATGTCCGTATGAACGAAAAGGTCAACTTTGACTCAATGTGATTTTAAATGTTATAACAGTGATTTTATAATGTCTAAGCATGGGCTTTCTTTTAGGATTTATTGGGCTTTAAGTACACTATGTAAAGAACATATTATAAAATGACAGGTTTATAGTTGTCCAAATGCAAATGTTCAACATTTTTTTGATAATTATTGACCTAGAGAATCTAGAGAATAGTACTGCAGTGATTTTATTGATTTTGAGTTTAAAACATAGGACTAGCTCACAAAATTAGTTTTTTTAAATAATCTTGAATATTTAATGAACAGTTTGATTGAGAGCATTGGTCCCAGAGGCAAAGTTGTTCAAAATGAGGAGATCTTTTGGGTATATTTGGCCATGCCCCTTTTATAAATGACCTCGTTATAGCTAACCAAAGGACAAAATTCCACATGTTTTTGATAATTATTTATCTAGAGAGTCAAGAGAATATTACTGCAGTGGTTTGATTGAGATTGAGCGAAAAACCTAGGAATACACTCTAAAAAAATCCTGGGTTATTTTTTTTAACCCAAATGCTGGGTTGAGCCTTTTGGGTCATTTTTTTGGGGTTATTTTTTCAGTGTTTGGGTAGTTTTTGTGTAACCCAGCCCCTGGGTCAAATGTAACATCCCAATGTTTGGGTATTTTTTTTAGTTTTACCCAGCTCCTGGGTCAGACATAATAACCCAATGTTTGGGTAGGTTTTGTTTTACTCAGATTCTGGGTCAGATGTAACCCAGCGGTTGAGTTATCACTGGGATTCTGCGTCGTTTTCTGGAGAGATCAGTTCTAAGCGCCATCGAATTGATGCATTTCTTCGGTAAATACAGGTTTGTGTACATTTTATTTTATATATAAAATCGTTACTGTGCTGTATATCATTCAGCTTCATGCAGAGCAACATACAGGCCACCTCGTAAAGTATGTACGAATTGCCGTGAGATTGGGCTGGTCTTATTGCGTGATGGAAAAGCCTGATACTCTGCATAAATTAAACGATTTCATTCATAAAGATACAGAATACAAATACTTTGGATGTTAAAATATTTCCTCAGAGCTGTTTACTGTTTGTTTTTGAGCAGGTTGTGAAGGCAGTCACAGTATATTTCGGCTATGAGTGAAATGCAGGGCAGTGGTCTCAGCCGTGAGCAGTTCCCCACCGAACACGACTCCAGATCGGGCACGAGAGCCAGCACTGTTACGGTGGAAACAGAATAACAGAGACTGGACGATTACACGTGAATTACTTCTGTTTAATGTTTTATGATTAATGTTTACTTTTAACGTTCGTTAAACGAGTTTAAATAGACAATATGTATACATAAAAACGATAAACAATGTTGTAAATGATAAATAAAAGAAAATAAAGGAAGTTATCATGCAAACCAGTGGTTGTGTGGAGTATTTTACAAAAGTTTAGATAAGTTAATCTGTAAACATTATTTCATGTATAAAGTAAAAAGTAAGCTTTATTATAATAAAAATGAATCAACCCATTAGCTGGGTTAAATCAACCCATTATGATGGGTTAAATAAATAACCCAATTTGCTGGGTAAAATTAACCCAAAATGTGTTCTGTACTATATTTACCCAGTGTTTTTTAGAGTGTAGTTTGCAAAAGTAGGTTTTTAACATATCTGTGAATATTTAATTAACCATTTCATTGACAGCATTAGTCCCAGAGGCAAACTTGTTCAGAATGAGGAGATGTATCATATGATATGAAGATCTAGTGTACGTGTGAATATGAGCATTTTTTCGCAATTTGAGGTCATTTACCAAAGAAATCTTGTGTTTTTGAAGCCTTTTTAACTGTTATAGCACCACCTATGGTCCGATCTCCATGAAACTTTGTATGCTTGTTAAGAGTCATCTGACACGTTTTCACCAAGATTTGTAAAGTTTTGAGTTTTTGTTTAGGTTTTATAGGCTTTTGGGTATATTTGGCCATGCCCCTTTTCTAAATGACCCCGTTATAGATAACCAAAGGACAAAATTCAATTTTTTTTTTTTGATAATTATTGATCTAGAGAGTCCAGAGAATATTATTTGATCGAGATTGAGCAAAAACAAAAAAACCTAGGACTAGTTTGCAAAAGTAGGTTTTTAACATAATTGAGAATAATTAATGAATTATTTGATTGACAGAAGTGGTTCTTGAGGCAAAGTTTCTCAGCATGAGGAGATCTATCAAATGATATGAAGACTGAGTGTATGTGTGAAAAATCATACAATATACAATCAATTATGTACTTGAAAAATGCAGTTTCGCCCCCTAGTGGCCGATTTCTTTCAAAATTCTTACAGACCTTTAGGGCCATGGGTCGAACATGCCCACCAAGTTTCGCTCCGATCGGCCTTTGTTAACCTTGTCTAATAGGTGCTCAAACTTCATTGGCCAATGGCAGCCATGTTTTTTGAGATACGCCAATGTCCTCATAGATCCTTATGGCACATTGGACAAAGACACTGCATACCAATTTTCAGGTCAATTGGACTAACGCTTGCTTAGTTATAGCCATTTTTAGATTTTTTCCCATCTTATAGTGCCACCAAGTGGCAGAGCTACGCAATTTTTTTATTTGACCAAAGATTGAGCTCTTACACGTGTGCCAAGTTTGATGAAGATATCTCATTCCGTTCATGACTTATAGCCATTTTAGTAAAAGTGGCCCCGCCCATTACAAACATTTTGGCATCCCTATGCGATGGTCGAAATTTCAACTTTTTTTGATAATTATTGATATTCACTATCCAGAGAATATTTCTGCACTGGTTTGGTTCCGATCGGACGAAAAACCTAGGATTAGTTCACAAAAGTAGGTTTTGGACAAAATTTAAAATGGCGGGAAAATTTTCCAGACAGAAATAAAATCGGATTCTTGAGCCAAGGATTCCAGTGATATAAGACACTTGAGTCTACAACAAATGGTCTAGGAGATATGAGCGATTTCGCTTTTTTGTTCGCTGTAGCGCCACCTATTGGCCGATTGTGGCAAGTCTTTGTCAGGTTCTCCCCAAATTGAGCTCTATCATCTGGCAAAGTTTCAAGTCTCTAGGCCAGTGGTTCTCAACTGGTTTGGCCTTGGGACCCACGTTTTCCCACGGTCATCAAGCCGCGACCCACTTATATTATATATATATATATATATATATATATATATATATATATATATATAATTTGTTAAAAATAAAAACAAAGCAAATTTATTTCACAAAAATTAAAAATTAAGACTGTTAAGAATGACTAATACTGAATACTGAATAAACAGCCAATAAGGTAAGGCTATTAAATAGCAGTCCCAAAGCTTTTGTTAATACAATTAAGTTGGTATGAGACACCACAGTCATTTAAAATTTAAACATATACAAAATGACAAAGTGGAAATAACATGGTATTTTTGGGTTATGGAAACAACCGTTACCATGGATATACTAACATGAACTGTTAATAACATGTGGAAACTGCTCCTGAATAGAATGAATATCATACCTTCATGCAAATCCTTCCCAGCTAACATACGCAGTACCAGTTATGTGATTTATCGGTACTGTACTTTTACTTCACGCGTTGCATGCTCGTAGTTTCTGCGCTTTAGTGAAGTGATATACAGCGCAGCGCCGCGTTCGCGCGTGCTATTGAAGTGTGCGCGCTACGAACACGGTAACATCTGACAGGACAGGATAGTTCGCTTTTCTGAGGTGAGAGACTTTTTATTTCATAGCAAGTTACGAAAATAACAATAGAATAATGACACTGACAATAAATCTGTCTACATCTCATCTGACCGCAGCTACTGAATCTGGACAGCGCGTTTTTCTCAGGCATTATTACTGCATCTAACAGAAGTGTCAACAGCTTTCATGCACGTCTTTTAAAATAAAAGTCTCTCATCAGAAAAAAAAAAAACATTTAGAATTAAGTTTTTTGTTGTTGATGTCGTTTCTTTGGCCGTACACTCCGCGACCCACCAGTTGAGAACCACTGCTCTAGGCCTTACGGTTTAGTCTGCACGATCAGTTTTACGGCGGAAGAATAATAATAAAAATCTTAACAATTACAATAGGGTTTCAGCACTACGTGCTTGAACCCCTAAAATGTATAATTTCATAGATATTGTTAATAACAGTTGTTCATATTAAAATATGTGTGAACTTAATACATGACCTAGACTATTTAGAAAAATCCTGTCATTTTAATAAATATTACATGAAATTTATTAAAAATTGTTGCTGCTCCAGTTAAGCTCAGTGTGCTCTCTTTAAGCTCTTCCACATTGAGCGTCTATGTAAATACTTCATAAACAGACTTTAAGTATTAACTGATGGTTGTCACTTTAAGTTAAGTTAATCAATTTTCTATGGATTCTGTCAACTCAAATCTGCAGACTGGCTCTGATCTTTGGCAACTAGCATCAACTTTTCCAGACTGTAAATCTGTGGAAAATCGGGGGGGGAAATCATGTAGTGTATTCCAGCCTTAAGAGACTATAGATAAGTTGACATCTATTTAAAAAGAGGTTTATAATGAGGCTAGTTTCTGTGTTCATCCCCATGAATTAAATGCTTTATTGGTTTGTTTTATTTGATTTTTGAATGTGTTACTTAGCTGAATGTGGACTAGTCTAGATGTTGCAATGTGCTTAGATGACACTTAATTATGAATATATAACTGATCAAATTGAATGCCTCGTTGCTTGATTTTAGTGTTGTTGTTTTTTTTTTTTTGTTTTTTTTTTGTTTTTTTTTGTGTGTGTGATTGAATTTGTACCTTCAAAAAATATATATTTTTACAATTATTCTTTAAAAATTTTCCTTAAAATAAACAAGAATTTCTAATAAAACATGATGTGAGCTTAATGGGAACAGGGGTGTGCTTAAAGGGTACAAAAATGTACCCATTTAGCACAGCCAGACTTTTTGCATTTAATGATGTATATCTTAATTGAAATGCTTTTGTCATTTAAAATAAAATTAAATATTTTTGTGTGAGAGATTAATATTTTATTTCAACATAACTTTTTGTACTGAAACCAATATCTTGTGCACTAAAAATGTCTCAATGTAGATTTTGGTGAGCTTAATAGGTACGTTTACCCTAAACGGTCAAACTGGTTTGCAAAAAAGGTTGGAAATTGTTTGCAATTCAGTTTGATTCATTCAGACAGTTCACTCGTGCACTGAATCGTTTGCAGTAATTTCTCACACTAAACGGAAATGGGATATTTTATAAGTCAGAAAACAAAAAGAGAGGAATGAGGAATGCTGGATGAGGTGGATATTTACCTACAATCCGCTGTAGGAAACAAAACTTGCAAATGTCTTTTAACATTCGAAAATCAATTTAAAAATAATCAGTTTTGACTGCTTTCTCGGGACTTGGTAGATGCTCATAATGAACAAAAGAGTAAACTGAAAAGGAAACAAAGAACACAAGCAAGAAAAGACAAAGAGAACGTGACATGAGCCCAACACCATCACCCCCCACTTTCACCCGTTTATTGTACGCCCGGGCCATATTGAAACCCACCTCTCCTCTCATACTAGCTCAAGGTGGCTCTCATGAGCTAAACACTAATTGAGAGCTCTGGCGGTTTGAATGTGAATTCTGAGAGCGATGTTTGAATGGCGTCTGTCCTTGGGTTCAGCCTCATGAAGAGTGAGTGAAGGGCTGTGGAAGGCTGCGTCTGTGCGTGTCCTCAGGTTGACGGTTTCAACCCACACACTCTTTCAGTCATGTGGCCTTGACTAAACTTCCATTATACGACGCCGTGACCCCATAATGAGTTCGGTGCCCCGGCCTTGAGTGGAATATGCACCACTGCACCATTGTGCACGGGAATATAGTCTCGGATGGGCTGAGAATGCCACAGATTCAGTCCGCTACCACAGGTCCCTCCAGAGTCCAAAGTGAGGAATTATGTTCTCACGATCTACTAAAATACATAGACATGTGCTCAGACAAGTGACGCCGCATCAGCACACAAACGCCAACGTATGGTGTACCTCTGCATATTATCGATCTACTGTACAAGAAAATACATGAGCAGCTCTTTTGTCTTCTCAAGGCCTGAGGAGCAAACTTGCTTACAGCAAGCACACAATCACGTAGCAGCACGAACTCTGCCATACGTTGGAATGGAGACCCAGAGTTATTCTACAGGTCAGCGGTAGAGTGATAAACGCTGGGCGCGCACATCTCTCAGCCATTGTTACCTACACAATAAGACGCTGTGCTGAGCTCTGCCATAGAGAAGCTTGAGGTAATTTAATCCATTGTGAATACCGATAATGACAATGTTTATTTCAGATTGAGACATCAGTATTGACTGTAACGCAGTACAAAATTGCCATGCACCACAGGCCACACCAAATAGAGCTGCCATCCAGCTATGCAGAAGAGCAGAGAGCGTGCATTTGCGCACAATTGTGTGCACGTCGACTATCGTCTATGTTATTTTTCCGGCTGACAACTGCTCTGCGGTGGCATGAAAAGGTAACTACATTTTGCAGTCTATTAAATGTAAACCAAATGAAACTTAAATGAAATGCAGTCTCAAAGCAGTTTTATTTGTAAATTACTTTGGAGAGCGCAAGATGATGAGGCTTTCTTTCTCAAAACACACAGGAATTTTACTGCAGCCACAAAGGAGGTCTGACATAATACAGAATGGACTTACATGAATAAAAGTGGTCATTTCTGATAGTGGCCACATAAAATAGAGATATATTTCTATTGCATTGAAGTCAGCGCTTGTAAATCACCCTGCACTGTTATCCCTGAAATTGTATTAACCCAAATTAATTAAGTACACTAAACATAAACATTACAATTTTTTATGTAGTACTGAATTTTTTGAGTTTCCTCACTCTATTGAATGTTTTATGTTGAATCAACTCAACTAAGCTTATTTGAGTCTGTTGCCAATGGCAACGAAATGAGGAACGTGTCACGAAGAAGCTGATTGGTCTGAGCTGCTGATTGAACTGACTCCTCGAGGGCGCGCATTTCTGTCCGTGTTTGCTGATGAGTTGAAACTTTCTTTACCTTTTGCTCTGAAACCATTATTAATAAATGAAAGGAATAGCAGTTAGCTCATAATATATATATATATATATATATATATATATATATATATATATATATATATATATGACTACATGAATGTCGATTGGGTCTTTTACGGATCGGCTTTTTTTTTTTTCTTTTTCTTTTTTTACTAAAAATACAGTATTACACAAACAAGCTTACATTGAAAAACTTTGTGCATGTGCTGGATATTGGCCTAAGAAATGCAATCTCTCGTCTATATAGTGTTAGTTAGTTAGCTACAGCTACTGAATCCATTTCATTTAATACCAAGTCTTTTCTACCATGTAATGCCGGATAACTTTACTGCAATTTTTAGAAGCAGTTTATGGATAACTCAACAGTTCAAATCTTAATGACACTTTGCTTTATCAGCTTGTTAAAAAAAAGTCTAATGTGCTTTGTTGTCACTCTACAGATTCCAAGAAGTGCAGTGCTGAGCTAAAAAAAAAAAAAAAAAAGATGATGGAAATGAAAAGACGGAAATGTACGTGCTGTCAATTTGCTTGTGGCAAAAGGGGATACTTGTTAAAACATACTAGACTAAACATTTTATTTATGTTAAGGCTATGGATTACAGGTAATGATGTCAATGTACAGTCAATGTGCTCATTGTTTTGCTTCATAAGATCTCAGTATATCGTCAAGAGCCAGGGGTATTAATTTTGTGTTTTCTGTATCTGCTTTATTTTTTTTTTTTTTTTGACTCTCAAAGTAATGGAACCCCTTCACTTCCATTTTATGAATCACCAAGGACCATGGATTGAATCACCTACGTTTTAAATGGCCTGAGGGTGAGTAAATTAACAGCAAATTTAAATTTTGGGTGAACTTTTCCTGTAATACAGAAAAAAGCAATAATCGATGGAAATGTGTTTTTCATTTTTCATTGATACAATGTTGTCTCTGCCACCTCAGACCTCTGACCTCACTGACATGAAGTGTGTTGCCATAAGATGGATTCCTGATCACCCTTCTTTGAAGAACTTCATGAAGTTCTTCAAAGCATGCTTTGTAAGTATTGTTGATTTTTCTTTCTGTTATAAATGATGTAAACTTAAGGGGTCATAACATAGTTTTTAGCTAAAATTTGTTTTATTAATTTCCTTCATGTCCAGGCTTCTGATGATGAGGAGTCACACCAAAACGTTCCAGTTGGAATCCGTGAAAGCAATACATTATTGAGCAATACATTAAACAAATACATTTTCTCTTTGTTTTATTTGATAAAATCTCAACATACCTAATTTGTCAAAATGGATTTTGTAAAATGAATTAAAATAAACTGAATTCTAAAACAAAATCCTTGTTGTTTGTATTTTTGTCCTTTATTGTGCAGCTGTAACTCAAAGAATAATAAATCGGCAGAGAAATCAATCAAATTAAACCAATTAAATAGTTATATTAAAAATGTAATTTGATCTACTAAAAGTTAACTTTAGTGCAATTTAATGTTTTGAGTTACCGTAACTGGTAAATTTTAGTTATTGTAACAGATAATTAGTTCAATGAATTAACACCTTCCAATGTAAAGAACTTGAAATGTCTTGTTTGTTCAACAAGACAAAATCAACTTTTTAGGGCAACGAGTTTCCATAAATTTTTTAAGTTCAATCAACTTGTACGGGCTTACAGTGTGCTTATGGAGGTGAGCACTTGATCCTATGTAAATAGTACACACACATCCAAAATAAAATTGTAAATAAACCATACCATTAATGGAAATAAGAGCATGAGGGCTCTGAATAGGTCCTCAACGACCTTGATTTAAGACAGGAACACAATGTGACAAAAATGTGAGGTGTTTGAGGACATGTTATTATTATTTTTTTCTCCTATAACACTTCTTTCGTTTCTCCCCCCGTTTCACTATCCCATTACCCACAACCCCCCTCATTCCTCTGAGAGATGCACATGAATAGGAATAGCATGTTCTTTAGATTTGCATCTGCTGTTAGGCACTTGCTGCATCACAGGCTCTGAAAGCTCCCTGAATGGAAGCTCTTCAGCGAGCTGCACACCTTGTTCTGCAAGGCTAATTAAGGCCCAACAATTAGTCATGCAGGAATCAGAACCGTTGTTTCCTTGCTGACATTTGTAACTGATAAAGTCGAAGAGAAAGGCCGTGTCACGCTGATGGGGATGAACAAATCGCTCTCATTTGAAATGCGACAACCGAAATCTTACTTCGCTTGCTGCTTTTTCAGACGGAGCTGAACTTTGGCCGTTAGCTCCCGGCCCCTTGTGCTGACACCTAATAAGCATAAAATCAGATAAGACAGGGAGCATGAGGAAACAAGTGAGGGTGTCGAGCTAGAATACAACAGGACAGATGTCTTACTCAGCTGGTTCAAAGGGAAGCTAAAGAACACTGGGGCTGCTAATGTGATTTAGCTAGAATGCATTCAGGTTAAAGGTTACAGTGAGACCGCTGGGCAGCAGCAAAACAGATGACAACTGTGAAACTAACCATGACAGATGGGAATTAAAGTGACTGAGTGAACTCACACAGAACCGTGTCAAGAGTCATTTCCTCTGGTCTTGCAAACACTTATCTCAATCTCTGACAGCAGTGGGACAGACATATAAAAGAAAGGGCTACATTTGTTTTATTCTGTCCTTTAGATACTTAGATGTACACAAAACATTTGCAATCGTTAATGGTTTTTATCATTCAGCTATCAAATGTATACTCTTTAAAATGTAATCCTTGGATGATTTTGTCAGAAAAAAAGTGAAGATGAATTTGAAATCAAACTGACGATGCTTACCCTTAATCAGATTTAGAGTTTCCTCAAAGACAAGCCATTGTAGTCTTTACCTATTATTTTCTTGTCAAATCCTGGCAACACAAGCACTTGATAAGAAACATATTCAATACATATCAGCCTTTCAGTCCAATTAGTTTATTTTTCTAAGACCAATCAGAAAGCCGTCAGACACAGGATGAAAACTTCACAACAAGGTCAAACAAACCACAAACGACGTCTAGGTTTAGAGTTCTGAATAAAAGCAAAAGGTGAGGTTTTTCTACCAAAGAAAACTGATTAAAAATACTAACAAATAGCCACATTTCAGATGTCAGGTTTCGGGAATGAATAATAATAATATTAAAAAAAATCAATTACCACCAAAAATGGAAAATCCAGTACTATGTCGAAAGGTCATGGGGAAAATGCATTTAAAACCTACACACTTTTACATATATTACAAAATCACGATTATACTGTTCCAGCAATGAACTATAAGGATATTTAATTCAGAAGAGATATTAAGAAAAGAAATATTGAGAGTTGAAGGATAACAAAAATATTGTTGTCCCTCATAGACAGAAATGGTTTTTGCATTGCATGTTTGTTCTCTCTGTGTTCTGGGTTTTATCATCACATTACTGTACACTGCTTTTTTAAATATTACATTTGTTTAAGATTTAACAAGCAAAATGAGGGTTAAAAGGAGGACACGGAAGAATAATAATGAAGAGATTATGGATCAGAAAATAGATTTTAAGGATTTACACAAACCAAGAATTTGAGAGAGAAAGAGAGAGAGAGAGAGAGAGAGAGAGAGAGAGAGGTCCTCTGAAATGGTTAAACTCGAGTCTCCAGCTTTTATGCTATCATCCTTAGTTAAATTGAAGAAGAAATTAGCAGAGGAATTAGCAGAGCAATTACCACTTTAAATTGGACTAATTCCTCTGGTCTTGTCACAGCTGTATTCCAAAATATGTGTTTTTTTTCCTTCCCCATCTAGCACACTGTTATTAATTTTTCTAATTTGAATCTTCGCCTTTTCACCAACTGACACCTGGGGCTGCTGATGGGGCGCCTCTGTCAGACCTCTTTCAAATTTGCACCCCTCCTCATTCCCTCTTTCACCCTCCCTCCCATGAACATACTGTATGTACCATATTCAATCCATTACACCATTTTCAGCCCTCTATCTTTTCATCGTTTACATTTTCTAGCAGCTGTTTGACATCTACCTCTTTCTGCACAAACCACAAAACACATTAGAACACAAAATGTGCATAAGGTCACAGGAAAGTGTTCTGGATATACAGTATTTACTGTGTTATGTTCTTCTTCTAGTGTTTCAGTGACAGTATTTGAAGAAGTAAATATAAATGTTATCTATGTATTGCTGTGCTTTTTACTCCTCAAGAGCTCCTCATGCATCCAAATTGTGATTAACCTCAAGCATACTTATTGACTGGTTGTCTATTGCCCCATTCCCCAGGTGCTGGCTCTGATACACTGCGTCTAGAGACCAGGTTTATAGGATTAGGTCTGACAGCTTATTCTGTCTGGTCACTGGATCTGGATACATTCACCTTTGCCTCTTGTTGTTTCGCCGTATGTAACCGAAACAATCAATTTGATTACAGGAGTCTTAGAGCGGATAGGACATCTGTCACCCCTACTGCTCAGACTTAAACCGGCGCAGACAGTGATGTTTGATGCATTGAAACCCAGATCATTGATGCCCCCCCCCCACGCAGGATTTAGGGTCGTAATTACCTCCTGATTAGAATAACATCCAGTCAATAGTCAATAACAGACTTTGCTCATCAATATCGCCACAAGGGTTAACTGTACTGTGCTCAGAGATAGCATGAGACTTAATTAACCCGATTCATCTGTACTCTCACTGCTTTCATCCTTTAAGGACATATCAGATTGACTGTCTGAAGCTACGCTCTGGAAAGTATTGGAAAATGTCATTTGTTGAGAGTGGGCGTTTGGTAATAACATTGCATGACAAGTTCCACCACAACTTTTGCAGTGTGAACAAGTTTAGTATCTTTCAAACATTTCTGTGTCTAATATGATTCTGGTAACAGGTTGAGGGTGTACTGATATTCAATTAAAAAGGTTCAGAGGACGTAGAATATAATAATAAGGAGCAGGTGGGAAGTTATATCAGCTGAATTGGTCAATGTTTAGGAATAGGCTTTGTAAAGCTAACTGTATATTTATATTATGCTCAGACATGTAGAAGATGCTTTCTAAATAGAGTAAATAAATTTACAGTAAGCAAATCTGCCAATGCTACACTCAGATCAATGAGATCCTCAACTATTGCTGACAATTACAAAATCCCACTTTCAATGACCCTTCCCCAATCTCCACCTTTTAAAACAGCATGTTGCTGCCAAGGCTGTTGCATTAACACAAACCTCCTCCATTTTCCAAGGAGATCATTTACCTGTCTCCAAAACAATTTAGTTTTCAAACCAGAGATGGGACGTTGGGTTATGAATCTGCCTGAGACATTTGTGAAATTATAAGCATTTTCTGAAGGAACCTCTTGAGATTTATAATAACAAAATGCGCTTATTTAGTATTCAAATTCCACCCTCCAATATGCCTGGTGGGCTTCACCTTAGCTAGAGGCTACTGGATCTGAGTTTAACCTCAATCAAAACCACACATTTGTCCTCCCTGCTTTGTTGTCTTCAAACGGGGGTGAGGAACTGCTATTAAAATTTGAAAAGCTGAAAAGCCTAAATAAAAAGATAACCTAAACAATCAACTTTTACTTAAAAAGTGCTACCTCCAAAATGTCTTTACTTCTAAATCTAAACCTACAGTAGCTATGGAACCCTGATCTTCCACATCTTTACATCTCGCCCAAATTGGTTTTAGATCTAGGCTCTGCTAATGCTTATAAAAATGGCATAAGCATCACTCGCTAACTCAGTATC
Organism: Spinibarbus caldwelli; assembly: GCA_039654775.1. Lineage (NCBI taxonomy): Eukaryota > Metazoa > Chordata > Actinopteri > Cypriniformes > Cyprinidae > Spinibarbus > Spinibarbus caldwelli. The sequence goes on along the minus strand of CM077233.1, from coordinate 15,799,472 downwards.
AGTAATCGTTACCCAGAAGTAGGGGCAGATTTGCTTGGCAGGAGAAATCAACTTCACATTGTTGAAAGAACTGAAACATGCAGCTTTATATACCAATATACACTTCTTAGTTAATACTTTATCTATGCACTCAATTATATTCAATTAATAACCTCTTTTGTGCTAAAATCATTACTGCAATAAAGATGCTTAGTTGACATTCCAGTTCATAGATAACTCTTCCATTAAGCAAGGCCTAGGCTGATCGGCTCAGTGAACCAGAAAAGACATTTGGAGTTTCTAAAACTGCTAATTAATTTCACTGTCTGAACAAAAAGGTTGTGAGAGTACTATTACTCTGTTGACTTTAATATGGTTTTAATTAATGAATTTACTTCATGACAAATTTTTCCAAAACATTTATAATTTAAGATTATTTTAAATAAACTGTGCATTCACACAAATTAATTACATGTGAAGCCATGCCATTTAATATATTCTCATGCGCTGTCAAATATAATATAAAAGCCAGCGTTTTGGTGCTGCACTGATGGTTATTATATAAATCCATAATGAACAGGCACATCAGAATCAGATTAAAAAAATGCAATCAAATGAGTCTACGCAATTTCAGGGTAAGCACAAAGTTTTAAGGTTAAGGACATAATGTTTTTCTGTTAAAATAAATGTAAATAAGCATTGTTTCTAAAATCTTTAAAATTTCAAGATAAAGATGACTGAGAATTCATGGAATTTGTTGACAAAATCTTGCATTGTTCTTACCCTTTAGTGATTGTCAATAGATGGGAGGCTCTTGTTACACATTGCAAGTCAAACATATTTCTATGTTGAAAATTTTGCCTCTTGCATCTCATATATGAAGAAAAAACTAAAAATGTTTGTACACTAAGAGGAATAATATCAATGGAGGAGTCGGTACACAGTGAATTTAAATATGCGTATATATGATTTCTTTCTTGAGTGCTCTTGCCGTTTCCTTTAAAGAATGGAAAGCTGGTATTGTGGGAGGCTTCTGGGCTCTTTCCATTTTTAATTTCCTTCTGAATCTATCTAGATGTTTTATGCAGTTTTTCCCTCCATAACTGCTTAATTAAGTATCTTGACCACATTTGCCGCCTTAACCAGGAATTTAAAAATGAACGACAGCAGGATATCTCTGCCTCCATAAGCACTCTCTCTATCTCTCTCCATCCATCCATCCCTCTTTCTCACTCACTCACAGTTGATATAATAGAATCAAAAAATCATTAATCCAATAACTAGAAGGGGGACACTGAGTTTGACCAATTTTCATTTTCCGAGATTCCTTTTCTTTTCTCTCTCTGGTGAAAAAAAAAATGCATTCCAGAGATTATTATTTTCTTGTAATCTGCTCAAACAGCAGCTAACTTTCACCGAGGAGAAAAAAGATTTCACGCAACACTGACGTGAAAAATAGAGAATAAAATATTGAAGAGAAACAGATCTCCACCAGAAGGGGGAACGACTGAAAACTGCCAAATTATTTTGATTTCAGCCCAAGAAGGCCCCCTTCAATAGGTCAAACCATGTGTGTTTGTTTGTGTGTGCATTTGAGTGGCCGAGGGCTCGTGTCACTTGTAGTGTGTGAGAGAGAGAGGTGTGGTGGTGCGGAAGAGCGAGCCGAGAGTACTTACTGTCAAATGGAGGATGAGAGGGGCGTGAAACACAGTGCTGTCCCTTTAACCTTTGACCCCAGCTGAGACAGAGTTTGAAGTACAGGAAATGGGAATAACCTCTGACACGCACAAATAAACGGACGCACTAAGACAAACGAAGACACAAACACAATGGAGATTTCATAAATAAGAGAGCGAGAGAACAGAGAGCTACAGCGCTCTGAGTGATGTAATCATCCTCGAAGCAAAATCCGCTCCACCTCAGGAAGCTTATCAATTACAGAGAGGCATCTCATATAGCGCACATGTACTCACAGCTATGATCAAACAGACTATCACACAACAAAAGAAAATAAAGGATGGATTACTTTTCCCCGGCTTTTCCTAATTCCCTGTCAGCTTTCACTAAAGGTCCTGCAATGCTAATCTCTCACGCTACAGAAGGAAAATGTCAGTTCTGTATCCGCTTTATCTGGAATTACACAGATGTACTGGAAAAACTTCCCATCAGATAAGAGTCCATCTCCTCCATAGGGAAGAAGATGTCACAGCTGCCTGCCTCTATATCTAAGAGGAAGATAGCGGCTTGACTGGACTACTGGCAATCAAAATGGTCCCCGACTCATTACACCATATTACTGCACCCTTTCTTTCCTTAACCCCTCTGCCTCCTTCTCCGCCTTCCTTTGCTAATTCCAATTCCGTCTCTTGTCAGACCGGAGACTCCTGTCAGATAGCGCAAACTTGCTGGACATATCATCAGATGTCTGTCCTGATTCAGGACGGCCTCATTCAGTACCCCACCAAAAATGATGATGGTGCAACAAACTCATACAAACGAAGCAAAACAGAGCTCTTGGGTTTTGAGATGGCGCAAGGTTGTTCTTTTTCTTTTCTGGCCGGTTCTCCTCTTTATCGTCGTCACATCTTAATTTATAACCGAGTCGTCATTATCACGTCTGTCAGCCTTGTTTAACCTCTCCTGATCTCCCATGATTCCCTGCTGGCTGACAGACATGATTGCTTGCCTTCTGTCCGCCTGCTGATAGGAGCTGAGTGATTAGCCCGCCTTCTACAGCTAGACAATGATGCATTGGAGTCAGCAGTCTGGACTACATATTAATGAGAGGGGTTGTGAGACTTTGATAAGACTGGGCAATGATACACTTTGGGAAATTTGGGGGTGGCAGTGAGGAGGTGGAGGCAACGGGGAGGGAGGAGAAGAGGGGTAACGGTATGATGCTTTCAGCGCCATTTAGCTATTACCTCCAGCAATAACTGCTATATATACTGCACAAATAAAATAAATAAAACATGTTTCGCAGTGCATATCACCTTGCACATCTGAAAAGGAGTAACTGACATTTAATACAATGTCAAATGCTATACTCCATCTCATTTCCAGTGGCTCCACTACAAAAGAATGATCCATTTTTATTTTTTTCTTAAAGAGAAAATATGCAACAAGCTATAATATCTACATACAGCTATAATGTAACTTGATATTTTCATAAACACACTTCTACTGGAAAATGATGGCATAGTACTGCTTTCCAAAAGATCCTAACAATTTTGCTATTTGACAAAATGTTAAAATTAATAAATGTAAATCAGCAGAATTTTTAAATTAGAAAAGTGCACAAGGCATAAAAAAAATGATGTACAAGATTTTCATTAATGCTGCACTGACCCAAACGATAACTAGCCGTTCTGAACAAATAATAGAAATAATGGTATGAACTAATATAATAAAAAATAAAATTAAAAAAATAAAAGAAAAATGGAGAAAAAATGAGAGTAGTTACAGCAACTAAAATGCACATTTTCCCTTACATATCCATATGGACTGAACCTGAAATCTTTACGTCAATCAAAAAGGTCCATAGACACAATTCTGCATGTCAGCTACCTACACAGAGTCGATTTTAATGCAGTCTCATGGAGTGTTTATCATCCCAAGCTATTTTATCTAAATAAATATTACATTACATATTATATTTATTCCTCTATAACCAAGCAAGCTTTATACACAGTGTTATATTTCAAAACAGTGAGGAATTCAAGTGAGCATTCTTGACATACAGAAAAGATTTTGCTCTCTCCAGAAAGCTCTATTAAGCCTGAGAGTAAAATAACAATAAGAGAGTGAAAATGTTTTCTGGCCACCCAGGCCTGCCTCCCATCTATCCTTTCAAAGCAACTAATGGCTACTTGATCCTAAATGCTCTGTTTGTACAACTCTGCCTCTGAATATGAGTATTCTGCAAGATGGATGAAGAGAAAGGGAGAGGAAAAAGACGAGAGAATGGCAGACAAAATGAGAAAGAGATATTCTCCAAACAATTCTGTCAAATGTCACATCGGTGCACAGCGACGGGAGAGAGGGGCGGGCTGTGCCATTTCAACAAGAGGGGTCACTGGATTTCTGGGGGGATATGGAGAGAAGTTAATATCACTCGCGTGTCTCCATCCCTCTTCTGATTCTCTCTTCTTACTTAATCACAGCTTTAAGGGAAGCCTGTTGAAAATTGTCCACAAATAATTTCAACTTCATTCCTTCATAATCTAGAATAATTACTAAAGAAAAAAAACACACAGGTGAATCTTTAGAAATTAAGACCAAAATCTGAATTTTAAAACCTTACAGTTGAAACACACAAAGTAATTTGCTACATCTAAAATACCTACATCTGAAAAGGGTTATTTAGTTTTTGTTTATCTGTTTTTAGACAGATGGCAACAAATTATCCTTCTCATACAGCACAGAATAAAATGAGTGCAAAAATTTTTAAAGCTCTCTATACAGCATGTTTGTTATAGAGTAGCAACTAGCATGTGTATGTGTTTTCGATATAACTAAGGAGGGGACAAGAGGCCACCCCAAACCATACACACACACACACAGAGGCCTAACAAGCCCCTCCATCCCTCCGCCTACCCATCAGCAGGGCTGCATGCCAATAATTTCTTCTTACATTTGAGTGGGCTCCAGTTAAACTCAGGCACTAATGGGGTTTTTTCCAGATAAGAAATTACCAGTGCTGGTCGCTCCTTTGTCTCTCCCTGGGAGCTTAACTGCCGTCGCTACGGAGAAAGGCCTCGGTTACCAGAGAAACGGAGAGTGTGCTACCCAGGTCTCCATGGTAAAGAACAGAGCATTTTGTCACAGACCTCTTTTCAAACCCTGAACAGGCTTTAACAGTTTGGCCACAATCAGGACAAAATGTAGGCCTATACCATTATTTGTTACAGGAGAACCTGCCATATGCTTTCACTATTCATGGTCCCAGACTGCACATCATTGCAAAATCCACAGTATACAGCCGCCGGGCATGTGATGTTTAACTAGATTAGACAATGACACTAAATCAATTTGCACAAATCTAAATAAAAAAGAAAAACACACCATACCTCACTGTCAAAAACAGATTAAAAGTACAATATTTAATGCACTACATTATAAAAATTATGGTCGGGTTCAGGCTTTAAATTAAAAAAAAAAAAAGTCAGTATAGAAACAATGTATCACGTTCCAGCTGAGATAGCATTAGAAAAAAACTGCAAAGAGAAACATTTTGGATATACACATTCAAGGTACATTTCTGTAATTAAATTACATAATTTGCTTGTTAAATTAATTATTTATTTATTTTATAATCAGTTGCATGATCTGGGGACAGTTCCCCCTCAGTTACTACAGTATGTGACACAATGCTCAAACTACATTTTCTATAGTTTAAAAATGTTAAAATTGGCTAAGGAACATTTGACGTGATATTTTACCCACGCCCTAAATAACACCTGTTTGCAAAAGTTGTTTGTCGTCTGCAAAACATTTAGCAATGCTAATTGATTGTGATTTTCTTGTAATAGCTGTAGGCCTTTTTCAATAATGGCTTTACAAAGTGGGTCTCTTGTTTCATAGACTGCCAGGCTATCTGTTCTCCAAAAAGCACCCAATGAAGTTAAAAGCCAAGGGCCTTCAAACTGCCATTATGTTGATGATAAATTTTGCTAAATTACAAAAAACCGATTCAGCTCGAACCTAGCCACAATGGCTAAAACTATTTTAGAAATAACCAATTAGATGATAAATTATGAGATTAATAGACAGAAAAAAAATGCCTGTTATTTTAAAGGGAAAGCAGAGGGGTTTGGTTTTCTCGCGTTCAGTTTCTGTTTCCTCCGAAGTAACACACACTTGCACTCACTCTCTATTTCTCACTTGAAAAGCGATGAGAGGTGAATGAATTGAGGTGGAGAGGCAGAAGAGGAAAGAGGCAGCAGCTATTCTCTGAGAGAAAACACGGGCGCCGGTAGCCTCCATTTCACTTCAATCACGGCGAGGGAAACAGGGAAATTACAGCGCACACAAAGACACTGCCGCCGTAATTTCAGGATAGACAAACCCTGCAATAAAATTACCCAAATTACCGGCGTGCACTGAAAGTGCTGCTCACCGCTAATCTTCCCGTGTCAGCAGCAGCAGCTCCATCACGAGCTCATCCGCGAGCGCGCGATCGCTTTTACCAGGTGCGACTACCGATGCACCTTTCATTTCTCTGAGATATTTAAATCATTAGCCCATTTCACACAAATTATGGGGTACAATCTAACAGATTTAGGAGAGAGGAATAAATCGGGCATTAATAATAATAATAATAATAATAATAATAAAATGAAATGCTCAAAATGTCAAAATCAGCAACAGTCCCCCAAGGAGTGAAATAAATTCGATACAATTACTGAAACACATGATTATCACCTTAAACGTTTACAAAACTGATTTTTAATTATATAATTATTTAATGTTATATACTTTTTAAATTATGGGATGCTTGTCTTAATACTTAAAAAAAAAAAAAAAAAAAAAAAAAAACAACTTTATCCCCCGGTTTCACAGACAAGGCTTAAGCCTAGTCCCAGACTAAAATGTAAGTCTGAGCTGTTTCAACTGAAAGAAACTTGCTCTGACTGATCTTAAAACATGTCAGTGCCTTTGTTTTGTCTCAAGATGCACACCAGTAATGTTTTTTCCTAAGTTATGTTTATAAAAATTACTTAAATGTACTAATTGAACTATGGCCTAATCCTGGCTTAGTCTAAGACCTGTCTGTGAAACCAGGCCAATAAATAAAACTCTTTGCATGCTCAGAATTAGTGTCAACTTCAAAATACCAAATCAAAGGCATTTTTTCCCCTGAACTGCAGTAAAAATGCTAATATTCATTTAAATTCTTTTTTCATGTGCCATGTTGTGGTGTTCTCCTCATAATCTTCTCCCGTTGCTGCATCTAAGATATAGATCATCTGGAAACAAAAGCAGATTTTCTGCTGTTCAGTTATTGGTAAGATGGCACCACAGCTGGCGTGGGAATTCAAGCCCCAGGTCATGATTACTGTATAGATTTCAGCTCTAACCTAAAAACATCAGCCAAACTCACGCTCACTAAGCTGAAAACAGCAATGGAACATCATCAGGGTTTAACTGCGTTAAACAATTAAAAGTTCTGCAACAGCCTGAAACTGTTATTGTATCCCCCATTTTTTAATTCCCTAAAATTTCCTTTATAGGACAACAACAGTCTTTATTCATTACTAAATAAAAATATTTTAAAAAATCACCTAAAAAAATTCACTTTTCTCACTGTAATTTTACTTTCCTCCATATTTAATGTAGTGCAGTGGAAGGTTAATCTGTTCGAGAACAAAGAGATGTGAACAGACAGAAAATAGCTGTTCTTGACCTCTTTCTTGAGCTGAACTCTGTTTCTGTTGTCTTTCATTCAAACAGCCCTCAATGCTGGAGGAAAGATGAGCTGTATTATCAAATGCTAAAAATAAACCTTTCTTTACTTTTATTTGCAAAGTACTATTTAGTGGACTAGAATCTGAATCGCATCAAATCTGATTGGGTGACTTCGGGTATTATGATCTGATTGCAGGACAAAAAAATCACTTTCAAGAAGAATCACTCCCATTTTTCACGCTCCTTTGAATCTCAATGCACCACAACTCTGAAACAAAAAGCGACAAGATGGATACTTCCTAAGGATTTTTTCAGCACATCTTCAGGAACGACACCAAAACAACAGAGCACTTTTGATAACTCCTCTGTTTCCAGACTTCCTGCTGTGAAGCAGGAAACGTTCCAGCTGCCCACGACCAAAGTGTATGTTGAAGTTTCACTGACAGACCGCACAAAGGCGAAAGCCACAGACACAGACCAATTTCACCGTCTCCGTCACCTCCCCAGCATCTTATCCTGCTGTTCTTGCGAGTATCTTCCGGAGTCAGGCCGCCTTTATCTCTAAGCGGCTTTACGAGTGGACTTACCTCACATTAAAACAAGTGGAATAATTTCATATAGTACTCATGGGATTGTGCGACACTCTTAAAAATAAAGGTTCCAAAAGTGGGGTTTCATAGAAGAACCATTTCTGGTTCTCAAAAGAACCTTTCAGTGAACAGTTCTTAATAGAACCTTAGTGTGAAGAACATTTTTCAATATAAAGAACATTTTGTTAAATAGAAAGGTCCCATTAATGTTCTTCATGAAACCATCAATGTCAATAAAAAACTTGTATTTTAAGAGTGCAGGGTTATTTGGTGAACTGAGTTGTGTATGAATGACCCTGGGAGCGTTAAAGTGCACATTATCAGCTATAACACTGCATGATATTCCTTGCAGTAACATCTCGCCCGTTCTGTGGTCACGGTGGGAGAACTGCACAGTAACATAGTAATTTATAGTAAGGTTAGTGTGTTGTGTGGTGTTAGCTGGGTGTGACAAAAAGGGTGAGTAATTGGATTGTGTGTGTGTGTGTACTGCTCATGCTCAAGGCCTTGCTGGCTGGCTGCAGACTGGATGCATTTGTTGGGGAAGATACGGAGGAGCTGCTCTAAGAGAGCTAATCACCAGAAAGGGGAGAGACCATGACACACACTGTGATTGACACACAATGGCTGTGGATTCTCTCGCTCTGCTCCACTCATCTCCTCTCGCTCTTTCTAAAGAAAAGAGAGAATGAAGAGACAGGAGAGGGGGGGTTGGAGGAGGAGGGGGAGTGGGACGGATGGAGGGTTGTAGGGAGGGGAAGGAGAAGTGAAATCAGTCCATCAAACCTGTAACTTAACCGGGGTAAAGAACGGCGGGGCCGGTGTAGGTAAACACAGCCTCATTTACAGGCACGTGCACACACAAACACACAACGCACGCTCGTAAACACTGCAAAGGGCAGGATTTGAGAGGATTATTTCCCATCAGCTGTTTAAACAGGCCCTTACACCAGCCTACTGATGGGATTGTGCTCTGATACTGTGGTAGGCAGATAATGTTCAGTCTGACACACATGCTGCCTGTCTGATACTGTAACAGAACAAAGCGTGGCCGAAACAAACTGTGAAACCTTGCTAAATTTAGCAGCACATTCTCAAAATATAGTTTGGAGGTAAGATGCCCCTACAGAATTACCACAGAAAGCCCTGAGTGGCATGTTGTTACTAGTGTTATTATTTTTTAGTTTAATACTTATTGTAATTTTTCAGTAATTCCATGAATTAGATGTACATTTCAGACATTTTCGCTTTTCATTAAAACCAGCTAATTAAGTAAAGTCATTCAATTTGAATCCACAGTGTTGCTATTAAGACATATCTACAAATAAATATGGGCAATTAAATATGTAAATATCCATATGTTTGTATATAAGTCATAAAATAATTTTACCTTTCAGATGAATCTCTTTTACTTGTATGTCATTATTTAGTTATTCAACCAAATTGTCAAAACAATTTTGAATAGAATAATTGATTTAGTATTTTACATTAATTACACTATAAAAAAATATGTAAATATTAATAAGAATGATATTCTGCATTCTATAAAAGTTTACCCAGGGGGATTGCTGTCCCAGATAGGAGGACATCTTACCCCGGTAGTGGGTAATTTTAATATTATTAATTTTACATTTTGTGCTATGACAACTAAATTAGCAAATGATCATATTTTTGTCCCTTAAAGAGACAGTTCAACCAAGATGAACATACTGTCATTAATTACTCACCCTCATGTCGTTCCAAACCCGCAAGACGTTTGTTCATCTTTGTAACACAAATTAAGTTATTTTTTGATGAAATCCGAGAGCTTTCTGACCCTGCATAGACAGCAATGCAACAGAAACGTTCAAAGTCCACAAAGGTAGTAAGGACATCATTAAAATAGTCCATGTGACATCAGTGGTTTCTGGGCCTTGAATGAGTCAGTTGCGTTGCTGTCTATGCAGGGTCAGAAAGTTCTCGGATTTCAACAATAATGTCTTATTTTGTGCTCCGAAGATGAATGAAGGTGAGTAATTAATGACAGAATTTTCATTTTTGGGTGAACTATCCCTTTAATAACACACTGGCTGATGCATTATCATTCTGTAAATGATAAACATATATCTAAATATGTTACAGTTTAAAAGTAAATGCACATTTTTCTTAACAGAGGCATCTTCAGCCGTTATATCTAACAAGATACATTGGATTTCTGAGTTTATTTGTGAGCTGCGAGAAGAACCTCTGCCTGTCAGGACTAATTTCTCACAGCTCCTCAAATATGACTGTTTTAAATCATATTAAATGCATTTTGACCAAGCACTTCTTGCAAATGGACAGGACACCTCTCATCTGAGTGCAGTTTAGCTGCGTCTCCAACTCTATCATTTCTCCATCTGCAGAGTGCATGTGTTTGCATCAGGAGGATCACAGACACATGAGAAATGATTGGATAATGATATAGAAAGGGGGAAAAATGCCTCTAGATCTCTCTCATCTTCATGGCATTGTATAGGAGAGAGGGAGGTAAGAGTCAATCTGACGAAGATTATAGAGGACTTGAACAGGTGCCTGTTGTCATGCCCTATCTCAGTAATGTACTCTAATGTAGGCTCCAAAGTGACTGGGCTGAAAGGTGTCTCACCCCCTGTGATCCAAATTATGGAGTGCACTGATGAAGGCAAGAGTCTAACAAAGCCCCCTGAGCTGCAGAAACACAGATATTTAGCCTAGCTGATATCAAGCTGACTTTAAGAAATTTCAAAAAGTGGACACACATGCATACACACAGTCTTAGAAGAAACACTTCTGTATTTCTATTGCACTTTTACTGGTTTTGTAACTGATGTAGACTTACAGATACAGTAAAAACAAGCTGCAAATACACATTTCAACCCAGCATCTTTACCTGACCAGGGATAATTCACCCTCAAATTAAAATTCTGTCTTCAGTTACTCACCCTCTTGTCATTTCAAACCTGTTTGACTTTCTTTCATCCACTGAAAACAAAAGGATGTTTAAATAAACTTTTTGTTAGTCAATTTTCTTTGTACTTATACCTGAGTTTTCAATATTTTTGGTCAGGTCTTGACCTTGTTGGCATTAGTACTTAGTTTTTTGTTCTCTGTGTTCCAACTTCTCTTTGTGTTCTGTTCTTATTTTCCATGTTTCTGAGTTGCTCTGTATTGTTTTGTATTTTCATTTGTTTAATAATAAATCATAATCTGCACTTGGATCAAGCTCTTACTTATCTAAGTTAGTCCTTAACAAACATCATAAAATTGGACTATAACTACGGTGGCCCAGTAGTCCGCAACACAACGAAATTGCCACAACACAACTAAACACAGGACTAATTTTGTTAGTGTTGTGGCTTGTTTCCGTTGTGTTGTGGAGATTTTGTTTTGCTCAGAGATGGGCACAAATACATCAAAATGTATTTAAAATAAAAATACAAAATACTGTGTGGAAATATGTATTTAAATCCAAATACAAAATACTGTGGAAAAATGTATTTAAATACAAATACAGTATTTTGTATTTTGAAAATACACAAAATACATTTGAAATTGGCCATCCAGTGAAGTAACACTATTAAGGCCTGTTTACACCAAGAATGATAAAGATAACTATATTAGTCTATTCTAAGTATACAATGCAGTTGTGTCATCTGTCACTTTAAATGCTCAAGCTCTTTAAAGGAGAAATGATTCCGATTGACTGTCAATGTTTTTAACATTCATTAATTTTTGTGATGCCATGGTTATAGTTGTGGTGTGCTATCTGCTATTCACTTAGATTTAGGATGTACTCACACTAGGGGATCTGATCCGTGCTTGAGCGTGATTGACCCCCAAAGTCCAGTTCATTTCACAAGTGTGACTGCTCTGTACCGTGTCCAGTGCGGTTTGTTTAACCATGCCCTGGCCCACTTGAAGAGGTGGCTCGTGTGCGGCACACATGTAGTGTGATCGCTAACCGCGCCGGAGCATGGAACAATTCATTTACTATTTCTGTATGTGCTATTGTTATCATTACGACAGCAAAAATCTTTATTACTACTTGGATATCACACTTTTTAATTAATTTAATTTGAGTACATTTAGATTTATAATGGGTCTGGTTCTCATCTTATTGATGAACAGGTAATGTAGTAATGTAGTTGCCGCTGTAATAATCCTGTGATATCTGTCTGTTAGCAAAAGGAAAATCGCACTTGGGCTTTAGTACAAGGCAACTGTGCCTAGTGTGAGTATACCCTTAGAACAATTTTTTTAAATTATATTTTTATTATTAGCATTATAGTTATCTTTGTTTTGGCGCACACACACACACAGAATGCTGCTTATTACTCATTTATCCATGTTTCTTTATCGCTCTGACTTGTCAATAGCTCCTGCCCACTAAAAGCTCCACAGATATATTTGCACACCACAACGATATATAAATGATATAGAAAAAGTTCAATCGATTTACACTTTATTTCATCGCCAACATATATATTGTCATATCGCCATAGCAAGCAGTGATGATTAAAGTTTAATGAACACATTTGACTAGCTAGTTGATAAAACCAAAATATGAAGAAAAAAATAATAAAATAAATAAATATTTTTATATATATATAAAAAAAAAAAAACTAACCAGACTGACTAGTGCTAATGCTATGTTCCACTTGCTAGTGCTCTTTTTTACCTGCTGGGACAGGAATGCTTTTTTTCCCCCCACAAAAGCAAGATCACCTTGTTTTAATGTTAAAGTCATGCACATAGTAGTGCAATAACCATTTCAAACATTTTTTATGGTTTATGTGCAGCAAAACAGCATGTATTTGACTGAAAATCCAGAATAATCATCAAGCTAACTATATAGATAGCTCTGTGAATGATGATATAGTTGTCAGCAAATGGGATGCTACATTTTATTCAAAATTAAATATCTTAAATATCTACGATTTTGGCTTTAATAAGATTTTCCCAGGAAACCTGGCATCCTCCATGATTCCTATTCTTTCCAACAGCAAAGCACTTGAATGTGACATGCTCATAATCAGGACTTCTCAAATTGGAAATAGGAAATTTTGATAGCACACGAAGGCAGTATTATTCCTTATTTCCTTACAGGAATCCAGAAAATTTCATTACCCAATTCTAGATGGCGTCATACAGCTGCAGCTCACATGCATGAAAGTGGCATATTTGAACTAGTTAATGCAGGAAATAAGCAGTCTAATAAAGAGGTTGATTGGCAAAAAGTGTTTTATGTATTTTTAAAAAACAAAAATACTAAGATTAAATGTATTTAAATTCAAAATACATTTGATTTTTTTCAAAGGTATTTGAATACAAAATAGTATTTTGTATTTCAAATACGTATTTTAAATACATGTATTTGAAATACTGCCCATCCCTGGTTGTGCTATACTGGGCCACCGTATTATAACACTTGTGCACTATTTAAAATATTCTCTAGTTATACCAATAGCTTGGTTCAACAAACAGACTACAATTTAAGTAGTTATTCACTCAAAATCTTTCAATCGGCTGTTAAAGAGTGAGTTGAACTGGAGAACAGATTCAAATACAAAACATTCAAACTGGCTTTGCGAACTGAATTCATCGATTCACTGGTTCATTTGATGCAAAAAAACTATTCTTTCACAATTTGACTTAGGTCTACTTTTTAACAACTTCACAATTTTATACTGTTTGTCACACAAAACAGTACATAAGTATCACACAAAACACCTTCGAATATAATGTTGTCATTTTTATGATGTATATTTTGTCCTGTTGGAACCTTGACAACCCCAGTACTCATTCACTTCATTATACTGAAAAGGGTGGCCAAATATTCTTCAAAAACCCACCCTTTATGCACCACTGAAAAAAGAAAGTCATAGAGGTTTGGAACGAACCTTGCCCACATACATACACACTACAGTTATACAGCTTGCAGACACTGACCAAATGCCTTACACATTTATTCTTTCAGTATGCATGTTTTCTGAATTGGGCCTTGATAGTATCATTGAGCTACAGAAGCTCTAGTACAGGTGTTCCCAAATACACCATAAAGCTGCGGGCGTACAGACACAAAACGACAGGGCCCATCAGTATATAACTGTGATAAAATAAAGTGCTCATGGATGACCTCTGATTGCTTGCGGGTTATTTTGCTTAGCGCTGTGAGTTGTGGGGTTGCAGAGCTCCCCCTGTTGATCAGTTCTAAAAGTACACCATTTTAATGAAATTTGCTGACATACATAACTTTGAAAGTAAAATATATTTTAGATATGCATGGCCAACACATTTAGGAAGCAAACCATCTATGACAGGCTTCGATATTATCCAGAATCCTCACTTCATGCAAGGGAGCAAGTGAACATTCATGTCAGTAGCCTTCAGCCAGACGGAAATCCATTTATAAAAACTTATTCTGGAGTAAATACAGATGTCAGTCTATTTTTCTTTAAGATACCCTGAGGTCTCTCTCTCTCTTTCTCCATCTTTCTGTCTGTCTTCTCTCACTCTCTGTCTCTTTTTTTCTCTCTGTGAGCTAATTAACCTGGTTGCTCTGTAGTAATGAGTTCTCTCTGGTGGCAGGCGGGCTCTGAAAGGGGAGGCGCAGGCTAGCGATCCTCTCTGGCCGTATCATCAGGACATTGTCAGGCCAAACAATGGGCTTATCTGCCTGCTTTTCGCCACCCCCCAATACCCCCCATCCACCCTCCCGATTAACAGGGAGGAACCGGGGAGATGGAGAAAAGGGCATGTCCTTGCACAGGCCCAATAAATGTCAGGGAAAAGGCCAGGGGAGCGGCCGTACCCTATATACATTAGGATCTAGAATAAAGCACGCAGGTCAGGATTAAGGTGGGCCAAGCGAGAGACAAAACATGCCTTTAGACATACTTTAGCATCAAAGAATAGAGGTTAGGAACATGGCAATTGTTTTTTTTTACAGTGGTAGGACAACTTCACATTACATTAATGCATTCAGCAGACACTTTTATATAAAGCAACACATACTGCTTTCAAGTTATCCACCTTATTTATAACATAAGACTGGGCCTGGACATTTTTCAATTGAATTTGCAGGGCTTCTGGTGTCATCCGCTTCTAGGTATTTTAGCTGTACAAAATCAGTCCGTTATGCTGCTTGATATTGCAAAGTTGTATTTGTTGTCATGTTATTGAAATTTGTTATTGTAATTATAAACACACTGGCTTGTAGCACAAATAGTTTTACAGTTTACTGCACTTCATTATTCTTCTAGTTTTTACCTATGGGGCTAGTCTCACACATTCACATTCACAAAACAGCATATTTCTGAAAATATTTGTGCATATGTCACATTCACTGCTAAACATCTTCAAAAATGAGACTTCATGTTATTGAGATCTTTATACATATTCTCTAAGTCACTGCGGAAATATGGTTAAGATGTGTAATTAAGTGCTCTATAATTAATTTATGGTTACATATAGCAGAAACGGAGTATAAATGGAAAAATGACAGGATATTAGAAGTCAGTGTGGGAGTGTATGTGTTTCTGTATGTGGAAATTATGAATGAGAGAATGACATTAAAGAGAAACAGAAAAACAGCATGAAAAGCTTAAGGAAATATTAGGAAATAATGCGACAGCAAAGGTAGAGAAAAACAACTGTAGTCCGCCTAAATTTAAATGAAAATCAGGCTAAAAATAGCAATTTGTAATTCCTAAAATGTTCGGGATGCTCTGCTCCCGTGACCATCTTGAATCAATTTGTGAAGCAATATTTTCAATAAGAGCCTTGAAGCAACAAGTGTCCAGAGGCTCCTTTTCTTCTCCTCCTGCATTTCTTAGTGAGGTAAGAATGGAGTAATGAGAGGAGGGGGAGGTCTAGAGATCCAGAGCTCACCTCATTTCCGCCATCTATTGCATGAGTGGCCACTTAGCACTGTGTACAAGGGTACCAAGCTTGGAGGAGGAGAAGGAACTGAGAATGAGAGAGAGAGAGAGTAAGTGCAGAAGAGTGGTGGAAATGAAGAAGACAGGAAGAGAAATCGAAGAGGCTGAGAGGATCGGTTTAAAATGCTCCATTCCCATCTTAAATTGAGGCAGATTTTAGATGGACTTTTGAGAAGCAAAAGTCTGGTTTGGAGGAAGTAGAGACAAGACTATTGGGTTTGAGGTATTTTGATAGGCTCGGTTTAATGCTGGGAAATAAATGTGTCTCTCTCAGGTACAGCAGGCCACCCACAGAACAACAACCCAAACAAAGATGCCTCTGTTGGGGCCTCCTGCTCCCACAGAAGCTCTTGAGTGGCTGGAGGTCTGCAAGAAACCTGCAAGTCCCATTACTTCATCCATTCACACACAAATCCATGCACAGACACACATATACACACATTACACAGCACTGCTAATTAATCCAGAGATTACCAAACCAATTACAACCACACTCCATCTAATTAGAAATTATTTAAAGCATTTTCCAATTAGGCTTTACACACTCATTTAAAAAGACCACCATGCATCAGGAACAGCTCACAGAGGGAAGAGTGTACACAAATGTATGTAGCTGTGAATGTATCTGAACACTTCCACTAAGTCTTCCTTAACCCCAAATCTGCCAAATAAAGGGGAAAACTGATAAATGTAAAAATGTATAACCTGAATGCACTGTAAGTCGCTTTGGATAAAAGTGTCTGCTAAATGCATAAATGTAAATGTAAATGTAAAACACCACCTAAACTGGTGTCGCACCCATGCAGCATCCTTAATGGCATAGTTCACTCAAAAACTAACATCATTCTGTGATCATTTACTCACCTTCATGTCATTCCAAACCTGTATGACTTTCTCTCTTCTGTGGGACACAAGAGAAATGTTTTGAAGAATGGTACAGCCTTTTTGTCTGTACAATAAAAGTCAGTTTGGTCAAAACAATTCAAGCTACCAAAAGGACATTAAGGTAGCATATACGTAATCCAAAACTTGATTCACTCTCAGATCAAATCAAATCATCAATTAACTCATATATAATGAGTATTAATGTATAAAAATGCTGCAGAAAAAAAAAACAAATAATGAAAAACTGTTAAAGTACATTAACAGAATGTAACATATTATATTTTAAATTAATAACCCAGTTTCTTCTCTTTTTTGTTCTCAGTAATGTACATTAGGGTATTACATTGTATGTAGTTTTTAGTGTCATGTGTGTCACCCTGATGGTGTGTTGTCTTTGTGTGTATGGTGCGCACCATCTGTATACGAGTATTGTCCATGTTTTATGGACAAGCCACTTTCTGTGAACTCTGATTCATCATGTTGTTTTCTATTGTGCCACCTGTATTATTATGGTGGCTATCAGTACAT
The DNA here is from genome assembly GCA_039654775.1 of Spinibarbus caldwelli. Lineage (NCBI taxonomy): Eukaryota > Metazoa > Chordata > Actinopteri > Cypriniformes > Cyprinidae > Spinibarbus > Spinibarbus caldwelli. The sequence goes on along the minus strand of CM077233.1, from coordinate 15,782,143 downwards.
TTAAGTTACAAAGCATTTTGGTAGTTCACGTAGAATGGAATATTAACATTACATCCCATGGTTATAATTTGTAAAAATATACAGGCCCTAATATGCTATCCTGTAATACCTGAAACATTTTCATCATATTTCTTTCAGTAAATTCTGGGCACAGCTGTTGGTTTTTATTTATTTTTATGGCATATCACTTCAGAACACTTGGAGTAAACCACTAGAATTGTTTGGATACTTTTACACTACTTTTATGTCCTTGAAACCCTTGAAGTGTGTGGACAAAAACAGCTAAAACATTCTTTTAAATATCTTCTTTTGTTTACTGCAGAAGAAAGAAAACAATGATTGGGAACAACATGAGGGTGAGTAAATGATGACAGAACTTAAAAATTTGCATGAACTCTCCTTTAAACAGTCATAAACATCAAGTTGATGCTCCTACAAACAATATCTGAGAGTTATGCCTCCAACCAGTGGTTTCTACGTCAGTGGCGACAGATGAGAAAATTGTCAATCCCAGCAGCACTCGACTAAACCGCTAAAGAATCTGACACCATGACAGGCATGTCAATATTCAAGACAATTCAAGACAAATCCTGTGTTTTTCTATCAAATAAATTCCTGTCATAAAACAATACTCTCCGCGTCTCCCTCCACCCACTACAGCTGTCTCCTCCACCTTTCCCTTTCTCTCTCCTACACACACACTCGCTTCTAACCACTCTCTCTCTTCACCTATTTGAGATTGAGTCTGTCTCTGAGGGATTGCTGTTCAGCGGTTGTCAGGCTAAATTGAAAAGATGATCCACAGAGCCATGGGGTAAACACAGGAGCCTTTTGATCTGAAGAGTCCACAGTTAAATAAATAGCGAAGTGAGCGCTCCGCGCCACACAGCCCCTCCGGGCTTCATTAGTCTCCAATTACAGGTTCATTCATCTGTGAAATGCAGAAATGCAACAGCTGTATAAACCGCTTATGGAGCGGCAATTTGCTTGCTATCCACAACACTGATGTTATCAGGCCCTAATATGGCACAGTATTTATCATTACATAATGTTAGAGGGCTTGTCTACAGCAATTCTGATAATTAACTCCAGGTCTGGTTGTATCTCTGCCCATGTTTTGGTGCTTCAGGATTCAGTCTGCAGATTTAGACTGCAAACATGTTACACACAGCTACTGATATATTTAAAATGATCAATCAGCTGATCAAATTTGTGCAAAATAAAAGAGGCTTTAAAAAACATGAAATGAAAAAAGAAATAGAGGGACGAAAGCAAAGTATCAGTGAGGAAATGTCGAATACGGGTGCAGAAAAAGAGAAAACACGAAGCGATGGGGGAAGGGACTGTACACCGCATAACCGGCCTTCTTCCTTACTCTGACAACCATAAGTGGAATTCTGATTATTCTGCTCAAAAATATACACACACACATAGTGCATCCCTTCGGACTGAGGCATAATGGCTGTGTGAATGTCATCAGCCCCCTCCCCCCTTAAAGCGTCCCTCCACCTCCCCTCTGGAGTCTGTTTCATCATTTTAATTAATTTCTAATCAGGCGACAGTAAACTAATCAAGGTCTGCATAAAAACAGGGGCGGCTGTTTTTGACTGAGGAGCCACCGCAGAGTCTTGACTCCGGCTGCATACTGAGCACTGCAGCCGTATCATACGAGACACATCCAGTCCTGAGGATTTAACGGGTGTTCCGGGATCTCAAATTCCAGATTAGTAATTAAATCTGCCAAAAATGTAAATGCAAAATCTGCAATTTCGTAACAATTGCGGAATATACTAAACCTGAAATATAAAATCATGTAAAATAATTTAAATATGAATTAAAAACAATAGAGTTCCTTTCCAAAAAAAAAACACAAAAACATGCACAAACAGAATTAAAAGCAACTGCAATTTGGTGATTAAGTCTTTTTACTAAATAAATATGCTTCAAAAAATGTCACTTTTCAGAACATTTGCTCACCTGCAATTGCACATTGTATATTTGTTTTTCACTGTTAGTTTTAAAATTGTGCACACATTTCTTTCTTTCATATCCATATTTAAAGTTGAATGTATGTTTACAAACCATTTAAGATGCTTAAAATTGTGCACACATTTCTTTCTTTCATATCCATATTTAAAGTTACAGAGAATGTTGTATGTATGTTTACAAACCGTTTAAGATGCTTCTGAACATTGTGTGTCATTCTTAGTGTTTGTCTATTGCTGTGGCTTAAAGATCAACTTAAATTTTATGATCAACTTCTGTTAAAATCCAGGAAAATAAAAAAGTTTTTACATAGTTTTTCTTGCAACTGTAATTTTTTTTCTTTTCTTATTTTTCTTTTACTTCCTTAGCTTAATTTTATTTTTATTTTATTATTATTATTATTATTATTATTATTATTATTATTAGCTTATTATTAACTTTTTGGTAACACTTTACAATAATGTGCCATTAGTTGTATTAACTAACATTAAAGATTTGTACTTTATTGTGGTATTTATTCATCTTTGTCAACTTTAATAAAAATACAACTATCCATTCATGTTCATGCTAGATTGTGTCTATTAACTAATAATTGTAAAATGTAAAAATTAACATTTACTATTATGTTTGTTTATGTTCAGGAACTAATGTTAACAAATGGAACCTCATTTTAAAGTATTTTTATGAATTTATTTACTTATTACCTTATTTGTGATTCTAAATATTTTCTATCTGGAGCTTGCACAAACAACAATCCGTTGCCTGCAATCATGTATTATATTTATGCATTTGATAAATAAACTTTTAATATAATAGAAATGCTTCACTGACTTGACTCAACTTATTTCACTTTCACAACATTTGTTCTCTATTAAAAATGTTTTCATTTGTTGTACACAATGTGTTGGTTGAAGTCATAACAACGGAGGCTATAATTTTTCTCCTGTCCTCTCGCTGATTTGGAAAATATTGAATGTTGAGACTAACTTTAAAAAAAGACCTGATTAAATGCCAGGAAAACAAACAACATGACAAGCGGAGAGGACCCACTTGCTAACAGCCAACCTGAGGGAGGGGGAGAGTGGATTAAACATGGAAATCTCTAATCTCTCTCAGGCCTGTAGGATTATTCTGCTCTCTCTCAGTGTGAGCGGACATATTTACCCATGGTGAGTATATTTAGACTCTAAATTCCCCTGCTGCCTCTTCTACCCACTGGCTGGCACTGGGAGAAGCAGGGGAAGGACGCCAAGCATGGGATAATAATACAGGGAGAGAGAGACGGAGAGAGGCAGGGAGAGAGAGAGAGAGGAGAGCGTTCCCCCTCCAGCAGAAAGCAGAGGGAGAGGATTAGGCCTCTCATCTCCCGGTGCATCATCCACTCCCTCCACTGATGGTGTTTTGTGATATCCAGCAGCACAGAGGGATGATCCCGTTACACGCCAATGAACAGTCCGACCAATACACAACCACAGCAACCACATTACACAATTACAGCACGCAACTCGCAAATACCCCGCAACTCTATGCCAATAAATACTGCTGGACTAACACATTATCCAATAAACAACCCCTCCGGTCAACAATTACAGCATGCTTATGAAGTATACACCAAAGGTCAAGTACTACCCTTACCGTACGAGAGGTGTTCTAGACACTAGTTCACACAACAGCACTCAAACTATTTTTCAGAAAGAAAGCATCTCAAAAGACAATCATGCACCTATATGGGGTCAAACAGCCTTAAATATTTTTTCATTATATTAAATATATTTTCATTTCATTGCACTGCACTATTTGGCACTGAAATAGAGTGCTGCATCAATTACATACAGTATTTTTGTAGGCCAACCTAGAAGTTTGCATCACCCTGGTTCCCTCAACAAAACCCGAATAGGATTTTTCCATTGGCTTTTGGAAGAAAATAAGCTCTGTAACTAATAAAAGTTTATGATTCTTACATGTTTTGTTCATCATAACCTCTGCAAATTAACAGGTTTTATGAATTTTGAAGCCTAAATACAGTCGCTCCGAGCTAAACAAAGGCTATAAAAGAACTACACCACAATTTCAATGTCACAACTATAGGCTTACGATAACTCATTCAGTCATCATTTAAAAATATTTTATCTAAAAGTGAAAATAGTTAGAGAAAATAGCTAGTGTTTTGAGTTAGATTAGTTTGCAATAGTGCGATTATAAACACGAGGCTGTAAAAGTGGACTATAGTAGATAAGTTTACCTGTTCAGCATGACGTACTGTATAGTTCCATTTAACCACATGTTAGCAACTACCTTTTTTTAGACAAGTTTAGACCCACAACTGAGGTATTTTACTGATGTATTTTATGTCATGGAATAAAATGTGAAAATATATTGAACTTTTGTTAACCACAGACCTTATTTCAGGCATTTAACCAAAAACCCATTCAAAAAACCCTTTGTCTGGGTTTTGGCCTACAAAAATATGTCATCCCTGCAGTACATCCCTGAAGTCACTTAACATCTAAACCAGAAGCATCACACATTCAACAGTGGCATTCTTGGGTCAAAGCTAATGAGCTCATCAGCTGAATTATTACTATTATTATTGTTATTATTATTAATATTATTATTATGTTTAGTGAATTAAGTGCATGACACTTCTGAAATAAACCATTTAACCCTCACAAAATCACACAGACATGCCCTATTCTGAATTAGTTACAGTTACAAGCCATCATACAAATAATATAAACCAGTATGCTCACCATTAAAGGTACAAATTTAATTGTTTACAGCACTGTTGATGAAAAAGGAAGTTTAAAGGAGGATGTGGGTTTCTAGAAGGACAGAGATGAAGTGCATGTGGGTGGAGAGGAGGAGGAGGAGGAGTCATTAAACCTCATTACCGCCGCACCTGTGTCCTCTAACAGGTGAAACTTTACCTCGTCTCCTCTACCTGTCTCAAATGGACCCTTGGGTGACTGTTGACCTTACACGTGAACTTGAGAGGCATCACATAACAGCTTTACATTCATCTTCTATAGATGAAAGGACAGTGGCTGGTAAGGGTGTCTGACTTTGATGTATGAGCCGGAGTGACTGAATGACAGCTCCAGTGGTCATTAGGGGACTAAAACTTGGGAAAAGCAAAGGACAGGTCATGTGTCTGATCCACTGCCTTATTTCCAGTTCATAGTGGACAAGAACCAGGGGCAAAACAAGCACATTTTTCATTGTTAACCTCTTCAGTCCCAAAATGGAAAACTTTCAAAAACTAACAATTAGTTTTGAAAAAATGTTAATCGCTTCATATTAAACAGCAAAATGCAATAATTTTTATTGTGATTCTAAATTTAAAAAAAAATAAATACAAAAAAAGAAAATGTTGCAAGATAAAAAATTAAGCAGAACACATCTACTGTGTCTACTGTTGTTGTTGTTTTGGTTTTTTTTTTATTATTGTTTTATTTCGCCTGTTTTACTTTCATTTATCCTTTGTGTTTGAGGTTTTTCTCATTAAAGGGTTAGTTCACCCAAAAATGAAAATTTGATGTTTATCTGCTTATCCCCAGGGCATCCAAGATGTAGGTGACTTTGTTTCTTCAGTAGAACACAAACGAAGATTTTTAACTCAAACCGTTGCAGTCTGTCAGTCATATAATGTCAGTCAATGGGACCCACGGCTTTAAGAGTAAAAAAAATAAAACATACACAGACAAAACCAAATTAAACCCTGCGGCTCGTGACTATACATTTAGGTCTTAAGACACAAAACGATTGGTCTGTGCAAGAAACTGAACAATATTTATATAATTTTTTTACTTCTGATCCACCGCAATGTCCAACTGTCCTGAGCCCGTTCACTACAGCCGGCGCGTGATGCGTCAACGTGCTCTGGCATAGTAGACGCATGCGCGGAAGCGATCTGTTGCGCGTATACGTCAATCATTGTTTACACAGTCACGCGCCGGCTGTTGTGAACGTGCTCAGGGCAGTTGGACATTCTTGGATGCCCTGGGGGTAAGCAGATCAACATCAAATTTTCATTTTTGGGTGAACTATCCCTTTAAGTTATTAATTTAAGAGCACTTTGGGTCAACTTCTGTTAATATATAACTTCTGTTGTATATATAAATTTGTATTTATAAACTTTGACTTGACTGAATATCATATTTTCACAAAACAAGCATTAGATTTCATAACCCTAACATTCTACAATGCCAAACAAGCTAATTCAGGGATCATAATATAGGATCATAAAAAACAGACTCAAAAATAAAAAAAAAGAATTAGTGTCAGAATTAACGACCCAAAATTATGACCAATAATTATGTGTCTTGTCGCGCACCAAGAAAAATGCTAAGCATATTGGGTCCTGTATTTTGGACGTTTGGATGAGCTGATTGATTATTCAGTTCATGTTTCGTCTCTCAGCTCTGATGATGACAGTCCTGTGATTCGGCAGCCTTGAATCAACTCTCATCCTAAAAATGCCAAAGAAGCCCGAGATCTGAATTTAGTAATCAATGACTGAAGGTGATGAAGACGCGAATCAGACCGAATTAATAAAACAAGTGCTTGTGTGAGCGCCGCTGCTTCTTAAGGTAAGAAATGTAGGTTGTGAGCGTGCGTTCGAGGGAGTTGAAGAGGAGAAGGGGGCATCTTGTAACCAACATGCGGGGGCAGGAGCTGAACACCCCTAATCATGCCTCCAGCACTGCAGAGAGGAGGAGGGAGACTGAAAGACAGGAATATGGGAAATAGACCAAGGAAATCCTGTTCTTAAGATTGGCAAGCGTAGAATCGGCATTGGAGTCTAAAAAAAATTAAAAATGAGGGGATTTGGGATTTTACCAAGACACTAAACCCAGGAGGAATGGTGTTTGTTCAATTTTTCCTTTATTCTTTAAGTCATTTCCCTTTTGCTCTGAGAGGGGCCTGTAGGGCCCCGTGTGTGCTACAGAGGTGAGCATGTTTCAGAATGCGCTCAGAGGATGCTGCAAAGAGCCACAGGAAACAGCACTCAAACGATTTTACAGTCTGAGTCCAAAGAAAGCACATCTCAAAGAACAGTCATGCGTCTATTCAGGATCAAACAGCCTTAATTATTTTTCATATTCACAGTAACAGGCCCAACAATACCCCTGCCACTAAATATATCATTTCCTCAGGCAAAGATTACATGTTGCTTTAGCTGAGGTATCGAATTACCTAATAAAGACGTGCGATACAGAACGAAAACAGCTACTCATACGCTCAAATAAGCAACAAATTAATTAAGAGTTCGCTATGCGATGGGGGGAAAATCGTTAATGGCTGAGTCACTCTTGCATGATAGCACAACATAATTGCAGATTATTGCATCATAAATTTCTTGTTTTCATATAAGCCATTTGAGGTGCCACCATGAGGTTTTGGCAACACTTCAGTAAAAACACACATCGGTAAAATATTTAAATAGTTAACAAAATCTGACAAACTCTATACTCTTAATAATTCACCTACACAAACCCAACATCTGGAATGATACGATTTATTATCTGAGTGACTCAGTCATCAGGTTTCGTGGAGCTCTGTGCTCGTTAACCCAAAACAAAGCACTATTTGGATCAGATTCATCCGTATGTGCTTTTCTATCAACTGAGAGAAATTAATTAAACAGCACTTGCTTTTCTGACTAACTCAGTGCGAATCTCTAGTGAATTTCTATAGCAGCATTAAAACAGTAGAAGAGCCGAAAAAGTCTATTCAAGTGTTAGATTTCACATTTTAATTTTCTGCTTTAGGATGAGCATTGTATTAAATATGAGTGTTTCTTTATTATTTTGCCTGTATTCAGACACTGCAAAATCCTAATCAGCCGGTGTGCCATTTACCCCCATAATGCATGTATGCTTTAACTAAGGTCATCTTTAAAAGAGGAAATTTTCAATTAAGTTTGAAGAAAATTAATTTCTCATCTACACACCGATACATTTTGCAATAGAAATAGGAATATTTTTGTATGTTTAGTATCTCATGTTTGTTTTTACAAAAAGCCAAAGGTTGCCCTTTTGTGGTTTATGGGGATTAGTAGAAATCTAATTTATGCTTCATTTAAAAACCAAAGTTGCCTAAGATAGTAAAACATTTTAGGAGAAATTAAAATGGATAGAAATTAGACAATTTTGGCATACAGTAACAGTACAGAGCTATAAAATAACACAGGTATCTTATGAGAAATGTTTGAGTTCATATGGAAAACATACAGTATGTGAAATGACTATGGTATATTTTTTCCAGGATAAAATACAAAATAAGCTATGTTCCATGTCTTTTTTGTCAATACAATGAAAGTTAGTGGGGTCTTCTATCTGTAGAAGAAAGGAAGTCCTACAGGTTTAGAATGACATGAGAGTGAGTAAATGATGTTAGAAATGTCCTTTTTGGGTGAACTATTCATTTAAGTCTAGGAGAGACAACTGATGTAATAAGCTATCGTATTTGTGATATGGGATAGGCTAAAACAAACCAGATTCATAATAGGGTAAACATTAAATAAACATTAAGGAGTTAAAGGCACATTGCAGAACTGCTGGAGAGAGTGAGCTGTTCTCCAGAGTCCTGTGATTGTAAATATGAAGGCACAGTCATCATGGAGGATTACAACATTGTTATTGTTTGGGTATAATTATTGCATCACCAACAATGCTTGCCAGTTACAGTAATACCATGAATAAAAACGAAAATAAGTGGAGCTCATTGTCATCATTTCGTCTTAATATCTCTGTGCAGTCCAGGATAAGTCGGTGCAGCGGTATATATGTCACGCCAGAGTGGATAAATTAGAATTGACACTAATAGCTTAGTAAAAGCATGCACAGACTGTAAGCATCAGGGTATTTCAGATCATGCCCCTGATCCGCCTTTTAAGGTGAAGGCCTGGGAGGTTGACGCCGCTTCTCCTGTGATGCAACAGGACCGAGAGATATCACAGCTCCAAGCCACCTGTCAATCTTCCATCCACCTCCCCGCGGACTCCCCACCCACCAAAGCCAAATTGCAGCTGGGCGTGCGTGTGCGAGCGTGTCGGGGGGCTCGAGGGACGGCGCACAAAAGAGCAGAGAGCTGACCAGCGCTCAGGTGAAATTGAATTGGAAATCTTCCACGGCTCGTTAGCATAAGAAAGGAGCGTGTGGCTTTAGACAAAGACTCCTCTTCTCATGCAGAAAATCAATCTCTCCTGGGGCCCGGCTATTGTTCATCTCCGCAGTACAGGTGTCCCTTCAATGGTCCTTAATCAAAAGTGTCAAAACAAAGTTAGGAGTTATCTCCCCGCTGCTGTCTGTTGGACTGTGTGCACGCGCTCGCGCACTTCCATGTGCTGTGGAAGGATGCGTGACTGCAACTACGGCTGATGTGAAATAACGAACATATTCAGGCATGTATCACGATACTTACTGATATTTACCTCACTGTGCTTTCCAGGGCTGACACAATAATTGGTTTCCAGGATGGAGAGAAACAGAAGTGTCCTTACGCTCAATAAATGTCCCTCAGAAAGCATCACTTTGTTGAACCCCACCACAGGGGCCATGGCAGCCCGTATGTGTTTTTCTCTTAGCAGGGACACCAAGAATTGGCTGAGAGTATTGAGGCTGTAACACAATAAGTGGGATGGAGAGCAGTGGCCCCCAGGTCTGTTTGCAAAGCGCATATTAAATAAACCGAAAAGCAATACAGCAACCTTCTTTCTGAAACAGAGCCAATGTCCGCCGTTGTGTGATGGCAACATCCGTCCAAAAGACCTTCAGGACACACATTAGCTGATCTGAATCGAAAAACTAGGGAGCTGAAATCGACATTTGACGTGTTTCTCACCCGTGATGTTTAATGCAGGAGATTTAACCTTTTAATTATGGCGTCTTCGTTAGGACATCCTCATCTTAAGCATCTCCAGAACTGCTGGAGTTAAATCTCCCATGAGCCCACCCTTCCAAAACCCATCCCCTTCTGGTCAGCTCCCCTGGGCACGCAAACATTGAGTTGATTAAATATCACTTAATAGAAGAGAAAAAATAAAGCTGTCTCATCAGCTTGACAGTTCCACAGAGACTCATGGGACATCGGCCCCGAGTAATACAGTGCTATATTAGAATCCAGCACATATGGCTCATAAGAGATGATTAGATGGACATGTTTCTGTCAGTGCTCTGGTTACACTTTCTATTTCTTTCTCTGCTCTAGAAGCTGTAACTTCAGTGTTAAAGGAAAATGCACCTTCATGTCGTTCCAATTCTGTATAACTTTCTTTCTTCTGTGGAACACAAAAGAAGAGATTTTTTTGGCAACAGTTTTGTTGACCACTGACTTCCATTATACGTTTCTCAAAATATCTTCTTTTATGCCCCACAGAATAAAGTCAGTCTTTGGAACAACAAAGATGAAATGATGACAGAATTTTCATTTTTGGGTGAACTATCCCTTTAAATGCTATGTGGTTCCTCTCATTCTTAACCAACTAACACTGGTGACAATGGATGAGAAGGGTGCTAACTGACATCCCATAAATAAATGGGTCATTTTGGGCTCATTTGCATCAAGGATGGATAACAAATGTTCTAGCTTTGTGACAAGTGTGTCAGCCTGTGATGGCGTAAACAGGTGGAGGTGGAGCCACGCAGCTGGGAATGACAGGACAAACATGATGTCACTAAAGTCTTTCAATCCATCATTAACAGATGACGGATCTCCCCTAATATTCATCAACACCCAACATGCAGTTAGTGCAAAGACACCCCATTAAAAACAGACACTTTAACAAATCTATCTAACAAAAAATGGCAAAAGCATTTTAATAAAAATTATTATTGCAATAATAATTAAAAAAAGATTATAAATTATTGTATAAATAAAATAGCATAAAAATAGTAAAAAAATAAAAAATAAAAAAATAAGCATAAAATAAAACAAATGGGGGGAATAATAATACCCAAAGACACCCATATGAGAGACCCAATAATAATAATAATAATAATAATAATAATAATAATAATAATTTATTCCTTGCTGTTACAATTAGCATTTTAATTTTTAAGGGATTTTAATGGATTTCAATAATACCCACTGATACTTTACATTAACTTAACCACTATGCCACTGACACTCCACAGAACTTCAGTGTGAGGAGTCAGTGAAGAAATGCTTGAGAGCAGGGCAGGTGACAAATATGTTTCTCCTACACAGATAAATGTGTGAGCAGCAGCACAAGGATCACTTCTGAAGAAAAAAATCAGTCAGCATTAAGACCAGTAATGTGAACATAGCCTTATTGCGCCCAGACATCTGACGTGAGACTCAGGGGGACACTTCCCAACAAAAAAGGGATCAAGGGGGCATGACAAAAACAGAGCTGCCAGTAATCCCTCTGGCAGCTATATTGGATCAACCCTAATCTGTCTGAAGATGAAGAGTCTACAGTACCTCAGAAGGATTAGATCTAAAAAGCCTCTCTATGTTACCTTCAACCTCTGACTCCAAAGCCTCAAGGGCTCTGTCTCAGCCTTCTCTAAGTGAAACTGACCCTAGTCTAATGGACACACTGTCAAACCAGTGGCTGCGAGCTCTGGCAGCATACTAAAGAGGCTGCTTTCTTTGTACACATCAGAGTATATTATACAAGTGCGTTTGAACTGCTTTCCATTCTTGATCTCATAACTCTCACCCATGATTGGTGGCTTATTGAAACATTGAAACAAAAAAAAAATCTAAAAATTTCTTCAAGAGATCTTTATATTTTACAAGTCTGCTAAGGAAACTAGAGTAGAAATATTAATTTTAAAGGCTGCAATGCACATATTTTGCACAGATTTTTGCATGTTTCTGTTTGAGTTTCTTGTGTTCAGAATGACTAGTAGTGTATCATCCTCAGTCATTTAGTGTATGAGGCCCAGTTTTTCTCTGTAACCATTTATAAAGTCGACAAGTGTTTTGAAAGCTTAGGATTTTAAAATCTGTTTAGATTTTAAAGCCATGCAGTGTATTCCATCCTTAAAATGTAACCACGGCAATCTGGAGTGAAAAGCTATGGGATGGGCAAATTGACTCTTGCTGATTTAGCTAGACATATAAAAAAAAAATTAATCACATGCCATAACTCCAACATAGCAGAAGAACCTTTAAAAAGATCCAATGTCAAAGTTGCAAAGCCTCATAAAGACAATCAACATGCTGAAAGCCACATGAGGTTAGTGAGTAGTAGCACAAACATTTTTCAAAGAGGGTGATGAAGAAAGAAGGGTGAAACATATTTGACTCTGCTTGATTATTCCCATGTCAGAATGACATTGGAAATGACAACTTCACTGGCTGACACTGAGAGATGGACAGCTCTGACGGCACCACAACAGTCAACAGCCGATGAGTTCACCCTCTCCTTTAAAACCAATGTGACTGACAGGAAACACACAGCAATGTTGTTCCATTCACTGAGCTCACAATAGAGCATGAACAATGGAAAAAAAATCAACAGAAAAGAAAGAGGACAAAATTGCCAGAAAACAACTCTAGTGTACTGTAGAAACCAAGGTAAAAGACAGACAGCGGCTGAGCATTGCAGTAAGGTTACTGTTGATGTTTATTATATGTAGAGAAGATGCTTTCAGTTGTAGATGTGTGGCAAACCAGAACCTTAAATGACGGTCATTAATAGTTCACTGAACTGCAAACAACCTGTATTTCTAAGGATGGGGCAGCAAGGTGCTCGGTTCAAACTCTGAGCCGGTCAAGGTGAAACTGTTCCTCATGAGGCAATGTGTGTTGAGATGAAGAGAGAGATACTGCGTGCTATTGAAAAACAAGGAGAAAGAGAAAGCAATCAGGGACCAGACGAGTGTGCGCCGTGACAGGATCTCCCCAGGGTCAGGAAACAATGTCACCTCCCACACAAAAACACTCTTGGGGTCAGCAGAAAATACACCAGGCTGGCCAACATGTTGTCTGGCTGAAAATACAAGATGATGGTGGGAGAAAGTAAGTGAAAGTTGAACACATTAGAAAATGGGAACAGAAATGATTTACAGAAATGAGCAAATCATCATGTGGCGTATGAAAACATCATATTTCCATGAATTGCCATGCTGGTTTATGGATCAACTGAGTGTCCACAATAATAATAAGGGAAACATTTTGAAAATTAGATTAGAAATTTTCCATTCTAATATATATATATATATATATATATATATATATATATATATATATATATATATATATGCATGTACACACACAAGCACACACAAACATATATATATTTCAGATTTTATGACCCCCAATATATATGGAAGAGAAATTTAATTCAAAAAAATTTTAAAAATCTTGCTCACTTGCTCATCATAAAAGATGTTTAAAGTCATGGCAGTGTTTTATGCTGTTTTGAATACATTAATATAAGCATACAAAAAAGTGAGCATGATGTTATTGGCCCCTTATGCTAAAAGAGTGGACTAAAAAAGCATGGCTGACCAAGATAGTCTAGAGAAGTCATCTTGGCAGGGCTAAAGTCTGCGAGGACTGAAGGAAACAGAGATGATGGAAATGAGAAAGGGTGGAGATGAATAGGTGGGACGGAGAGGGCAGAGAAAATGAACTTCGGAGATGGAGAGAAAGAGAGACAGGTGTGCCGCGGAGAATAAAATGACATAATGATGGAGCCACAGAGTGATGGAGGGAAACGCTAGATAAAAAAGGGAGTGAAAGGAGAAAAGAGTGATGGGTAGAAAGCTGATTTACATCAAGATGGGCATGACTGTAAATGAGAGGCTCCTCTAGGGATTGTGACTAATTAAAGTGTCCTCTTTTAAAGGGACCGAGATCAGACTGACAGGCAGCTGTTGGGAAATGCTCAGTGTCAGAGGAAACATCCCATTATGCATTGCTTTCACAGACCATCCAACCCAATCCCTAATTACAGTCTGGCCCAGTCAATGTCACTTAGATTCACAAGTGCCAGCACTAATGTACCATACACACATACATTTATACATATAAACACGCAAACATACTGTATATACTCTATATGTGCACTCAGACCCTTGTCACTCAACTCGTGGGAAATCAATTTAAAAACGACCACAGCTACACAAACACACACCGGCATACAAACACAGGGTTGTTATGATACGTTATGGTTCTTCATCTCTTTCTGCTGACCTCCAAGCGGAGCGGGTTCAAAAGGACCCGCACACAATCTCGCACAATCTAGAAAAGCTGAAACTAGAGGGGAATTGGATCACCTCTGAGCTGACCCAACCACGGTGACCTCCAGCTCTGTGTGCCCTCTGGCGTTTCTGGGCATCCAATCCTGACCCCTCATCGTCACCTCACTCGCTCCCCTGTCTGGTCTGTGCCCGAATCTCCATAAGATCCTGTCAGATCCCATCTAATACACCACAGCGCTGATGAACCATCTCTAGCGTCTTCCTAAATGCTCAAATAGGCAGAAAACGTCCTGTCTCTTGGGCCACACCGCGAAAAGTCATTACGTGTAGTTATATTGTCTTTCATCTAAAACATGCTCTCATACACACGCACCTCCTCTTAGTATGCAGCCAACAACATCATTTTCATCTGCATGCCAACGCAACAATCAATATGCATGAGAGGACTTTTTGATCAGCATGCTGGCTAATACTTCACGTAGCCCATGTTGTCCTTCACAGTATCAAGCAGATATGTTTTGTCAGTTACAGACATATCAGATTACACACATATGGAGCTATGAATATTCAAAAGGCTTTAAGAGAGGTTTACCTTATATAGCATACAGTATGATTAGATTTGCATAATGCTGTTTCAACACTTGCATGGCCAGGGAAATGGAATCCATATATACATTTGCTTCAAATGTGCTTCAGATTATTAACATAACAGTGACTAAGAAAAAGGAATATTCAATTTCAATATTAGTGAAACTTAATCAATAGCATAATGTTGATTAGTGCAAAAATAATTTGATTTTGTCCCTCGTTTTCTTAAAATAAAATAAAATAAAATAGGTTTCAGTGAGGCATTTACAATAGCAGTGAATGGGGACATTTTTTGGAGGATTTAAACAGAGAAATGTGAAGCTTAACTTTATATAAGCACTTACATTCATTCTTCTGTTATGCAAGCTCATTTTTAAGGTTGTTTTAAGGTTTTAGGCAATAGGTTGTCATGTCAACAAAGTTGTAGAATGTAATATATTGATTTTGTAATGTAGTTCCTTTTTTCACACTAAAATCATGTAAACATGAATATTGGTCCTGTTTGTGTCTATACTGTTGAAACAGAGCATTTTAACACTTATGGATTGGCTCCATTCACTTCCATTGTATGTGTTTCACAGTAACCCAGATTTTCTTCTTCTTTTTTCTTTTTTTTTTTTTTTAAAGAAAATGAAAGATGTCAAAATTATGCGGTGGATTGAGCGTAACTTCTACTCAAGTCAATTTTCAAAACTTTAGAAAAGAAGCCCCCCCAAAAAATCATTTGTCCCACCATGGACCCTTTTCAGAGCAACTCGCAACTCTCCAAGCGACCGAAAGCTCCCTCTGTACTCACACGCTTGCCTTTAATAATCTGAATGAATGGTAGACTGGTAATAAAACGGGATAGGTGCAATACAGGGAGATACAGTCACCTCGCAGGTCAGAGTGCTAATATGTTTTCTGCGCTGCTCTACATATTCAACAAACCTCATAAAATGAAAGAGAGATGGAAGATAAAGAGCCGAGCACAGCAGTTCAGCATTCATCCCGTCATTAACGCCGGTGCCTTTGAATGCGAGCTTTCGCGCAGAAAGACGGATCCTCTCGAAAAATCTGGCGAAAACTAATTCCATTAAAAAAACAATTACAGAACTGAATCCATGTCCCGCTCTGAGGTCATAACTGCTGCTCACCTCTCCATGGTTACTGTTTGTCTGCGCGTTGAGGTAATTATGGCCTGTTTAGGCAAGACCCCAGTTTTTGTGTAGCAGGCCTCAGTCTCTGCATCTGCATGTTACCACGGCTACCCCTGTGGCTTTGTCTCACCATGACCTGTATAATGAGTGTCACATTAGCAACACAACAAATCAAAACCCACAGCTGTCAGCCATATTGTGTCATCCTCTTTTAATTAATATGATAAGTAATGCTTATTAGACGAGTCTGCTTCTTTATCGCTTTTCAATTTGCGCAAATTTAGGCAAGGCTCGCAAAAAGGGGAAGCAGGGCTTTAGGAAAAAGCATCAATACGCGCTGATGTTTTACACCATCCATTACGCTCCACAAACACACGCGTAACGCCAGCATTAGCGCTCATTCAGAGCCATCCCTCAATGAAAACTTCCCATTTCCTGCAAATTGGGAATTCTTGTTTTTCATGCGGCAGGAAAAGTTGCTGGAGCTAATCGCGCCTCATTTTTCTGGATGACATCCTGATGTCTTTGAGGAGACGGAAACGTAATCACTGGCCTGTGTCACCTCCACGCTGACACCCGAACCTTTGCTCCTCCAAAAAGAGTGGAGAGCAAGCCCCAGCTGACAGCGGCACATGAGCTTATGAGAGACTGTGATTAAGCGAACGCTGCTAATCAATGGAACATTCACTTGGTTTCCTGCACCACGGCTCATTCCCGACTCGGCCTTAATTGGCCTATTCTCTGGTAAATAAGATGAGTTTGCATCCCACTTCAGCAATTGGCAAAATCACTCACATCTCCATGCGCGCATGTGGAAACATACAAACGCGTCGACTGGATCTGCATCGGTTCTTCGCAGAGAGAAAGTTCCTGGCGTGGAGGGGAAGAGGGAGAAAATGAGAGCTAAAATAAAGTGTATATTTACTTTGGAGGTCGAATTGAATTTGATTAGCGATCAAAAACCGAGGGCCGCTGGATATGGCAACGTTTGCGCAAACAATAGAGAGAAAATGTGATCTGAGGTAAGGACGAAATGAAGTGAAATTAAGGCCTCCTTGAAATTAGATTTCAGCTGGCTAAGCTTTGAATTTATTCCATAATGGAGTCAACTGTAAATTCTCTTCCAGGCCAAATGCACAGCTAAAGCACCACCTACAAACAGAAATGAGAACTGCACAACTGCACATGACTTATCATCTTCATATCTTTCCCTTACTACTTCAAGCAATCCTCATGTTCCAACTAGTGCACTTGCAGCTTTATTTTAATCACTGACAAATTCCTTACACACTTGTCCTGATCTATTAATTTATTTAAAATACAGTACATACAATGACTTAAATATGCCTATTCTATTAAGAGCTTGCTTTAAATTTCTATATAAAAATCTATTTTATATTTAATATGGGACATAAAATGAAAAACTGTCAAGACCATCTTAATGATGAAAAATAATAATTAAAAGAATATTAGGTCCTACTTTATATTAAGTGGCGTTAACTACTATGTAGGCTACTTACATCAAAAAGTAAAAAGTACAATGTACTTATTGTTTTCATATTGTATTGAAAAGCACTTTTGCTACTACCGAGGTGGGATACGGGTAAGGTTAGGGACAGGTTTGGTGGTATTGGTAGGTTTAAGGGTGGGTTAAGGTGTAAGGGATGGGTCAACAGTGTAACTATAAATGTAATTACAGAAACTAGTCACAGATTTAATAAGTAGTGCAATGTAAATACATGTACACAATAATTGCATTGTATCACATGATTTAATTGAATGTAAGTATATAATAGTTAAGGCCACTTAACGTATAGTGGGACCGAATATTATTTTTGCAAAGAAAACCTTATTAAGTAGTTTGGCATCATCTTTTGTTATTATTTCTTAATAAATAAAATATTTGACTGTGTCGAGCTCAATAAGTGTCTTACAATATCAGACAATTTGCCCTTTTTATGACAAGGAAAAGTTAGGTCAGGTTTTAAAATGTGATATGGTGCAACTCCTAAAAAGCTGAATGATACTTATGAATTAATAATTTGGGATACTTAATTATTAAGATGTGTACACTCCATGTATTCGTTGTGTAAGGAAAATGCATTATTATTACATATTACTTAATAGTCACAACACACAGTTGTTTTAGCGTCATTGAAACTCTTGAAAACAATATAAAAGTTTTTCAAAACCAACATAAACAGAAAAATTCATTTGTAAGAGTCATTTTAAATTACATTTTCTTTTTCTTTATCGTGGACACTGTGATTATGTGCCATTGACCCTTTGACCAAAACAATTTGGTTTAAGACTAACTCAAAAGTTCTCCAACCTCTTCAACCAAATAAAGCCATTTAGCTTAATGTGAGTGAAACGTCCAAGCCATCAATTAAACTCCATGTTGTTTAACCAGTTTTGAGATAAACAAATAAATGAAGTGAAAGTCACCGAATCCTGTAAATTGTGCTGCAGTGACAGAAATGTAAGTGTCACTCAATTTAAGAGAACAGCACTTGTGTCGAAATAGACGCCATTACAGGCCTCTCCATGTAGCACCATTGACTCAAAGCGTCCTCTCTGACAGGTTTGTGTGTGCGTGTGTGTGGATGTGTGTATTCGCACTGACAGGTAAAGTGATGGCAGCGCACACCTCCCCTCTCACTGTCAACAACCCTCAGTATTCAAGAGCACACTAAACACCATTACAGATAAAACACACGTAAATATTAGTGCAGTGAGTGTGAGTACATGTGGGGTGCCCAGCGCACTGAGCCGAAACAAAACACTGGCAGACTGGAAGGTCCACACAAGTAAAACCCCTCTGTTAAATATAGTACTGAGCTTAGTTTCCTTAAGCAGGTCAGTGTCAAACTCTATATCAGAGCTTCATTGGAAGTTGTGGGTGTTGATATAGTGATATTATTCCAAATAATAAGATAGCTTTAGTTAAACATGTTATGAACAATTTTGGACCATTTTCCATCGATTTCCTCTTTTCAGCTCTTTGATATGGGCTTTGTCGAATTTCTGCCACTTGCACTTAATACAGGCTTTCTCCGTTTTCACTCTCATACGCAAAATGCAAGCTGAGAAAAAAATTAAATAACTTTTAAAATGTATAAAACCACATTTGTATTAAAACATACCTTTTCAAATTTGCTGAAAGATATCTAATTTCATAAGAGGAAAGAAAATATTACAGCACATTCAGAAAAATAAAGCAAAGGACAAACAGGCTGACCATCTGTAAAACTTGCCTAATGATCAGATGCCGGATTCAGTGTTCTTGTGAATGAACAGAAGACAGATTTTAGTAAGAAAAACACTTACACTGGTGTCAGACTGATGTAATATTTTCTAGCATGAATAACAAAGCAGAGCAGGTATTAGCCAGAAATAGCATGAATAACAGTGGGGGAAAACATGATTAATATTAACACCTTTGTGTGAGCTCTTATTAAAATGACTGTCCTTGAAAAATAAATAAATTATTTAAAAACTCTGAGAACGGTAAAGGCAAGTGCTATTCAAAAACTAAAAGATAAACGTACCACTCTTGTTCTCACTCTTTCGTGTCAAAAAACATTTTGCTTGAACTCTCTGATCTCTCACCATATAATATACACATACATACATACATACATACATATACTTATATATGTGGGTGTGTTGTAAATTTATAAGCTTTAATATTTTTGTTATCTTTTACATTTGCTGTTTCATAAATTGTTTTGTGTATCACAATTTCTGTAATTTAAATTGCTGAAAATCCAATAAGTTCAATTGCGACAAATCACCCCATAATTTGATAACATGCCCCTGCTATGTCAACATGTGTGTATATATATATATATAAAACCCTGCTTTCCTAGGCAATAACAGTAGAAATATTTGATAGCTTCTTTTTGTAGCCAAAATATATGCAAGAAAAATACAAATCTATCCTTGTTACATGCTAGATAAAATTATATTTACCTACTTAAGCACATTTTAATATATTGATCAATTTGAATGCACAAATTATCGTGTATTAGAGAGAATCAAAAAGAGTTAATATTATGTCTAATATTATGCCATTATAGATAGAAAAATGATATTGCACACTGAAAAAAATATCTTAAAACACTAAATGGAAAAAAGAAGGAACATGAAATGTGTGGCTAAAACAGATAAACCTGTAACTCATTATGTTACAAGACAGAAGAAAAAGTGCTAGTACACCTCATCCTATACCGTCTCAACCACAAGAGAAGAGACAAATTAAGGAAGCAATTCACACAAACTGGCAAATAATGCTATCAACATCACATCAGAAAGTCAGCAGACCTCCACTAATTCTTTCCCTAAATACGAAAAGACAGACAAAAGGAGATAAATGTTAGAGAGGTAATAGTCATACATCATCTCCTTTGCGTACACAGGCCGTCAATAGGACTGCAAGGTCTTGACGCTAATCACTACTGTTAGATAAAACTGTGAGGGTTAATGGTCCATATGGCCCTGCAGCACATGAAGGATCAAGATAGCAGCCAGGCCTCTGTATCACTGCCCTCAACAAATCCATCGCTCGCTCTCTCAGTGTTGGAGGACAGAGGAATTGTTAGGTGGGGGCAATCGATTCAAGCAGAGAGCACTCTTTTACAGCCTAACATTCAAAGCTGCAAAACTTATTGTAAAGTCAGCGGGTGAAAGGGAGGGAGTCTCGCCCTAAAGCGCTCCCTTTTGTACCCCTGTCACCTTCGTTCCAGATTTATAATGCTCTATTACAAAAGTGTGCATCGAAGCCCTATTCAATTAGCCTATCAAATTCTTTATGGCCAGATTGTGAATGGGTTATCAGAGCTGGAGATAAGAGAATTTACAGAGCTTGTTATGATTCACAACAAAAGGGTTTACGCACGCTGTGTGCTGCCTACGTCTTTATTAAAAAAAAAAACAAATAACCTGCCCAAAATAAAATCATGCATAATATGCTTTAAAGCACAATAAAGCCACATTACGTAAGGGTTAGATACAAATATGACCTTCTTCATTTGAGCAGCAAATTAGAAGTCTTCAATATAAAATACACACTCACACACACATATAAAAAAAATTATACAATACTATGTATATAAATGTATATAAAATACTAAATATAAAATTTTATATATTTTATATAAAATATGCCCTCAAAATCATTATGTAAAGATATTATTAATAAAATACACACACACATAAAGTTATATATATATATATATATATATATATATATATATGTGTGTGTGTGTGTGTGTGTGTGTGTATTTAATGTATATAAGTATATAAAATACTTATTCTATGTCATTCAGATTATGTAAAGATAAATAAAACACACACACACACACACACAATTTAAACACATATATTAAAATATTGAATTCTAATATGCTATTTAATATCAGATACTATATATCAGATATTAAGGTAAATAACAATTTAATATATATTATTAATTGACCTTCTTAATTTGAACAGCATATTAGATGTCCTGTGTGTGTCTGTTTATGTAATGTATATTAAATAATACAAATACAAGATACATAATTATCAAGTATTTTATATATTATTATTTTATTATTTAGTATTTTATATATTGTAGTTTATATGTAATTCAAATAGCATATTAGAATTAAGTATTGTAATATACATAAATTGTGTGTGTGTGCAGACACACACACACACACACAATTTATGTATATTACAATACTTAATTCTAATATGCTATTTGAACTACTATGTAAGCATATTAATAAAACTTAATAGTATATAGTATCATAGTATATTATACTCAATATCATACATGGAATTCTCTCTCTCCAACAATACAAAAATACGTACTCTGGGCTGCTTAGAATATACATACACATTCATAAATAACTGCTCCAAATATTCTTATACACACACACACACACAGAGATATGGCTAGCTTTGACATACATAATTCAAACCATAGACCTGCATGTCTCAATTCTGAATGACAAATAGATTGTGACGACTAGAAAATAGCACTCAATTTCCTTTTCACTAATGCAGCCAATACACTGTCCCCTGGATCGATGGAGATGCGCCGTGAGACGCTGACCATTACTGTGATTGAATCTCCACTTTGACGCTCTAATATGGAAGAGACTGTGGTACTTTAAGTACAGCGCCTCTTTTAGGCCGAGGAGATGGATTAATACAGTCCTTTTGCTATAAAAGATGGCCCAGCTCTGTATAGCGGATCTGTCTCTGCTAATGCGAATCACATATAAAAATACACTCGCTAAGTAAAGCAGCAAGCTGGCAGTCAGAGCCGATGTCAATTCAAAAAGAAGTAAAAGCACATACAAACACTCATGCCAAAGAAAAAAAAGTGTGCATGACCTGTGACCTTGCCAAGCTGCATACAGTGTGTGCAAGTGAAGGATAAAAAATGAAAATGCAAAACGCCTGGACTGTTTACCTGAGAGGGAGTGGTTGACATTTGGACATCTGTCAATCAAATATTCAATAGTAGAGGCCGGTAGTGGGCATGGGACTTCGTTGTCATGGATACGGCTGAAGGTAAAAATGTGCAGCCTGCTGGGTCATTCCTTTGACTGCAGAGGCCCTGCGTCCTCATTCAGGTAGCAGCCAGGGGCATGTTCCCATGCCAACGCCCATCTATTTGTGAAATGTAAAACCAGGTGGTAAGAAATAAGATGATTCTTTCCTTTCACCCACGTCTGTAAGACACGTCCTGTGTTCAACATTTTTTTTAATATCTATGAGTGTGTGATGAGAAGCCATGTCGCAGACAGAGATAAAAGGGAGGTGGCAGTGAACAATTGTGCATATAATGGTGAGAGAATTTTCTGTCACTATACTTGTTATTTTTGAATAAATATCATCTAGAGTTAAACATACATTAAGATTATTGTTCTGCTTATGCATGGTTGAATGTTGGGAAATTTAAGGAGCTTTAATTAAATCTGTTTCCTCCTGATAGTCTATTCATTTGTTTTAAGGCACAGTGTTTGTTTGCGGGATTATTGATTCCGCTTTTGATGTTTAATTGTAAAATAAATCTAATTTTAATTAAACACAATGATGACATTTGCACTTTTGGTAATATTTGTTGTGTTATTTTTGCTGGATAAACAAAGTGAAACAAAGGCACAGTGTTTGTTCCTAGGTTGATGTATTAATTATAATGCAACACTGTTTATTTTTACAGGCTTTTTTTTCTATAGAAAAATCAGAGTTTTAATTAATTACTCTGTTTTTAAAGTGTATATGTAGTCCATTTTAAAATTAGCATTTGCCAAATATAAATAGACAACTGTTCAACCTTTATAAAGCGAGTATCCTCAGCGCGCAGTTGGGTCGGATATGTGAACAATGTTATAATGGTCTTGTGCGCCCTCTAGAGGACAAAGACAGCTACTACACATGCTGTTCCAAACCTTGACTGTCTTCCCTGCACAAAAGGATAATTCACTTTCGTTGTGTAGAAAATAGATGCAATGAAAATTAACGATGACTGAGGGAGCCAGTGCATAAGATCTGCTTTTGTGTTTCATAGGGTTGAAACTGAATGAGTGTTACAAATCATGGCAGAATGATAATTTATGTGTGAGCTGTCCCTTTAACACTAACAGTTTATAGTATGCTGATAAACAGCAAATAACTATAGATGTATATTTAAAAAATACTATATTTCTTTAAAAGGCGCCATTTAGTGGTGACATTTGTTAGTTTTTATGAAACAGAAGTCTACATAGATTAATATATAAGGAAAGTTCAAATGTCAGGACAAAAAATTATAAAACATTCATGTAAACAGTCTAAAACATGCTTTACTACTCTGTTAAAAGTTTGAGGGTTACAGCGGTGGCACAAATGCATTTACAGATTACACAAATTAATCGTTTTAAAAATATGAAAAGATTCATGAAACATAAAATTACATCTTTGCACTGCATCTGGACCTGTGTCAAACACCTCAAGTTAAATGTTACTATTTTTCAACCTTGCATCCTCGACTCTCATGGAGCAGCGCTGCCGCCTGCTGTTGAGCTGCAGCACTGACTCTGACTGCGCCTTTGATCGAGTGTATTCATTACAATTTATGGATTTAACGAGAAAACTGCTGACATGCTATTCTAGGATATAATTAAGAGAGAGGTTCAGAAGATAATACAACGTGTGGTCGTCTGACATATAGGTTATGCTCTGACTCAATCATCGTTAACTTCTCGTAATTAAGCGAAGTCAGATATTTATCTGAACTTGAAATAACCATCCTTAATTTTTAAACTGTTAAATTAATTTGTACCTAAAACTTTGCAAAGTTGTATAATAGGCTACATGAAAACTAGACGAGTGGGCGGAGAAATGATGCTTAGCTTGAAGAACTGTTGTCAAAAAAAAAAAAAAAAAAAAGAAATTAGCTGGAGCTTATTTCAATGCTTCAGCGTCAATGAAATATATAATGGCGTAAAGAGGTACCTTTGATTAGAGTAAAGAAACTTCACAGATTTTTTCCCGTCATTTTTAGCCTCTAAATCTCATGGAGTTGTCAAACTCTTTTGAAAACTCAGGTAATTAGCTTTTTAAGTACGCACAAGCGACAAAACCCTCAATATCACCACAAAAGGCTGAAAGACTCACGTGCTGTTGAGAGCTGGTGATTTATTTGAGTGTCATCAAGCAGCAGCATCAGAAGTTCTTATAAAGAAAATCAGAAAATCCAGGATTATGACATTCTAAGTCTTCATAGCACCAGTTGCAGCAGCTGCTCTCAATTTTAAGCAGTTAACAGCTGAAAGCTTGTTTGTGCCACAAGGATATCCTACTGAGTTCTTGGTTTTTTGAAAAAGTAGATGGAAACAGCCTTGACAAAATCTGCCATAAATATATATCTCCACGGCTAATAACTAAGTAGAAGAGCAAGTGATGACAGCAAATTCACGTTGAAAAATGTAATGTCCAAGTGACATGACAGCTGTCCAGGTCCACCGAAAGTACAAAACTAATCCTTAATAATCAAGTAGACACTTTCTGTTTTGGTCAGTGACAATCCTCTCCTGGTCCTGAGGTTCAAGATCAAACTCGCTGGCGTCCAGTTGCCACAACTCTTCACTCACATACCCTCCTACTTCGAATAATCCACTACTTTTCCCAAGAGAGAAGAGTTTGGGAGCAGAATCCAACACCGTCCAGAAGTTCTCAGGAATATATAGCTTTGCTCAGATTAGAGAAGAGGGGAGGGGAATGTGAGAGCAAACGAAAAACCTGACAGGTCAGAGCGCAGGGGACGAGCCAAAGGCCTTTGAGAAAGGTCGAAACGAACCAGCAATTGCAGGAAGAAGAAAGATGGAAACGAAAGAATCGTTGAAGAAATGAGGAGCATGAGGAGACCATGCCAGGAGCATGAGAGTAAATGAAGAGAGATGGAGAGAAACTGGTGGTTACCAGAACCACCCACTGTGCAGACTGCAAATGAAGAGTCCAGGACCAATCCTTCCCTCCCCTCGTTCACAGAGCCATAGTCCTGCACTGCCTTCTAGCCTTTCCACAGCATGAATATATTACTAGCCACACAATGACGTTGCTTATTGTTTATGAATTACTGGCCTGCCTGACAACAAAGGCTATTTTCATAAGAAAACTCTAATTCATTTCAGTTCCTATTTGATTAGAGGCAGAAGAAAAGAAGCCCTTCGGTCATAGCCCCCAGAGGACTGTTTTTATTCAGTCCGTATGAATAGGGCTTTATTGCTCTTCTTTTCAAAAGCTGACGGGGAAAAGCTTTTAGAGTTAAACATTGACGAAAAATTATTGGGCGGCTGTTTTTGTGCAATAACAAACCCCTTCAAAAGGACACTGAGCTCTTATCCTTCCACCACTCACTCACTCTTTTCTCTTTCTTTTTTGGCAAATTGTAAAGCCTGGAAATTAATGACAGACAGTAGCAAAAGAGGGAGAGAGAGAGAGCAAAAGAGAGAGACCAGCTCAGCCACAATGCATGTCAAATCTAAATGATCACAGGCTACTGAATAGACCAAAGGAGAGAAAGAAAGGGAAAGACGGTCTTAGACAAGCGACTGTGTGTGCGTGTGTATGTGTGTATAGACTGGTCAAAAGCTAATTGATTCCATGTCCACAGAGTCCTGCCGTCCCTTTTGCATTTCAACGACAGGTTGTGTGCTTGTGAAGAGGCTGTTAGTACCTGGGAGTCAAACTTTTTAACACTAACAGATTGTTAAACTGCACGACTGTTGTGTTGGGCTTCAGACCGACATGAATGTCAATAATGAAGGTCTGAGGCATCTTCAGTGACAAATTGTGATATATTATACTGATGATGGCAAGGTAGCACTAGATGTGTCCTTTCCACAAAACCAAAGTGTCGCTAAAAGCGACACCCGTCTTCCAAACTCGATATGCTGTAAAAAAGGGAAGTGAACTGCAGAGAACAAAAATGAAAAGGCCAACCTGGCATTTATCTGCAGGTTTTATCTATACACTAAAGGATAAATCAGGATAAATCAGGGCTTCCTTTTATCAGGAGGGCATTATGCTCCTTTGTATTTATGCAGGAATATTTAACAGGAGACAAAAGGTGACTTTCTCCTTATTCATCTGCGAACAAGGCAATGCTGGCATTCTGAAAAGCCTGACATTTGAGCTTTTTGCCAACACCAGCAAAATTATATCCTTTCCATTGTAAATCAATGAAGTAGAATCATCGCCCACAAAGGGCCTAGATTGCCTTGTCACTGTAATAGAGCCTGGCGCATACACAACCTTCACCCAGAACTGTTGTGTGCAGACGAAAGACAAGGGCATAAAGTCACCCTTGTCATTGTGCCCTTCCCCTTGACAGAGTACAGAAACTTAAAGCTTAAACTCCTGAGTTGAGCACCCCACACATCTGTTCATTCACACACTGTTAATACATCTGCAAGATGCGTTATCACATTGCTCATGTGGTAAACATCGGAGGTCAGAGTTAGAGGCTCAGTGGAAAAAATGCCTATGGTTATAATTATAGTGAAGTATAAATTAAAAAATAAATGCGAGGACGCATTAAATCGATAAAAACATTGACATTAAAGACACTTTTTGAACTTTCTATTCATCACAGAAAACTGAAATATTAAGCAGCAACTGTTTTTAACATTGCCAATAAAAAGAAATGTTTCTTGAGCAGCAAATCAGAATATTCGAATGATTTCTGAAGGAAAATGTGAAGACTGGAGTAATGGCTGCTGAGAATTCAGCTTTGCCGTCACTAGAAAAAAAAAAAACCTATACAATTTACAGTACATTAAAATAGAAGAGTTAGTTTAAAATTTAATATTATTCCACGATATTATAATTAAAAGATTTTACTGATTAAAACAAATAAACGCAGACTTTCTTTCAAAAACATAAAAACATATCTTTAAAAAAAAAAAAGTGTATTATGATGTAATTTTAAAGCCCAACTGATGCCAACGAAGTAGAGAAGCAAATAAACAACTGTCTTTATTTACAGAATTAATTTACAGTAACATGGAGCTGAGGTAAAGAACACTAAATGAATATCCAACATGAATTCTGATGAGGCTATTCTATTAGTGTTGTGTAACTAGTGTTGTAGGAATAAATGTCATGTACAGTAATAAGTCACAGACAGTAAAGTCCATAAATAAGAGTTTGGCTTTTGTTTTGGTCTCACTAAGTAAGTGACACTGAAATGTATACAGACATAACTTGCATGATTAAAAAAATAATTCTGGGAATTATAATATTGAACTTCTGTCACAGCTTGAATTACAATGGCACCTAAAACATACTGACATATAAGCATAAGCGTCAGGTCACGCTAAATGTTGAATGTGGGACATTTGCTATACTTGTACACACTCACTCTGTTGAATTAATTATTAAGTATCAACATCTCAGTCATTTGTAAACAATAATTAAATGGAATGAAAAAGTTCTCGGTACCACATCATAGACATATTCACAGATTCAACATCTTAAATCAGAGAGCATCTGAATAAAATGGATTTAAAAATGAAACTTAGTAAAATATGATGATCTCTTGGACCTTTGTAATGACAAAGGTAATATAGAAAAACAGGACACTCAAAATCCCAAACATTAGTGGGATGTGTAGACTGAGGTACTGTCTATCTCAGTGGTTTTCAATCCTGTTCCTCGGGACCCACTGCTCTGCACATTTTGCATGTCTCCCTTATCTGACACACTCATTTGAGTTCAAGGAGCTCTTTCCTAATGAGCTGATGATCTGAATCAGGTGTGTAAATTAGGGAGACATGTAAAATGTGCAGAGCTGTGGGTCCCCAGGAACAAGTTTGAAAACCACTGGTCTATCTCAACACCTTAACATCAGGTGAAAGACGAACTCGTCAGGGAAATTCACAGGTTACACTCATGCCACCCAACCAGATTTAGCTACGACTTCAAGCAAGCAAGTCACGTCATGATTGTTCAGCTAGAAACTAGTGGTTTTATGTTTCTTCTGAATTTCACGAGCCAAATAAAAAATGAAAATAAAAATCTGCTTGGTGTAGATGCACTAAAAGACCATCTTTTAGAGTTTGAACATCAGAATCAGCCATATAAGGTCAAATATGTAACATTATGTTACTACAGGCTCATACCCACAAACATCAAAAGTGGTTTCAATGTAAGAAAACATTTGATAATTTGAACGTTCTGGTTGAACTTCCAGGTCATTTTAACCATTAATGTAAAAGAACGAAAACTAGTAAGGGGCAACATTGTTATCATAAATTGGTCTCATCCCAAGAAGGATCATTTATATTCTTTAACATTTTTCTAACTATCCTCTCCAGATCTTTCCGGGCTCTCTGTTCTTCTTCCAGGGATTTCTTCATTTTTTTATAGTCCTGTTAGAATGGTAAAATCATGTAAGCAGGAAATATTAAATATAGTTTTCTATGAATTTAAATATTAGAGAAAAACCTCCTCTGACCCTCACAGACACTCACCTGTTTAAGTTCTTGTACCTCATCTCTCAGAGCATAAACAACATCCACAAGGCTCCTAGGAAACATTGAATATCAAATATGTCAGTAAATATGTTTTTAATGCATATTGTAGCTCTATTAAATTTGTGTTCTCTTGATAAACATCCCTCTTTTTATTCCCATTATAAACCCTGTTCTGGGAATGGACAAATATGTGGTCTTACTTTTCCTCTGGAAGAGTCTGACCATTACTCTTCAACTCGTCTACACTGAACTTCTCCTCCCCAGGAACTATCAGTGCTGGACTGGCATCTTTCCACTGTCCTGTTTCAAAAGAGAAGCCCCGCAGATTGATTTCAGGAGGTTTAGTTAAGTTGGACTAATTGATTAGGTCAGTACAGGACCACTGTGCCTCAGAAAATGGTTTGGACTGGATCAAACTTACACAGGACTGTGCGTGAGTGAGACAGGAGTTAGTCATGCAGAGAGGGATCATCCAAGGAAACTAAAAGCATTCAAAAACCAGAGGATCAAGGGTTTCCTGAAGGGCGGTAAAACTAAAATTTCCTCAACCACAAAACAAAACCCGAACAAGACAAAACAAAAAACAAAACCCATTCATTGAAAATAAGCAGTAAATTTATACAAAAAGCCCCCAAATCAAACAAAAACCAAACTTTTTGTTATAAGAGATCAATTTTTGAAAAGATAAACATACTGTACAAAACAACCCAAGATTTATTCAAAATGTATATTACAGTGATTGTGGTATTTTGTCATATATTTGACTCTGCATATATACAGTGGGTACGGAAAGTATTCAGACCCCCTTCACTTTTTTCAATTTTGTTATGTTGCAGCCTGATACTACAATTGTTTAAATTCTTTTTTTTTCTCATTACTCTACACTCTGTCCTTTATAATGACAAAGTGAAAACAGAATTTTAGAAATTTTTGTAAATTTATTAAAAAGAAAAAACTGAAATATCACATTTACATAAGTATTCAGACCCTTTACTCAGTACTTAGTTGAAACACCTTTGGCAGCAATTACAGCCTCAAGTCTTTTTGGGTATGACACAACAAGCTTTGCACAACTGGATTGGGGGAATTTCTGCCATTCTTCTTTGCAAATCCTCTCAAGCTCGGTCAGGTTGGATGGGAACCGTCTGTTGACAGCCTTTTTCAGGTCTCTCCAGAGATGTTCGATAGGGTTCAAGTCAGGGCTCTGGCTGGGTCACTCTAGGACATTCACAGAGTTGTCCCTAAGCCACTCCTGTGTTGCCTTGGCTGTGTGCTTAGGGTCATTGTCATGCTAGAAGGTGAACCTTCGGCCCAGTCTGAGGTTTTGAATGCCCTGGACTGGGTTTTCATTAAGGCTATCTCAATATTTTGGTGCATTGAGCTTTTCTTCTAGTCTGATGAGTTCCTCAGTCCCTGCCGTTGAAAAACAGCCCCACAGCATGAGGCTGCTACCAGCACACTTTACTTTTGGGATGGTACTCTGCAGGTGATGAGAAGAGCCGGTTTCCTTTAAACATGATGCTTAGAATTGAGGTTCATCAGACCAGGTAATCTTGTTTCTCAGAGTCTGAGGGTCCTTTAGGTGCTTTATTGCAAATTCCAAGTGTGTTTTCATGTGTCTTCACTGAGGAGAGGATTGAGTTTGGCCACACTGCCATAAAGCCCAGATCGGTGGAGTGTTGCAGTGATGTTTGTCCTTCTGTAGGTTTCTCCCATCTGCATATATGATCATGGAGCTCAACTAGAGTGACCACCAGGTTCTTGGTCACCAGTCTAGACAAGCCCCTTCTCCATCAATAGCTCAGTTTGGCTGGGGACCAGCTCTTGGAAGAGTCCTGGTTGTGCCAAACTTCTTCCATTTGAGAATTATGGAAGCCACTGTGCTCTTGGGAACCTTCAGTGCAGCAGAATTTTTTTTGTAGCCTTCCTCAGATCTGTGCCTCAATACAATCCTGTGTCTGAGCTCTGCAGGCAGTTCCTTTGACCTCGTGGCTTGGTTTTCGCTCTGATATGCATTATCAGCTGTGAGGCCTTTTACAGAGAGGTGTGTGCCTTTCCAAATCATGTCCAATCAATTTAATTTAGCATAGGCGGACTCCAATCAAGGTGTAGAAACATCTCTGCAATGATCAAGAGACATGGGAGGCACCTGAGCGAAATTTCAAGTGTTGTTGCAAAGGGTCTGAATACTTATGTAAATGTGATATTTCAGTTTTTTCTTTTTAATAAATTTACAGACATTTCTAAAATTGTGTTTTCACTTCATCATTATGAGGTACAGAGTGTAGATTAATGAGAA
The DNA here is from genome assembly GCA_039654775.1 of Spinibarbus caldwelli. Taxonomy (NCBI): domain Eukaryota; kingdom Metazoa; phylum Chordata; class Actinopteri; order Cypriniformes; family Cyprinidae; genus Spinibarbus; species Spinibarbus caldwelli. The sequence goes on along the minus strand of CM077233.1, from coordinate 15,750,933 downwards.
AAAAAATGAATTTAAACAATTGTAGTATCAGGCTGCAACATAACAAAATTGAAAAAAGTGAAGGGGGTCTGAATACTTTCCGTACCCACTGTATATATATATATATATATAAATAAAACAAACACAATGTCTTAATTTCAAACCACATAAACATCACTGAATTATCTCTGCTGAACAGTTTTAAGAATATCTGAATGAAACGACCGACAAAAAGGTAGTAAATTCATATTTTCTTGTTCTTTTTTTACCCACAGAATAGAACTTGGTCACAAGAAATCACATAACATGAGGAATTATACTCTTTGTCATTATTGAAATAATTGGCAAGTCGATTTTCTTGTTTGTCTCATAAACACGTCATACATAAAAGAGGAAAAGCATCAAACACTGAGGCTTTGACAGAGTCTCGAATGAACGGTGAAGAACTCTTGACTATTACCATCCACACACCTGATTTGAATGGATTCTAATAGAATTTAAACCAACATTAAATTCAACATTTTTTGTAAACTTCCATTCGTTTTTAACCATAGACACCACTATAAACTTACATGTTAGATACAAGCATACAAAAAGTCCAAAATCATTCAAAATACATTTACAAATTGAAAATAAATACATTTATATCACATAAGTATGAACAAAATGTCCCCAGTAATACTGTCTGTAGTGCCATCTGAGAACCATAGTTATGAAATCCTCTCATTCATGAAGCTCTCTGGTAAAAGACCCAACTCCTCATTTCAATCTAATGTTCACATTCAGTAAACAAAGTCCAAGTTAATACCACACATTTCAGATGAATGACAATACTCTAATATTTACAGAAACATTAAGAGATTTTAGCATCTTTTCTCTTTTACAGCAGAACCTGTCCTTGTTGCCTTCAGAGCGCATGGTACCTTCAACAGCATTAATAATTAAACATCCAGGAATGAGGGAATGAAAACATCATTTTTAAAAGGACACTTAAATAAATACCAAATGCAAGGCAAACAAATTAAAAAAAAAAAACTCAGTTAAGTGAGGTTGGTGGTTTTAGGGGGAGTTAAGATGTCAAGGCAACAGGGAACTGCTTTGGGAAAGTGCATATATATGCAGAAAATAACGATGAGGTGTGATTAATACAACACTAAAAAATAAATAAATAAAATTAAATAAAATAAATAGACATTACAGTGACAGATCATTAAATAAATAAATAGTTTCAAATAAATATAAAGTCACTTGAAATAAGAGGAGTGAGGGGGAGTTTAATTTTGGTGGGAGATGTAGGAGCTCTTACGGGAAACAGAGCCCATCCTGTAACTGTGGGCCGTCCATATACTGTCATAGTCAGAGTCCTCTGAGAGGTCCGAGGTGGCCTCGGGCCTTGAGATGCTGCTACGGCGGCCCAGAGAGTCCACACTGGATTGATCCAAAACGTGGTTATGCATGAGATCAGTGCCTTGCCATGCTGAAGAGGCCATCCGTTCGCAGATGATGAGAGGAGGATCAAATCATATGAATGAAGGGACGGAGGGAGAATTGCAAATGGAAAGAATGGATGTGGGTTGTGCAACCACACAGATGGGAGAACCAATTATACCCCAAGAGAGTAAATGAGTTTTATAAATAAATGATTAAATAAAAAATGATGTGTGAAGATGTCAAAATCAAAATATGGGGAGGAGGGGGTCATGATAAATAAATGAACATTAAGTATGATGAGGAAAAAAGAGAGAGGATATTGTTATAAGAGACCCCAGAATAATTTTGTTAAGATCAACAGGCTTTAGTTTATATCTATGTTACACATAGAAAAGTAGATATGAATGAGGAATGTCTTAGACTAGAGGAAACGAGACGGAGGTGAACAGGCCCGCGTACGAGACTTACTTGAGTTCAGAGTCTGTCTGGTTTTGGCACTCGTGCAGTAGGCCTCAATCACTTTCAGGATCTGAGCATCTTCCTCCAAAGCTACAGTACCTGCGCAGGTCAGAGGTTACATCAGACGCCTGATCTTTCAGAAACTCTTAATATCAGTAACAATAAAAACCAGCTGGCTTACTCTTCCTCAGTGCAAACTCCTCATCGGACGGCTTCCTCTCTGGCTTCCTCTTGGGCAGCAGCTTTTTCATAGTTTTGGGGCTTTTACTGAGGTCCTGGAAGAAGAGAAGGAACAGAAATGATGGAAAAGGGACACAGAAGTTTGTAAAACTGAGACTTACAGAGCCATGAGAGAGTGTATGATGTTATTTAGTTAAAGAGTCGTGTTAATTAGTGTTCACATATTAGTATCAAACTAATAGTGACCACAATATCAAGGGAAATAATCAACAATTATGATGTTTGTATTATATGATACTACATTTAATATTTTTTACAACATTTTATTTGGAAGTCCAGCGTGCTGCATTATCAACTTTAATCTGAATACCTCTTTGTAGCAGAGAGCAGCTGAGGGCCTGAGTGGGGGTGCTGGACGCAAGCAGCTCAGGCTCCAGGGCTTCTGGGTTTTGGGGGGCTCCAGGGGGCCCCACATCATGGTGCTGTGAGGGGCCCCATGAGAGGAGGGGTGTGGTAAGGTGTGGTAGGCAGGAGCAACTGTCAGGCCCCGGCTTTCTGCATGTCTGGACGGCGTCAGAGGGTGAGACGGGAGCTGGAGGGGTAAAAATGAAGTTAACCTTTAAGTTGAAGATAATGGACAGGTAAAACTTAAACCCTAAATAAATTAATGAATTAATTTAGTGTGTTCTATTACACTTGAATATATTTTGTAAAGTTCTTTATGTCTGTGTTTACAAATGTGTGTTTTTACTTTTTTGCAAAGCTCTTTGTGCACATATAAAAGCGTAAAATAAAGATAAATGGATGGATGGATGGATGGGTGGATGGGTGGATGAATGGGTGGATGGATGGGTGGGTGGGTGGATGGATGGATGGATGGATGGATGGGTGGGTGGATGAATGGGTGGATGAATGGGTGGATGGATGGGTGGGTGGGTGGGTGGGTGGATGGATGGGTGGGTGGGTGGGTGGATGGATGGATGGATGGATGGATGGGTGGGTGGATGGATGGATGGATGGATGGGTGGATGGATGGATGGATGGATGGGTGGATGGATGGATGGATGGGTGGATGGATGGATGGATGGATGGGTGGGTGGATGAATGGGTGGATGGATGAATGGATGGATGGATGGATGGATGGGTGGGTGGATGGATGGATGGGTGGGTGGGTGGATGGGTGGGTGGATGGATGGATGGATGGGTGGATGGGTGGGTGGGTGGATGGATGGATGGATGGATGGGTGGGTGGGTGGGTGGGTGGATGGATGGATGGGTGGGTGGATGGGTGGATAGCAGTGAATAGGCATTGATATTCCACAGTCCAATAAAAGTCCAATAAAGTGCATTCATTCATCATAAAAAAGTGCTCCACACAGGTCCGGGTTGTTAATAAAGGCCTCCTGGAGCAAATCAATGCGTTTTTATAAGAATAATATCCATATTTAAAACTTTGTAAATCATAATCTCTAGCTTCCGCTACCTGCTGTACATGAGTTCTTGAGAGAGTGGCGTTCCAGCGAATGACATAGGCATAGCCTTATGCAACGCTTACATCCTACGTCATCTGCTGGAGCGTGCATAAGACAGTTAGCGGAAGCTAGATATTACAGTTTCTAAAGTTTTATATATGCATATTTTTCTGACAAAAATGCATCGATTCACTTCAGGAGGCCTTTATTAAACCCCAGGAGCCGTGAGGAGCACTTTTTTTTATGATGGGTGAATGCGCTTGGTTGGACTTCTACTGGACTATAGAATATCAACACCCATTCACTGCCATTATAAAGCTTGGAAGAGCCAGGACAGTTTTTTAATATAACTCCGATTGTATTCGTCTGAAAGAAGAAAATCATTTACACCTAAAATGATGAAAATTACCCCATGGTGAGTAAACCATGGGGTAATTTTCATTTTTGGGTGAACTATCCCTTTAAATACTATATGTGTGATTTTCTAAGATGTGATGTTAAACAGGTGACTCACTGTGTGGCAGGGAACAGTGAGGGGTTTCATGCTGGGAGCCGCCATGGTGGTGTGCTTGGTCTGTCGGTTCAGATGCTCGAGCCAGTCCTGAAGATCCTGTTTGTTATAGCAGATCACCTGAAGTCTCTCAAACATGCTTCCTGTTGAATGGACACAAAGCAGAGTCAATGAATGACTAAGAATGATCAAAAACACTTGACTGTGTCCTGAACACAAAAGATCTGTCAGTTTGTCCTTACCTGAGAGTTCAAAAGCATTTTTATGACTTTCACAGTCTTCTAATGGGGTCACCGTCATCCCGCTCAAAGGCAGCTTGCCCTGAGAGAAACAAAGCAGACGTTTTCTCTTTGTGCTAGAGCCGCAAATGCCATTTTAATGTTTGAAAAGCTACGGTTTGAGTGGATTTTAGGGGGTGGAGGAGTGATGATAGTGAGAATTATTTAGCTGTGTAGTAATCATTTCTGACAGCGGCTGGTTTCTGACCTGGTAGATGAAGCCACTCATCCTTGGACTGGCAGACAGGATGAGCAAAACATGAGGAAACAGCAGAAGGTAACGTTCATGCTTATCCTAAAAAAAAATAAAAAACAATATGAAAAAAAAAATTGTAATACCACACAGCTATTATAACTGTAGGACTGAATTCACAGAAAAACTATTGGCATTTTTGTCAATATGAATCAACAACAGGTCTTATTGAAACATGTTATTTACTTGTAATGCACTTGTAATGCACTTTCCACGACTCAGGACAACTCTTTTTTTTTTTTTCTTTTTTTTTAATAAAACTTGTATCCAGAAAATAAAAAATGACTGATTCATACGGAATTCTGAGCCATAAAAACCCACTGCACAAACACATCACTACTTACTCTAACCTTATAACAGTAATTATACAAGGCTACCTGAACACTACTGATCATGGTTGTATCAACGTTATAAATTTTATCAAATTACTTAAGGATATTTTTATTTTTCAATCAAAACGGTTTGACACCTTGTTACTCCCAGACATAGGGCATGTTATTGCAAACAAACATTTTGTCAGAGGGTTTTGCCATTTTGAAGCCCAGAAGCCACTTTAATAGTTAAAGTCACAATTAAACAGAAGCAGCAACAGATCTTTTCTTCTATATTTTGATGTACATCTGAGTAAAACGGATTTTCAAAAAAGAAAATGAAGGGCAGAGTTTTATCCATTGGTTGTTCGATGAAGGAAGATCTGAATGCGAGTTTGCGGTTGATTGCAAGAAAGGTACGGAGTTTAAGCAGACAAAATAATTTGAGAAGTCCCGCATACACTGCCGTTCAAAAGTTTGGGATCAGTAAGATTTTAATGTTTTTAAAGGGATAGTTCACCCAAAAATCTAAATTCTGTCATTAATTACTCACCCTCATGTTGTTTCAAACCTGTAAGACCTTCATTCATTAAGATATTTTTGATGAAATCCGAGAGCTTTTTGACCCTGCATAGACAGCAATGCAGACCCAGAAACATAGTAAGGGCAGCGGTAAAATAGTCAGAAAGCTCTTGGATTTTATCAAAAATATCTTAATTTGTGTTCCGAAGATGAATGAAGGTCTTATGGGTTTGGAACGACATGAGGGTGAGTAATTAACGACAGAATGTTAATTTTTGGGTGAAATAACCCTTTAATGGAGTTCCTTTATGTTCATCAAGGTTGTATTTATTTGACCAAAATACAAAAAAAAAACAGTAATATTGTGAAATATTATTGCATTTTCTAATATTGTTTCCTATTTTAATATACTTTAAAATATAATTTATTTCTGTGACGCGGCGCTGAATTTTCATCAGCCATTACTCCTTATTTATCAAAAAATCCTGAAAAAAAGTATCACAGGTCCCAAAAAATATTGAGCAGCACAAGTTTCCAACACTGATTATAAATTAGCGTATTAGAATTATTTCTGAAGGATCATGTGACACTAAAGACTGGAGTAATGATGCTGAAAATTTAGCTTTCCTTCACAGGAATAAATTATTTTGTAAAGTATATTAAAATAGAAAACTGTTACTTTAAATTGCAATAATATTTCACAAAATTACTGTATTTTTCTGTATTTTTGATCAAATAAATGCAGCCTTGATGAGCATAAGAAACGTCTTTAAAAAAAACATAAAAAATCTTACTTTTGAACGGCATTGTGTGTGACCAAAGAGAAGTCTGATGTTTCACTGGATAATCGAGTTATGACATTTTGATTAAACATTGTCAAAAACATAAAAACCTGCATGAATGAATCATTCACAATATGATTAATAACATGCATTTAGAAAAGGGTGAATTTTCATTTCATGTTGACTGTGCATCAGCCACTAAGACCTCACCTCACAGCCGTGGTTCTGGACCATGGCCTGGCTCATATACAGCACTGAACCCAGGGTCTTAATGTCTTCCCCCTCCCACAGGCGAATGGTCTCAGTCAGGATCTGAAGCTCGAGCTCCTTGCGCTTCCGCACCTCCTGACATTGTGCCTGTAACCACGGCAACACAATACGTTAAGAAGGCTGGTTGCTATGAGAATGATCCACACCTAACTGCAGCAGCAAAGCCACGGGACGCCAGTCTGCTTTAGCATATTAACTAGGCAGTTAACACTCACAGAGAGATTCTTGAAAGCCGTCATACATTTCTGAATTTCTGTCCTGTCTGGATGACCCTCCTGAAGAGGAAAGAAGACAGTGTCATATTGAAATGCCACTAACCATTAAAACCTTAACAGAAATCGCATAAACTCAATCTCTCTCTCCTACCTCCATGTGTCTCTCCAGTTCTTTAAGTAATGTGGGATATTTGTCCAGTCTCATGAAGGGTTTGCTGAGGCCAGAGGTCAGCGTGAGAATACCTGGTATCAACGCACCCCTCCCTTCCATGAACTCCCCGAGTTCCTCACTGCAGGGACAGAAATGAGAAGTTATCACCAGTTATCAGTGTAGAGGCTCTCTGTGAAATCAGGACACAGTGTGGTGGTGTACCTGTGATCGGTGAGAATACTGACTGCCGATGGGTGGTTGGAGCAGTAAGACACATAAAGAGACCTCATCTGGGGCATGAGATTCAGAAAGAACCCTCCCACTTTCTGCTGTAGCTCTGGAAGCCTTCAATCACAGAACATTGAGGAGAATTATTACACAAATATTGTGCTAATATTCTTCAAATATTCTGTTTAGAATTTTTCCGAAACTAGGATATAAATCTATATCCCCAATATTAACAACACATTCTGCAATTAATTAATCCCAAACAGCTTAAACGTAAAGACGTCTATTTAAAACGTCTACTACAATTATTTTGTAGATAAACCACCATTCAAAAGTTTGGAGTCAGTAGAATTTTTTGAAAGAAAGAAATAAATATTTTTATTCAGCAAGGATGCATTAAATTGATCAAAAGTGGCAGCAAAGATTTCTATTTCAAATACATGCTGATAAACTTTCTATTCCTCAAAAAAATGAATCATGAAATATACCGTATAATCAATGCATTTTAATATATTCAAATAGAAAACCTATTTTAAATTGCAACATTTCACAATTTTACTCTATTTCTGATCAAAATAAATGCAACCTTGGTGAGCATAAGAGGCTTCTTTCAAAAACATTAAAAAAATATTACTGACCCCAAATGTTTGAATGGTAACGTATTTCGGTCTTAGTTTTGATATCTATATTTGGTTTTTGCAAACAGGACTCAACAGGGTGTGGTCAGCCCAGCTAAAATATTGAATAATATAATAATATGAAGTTAATAATATAACATCTCATTTTTATTCATGCATTTTATCAATATTTTAATAGTTATATGTATTATTTTTTATGTAACAGTATGTTTTTTTTTCTTTGATCTTACACAAAATGTATGTATATTTCTCATTAAATCTAAAGTTTCTACCAAAAAAAAAAAAACTAACATTAATTTACTTTAATATGATTAATTTACTTTCTTTAGAGGTATAAATTGATAAATAGTTTTGCTGGTAAACTCAGTTAGCATTTTCCAAACTTGTTAAAGCATTTACCACTAGAGGTCAGTGTAAACATTAGAAGCCTCTAGTGACATTCAAATCCTTTTAATGGACCTCAGGTTACTGCCCAGGTCTATTTTCATCATCTAAGAGTCGAAACTTGATACATTTGATTGAGTCTCAGTTTCACTAAGTGCTTCGGCCCTCCTGTTGTAAATTACTCAGGGGCTATTAAGAGAGGGGCCGGGAATCACATGGCTGCTCACGGTTAGCATAATACTCACTTGGTAGTGTCCTCCAGTGACTGGACCAGAGTCTGCTGGAAAGTGCTGATTTCCTCCAGGTTCCCGAGAATGACACTTACATCTGAGGGGCTCAGTCTATGAGAAACAATAAGAAATGTAAATCAGTGCTCAAACATTACTTTACACAAATGATAAGAAAACTTCAGGGGGCATGATTACATTTTTTTAATCACATTATTTTCTTAATTAATTACACTAAATTAACACATTACACCCAAAAGCCAGAGTCAGAGAATACAGAATAAACATGAATTTTAAAAATGAATTGTGTATATTCTTCTTATTTTTTACTGGTTGTGTGTTTCTTCAAGGGAAAAGCAAAGCTTTTTACTTTTCTGTCATCTGTAGAGGTCTCAGGTAGTTGGTCAAAAGGTTCTGGAGCTCCTTTGAATACTCTGTTTCAGTTTCTAAAATGTTCTGCAGAACCTGAAGACAAACAAACAGCAGCTATTTTTAGATAAGATATTTTTAACACTGATTACAAATGAGCTGCACTCATTCACAAATCAATTGAGTCTGATTACTGTTTATGCACAAAATCTCCAAAATTAAGCAAATCAACCTGGTGAGCCTTAAAAAGGGTAAGTGATGGAAATGTGCTTACCAGGTTGTAGTAGGTTTTACTGATGGATGTGGTATCAAAACCTTTGGGAGGGCTTTTAAGAGTTCCGGATTTAGGGGACACTTGTTTGTCTGTAAAGAAACAGAGTTTTAATAATGGTGCACTGTGGATCGAGAGAAGACCATGTTTATATATTTATAATGGTTCACAGCAAACTGACACTTACCAGACCCTTTAACCTCTCTGACATAATTACTTGGAAACCAGCCTGTCTTGCCGTTGAGGGATCCTTCCCACCAACCCCCTTCTTCCGTGCGAGTAACATTGATGATGTCACCCTTACTGAAAGAAAGCTCGTCCTCATTGGTCTGCTGGAAGTTGAAGCGAGCTTTAACCACTAACTGAGCTTTACTGTTCTCCGTCATGTCCTATGAGAGACAGAGAGTACTTATGTTTACATGATGCAGCCTTATAGTGTGCTAACAAGTTCCAAAAATCAAAACTGAGCCATTTACATGAATTAATATGTTTACGCAAGACAGAGTTTCTGGACACTGTCACCACAACGCCAACAATTTAATTTAGAAACATCAAACGAAAGACATCTTTGCTTTTCTATTGTAGTTAAAAATACACCAAAACGACAATTACGCACTGGGGTGTCAAGCTGCTCTTCACATACACAGAAATGTTATATACTATTGTTCAGATTTTGGGATCAGTAATTTTTTTTTTGAAAGAAATTAGTAAGAATTAAATTGATCAAAAGCAACAGTAAAAGACTTTTATAATGTTACAAACGATTTCTATTTTGAATAAATGCTGATCTTTCAGACTCTCTATTCATCAAATAATCCTAAAAAAAAAATAATAATAATTTATCGAATGTGTCCAAAAAAATATTAAGCATCACAGCAGAGCTGTTTTCAATATTGATAATAATAAGAAATGTTTCTTGAGCACCAAATCAACATATTAGAATGATTTAAGAAGGATCATGTCACTCTGAAGACTGTAGTAATAGCTGCTAAAAATTCAGCTTTGCATTAGAGGAATAAATTACATTTTAAAACATATTCAGATAGAAAATGTTATTTGAAATTGTAATAATATTTTACAATTATTACTGTTTTTTTTGTATTTTTAAGCAAATAAATGCAGCCCTGGTGAGTATAAGACACTTCTTTCAAAACATTTTAATAATCTTATTGACCCCTAACTTTTGGTAATGTAGATGTAACACACACGTAAATGAATATTTCGATTGAGATCCGCTGTGGCTGGTTAAGTGTTCTCACCCCAGTGTTACTCACAAGGCTGCGGAACTGGTTATGGAGCAGTTTAGAAGATCGACCCAGTGAGGACTGGGAGGCCAGTGATTCGAAGGACTTGATCCGGTGGGCAGAAGAGTGACGGGTACATACAGAGTCGCTGCCTATGCCAATATCTACACCAACAGAGAGAACACAGAGGAGAATAATAACCAGTGGGAACATCTGTAACACTGTCACACACTATAAGAAGAGCACATTAGCAACTTTGAACACATCTGAAACTGTTTATAACACTGTGATTTTAGGCTTTAAAGTCACAGTTTATTGTTTCTTTGTTTTTTGTATTTTTTTTTTAATATCATGTTTTTCAAAATGATTTATATTATGAAAATCTAAATAGAATAATTCTTACCTGCAGTAACTTTATTGAGGGCAACCAGTGTAGTGAGGACTCTGCTGAAGTTGTGGCCCTGAAACAGGTCACCAGCCTCAAAAGGCTACAGAGAGAGAAAAACATTATATAACATCATTAATCTAGACCACCTACATGTCAGTTAAAACCGTGAGAGAACCATATAGGACTCTAGCCTATTTCAAGCACTTAAAGCTTATGGGAGATTTCTTTAGTTGCGCTACATAAAGTTTGACACACTATTTAAGCCATGCGCACACTTTATTTACAAGGGCAGGACAATTTAGAAAAAAGAAAATACATCAACACTGTACTCCGATACACAATATCAAAGAACAAGGAAAAATCTAGTTTAAAATAATCTTGATATGTTTTTCACTATATGAACACAAGGAATAACGATCTTTATTCTTTTAAGTTTTATTTACCAATATATCAAACCCGTTGTAAACATAAATACCAAATTTACCAATGTATGTTTTTATAAAAACATTTAATTTTAAGAAAAATTCTTGAGAAGGATCCCAAAACTAATCTAGTCTTCCAAAACGTAATGGACAATTAAAAGTCGCTTTGTGATATCATTGTCACATTCACAATATTGCTTGCCAGCAAAAATGGTGAATATGGTGAATACTTCATATATATCATCCAGACCTGTTATGAACAATAAAAGAGTCCACATACAGCATCTATTTGAGGCAATCATCAGGCATTCTTTGTGTGTGCCGTTTAGCCTCTGAGCAGGTGGTGTGGTTAGCTAGAGGTCACTGATGTCTCTTTGCTCATGAAGTGAGAAATCTGATTTGTTCAGCTCTATATAGTCTGTCCTGTGTTGATCTTTGCCAATATTATACCTGATTGATGGACAGTTGTGTGTACTTCTATCAGTGGGTGTGTGCATGAGAACTTCAGGAGAAAATATCAGCTTCCGCTCTGATTACAGTTTATGCCCTGAGAGAAGCAAAAACAAGTGTGTGTGGATGTGAATAAGTGGACAATGCATCATCTTGAGCACTTTGCCTTTCAAAGTAATACTGCTCCTTTATATGCTCTAGGTATATGTTTGTTTTAAAATGATGACCTATTTCTTCAGCTAACATATAAGAACATCCATCATAGGTTTTATGATGGATGTTCTTCAATGCTCTCCCACAGGCATAATTTAATGAAAAATGTGCAGTTTAAATTATTTTGGTAATTGTAATCAGAAACAAGTCTGGGGTCAGTAACTGGAAAGAAAAAAAAACAAAAAAAAAAAACAACAAAAAAAAAACAATACTTTTATTCAGTAAGCATGCATTAAATTGATTAACAGTTACATTAGCAACATTTATAATGTTACAAAATATTTATATAAATATTTTGGTAAATGCTGTTTTTTAGAACTTTCTATTTATCTATCCTGAAAAAAAAAATGTGTTGCAGCTTATAAAAATATTAAGCATCACACCTGTTATCAACATAATAATAAGAATCAGTGTACTAGAAAGATTTCTGAAGGATCGTGTGACACTGAAGACTGGAATAATGGCTGCTGAAAATTTACCTTTGCCATCATGTGAATAAATTATATTTTAAAATATATTAAAATAGAAAGCATTTATTTTGAATAGTAATAATATTTCACAATATTACTGTTTGTACTGTATTTTTTATTTTAAAAAATGCAGTCTCAAGGAGCGAGAGAGACTTCAAAAACATAAAAAAATAAATAAAAAAATAAAAAGCCACCAAACCTAAATCTTTGAACAATATTGTGTATGACACAATAAGAGCCTTATCATATTTATCATATTTATAATACATTACAGTTTCAAGTGTGTCATAATGTGAAGGCGGACTTATTCATTTCACATCACACATTATCTTTAGCTTGTCTCCAATAAATTCCGAGACAAATAAACACAAACATAAAGAATTAATTAAAATCTCTCTTATGTATTGTATATAACTCACTAGATTAAAGAAATATATATATTTGGATATCACTGTGCATTATTTAATTCCAGCAAAAACAATGCGATTTTAGCCCTACTGTGGCGTGATCCCATTTAGAGTGAAATCAAACATTAACAACAGTGGGAGTTGCGTGATAGAGTCTAAGCAAAATTTATAGCCAGACTGGAGATCTGAAAATGCCATCATGTAGTTAAGCTTGAGATCACATCATCACAGCTGAATGAGCTCAGTGCTTCATGGTGAAGGAGCTTCAGAAGAGACTGCTCATAAGACAGAGCGAACTGGACACAGATTAGCGAAAAATCCTGTAAACCACAAATTTGGAGCAAAGGGATAAGCTTTCATCCCCAGAGGTCAAAGAGTCTTACTTTAATACAAAAAAAAGTACAAAACAAACTCTCAGACAATTAAAAAAGCCTTTCAATCAGGCCTAGTTACATCACATAACCTATATGCAAGGTTTGTCATTTGGGAATGTGTATACAAATCATGGGCTGGAGGCATTACAACAATAACACGTCCTTGCAATATCTGACAAGCGCTCACAGCTGTAATCTTTCACATGGACTAAACAAAAAAAATAAAAATAAAAAGACTAAAAATAAGTGTTTACCAACAGCTCATTTCTATTCCAAAATTTAGCACACTGTGATGGTGCTGGTGATGACAGTGTTGAACCCCAATGGAGCCTTGGGCACTGCCAGGTCAAATGAATACCTTTTAACAGGTCAGAGAGGAGCAAGTTACTGTCACAGAGGTGCGAAAGCAAGAATGCTCCATATGAGAAAACTCAAACCTAAACCCACACAATGTAGAGGAGGTAAAAAGCAAAGCAAACTGTGGGAAAGTATACGAATGCAAACAAACCCTGAGATGAATTCATTACAATCTCCAGCAGAACAAACACCCCAGAGATCACAGAGTAGAAACAGACTTAGATGCACACCAGACACAACATTAATCTCAAAGATGGAGTAATGATATCCACTGAACTTGAGAAAAGGGTATCTTTTCCTAAAATATTGTCAGTACTTGTTTAGATAAAGCATCACACATTATGCGGCTACCAAGATATGTGACATGGGCCTCAACCTCACCACATCTAGACACACTTGACAATACATTAGCATTACCCTGAACCATCTGTTCCTAAATAAATGCGCATAGATCAAAATCCCACTAGGCCTTTGTATGTCTTTCTGTCCACATTTGTGAAATTATAAATGATTACGCCATTAAGTCTCCAACAGTGGACAGACAAAAACTGTAAAAAAAAAATGGAGTTAACATAATTCATAATACAATCAATATTAAAGTATAACTTAATATTATAATTAGTTATATCCTACAATAGCACTGACAAATAAAACCCAATCATTTAATTTCTATAACATCACACTTACTATTTTTCCCATACTGTATAGACCTAAAAATGTCTGTATGCATTAAAGTATATATTTGCCTTTATATTTTTGGAAGGACACGCCTCACAAAATGATCATAATATTAAAAAAAAAAATTAAGAAAATTACTTTTGTTGAACTTAACCAAGCAAAAACAAAGATTGAATGACTCAAATGAAACAGACAAACTGTACATGAATGGACAAAGACACGCCATTCATAAGCATACAAACTCGCCAGCAAAATCCAGATATTTTAATGGCAAAAATTACAACCACAATCAAATAAACCCTAGCGATATTTTCATAACATTACCCAGCTTTTGTCCCATCAGACTGTGACATGAACCGATGTGCAGGGCATCTCCTGCACGTCTCTTTTGTTGATTGTTTTCAATGAGGCGCCAATGCAGCAACATACAGTAGAGTCAAAGGAGCATAAACACACCAACTCACCTCGACGCGAAACACCGCGCAGCCCTTGAGAAACTCCGTGATGTTGCTCAAGCACTCGCTGTCGCTCTTGGGCTCTTGATAGATCTGAGGAAAACGAGAAGAGCAGCTGAAGAGTGTGAAAGCTTTGGGAGTGAAGGAGAGTCCACGGGCTGACTGCCTGCCTGACTATAACCACCACATCCACACACACATCGCGAAACAGATCTGCAGCACCCTGGAGATGGACGGCAGGAAGTGACGCTAGCAGATGGACGCCGAACACAATGGGGCAAACGGGACGTGATCAACACACCCCTGCCCTGCTCTGCTCTGGCGGGGGAATTAAAACTGGTCCGTCAGTCAGAGCAGGTATTTTGAGAGGGGAATGCATTCTGATATACACAGCAGGCATTTGTATATGTGACCCTGGACCACAAAACCAGTCATAAGGGTCATTTTTTTGAAATTGAGATTTATACATCATCTGAAAGCTGAATACATAAGCTTTCCATTGATGTATGGTTTGTTAGGATAGGGCGATACTTGGCTGAGGTACAACTATTTGAAAATCTGGAATCTGAGGGTGCAAAAAAATCTAAATATTGAGAAAATCGCCTTTAAAGTTGTCCAAATTAAGTTTTTAGCAATGCATATTACTAATCAAAAATTATGTTTTTTATGGTAGGAAATTTACTAAATATCTTCATGGAACATGACCTGTATTTAATATCCTAATGATTTTTGGCATAAAAGAAAAATCGATAATTTTGACCCATACAATGTATTGTTGGCTATTGCTACAAATATACCCCAGCGACTTATGACCAGGGTCCAGGGTCACATATATCACATTTTGGGTTGTGCCAGTGTATTTGCCGCTCTGTGAAGCATTTTTTAAAGGAAAATGTCTGGTCGTCAAATTCAAAATAGACAAAACTCCAGCGTCAAAATTTTTGTACACTGCAGCATGAAGGCATATGGCATATGTTGAAAATGTGTTGTGAGCTGACCAACATACACTACAGAAAGGAAAACACATGGTGGATTGGCACTGAAATGTGTCTGGGGTGGAACCACAAGGAATTAAGTCAATATATTATTTTATCTCTGTTAAAAAAAAAAAAAAAAAAAATTAAAAAAAAATACTTGAGTCACCGTTTGGGTTGTCAGATTGAAACTTATAGGCACTGAGAATCACTATAGCCACCTTTTAAACTAGCTAGCTTGGATATCTTAATGTGTACTTGATAATGAACTTCAAAGACTTATTTCAAGTGCCTCAAAGTCTTTCCCTTTTAACCCTCTGGTGCTCCTTATTTGGGAGTCACACTTGTGATCTTCACGGTCAAAAGTGACCGGACACCAAAAATGTAACTTTTTCCCCCCAGTAAAATCAATGTAACATATTTTTGTTTAATAATATCTTTTCTTTTGTATTTTGAGAGAATTTCATGGTACTAATTAATATTTATGCAATAATTATGATCAAATTTTCCTATTGAAAATAGTACAAAAAATATTTTTTTATTTTTTTCAAATATTTTCTCTTACTTTTCAATTATGGCAGTATTTCATGTTAAAATAGAGCCAATGCCTTTAAAATCCAATTTTTGAAGACAGATTAGTGCCATCTGGTGGGAGTAAAAACATCTGCAATTCCATGGTTTAGCCCATAGATTCCTACATAGCTCTATAAATTCTCTAATTGTTTTTAGACATAAATACTTATTTTTATTAAGTTGTGGGTTTGGATATATATTTAGACATTTTCGAAGACAACTTTTTGTAAAGGTTTAGATTTTTGGGGGTTTGAAATGTTGATTTAAAGCGTCAGTTTTTGAATTATTATTACTACAGTCAAACCTGAACACAGAGAAAGCATTTTGTTACACGAAATATTAAAATTCTATAAAAAGTAACAAAAATGAACAGGAATGTTTTATCAGAGCTTAATCCTTTTGGGTCTGATCTGATTTCAACCTCTTATTTCAGTTTTCTGAGTTGTTATGTCCATATGGTTATAACCATACCAATTCATTTGAATGTGTATATTTGTGTATGTGTGTGTATATATATGTCTGTGAGTGTGTGTATGTGTGTGTGTGAGTGGATGTGTGTTTTGCACTCTTGATGTTTCAGAGTGTAACTCCTTCCTTGCTGTCCAATTTTTTACTGCATTGTAGTTGAATTATTGTTTTTATTTTATATATTTGCTGTGTTACAGCCACATCAGTTCATAGGGGTGTGTGTGTATAAGCGTGTGTGTGTGTGTGTGTGTGTGTGTGTGTGTGAGTGGATGTGTTGGTTTTGCACTCTTGATGTTTTAGAGTTTCACACCGTCATTGCTGTGTACTTTTTTTCTACATTGTAGCAGATTTGTAGATTGTACACACAAAAATTTGCTGAATTTTTGTGTTTTTGTCAATTTCCCATTCATTTCCTATGGTCGGTCATTTTTGACTGAAGACCACAAGTGTGACAATTTTTTTTACGACCACTTAGCCTGCTCGAATCAAGCCCTCAATGTTTTTGTGAGTTCACATTCCAAATGCCATAAAAGTCACCAGGTTTCATACCATTCCGACGAAGTTGTGATTTTTAAAATTCAAAACAGTAAATTTTTCGGTCAAAAGTGACCGAAGAGCACCAGAGGGTTAATGGGTTTACCGGGGGTTACAGTTTTTTTTTAAGTTCTTTTAGGAACTACAGTGTGCTCCATTTTGTAAGTTCCCCAGAGACGAGTGCCTAGAGGTTCTCCAGAGGGTTCTGCCAGTGTGGCAATCTGTTTCTCATTTTTACACTACAAAATTATCAGATTGGGATAAAATAAATCCTTGTACATTTTTAATGGAAGGTGCCTGCCAACCCACTCATCCTTATCTGAAATAATCATAGGAATAACAGTATCTACAGAAAAATTGAATGGAATGCAAATAACAAATGTATTTACGTATAACAAACATATTTTGTAGATTTTAACATTTACATGTACAGTTAGATGTACAGTTAAACACATTTCATCATATCGTTTAAAAAGGGGTAGTTCACCAAAAATGAGAAGTCTGTCATCCCTTATTCACTTTCATGTCGTTCCAAACCCATATGTCTGTCGTTCGTCTTTGAATCCCAAATTAAGATATTTGTATCAAACCTGAGCGGTATCTTTCCTACCACTGAAAGTCCATTCAACCTAAAATTTTGATGGTTTAAAAATTTCATACAGCCATTATAAAAGAGATGCATATGAATCAAGTGATTTAATCTAAGTCTACTGAAAGTCTCAGGTTTCATTAAAAATATCTTCATCTGCATTCTGAAAATGAACAAATGTTTTATGAGTTATAGGTTTTGACATGAGGGTGAGTTATTGATGACAAAATTTTCATTTTGGGTGTACATCTCTTTAAGATATAATACATAACCTAAAACTGCAAAATTTCATTCTACATGTAGGCCAAACCTCAAATGCTTCCACTAAGTTGGACGGCATGAAGCAAAAGTATGGTTTTAAGTTATTGTTATGGCAACCAGATACATTACGAGCTGATTTGCTGAGAGATGTTCAAGAATGAAAGTATCAGCAAATCAAATTGCAATGTCAATAAAGCTTTCCTTCTTTGCAGTGTCATCGTATTAGGAGCTGCAAATGATACCTAAGTATGTAGTGTAGCTAGGAAATGGATGCTTCATTCAGTGGGCCTTACAGCTGAAGCTACCATATATTTACATGTTGTAGTGAATTGTCAGGATCCTTACGTCTGAGCACCCACATATTTTCTTTAAAATATTTTCTATTCTTTTAGAGATACAAAGTGGAGTAACAAATCTAATAATGGCAGTAACTGCCCATTGCAGGAGACAAATATGCCTTATATATGACAGCAAGTATCAAACAGACTTGTTCTCATTATTGCATAGAGCATGTACCAGAATAATTAAGTGCGTATGATAATTTTGTTCAGTTGTTGCTTAATTTCAGATTTTGATAGTCAAAAAGACATATGTGGGCCAAAACATCCATGTTTATGTGCTGATGATAATAAAAGAAGTGACATGAGTCACACAAGTAATATTTATTTATTTTTATGTTGCATTAAATGACAGTTGCATAACAGGTTAGTTTTGTTGCACTCTGACTGATCATGTGGACAGTCCCAACAGAAACATGATGCTTCTGCCCACAACCGTCTAAAAAAAATGTCAAGTGCACTATTATTTCTTTTTCCACTTTAAATATGCAAACTTTAGATTTTTTTTTTTTTTACTTCCACATAGCTCTCTTGCCAGGATATACACCTGCTGTAAACATCCTATTGTTGTGTTCACAGTGAGAGTGTGAAATTTGATAAGCAAACCAGATGGAGCTTGAAAAGAGGTTATTGCTGTCATAGACTGTTAGTCATTGTCAGAGCTGACCCTGAATATGACTGATTTATTAAAACGCACCCCCTCTGTATACACCAAACCAAGAGGGACAGACTCCATGCATTATTTATGGAAAAGACGAACTGCTTTAGAAAACATGTTGGATATCATTATACCTGAGTGGTCATGTGCTGCTTTAATTATAGAAAAAAAAAATGCATTTCTAATTTGAATTCTCTTCCCTCTGAGAAGCATATTAAAATCTTTATGCCTTTCATAGATTTGCATTTACCCTCAGGTATCTTGTTCAGTGGAATATAGTGTTTTCGCTCTGAATTGCGTTATCGTGTGCTTTAATGTTATTGCATTCTGATTATTTCTATGCAATTTAATTGAGATAAGAAAATAACGTGTATTGAACTGCAGTTGAATGCCATTTGTTATGCCTTTCCAGTTTGCATTGCATTACATCGGACAGAAGCAGGGGCTTATGGGAATAAAAAAAACACTGTTTCTTTAAACTAGAGCGAATCTGCTTTTTTGTCTATTTACTGTCTATGGCGGCCCATTTCCAGTGTAGGCAATATAAGCAAGGGTTCATAGCTAACCTTGATAATACCTAACAGATTAATGCTATTCATACACAGCCATGTAATGCGATTTGCACGCGCTTATCCTTAGGTTTCCATAGCGTATACTAAGTAGGTTATCATTTACATCTCACATGCAGTCGGTTAATATATATGTTTTATTGGTTTTCTGTTAAATATGACAGTCAAATGCGTTCAACATTCAGCTTGGTACTGACAGATCTCACAATAAAATCGACGACTGCCAATGTTGTTGCCGGGAGCAACAGCAGCACTAGCGCGCACTGAACGCCTCTACCGAGCTGCTGCTTCTGCAAGGGCTGCATTTACATTCATACAGAGGATTAAACATCTGTTGTGACCTATATATAAACTATATATGCCACTTGTGTTATAATAAATGTCAAAGCGCGTGTAGCGTGAAGATTAAAGGAAAATGAACCCTGAAACGCGGTGCGCCAAAGGGAGGATGCGCGCTTACTTTATCAGTAGTGCCTGGACGCAGCCGCTCCAGCAACCTGCACAGGACGACCCCATCCTTTAGCGAAGACTGCAGAAATCCATCGGGGTCCGAAATGGTCTTTTTTGGTGATTCCAAAACCCCGAGCGTAATGAGCCAAGTAACCGTTTGTTCCGCCGGATTCATGGCCACACCAGCAAGGTCGATGCTCTCAGTATACCGATTGTAATGGGGAAAGAATTAGGCTGTCTGTTATTAACCAGTCGTTGAACTGGGCACCATTTTCCTCTAAAACGTGTTGTTTGAGGGATAGCGCATTATATGGTGCTCCATGGAGATGAGTAATGCTGTCGCTTCGCTCCCATTTCCTTTATTACGACAAGCTGTCAAACGCCTTTCACTGGAATACAGTCAAGCGCACTAAACCTGCATCTTCCGGCAGATGACATCACAGCATAGACACAGCATATGTGGCCAGTCGGCTTCGCATCCTACTTTGCATGTGGACTGCATGGGTTCACCTGCTCTTTGCATGACTAATGTGTCGTAACAGAAAGATCTAGTGTACATTTATTACAAGATCTATTTTTAGAGATTAGTGAGAA
Source organism: Spinibarbus caldwelli (assembly GCA_039654775.1). Classification (NCBI taxonomy): domain Eukaryota; kingdom Metazoa; phylum Chordata; class Actinopteri; order Cypriniformes; family Cyprinidae; genus Spinibarbus; species Spinibarbus caldwelli. The sequence continues at coordinate 15,730,536 of CM077233.1, read as the reverse complement.
GGAGCATTTGGTTAACGACTTTAATAAAAGGACGTTGTGAAGTATTTCTGTGCATTGTGAGAGTGTGAATGCATGGATGCATACAGTATGGGGGATTTTAAATATGCAGTCTTCAACCCTCCCGTTATTGGGCAGGTTATGCGATACTGTTGTTTTTATCAGAATAGTGTAGTTCACATGTGGTCCGCAGGGTGGCGTCCTTTGACATAGCTTTTAGCCTGCTGAACCAGCCTAAAATGGTTTAATGATTTTGAGCTGGTTTAGACTGGCCTTGTTGTTCTCTCAGTCTCACCAGTCCTCAAAACAGATGAGAGTGGAAAAAACTTTTTTTTTTAAAAGCAAGGTAGTCATAGGAATGTGTAAGAAGTTTGTGTAATTTGCTGTTCTTCATTCGTCTTTTTTATCCATTTCTGAATAATATACACTAGTTTGTACGTAGAAGTAAGTTTTATTTCTCTCCCAGCAGCCAGTAGTCTTCAGTATCACTTGATCCTTCAGAAATCATTCTAATATGCTGTATTGGTGCTCAAGAAACATTTCTTATTATTATCAATATTGAAATGTGTTGTTCTGCTATCAACACATTTCGGTGCTAGCATATTGGTGCTCAAGAAACATTTCTTATTATTATCAATATTGAAATTGAAATTTTTTGGGGTTTTATATATATATATATATATATTATTATTTATTTATTTATTTATTTAGATTAATAGGAAATTCAAAAGAACATTTTTTAAAATGGAAATCTTTATAAATGCTTTTACTGTCACTTAACTCATAAAAAAAAAAAAAAAAAAAAAAATCTGACCCCATATATTTCAACAGTAGTGTAGCTTAGGCTATATACACTAGTCAACATTTGAAGTGGATCAAAACCTTTCATCAAAGTTGTCCTAAAACCTAAAACCAAAATGCGTTCTTGTCTTACACTTTCACTTTGATGAAAGGTTTTGATCCACTTCAAATGCGGACTACTGTATTTCCATGTGTGACTGCAGTAACTAAGATGAGGATTTCCCATAAGCCACCAAGCCTTATAAATGACTCTTACCCATCACCTTTCCCCCACTAATCCCACCAACCACTAAACACTGTGATAACTTTCCATCCAAAAGCCGTCCTCCTGTTGCACAACATAGACCTTGAACATACAATGTTATACATTAGTACTGAGAATATACTGCACATACATCACATGATATTGCCATTTGCATTACACACATCCATACGTCTTTTATATAAAACCAAAAATAGAGTACATTAGTTATGTGTTATAGTTAGTTTCCTGTTGTAATTTCCCACAATTTAATTTTCTAAATATCAGTATGCTATTTATTTTTCCATGCAATTCTTGCTAAGCATCAAGGGAGTTTACTTGTACAGTGTACAACTAAACTGTTACCCTGCACAAATGACAATAAAGAGCCATTACACCTTTAGCGCCAAATTTTTAATGAACAAACTCTGAGTCATGCATAACAGTAAACTGGCACAGTCAGAGTAACCAAGTATAATCTAGATCAGCATGAGCGTGAATGGTGGAACTGAATCATTTATCAAAACTGTTCATTATAGTTAAATTGGATAGACAGCGTAAACCACCAGTTTACCACCCACTCCTGCTCCCTCCTGAATCATCTGGCTAGCTACCTAGAGGAATCTGAGTTCCCAATGGGTCACCATGGATACCGGTGGAGGTTCAGTGCTTGTCTCAAGAGTCAGCTCAAGGAGAGAAGCAGCCCTTCTGTGGCTGGGAGGGCAGAACATCATGTTTTAACAGGCCTGCCATGGGACTACTCACAATCCCCCAGACCCACCATCTCTAGTAGCTGTAACCAAGGATGCCCTTGTGATATTTCCTCCAAAAGAACTCTCTAGGTGGACCCTCGCCCCTTTTTAATTTCTTTAAACATTTTGATTCAATTTTACATTGAAATGTACTGCCTTAATCACGCTAGTTTTCTAAGTGTCCTTTTTATTTGTCTTTGCTTGTTTAAAAAAAATTAAAATATCAGCGTGTCTGCTTGTAAAATACATTAGTGCCACCATCTTACACCATCTGAGCAAAGAGTGTCTATATTTTATTGCCCATCTCAATAGTTCTGCATTATATGTAAATGCAATACTATATGTATAAAAGACACAAAAATAAGTCTGTGCCTGTTTATTGTTATACATTACAGTTTTATGATTACAGTTTAAATTATGACAACAGTGTGTGTTGTGCATCTGTTCCATTTTGTGTAGCGACAACTAAAACTCAAGAAAATATTCTGCCTGTACAAAAACACCTCAGATGCACATTCATTATTCATGAAACTCTCAAACACAAGCATATCATTTTGTCAAATGCTTGTAAGTGCTTTAGATTTAAACAAGCTTCACTGATTCATTTTAGTCCAATTTTTCCACTTCTATGTGATTTTTGCTTTTTTAATACTGCATGCTATAAAACTTATCTTTCTCTCACACTGCCTCTCTCTGACACGGTGCATGCGCTTTCTCAGTTTCAATCTATTTTTGATTATTTTTGTCCTCCAGGTGTGGCTCTCTCTTCATGAGGGTGAGTAATGACTGAGAGGTTATAAGAAAAGCGCTCTGAGTAATGAAACCACAACAGTGAGAAAGAAGGATCAGCAGCACATCTGGGGCATTCCTGTCACTACCATACACACAAACACTGTTTATGCAAGATGAGTTGCAAATCCCCTTAAATCATGCAGACTGATTGGTAAATTATTACTTTTCTAGTGATCAGACTTATTTTATCTGGTGCACATATAACGGATGAAAATGTCCCTTAGACTTAACAATAAAGCAGCAACCTGAGCCAAATCTAACCACAATATCATAGATATCAGAGGGTTGACTCTTTTTGGCTTTTCTATTTTTGGCTTTTTGGGCCAGTAAGACAGAAATCTTCACCCTAGAAACCCATGGCATCATGCATATACAGGTGTGTCTCAATAAATTAGAATGTCATGGAAAAGTTCATTTATTTCAGTAATTCAAGTCAAATTGTGAAACTCGTGTATTAAATAAATTCAATGCACACAGACTGAAGTAGTTTAAGTCTTTGGTTCTTTTAATTGTGATGATTTTGGCTCACATTTAACAAAAACCCACCAATTCACTATCTCAACAAATTAGAATACTTCATAAGACCAATAAAAAAAACATTTTTAGTGAATTGTTGGCCTTCTGGAAAGTATGTTCATTTACTGTATATGTACTCAATACTTGGTAGGGGCTCCTTTTGCTTTAATTACTGCCTCAATTCGGCGTGGATTGGAGGTGATCAGTTTGTGGCACTGCTGAGGTGGTATGGAAGCCCAGGTTTCTTTGACAGTGGCCTTCAGCTCATCTGCATTTTTTGGTCTCTTGTTTCTCATTTTCCTCTTGACAATACCCCATAGATTTTCTATGGGGTTCAGGTCTGGTGAGTTTGCTGGCCAGTCAAGCACACCAACACCATGGTCATTTAAACAACTTTTGGTGCTTTTGGCAGTGTGGGCAGGTGCCAAATCCTGCTGGAACATGAAATCAGCATCTTTAAAAAGCTGGTCAGCAGAAGGAAGCATGAAGTGCTCCAAAATTTCTTGGTAAACAGGTTCAGTGACTTTGGTTTTCAAAAAACACATTGCACCCCAAATCATCACAGACTGTGGAAACTTAACACTGGACTTCAAGCAACTTTGGCTATGAACTTCTTCACCCTTCCTCCGGACTCTAGGACCTTGGTTTCCAAATGAAATACAAAACTTGCTCTCATCTGAAAAGAGGACTTTGGACCACTGGGCAACAGTCCAGTTCTTCTTCTCCTTAGCCCAGGTAAGACGCCTCTGACGTTGTCTGTGGTTCAGGAGTGGCTTAACAAGAGGAATACGACAACTGTAGCCAAATTCCTTGACACGTCTGTGTGTGGTGGCTCTTGATGCCTTGACCCCAGCCTCAGTCCATTCCTTGTGAAGTTCACCCAAATTCTTGAATTGATTTTGCTTGACAATCCTCATAAGGCTGCGGTTCTCTCGGTTGGTTGTGCATCTTTTTCTTCCACAGTTTTTCCTTCCACTCAACTTTCTGTTAACATACTTGGATACAGCACTCTGTGAACAGCCAGCTTCTTTGGCTATGAATGTTTGTGGCTTACCCTCCTTGTGAAGGGTGTCAATGATTATCTTCTGGACAACTGTCAGATCAGCAGTCTTCCCCATGATTGTGTAGCCTAGTGAACCAAACTGAGAGACCATTTTGAAGGCTCAGGAAACTTTTGCAGGTGTTGATTAGTTGATTGGCATGTCATCATATTCTAATTTGTTGAGATAATGAATTGGTGGGTTTTTGTTAAATGTGAGCCAAAATCATCGCAATTAAAAGAACCAAAGACTTAAACTACTTCAGTCTGTGTGCATTGAATTTATTTAATACACGAGTTTCACAATCTGAGTTGAATTACTGAAATAAATGAACTTTTCCATGACATTCTAGTTTATTGAGATGCACCTGTATGCGTTTGCTTTGTTAAAATCGAAACAGAATTTAGGTGAGGTTTTCCTCACGATAGATAGATAGATAGATAGATAGATAGATAGATAGATACTTTTTGTTCGCTTTCCCAGAGGAATTCATGCTTCAGCTTCTCGGTGACTCTGTCTCCCTCCTCTCCGCTTGCTCACGCAGGAGTGTATTTACGAGCATCTCCGTTCATCGCCGTCATAGCGCTCTGACGCGAGCCTCCGGTACACCCGCCTCCGCCCATCGCGTGCTTCCACAGAAACACCGACCGTGCCTCTGATGCGTGACCCGCTGACGCTCGCTCTCCTGCGGTGCGCGGTGCTGCGCCTCTGTACCTGCCAAAATGGACAACTGAACAATCGACCTCAACATGCCTACTATTTATGGAAGTAAGGGAAAACTTGCAAGTGTTTGTTTCATGCTTCAGCACGCATCCCAGGTTAGTGTCATATAAACCTAATGCGTTTAATTCCATTGTTTTTCAGGGAGAGACCAAAACATGATGATAACGAGCATTTTTGTTTGGTGACCTCCAATTTACTCTCTGTAGCCTATAGGCTGTTAATGATGAATTTCTACCGAACATTTAGGAGTGCAGTCTCGCGCAACCCTTTATTTTTATCTAGTTTTTTTCCTAACTTAGACAAACGTCAACTTCTTTAAACATCTTTAAACTTTTTAAACAAAACACAAACATTTTTGTGATATACCTGTGATGTGCAAGTATATAGGCAAGTGGTAAATAATGGCTGTTGTTTGTTGTTTATGTTTTGTCAATGTTCCGTCAGTACACAACAGTCGTGTACTGTTGCCATGGTTACCTCCTCAGGCGAACACGATTTCTCATCGCCAGAGTCTTTTTAACGTTAGGCACAAATAGGCGTCCTAACTAACTTCCATTCTAACTTTTGTCTCCGAAATGTTTGAAAATGCTGATTATTGCTTTGTGTGTGAATGGGGGATGTATGGGAATCAGTAGGCTAGTTAGGAGAATTTATGCGTTGTCATATCTCTATAGTCTGCACTGACAGAACTTCTGAGATGTGATGCTTTATGGTTTTGTCAGTTGAACTGTTTTCCGGTGTGAATACCTTTGAGCGCAGCTTGGTGTTTTCGGTTTTGCTGTGTGACGCGCGCAGCTTTGATTAGGTGGTGTAACAAAACATTCAAATTCAAAATTTTAAAAAGCGACTTCCTCTTCTGTCACTCCGGAGAGCTTCTTCACTCTGTCAAGGCAATCATCACCTGCCTCTCCTGCTGTTACATCATGTTTATCTCTGCGATTTAGTATCTCGGTTTGGACTTCTCCACAGAGACCCGATGGCATCGAGGGGATTTTGCGCCCTGTCTGTCTAGGTTCGCTTGTACTAATATTTACTGACGCATATTTGAGTATAACAGTAATTTTAAAAACAATCCTGGGAGAAGACGAGTTGAAGATCAGCTGAGGGCGCAAAGAGGACCAGTGCTAAGTGAGTAGGCTAAGGTTAAATACACCTAGTTTAGCTTCTGAATTTTGGGGATTTCTCCCTCTCACTCTCTCTCGCTCTCTCTCTCTCTCTCTCACACACACACACACACACACACACACACACACTCATTCACTGCTGCACTCATGCAAACACACTGGCTTCACAGATGACTCATTCTCAGTCATTTTGAGAGTAATAAAACAAGTGCTGTGAAGAAGGCTTATTAAAAAAAAGTAAGGGATCATCAAAAAAAAAAAAAAGAAAGAAAGAAAAAAAAACATTACAATTTCCTCTAGCTGTGTGTGAGTCAGCCCCTACACTGAGAGCTTTTGAGAACACTTATGTATATTTCAGTTCAGACAAGTGCATGTGTGCAGACAACCATATGGCATCCAAATCACCTGCAGATATATGCAGATGTCAGCTGTGCAGCATTATATTCTGCTGCAGTGTATTCCTAAAGTTAGATTACAAATATGGAGCTCAGCTTATAATAAGTGGTGTTATATTGCTGATTGGAAATGACCTGACTGCTCAGATATTTTCCTGGGTTGCACTGCATATTAATTTCGTATAGATATCTGTGACATCTTTCTATAAATATACAGTAAAAAGGCCTTAAATTTAATTCTTTAGTCCAAACTGTATTGGAATGTCATCAAATGTGCACTACACAAAATAATAATTCATTATTACACATCTTTCTGGAATGCCTGATTGTAACTGGTCAATCTCATAATTTTATATTAAATTATTTTTGTATATAATGGACGAGTAAGAGTGTAATTATATAATAAAATACTTTTGGTAACATTTTATTTTACAGTGTCTTTGTTACACGTACACACTCAGAATGAAAGGTTTAAACGCTGTCACTGGGGCAGTACCTTTTGAAAAAAGACACCCTAATGTATTTATCCCTAAAGGGTCCATTTTGGTACCTAAATGGTACATATTAATACCTTTTGAAAGGGTACCGTCCCAGTGAGAGCTTTTGTACCTTTTTTTTCTGAGAAGGGTACAAAATTGTAATAACAGTAAATTATGCATAATTACATGAAACTAACCCTAAATCAAACCCATATCCTAACCCTAACGTATAATTACACTGTAACAAGGACACCTTAAAATAAAGTGTAACCGTAATTTATATGAGTATTTCATGCAAGTATGATAATGGACAGTCAGCCTGTCATTACTACAAAATAAACCCCCTCCATGCTGGGTAAAACCCTTCAGGCACACCAGCTCATTGTATACTATGTTGTACTTGTTTCTATTTGATTTGAGCTACAGGTTTTTCCTCCAACACGTCAGTTCTACTGCAAATGCCGGTTTGACTCCCATTCAAAATACATCCTTAAATGCTAATTGGTTATTCAAATCAAATAATCCCAGCAGCTCTGATCCAGACTGGGGACAAATGGTCTTTAGAGTCATGCTTTATGCATAACTGCACTTAAGAATTGGTTAAAAGCACCATAGTGTCTCTTCTTTGTAAAAAAAAAACTACAAGACACTTTTACCCTGACACTGTAAATTAACATTGGAAGATCGTATGATAATCTCTACAAAAAAACGGTTGAAGCCACTAAAGCTGAGTTTATTTTAGCTGTATTGTGTGTTTACAAAAGATAATATGCAGTTTAGCCCTTCCAGTTGGGATATTAATGAGACTGCTTGATCATTTACTGAATGAATCGGGGGAGGATTATTCTATAGATGAATTACTAACATATCTAGGTACGAGTAATCCAAGTGCTATCTAAATGAACAATAATTCATGTGTGATGTCTGCTGAGAACAGATCCACTTACCCTAAAAGGACAGATATGAAATGCAGCGGTACTGAGTTTTGGAGGGAAATACTTGCAGAAATGCAGATTCAAATCTTTGGTTCTAGTCAGTGGTTTCCAGACATCTGATTCAGATGTAAAATGCGTTTCTGTATGTTAAGGTGAAGAAATCAAAGAAATCATTTTTTGTTTAGTAGTTTTCTGTTGAAAGAATTTTAAAATCTAAGGGAAGATTTACTACATGCATCTTTTTTATTAAGGTCTTGTTTCATGATCACTTAGTAGATCAAACAGTTTGTGTGTTCACGCATATGGCCCTTTGTCCCAGTTTTGCATGGGCTGAATGTTTTAGTAAATGTAAATGTAGTCTTCGATATCACAGTTTTGATAAGCAGAAGTCGTGTACATGTGCATTGTTCTGTACTGTATGTGTGGGATCATTGCAGTACAGCACAATACAGCACTGGGTTTCTCATGTTATCATATTATGGTCCGTTACCATCAGTCTGAATTGTGTGTAGGTGAACAAGCACATGCATAGATGTGTAAGTCTTCCCAGGGCTGGTGTTGTGGTCATAGGTATTTTTAGAAAGAGCACAACAGGTGTCTCTGCAAGCATTAGTGTGTGAGTCTGTCTGTGCCTTTTCAAAATGGTGTTTTAGTTGTACTCTTTCAGTTGTAGAAATGCCAAATCAACAGTCTGCTACGATTAAATATTCCTCAACAGAAAATTGCCAATAACACAGGAGTTCTTGAAATAAAGTGAGTAATACTTGGGTGGTTAAATGGTCTTAATGTGGTAGCACTCGAGTCATCTCAGCTCCACATAAAATATAACAGCTTTTATTAGACTTATGTGGCTTACATTAGACTTATTAGCTCATGTGACTGTGCATGATTTTAATCGTTTAATCAAATTAAGTTTAATCTTTGATTTTGTTTTTTGATGTTTATTTGTAGTATTTTAAATTAGGGAAAAATCAAGGTGGAAAAGAGAGTGAGTTGTTTTTAATGTGTTGTAGACTGGCTCTGGCCATTTCAAAGCATCTAAAGAGTGAGAGGGACATACATAGAGAGACAGAGAAGCATTTGCAGGTTCACCTGGGAAGCCTTGTTGTTGGTGAGGAGAGATGGGTCCTTAGTGAATAAAGGCAGTGAGAGAGATAATGAAGCAGGTGGATAAGAGGGAAGGGGGAAGAGTTATGCTCTGGAGGGAGGAGTGTGTTTTCGAAATATTGCTACAGGCTAGGAAGAACGATTGATGTGTATAATGTATGTTTACAATATGATACTGTCCTGTACATGTGTTGTTTACACATGTACTGTTGTTTGGCAAATTTTCATGAGCAAAATCCAGTCATTTCAATTGGAGTCTACGCCATCAGGAATTCCTCATGAGGCCAAACAATTTTGTTGCAGGTTCGCACAAATTCGCCACAGATTCGCTACTTCTGTGTGAGCTGTGCTTCATGCATACACTCTTTTGCCCACAAAATTACACCAAAGCTCGCTAATGTGACCATTATTAGGGTGAGTTCCCCAAAAAGTGTAAGAAATATAAAAATATTGAGCATCTTCACCATCCTGACACTTGAAACATCGGCTCATTCATTGACCATCTCTATGTATGGCCAAAGTCAGAACATGGAAGTGTAAACAATATTTTCTTCTTATTATTCTTTTATTATTTTTTGGCATTAGCCAAAATTGCAGTTGTGCTAAACAATCATTTGTACCATTGCATAAATTTTCAATTAGCAGTCAGCCATGTATAATTTATTCCAAAAAAAATCAGAAAAAATTACTGTGTGCACCTTTTTTGAAACAGTTCTGACTCATAGTTTTACACTTAGATAAATGATTGTCAGTCCATGAGCATTTCATTTTAGCTTGTAATTAGTCAAACACTGCACATCTGTTTTCCTATAACGACTATCAGAGTAGATAGCTCATGACCTTTTCACAGACTGCTTCCTGCTCTGTAGCACACACGCATGCTCTAACAAAAACAGCTCCAGGCACAGATTACACAATAAACGTTTTACTGAGGAATTAATTTAATCACACATATTATCAGAAATGCCAGAAACATCCTCAAATCCACAAATACTGTAAGTTCTTTATCAAAAGGTCATGAACTCTTGCTGGTGTATGTTAGGTCATTAAGTGGATTAACAGTTGTTCTGTAGTAACACAGAATCTACAGTAAATGAAGCATTACTTCTGCAAAACCTGCTAATATCATGAGCAACATGCAGAAAGTCTTTTTTTTTTTTTGTCACTGGAATTTAAAATCAATACAGCAGCCAGGTTAAAAGCAATATATGTCTTGAAAAGCATCAGCTAAATGGAGGAGCTGCTGCTAAAATCCTAATTAATTGATAGTTTGATTAAAGTTTATGTTTTATTGTAGATTTTATGTGTTTTTAATTTATGTATTTTTTAATTTGATAATTTAATATATTCTGGAAAAAAAATGAGAAGGTCATCTATCATACTACTACAGATGGTGTGATCATAAGGGCATTTCAACCAAAAATGAAAATTCTGTCATTTACTCACCCTCTGTAACGGAGCCGACGAGACGAGAGACATGTGGATCCATATGTGAGCTTTTATTTACAAAGGCGTGGTCAGGAAACAAGCAAGGGTCAAACAATGGCAAACAGGTATAATCACAGGCAAGACAAAGTGTAATCCTAGGGCAAGCATAGGTCTGCGATCGGCGAACAATATCCAACAGGGCAAGGCAGAGAGATAATCCAGGTACATGAGCAATAATCCAAACGAGGTGCAAACAGAGTCCGAACGGCAAGGCAAAGGGTTAATCCAGGAAACACGGGCAGAAATCAAAACACGAGAAAACAGGCAAGGCAAGACTATGAAAACTAAGTGGGCTCTGTAGAGTAGCTATCGCTAGGAGAGAGATATGTGCGTACAATACTCGGCCCGGAAGGGCATGTGAATGGTTGTTATATAGGCAGTGTGATTGGTTACAGGTGAGCATGTGATTAGGGTGAAATGTATTGTGGGAACAGAAGTCCAGTGTGAGTGTAACAGCCTATGTAGTGTGAAAGTCAATGTAACTGAAGAGTGACCTCTGATGGAGAGTAAGCGGAAGTCCATGGACCAGATTCGTGACATAGCCCCCCCCAAGAAGCAGCTTCTAGACGCTCCTATCTTCAAATAATCCAGGAGGGCGGTGGAGTAGAGGTGGAACAGGGGGAGGGACGGGGGGGCCAGGTCCACGTGGAAGTGGGAAGACCGGGGACTGAGGCAGAGCCAGCAGTGCAGGACGCCAGGGTGGAGCCGATGGGACTGGAGCCCACCAGGGTGGAGCAGACGGAACTGGAGCCCACCAGGGTGGAGCAGACGGGACTGGAGCCCACCAGGGCGTAGCAGACGGGACTGGAGTCCACCAGGGCGGATCAGACGGGACAGGAGTCCACCAGGGCATAGCAGGCGGGACTGGAGCCCCCCAGGGCGGAGCAGACGATCTCCACGGTGGAGCAGAAGCCCACCAGACCTGAGCAGAAGACCACCACGGCGGAGCAGACAGAACGGATGGAGCAGGAGACCACCAGAGCATAGCTGAAGACCACCACGGCGGAGCAAATGGAGTAGAAGACCACCACGGAGGAGCAGAAGACCACCAGAGTGGGACAGAAGACAACCACGACATACCAGGTGAATCAAGGACCCCTGGCAGTAGCTGGGACCTGGGAAAAAACGAGACACAAGAGACAGACAGAGCATTCACAGCATCAAGGATCGAAGCAGGGGACACAAAAGGTTCCTCAATGGATTTCCTGTTGACAACCGAATGAGTAAGCAGTTCATTAACTGGTTCTCTGACTGGAATATGACAGGTTGACAGTTCATGAATAGTCTCTATGGCAGTGACAGAGTTAATGTGAAAGACATGGGATGCATTTACAGTCTCTGGGCTCAAGACAGGCAGGGTTATGGGTTCAAAAGTGGGTCTTTGGGCTGTGACAAGGCTATAAGAGCCCACAGGGAGCTCAGGTAAGATCTCTGGGGTCGTGACTGGACTAGTGGGGCAAATAACAGGTTCATTACTTAACATGGGACAGACTGGTAGTTTGAACTTAGACTTGACGTTAAAAGGAACTAGATCAGCAGACAGTTCAAAGTCGGGTTCAACGTTTGCATTAGTACAGACTGATTTTTCATAACCAGATGCATCGACTGAAACTGGACTGATAGACATTTCATGGAGGGAAACTAAACTGGTGGATAATTCACATTCAGACTCATGAGTTGAAACCGGACAGACAGACACCACATTGACAGACACTAGACTGACAGGAAGTCTGCAAACAATCATGTCACTTGAAAAAGAACAGACAGATGACTCATTCTCAGGCTTATTGATTGAAACTGGAGAGACAGACGGTTCACTACTGGTTTCTTTAGCAATGACTGGGTTAACAGGGCATACAGAGAGTTCATTTGAGGCGACCATGGTAATGACAGACCTGGGTGAAAGTTCCTGAACGGCCCTTGTAGTCACAGCAGGATAGTCAGGAAGTTCACAAGCGATATCCTCGGGGGTGATAGATAATGCTGAGTGTTCGGAGGCAGCCTCCAGGGCTGGGTCAGGACAGGACAGTAGTTCAGATATAACCTCCTCGGCCGGTTCGGAGCAGGGCAAAAGTTCAAGAGCGGCCTCTGTGGCCATGACAGGGCAGGACGAGAGTTCACAGACGGCCTCCATAGCCGTGACAGGACAGAGCAAAAGTTCACAGGTGGGTACCACTGACACCTCTGAAGGTTCTGCAGCAGTTGCCGCCACCTCCGGAGATTCTACAGTGGTAAAAGTCTCTTTGACCACGACACGACAGGCTGAGAGTACATTGCTGGGCGCCACCACCATAAAAGAAGCTGAAGCGAGCACCGCCGCTTCGGGAGGTTCTACAGCATGTGCCGCCACTTCTGGAGAAGCTGCAGTGGGTGCCATCACCTGGGGCAGCTCTGAGGTGGTATATGCAGCCCAAACGCAACATAAAGCGATCCCCATCATGGGAAGCGCTTCGGACAGGGGAATTAGAGCAGGAACAGGAGGGTTAAAGTGAGCTGGTTTGGGGATACCAGCTGCACATGCAGACACCAGTGGTGCATCCCTCACACTGGATACCAGACTAGGATACCGAAGGACTGACCTTGAATATCTGTGTGTGGCAGACAGGACGTGACAAGACTCTGGCTGATCAACTGCAACGTGACGTGGTTCTGGATGGTCAGCGGTAATGTGAAGAGACTCTAGAAGATCAGCTGAGACGTGACGAGACTCTGGCAGATCAACTGAGACGTGAAGAGACTCTAGAAGATCAGCTGGGACGTGACGAGACTCTGGCAGATCAGCTGAGACATGACGAGACTCTGGCAGATCAGCTGTGATGTGAAGAGACTCTAGAAGATCAGCTGAGACGTGACAAGACTCTGGCAGATCAGCTGTGACGTGACGAGACTCTGGCAGATCAGCTGTGTCATGATGAGACTCTGGAAGTCCAGCTGAGACGTGACTGGACTCAGGACAATCGACTGTGACTTGACTTTGCTCATGAAGATCAACTGTGGCTTGACTTTGCTCATGAAGATCAACTGTGGCTTGACTTGGCTCTTGTAGATCGACTTTGACTCTTGTAGAATTGACTTGACTCATGACTGGCAGCAATAACATGACGGGGTGTTGTTGTGGCCGCCATTTTGTGAACGGGCTCCGCTGTCGCCGCCATTTTGTGAGCATGCTCCAGCATGGCTGCAATCACACAATTTAGTGTGGTGTCGCGTTCCTCCGCAACACCCACAGTGAACGCTGAACCAACGGTCAACAGAGCATAGTCCATAAACTGAGCGAGCGATGAACGCGGACCCTCGCGTCGAAGCTCGGATCGCAGAGGTTGATTAATGCCATCACAGAAAAACTCTTATCAATAAACAGTCCGGTAAATCAGAGTAATATGCAATGGCTAGATACTCCTAAATATAGTCCTCGAGTGATCGCGTGCCTTGTTTAAGAGCTAATAAAATATGTGCTGTGTCCATACCTGGCCAAAGCTCCTCTGAAAAGCTGCTGGATCCTTTAGAGGCCAAGTATTCTGTAACGTAGCCGACGAGACGAGAGACATGCGGATCCATATGCAAGCTTTTATTTACAAAGGCGTGGTCAGGAAACAAGCAAGGGTCAAACAATGGCAAACAGGTATAATCACAGGCAAGACAAAGTGTAATCCTAGGGCAAGCGTAGGTCTGCGATCGGCGAACAATATCCAACAGGGCAAGGCAGAGAGAAAATCCAGGTACACGAGCAATAATCCAAACGAGGTGCAAACAGAGTCCGAACGGCAAGGCAAAGGGTTAATCCAGGAAACACGTGCAGAAATCAAAACACGAGAAAACAGGCAAGGCAAGACTATGAAAACTAAGTGGGCTCCGTAGAGTAGCTATCGCTAGGAGAGAGATATGTGCGTACAATACTCGGCCCGGAAGGGCATGTGAATGGCTGTTATATAGGCAGTGTGATTGGTTACAGGTGAGCATGTGATTAGGGTGAAATGTATTGTGGGAACTGAAGTCCAGTGTGAGTGTAACAGCCTATGTAGTATGAAAGTCAATGTAACTGTAGTGACCTCTGATGGAGAGTAAGCGGAAGTCCATTGACCAGATTCGTGACACCCTCATGTAATTCCAAACCTGTATAAACTGTCTAATGTGGAACGCTGATAACCAAACAGTTTCGGTGATCATTGACTTCCATTGTATGGACAAAAAATACTGAGGCATTTCTCAAAATATTTTCTTTTGTGTTCATAAGAAAGTCGTACTGTTTTGTAATGATATGAGTAAATGATGACAGGATATTAATTTTTGGCTGAACTATCCCTTTAAGTTAAAAGTTCCTAAAAATGGCATAGAAGCTTGTAATGCTTTGATGCGTCAAAACACAACACAAGCATCCCAGCCAGTGCAAATCCCCTGATGTAATGGGCAAAAAAAAAAAAAAAAACTATCAATAGATATAGATACATTTCAGGAGTCCATTAAAGATACATATTACATCTGAGGACATATATAATAATGCCTTTAAAAGTTTATTTTCCAAACCTGTAAGTCATTTTGACTTTTAGCCTGTCTTCTCATCTCTCCGTAGGACATGACCCAGTCCTGGCCTTACCAGCAGCCCCCAGGGGAAGGGGGCACTCAGCATTTCCTGTACTCACACTCTAAGGTATGCACAGGGTTTATTACAGACTGCAGGCAAGTGTGATAAATTCACCAATATAATGCACCAACTCTGCTCTGTCTCTGTACATTTATCTCTTTCTTTCTCCTCCTCTCTTTCCCTGCCGGGTATTATGCTTGTGTTGTTTATTTGCACACACTCATAAATCTATGTTGTTTTAGTCACTACTGAAATTATGCAAATCGGGTTGCAATGCCCCAAGCACAATGCAGGCCAGTTTTAGGGATTGTACAGTATCTTTCTACCATACGATCAAGAGTCGATTTTTTAATGCCGAAAATATGATTTAATTTAATGACACCTGGTTAAACTGGATTCAGGGGCTTAAGGTACAAGGTTAGGTGCTAAGATACAGTGTGAGAGTGTTTAGTACAGTTTAGTGAATTTACCCCTCTGTAAAAAAAAATGCTGTTTGTGTGTGTTGATTTGACTGATTTGATTTGATTTGTTCTGTTTATCTGTTTTAGGAGGGAAAGCAGCCCAATTCACGACACAGACATGGTAAACATGCTGGATTGATGTTCAAACCTTCTTTTTGGAGCTCTGTCTTAGATATGTGTCTCTCTATCTGGGATGCACCAAAATTAATTCTGAGTGATACCGATAAGCTTATTTTCATACCTGACTGATAATTATATTGTTTATTATTTTGTGTGTTTTTTTTTTTTTGTGATAATTTTGAATGTAACAAGTGAATTTAGGCACCACAACATTGTAATATACAGTATAAAACATGGATAATTATTTTGAGATTACATTTAACAGTGTTATGAAATTATTAGCGTTTTAAAGAATAACTTTATATGAGTGTTAGATTATGTAAAAACAGGAGAAATGTACAAAATCTTTCAAAAGTTTGGAGCGCGTAAGATTTTTAAATATTTTAGTCTCTAATGCTCACCATGGCTGCATTTATTTGATCCAAAAAAACAGAAATATTATTACAATTTAAAACAACTGTTTTTGATACATTTTAAAAAGTTTATTTCTGTAATGGCAAAGCTGAGTTTTCAGCAGCCATTGCTCCAGTCTTCAGTGTCCTTCATAAAACATTCTAATATCCTGATTTTTTTTATATATATTATCAATGTTAAAAACAGTTGTGCTGCATAATATTTTTGTGGCAATTAAACAGTTAGGCCTCTCTGATGAATAGAAAGTTCAAAAGAACAGCTATTATTTTAAATAGATATCTTTTGTAACATTAGAAATGTCTTGAATCAGTTTTGATCAATATAATGTGTCCTTGCTGAATAAAAGTATTAATGTCATTAAAAAAAAGTCTTACTGACCCCAAACTTTTGAACAGTGGTGTAAAATCAAACATTCAATGTTGACCAATACTTGATAAATATCATTTAATACCAAACCGATATGGTATAGATATATTGTGCATGCCTTATGTGTGTAATAAGAAGCTGGCTCGTCATCACCTGCTTTGTTTACTTTGAGATATCACTACATATTTCACATCTGTATATGTATACACAGCTGTACTAATATAGCAGTGTTTTTACATTCTGCTCCATAATGCTGATGTATTTCTCTCCCTGTGGCTCTCTCAGTGAGGGATGGTGTCTCTATGAGGATGCCCTCACGTCCACTCGTGGCCCCTCATAAATCGTAAGTAGGTGCACAGCACCCAATCCGTCCACGGTAACCAAGCACCAGGTTGTGGCTGAACTGCTTCAGCCTTTTCACTTTATTACACCATAAACAACTGACTTTACAGAATTCAGTGTTGAACGTCTGTGCATATTGGTGTGTATAATTAGATTGGGCTTCCTGGAATTTATCTGCTTTGGACCAACTGCTGTGTAAAACCAGCTTCACATGGAGGGTTAGGCCAGTGTTATATCTCCACCGTCTCGAACCACCATACCAACTTCACTGACCTCATAAACTTCACTGAGTTAGTATCTAATTACAGAGCAGGTTAACACAGTAGGGTAGAGCCCAGAAGCACACTACCGTCACATAACATCACTGTTCAACATTAGAGCGCTGTGTTTATGACTTTTTTCTTTGAAGCTTGTAATATGATATAATCTCACATGGTTAGACTATTTGAGGCAAACTCACACATTTAATACACACATACACACAGATGTGCTGCAGATTGGCAGAACGAATAAGTCTCTTTGTCAAGTGAGTGTGACATTCTCTCATGTTTGACTCTCTCTTTGCCCTCCCAGCATGCTCGCTGATGACCTGAAGCTCAGCAGTGACGAAGATGACAAGGACGAGGTAGGGCGCCTGTTAAGATTGTTGAAGGAATGGGCGGAAAAAGCAGATATCATAGTATCAATAACTCTTGCACTGCTTGTGCTAACTGTTAGCTTTGAGCACAGTCCAGCTCATTTGTTCATTCATCACAAAATGCATTTACACACAGTCACCTGGCTGCTGTGGCATTTGTGTTTGCATTGCTCTCTCATTGCAGCACTATATTAACACTAACATTGCCATTCTTCTCTTTGGAGAGCTCAGTGAGCCAGAATATGCTAATAGTAAAATACTTTTTTGTTTATCTTAGCGTACTGCTATTTATTATAATTAAATATTCTAAATTATTTAATGTACACTAATGTTCAAAAGTTTGGACTTTTAGGAATTTGATAAGAAATCTGTTAAGTTCACCAAGGCTGCATTTATTTGTTGAAAAATACAGTAAAAACATTAATATTGTGTAACAATATTACACTTTAAAATAACTTTTTTGCAAAAAAAAACAAAAAAAAACAAAAAAACCTTTTAGCATTTTAATATATTTTAAAATGTACTTTATTCCTGTTATGGCAAAGCTGAATTTTCAGCATCATTACTCCAGTCTTTAGTGTCACATGATCCTTCAGAAATCACTGTAATATGCTGATTTGGTGCTCATGAAATATTTCTTATTATTATCAGTGTTGGAAACAGTTGTGCTGCTTAAGATTTTTGTGGAAACCATGATACATTTTTCAGGATCTTTTGAGTATAAAATTTAGAAGAAAAGTATTTATTTGGAATAAAAATCTTTTGTAACTTTGTAAATGTCTTCATTGTCACAAATGCTGAAAAATCCTTGGTGAATAAAAGTATGAATTTCTTTAAAATATCTTACTGACGCCAAACTTTTGACCGGTAGTGTCAATCCTTTTGTTTAAATTACTCACTATTGTTTGCGTCATATAATTATGAGTCAATAACTATTAATCATCAGATCCTCTGTAAACACTACCGTTATCGACATTAAAAGAGGTGACATTTAATTTAACCAAGCTGAGGTGTTGCCAAAAAAACATCTCACTTTCAGATAATTTCAAGTGGGTGAGATATTTACTTTATAATTAGTCTGTCTAATTTGACCAGTTGAACAGATTCAGGCTAATTTGTGGTGCTACATGAGAGAACTGTACAGTATGTAGCTGCTCCTCCCTCACATTCACTCCAGTAGGAGTTCTATTAAAAACAAATTATGATCTCATGTTACACAATTTTTTAGGAGGCACTGCCTTCTTGCCTCCTTGTGAAAAATGCCACTGCTCCATATCTGTGCTGCTGAACTGACATGGTTTTCTGAAACTGAGAAGTTCAATATTTGACTCTAACTTTAACCAACAACACCAGCTCCTTGTGCGTGCGTGTATCTTATCACAGGAGTCCAGGCTTATTAGTCATAACAGTCTGAGTCATAAAATACACCAGACTCATGACCTTTCTGCTGTTACTGCAGGACTATGGCTTTTGCTTTGGTCAAGATGCAAGTAATGACCATGAAGTTGAAAATTCCAAGCTAAAAAGCTCTCATTTATTAAAATCATGTTTTTTTATTCTTATCTGTCAAACAGGGAAGTGAGCAAACAACTTCCTGGGCTGATAATGACCGGTAAGTGTGTGCTTGTGATGTTTTGTTTGCTTTATGTTTGTAACTGTAACAGGTCTCATTATTATCCAGTGTTTGTCTCTGTATGTGTGAGTGTGTGTATTACATATTGAAGAGGTCAGAATATGTGGAATGTGACAGCTGGATGATAGACCAGCCTCTGTTTCTTTTGGCCTTTCAACATGTTCAACCCCCAAACACACACACACACACACACACACCACTTGTAGTGTTTAGTCTGCATACTTTTTGGAATTTAGGAATTTCTTTGAACTTGATAGTTGAAATTGTTGTACATGTAAATGCATCTGAGTGTGTGGCCTAAGAAGTGCCTGTGCGCTTCTCAATCCCTCTCCATTGTTTGTATGTATTGACGGACAGCTTGTCAGGCCAGCCGCAGCACCACACACATACACATGTCGGAAGAGTGAGACATTCTAGCTCAGGGTCTTCAGGATCAGACCCCTCCAGCGAGTGGGACAGCGATCACAGCCAGCGATCACGCAGCCCGAGCCCAGGGACGCACAACCGGTGCAGGACACCGACCCAGCAGCGGACCCTAAACTGCAGCACAGAGGTATGCTGTAGCATTTTTTTGCCATTCAATCTGCTATTTCTCATTGCCTCGCTTTCTGTTTCCCAGTAGTTGTTTTTAGCGGATGAGGTAAAAAGGGATGGTGGGGGGTGGAGAGAGGAATGTGGAGGGGCGGCCGCTGAGACTTTAGAATCTGGGTGTCATGTCAACATGTGGCGTCCCAGATGACTAACTAGATAGGAAGTAGTACATGTCAACACTGATTTCGTCACAGAAAGCAGAACCTAAAGGGATTGGTTACCCAAAACAATGAAAATATGTCATCATTTACTCAACCTCATGTAGTTCCAAACCTGTATTATTTTACAAAACAATGTTAGACCTCACTAACTTTCAATGTATGGACAAAGTACACAGACATCTTTCAAAATATCTTCTTTTGTGTTCCACAGAAGAAAGAAAGTCATACAGGTTTGGAACAATGTGAGGGTGAGTAAATGATAACATAATATTCCATCATCAAAGAATCCTGAGCTGATAACAGCTACATTTGAAGGATTTTATGCTCTAGCAAGTCTTAATTTTTTCAAGAGAAGGAGGGATTAGAAGCTCTAGTAGCATAGCATAGGGCTACACCACCATATGAATGAAGGTGTCTGTGTGACACAGCTGGCTCTATTACTGAACATGCCATCTATTTGGAACCTGTGGAGAAGGAAGGAGGGAACACCATGTGTTTTTCATCTGCGTGTAGTCATGTAGTGTCTCTGAGGAGGACGGCTTGGAAACACAACAAGGTTCCAGGTAGAGGGGGGTTTGTGGGGAGGGGCAGTGGGAAAAGGGCACAAGAGATGCAGTGTCTTTGCTGGAAAGAGAGAGAGAGGGGAAGGGGGAATGTTTGAGTGGAGGAGTAAAAGTTTAAATTAGCACTGGTCAGCTACTGGAGGCGAGCGAGGAAAGCTCAGTCTGCCTTGCAGCTCAAGTGTGCTATCAAGTGAGTATTTGCTTTGATTTTGTGGCAATAATTAAAATGTTTTGTAAAGTCAAAAGTGAGTATAGCTTATTTTATTACTCTATAAAATGTGATTATGTTGTCATACAGTATTTATTTTCAATGTCGCTTATTTATTTCTGGTTTGTAATAGTTTGGAGTAAGTGAACTGAAGAGGCATTGTAATGGTGAAAGCAGTGTGAAATTGAAAAAAAAAAAGTGTTTGTTAGGGTTTAAGGAATCTCCATAGTTTTCTGGCCTCTCTCTTTCACTCGGTTACCCTCTCACCTCCATTTTTTCTCTTCCTCTCTCTCCCACTGACACACTGGCCTGTTTACATAAATACTCATATTTCCTATTCATTTCTTCTAATAATTTCACATTGCCATTTTTCAGTAATTTTTCCCACCATACTTTCTTAGTATCACATTGTCGAGTAAATACATTGTCATGGAGTCAGATATTGGTTTATGCAATCTTCTGCTCACATACAGTGGTTACTTTACATCAGTAGGGTAAAGGATTGAGACGTTTAATAGGTAGAAGTTCTATCTAATATTCCTACAATGTGCCTACAAATCCCATGACTGTGCATCACCACTAAGATTTTAAATGTGATGTTCACTTTGTTAAACTGTCAGCTACACACTTCTTTGTTAAAGAGGTTCTGGAATGTATTTACGGTTATACTGTTGTCATCCTCAGTGGTCAAGAGTTTATAGTCAAGAGCAGATTCACTGATAATCATAATCTTGTCAAGTATATTTTGTAATACAGATCACTCTGGATTTATATTGTCACGTTAATTTATTAAATTCATATTTAGAGTAATATTATTTTACCAGTTTTACCATTGATACATTCTCTGTCTTGAACTCATGTCCTTTCTCTGTTCAGACGGAGAGTCCACCAACCACACAGTGGCAGCTGGACAGGTGGCTTGAGAAAGTCCCTAAAAATCATCAGTCATCTGACCACGATCCAGGTGGAGGACAGCGACGGACTGCGAAATCTGACTGTGGCCGAGGACCATCACCTGGAAGATACTGGAGCAGAGACTCTGAATCCAGACAGGATTACAGTCCATGTGAAAGTCCGGTCCCAAGTCCAAAATTTGACTACAGCCCCAGAAACAGTCCTCGCCACAGCCCAGAATACAGTCCATGCCCCAGTCCAGGAATTAGCCTTGTGCCGAGCCCAGTGCCAAGTGTGTGCCCAAGTCCAGGAGACAGCTTCCAAGGGAGTCGAAGTCCCAGCCCTTTACCTTTACACCCTCCCAGAAGCCCTAGTCCAAGTCTCTCATCCACCGCTGTACCTAGCCAAGGTACATATCCTCAGGTCCAGCCACCTCAACAAGAAAGTCCCAGGCATATTGCACAGCCAACCGTTGCCTCTAATCCAGCACGTCGTCCCAAAGTAAGGCCATGGGTGCCTCCGGACCATAGTGCCAACCAGAGAAAGGAGTTTAGACCCAAAGACTCTAGATCCAGAGACTTTCGATCCAAAGACTCCAGACCTGGTCCTCCCCAACAACCACATCTTTCCGAGCACAGCTCAACAGAAAAGTCACACAAAGATCTCACACACAAGCTTGAAGCCAAAAACTCTGAACCCACAAGCAAGCAAAGGTTTAACTCACCTTCGAACCCCATTTCAAAGCATTCGTCAAAGCAAAGACCAAGCGTTAGCCCAAAACCACAAGTCAGGCACTCATCTACAGCTGCCCATAGTATTGAACATAATCACAGAAGCAATGAAACTACAGGAGTGTCAATCCACAGTTCACACTCCAAATCAGGCCATTCATCTCATTTTAATACTCTAAAGGGTTCAGACCGTGGTCCCTCGTCAAAGTCCAGGGACTCGTCCCGAAGAGAAGTCAACAGTCAGTCTAGTCACAGCTCGAAGTCTAAATCTTTCCCAAATACAAAGCAGTCCAGCTCTAAACAGACTTCCCAAAAGAGTTCCAGCCCAAAGCCCAAGGTCAAACTAGGGGACGCCCCAGTGCCCAGAACCGGGCATTCCCAAAAAGACCCAAAGCCCAGAGAGAGAGAGCGAGAGGTGGACAGCCGGGGTAAGGCACAGGGAGCAACCCAGGTGCAGACCGGCAAGGAGCAGAGACAAAGAAGACTGGCGGAGGAGCAAGTGATAAGGCGTCGCTGGGTTCGGAGTTCTGAGGAAGAGGAAGACAAGGAAGATAGGAGAACAGAGGAAGGGGAAAGAGAGAGGAAACGGAGGAGGAGGAGGGAACAGGAAGTTGAATGGAAGGCAGTGCAGCCCAAGCAAAGACCTCACACCAACAGCCAGAATCACTCTCACAAGGAAGACAATGGACACAACCTTGAGGAGCAGAGGAGGAAGAAGAGAAAGTGGAGCAGTGAGGACATTTCCTCAGGTCCTCATGTGACTGACACTAGCCCTTCTCCTCCACTTTCTCCACCTTCGCCTACTCCTGCCATCAAGCCCACTCGCCCATCATCTTCCTCGTCCTCATCCTCCTCGTCATCCTCTTCTTCATCATCTTCCTCTGATTCAGACTCTGAGTCTAGTCCACCCCGGAATGTTGCCAAAGTCCCTGCAGATTCAACATCAAACCGAAAAACTGTGTCAAAAAGGAGGCTTGACAAACAGGGTTCAGGCACTGATGCTCACCCCCATGGGTCGAGCTTAAGCACCCCTGAGACACAAGGTCGGGGCAGACACAAACTCTACACATTGGTGCCTTTTGGCCGAACTGAAAAGTCCCCCAATGTTGCACATCGAGGCCTGAAAAAACTTGTTGTGAGGATAGACCTCTCGCTTCTGGGTAGAGTCCCTAGTGCAGATGAGATTACCGAGAGACAGTCCTCGTCTTCAGCTTTGTCAACGGGAAAGGCAAAAGAAAAGACATCGATGAAACACTTGCACCACTTGGACCAACTGCCTGGAGATGGCAGAAGTAAAAGAAAAGTGAGGAAGAAAAAAGCATATTTATATTTAATCAATGCATACAAATCTGCAATTCTTTAATGTTCTTTTGAATATGAGATGTGTTTTTGCACACATGTAAGTTTTTTGTGTTTTACTTTATCAGGCTGAAAATGGAGATGCTCAAAGAGAGAATAAGAGAAATCACTCTCGTGCAGATAAACTACCGGTGTCAGTCCACAATGAGACTGAGGAAACCCTCAACAAGCAAAATGGGTATATTTAGACCTAATCACTTAATTTGTTTGTAATGAGGAACTTTTTTTTTTCTTTTATGCATCAGTGGTTTCTCTTTGCAGAGACAGTTTAGGTAATGTTAAATAAGCTGTTATATTGCTCTGAAAGTATTTTTTTCCAGTGTTATTTTGTTGATTCAGAAATTCAGAATATATATGCTATTGCAAGTTCATATGATAAGGGGATGTCCATGAGTAATTACCACTGTAAACGAATTGTTGTTCCACAGTGCTGCTTTAGTACATTGAAAGATATCATGGGAAGCCCCTATGTCAAAATGCAAACATGAAAAGGTCACTTCATTTCTTGTTCTTCTTGTCCACTGGGACATGATGGCGTAATGTTTACTGTCTGGCTCATGCTCACTGGATGATGACCTTTTTATTGCTGTGTATGCAGATGTCAGGATGATTACTTTTATTCCAAGAGGCCTGTATCCCCATTGTCTCCTCCATCCGGCGTACTGGAGCTCTCAAAACCCTCAGTAAAAGCTCAGCATGCAGAGAAGTACCACACACCTCCAGAAAAAGACAAAGATTCAACACCACAGAAAACACAGGTTCTTAAAATTATGCTTTTCTTTCTTTTTCTTTCTTTCTTTCTTTCTTTCTTTCTTTCTTTCTTTCTTGTCTTCAAAGAGCCATATAGCAGATCAAGAAACTTATATGGCCAGTATTGGAAGAGGATTCTCTACTGGACTACAAGGAATGTAACAATTGTTATAATGTAATATATATTAATGAAACAGGACCATTGTCTCAACAGGTTCAGAAGACGCAGCCCAAGGTAGAGGTGGAGTGTGTCGGGGTGTCAGGACACTTCCAGTCTCTCTCTGGATCACTGGTTCCTCCCTCAAACCTTCCGCTTCACTACAGAGGAACTGTGCCTATCAGTGATGTGTGAGTTAATGTCTGTTAATGCCTCTGATTCATTTAACAATGCTGCGGCATTTAATGTCAAATACCTTCCCATAGTTCTCACCTAATCTCTCCTTACTTCCCTTCATGTTAGCTCTCATCATGCTGAGTACTACATGCATGAGGCCAAGAGGTTGAAACATCGAGCAGACGCTATGGTATGACAGCATTGTGAACATACACATTACTGAATATTACCACTAGACAAGAATATTACAGAGCTCAGAGGTTTGCAACCTTGGAGTCACGACCCCACATGCACTCTCAGGAAAAAAGGTACAAGAGCTGTCACTGGGGCAGTACCTTTCACAAAAGGTACAAACATTTACCATTTAGGTACAAATGTGTGCCTTTTAAAAAAAAAAGTGGCAGCTTTTGTCATTTTTTTTTTCTGAGAGTGTGGAGTTGCCTGAGATGAATCTTTTTTTATGCTGTAAAAAAATGCTTTTTCAATTGCTATATGACAGAGCAGAGCCCCAAGGATTATAGTCACAGACCAAAACAAGGATGAAAATCTCTGGTCTATATCCTCTGTGACTAATTCATCAACTACTTTCTTTTACGCTTTTGTCTCTCTATCCCTGTTTGCAGGTGGATAAGCTAGGAAAAGCTGTGAATTATGTGGATGCTGCTTTGTCCTTCATGGAGTGCGGTAAAGCCATGGAAGAGGGACCGCTGGAGTCCAAGTCCCCCTACACCATGTATGCTGAAACTGTGGAGCTCATAAGGTGTTTAAGAGTTTTAATTTCTCTTTCACCCTCTCTGTTGCTCATTTTTTTTCAACATTTTGCATAGGCCAGATATTACATGACTGGGTAGCTCGTTGTGACAGGCTTCATACTGACAGTATTTTACCTGCAGCAGATGTGGGCTTTGATTAAGTACTGTGACAGGATCAACAACAGGCCACAAAACATGCAAATACAATGTCAATAGATTTAACTGATATTGATAGATGCCAAAATAGAAATGGCCAGAAAAGGCCTTATGTTTGTCAGACGTTCTGTACTGATTTGACATGTTCTATGTGTTGGATAGATATGCTATGAGACTTAAGAGTCACGCCGGCCCTGGAGCCAGCCAGGAAGACAAACAGCTAGCTGTACTATGGTAAATACAACACTGCAAAGATCTTCAACTGTCTGTATTTTCGTTTTGATTTTCTTAATTATGTCAAAGTCTGTTGACAAAACACACATTTTGTTTCTGGGTTTCAGTTTCCGCTGTCTTGCTCTTCTTTACTGGCAAATGTTCAAACTTAAAAAGGACAACGCTCTAAAATACTCCAAAGTCCTACTGGACTACTTCAAGGTAGGCAGTTATCAATTATACATCAGTATGTAAAAAAATACCTGCCAATATAGTTTGTTCAGTGATTTACTCATTCTTGTTTTTACTTTGACTAGAGCTCTCCAAAAGGACCTCACAAACCCCCTCCTTGGAAAAATGCTGGAAAGTAAGAGTTAATCATAGTTAGGCCTTACATAGCCACTGTGAGACCTTTATGTTGTGTTTGGGTGTCAGTACATGTGTGTTTGTGCTTTTACAGGGGAACTGTAGCTTCTGCCTCTCTTTGCTCTGTCAATATAATGGGATCTCACACAGGCAGCTCACAGAGCAGTGTCATCAGCATTCCCCATCGCATCCACCAGATGGCTGCAAATCACCTCAACATTACCAACAGCGTCCTGTACAGTTATGAGTACTGGGAGGTGGCTGATACCCTGGCCAAAGAAAATAAAGGTGAGTTTTGATCCAGTTCTATCTCATAGGGGCCATTTTAATAATTCAGAGAAAAAAAATGTATTTGCTATTTTTTCATGTATTTTCTTATTTTATTCTATGTTTTTAAACGTTACATTTTATTTTAATATTTACTGTTATTTATTCAATTGTTTCACAAAAATACCCTTTCTCACAGTGTGTATTTATTTATTTATTTATTTTCACTCCCACACCAGAATTTTTCAACTATCTGAACACACTGACTGGGCCCTTGACTCTACATAGCAGCATGGCCCATATCGTCCAGTACACCAGGCAAGGGCTGCAGTGGATCCGGATCAGTGCTAATCTATCATAATACCATGTACAGGCATTCTCAAAATTAACAAATCACTTGTGGAAACAATGTTCTGAATTAGCAAAACATTTTACAGTTATCTGCACTCTGTGACCAAGGAGTCTGGGTTTTGGGTCAAGAATGTTTTTAAGCCCGGACAGTAATGAAGAAAATTGTCTCCCATAGTTTCATGACAAGTCACGTGGCATCATGTCATCATAAGGTATTAAGGAGCGGATATACTTCATGTTACTGAGGATTAAATGTCAAAATATCTTAGGACACCGTATCAGAAATAATCATGTTTTCTTTAATGCAATTAAGCTGGTCAAATCAAAAGAATCTTTGTCATTCAATTCTTAGCCCTTCTTAAAAAATGCTTACTGAACGTTTAGAAAAGGAACTATTGTCAGCTAATTCATCAAATGCTGCTCTTCCAAAATGTGCCACATTTTTATATGAGAAATTAATTTAAAAAAGGTTTTATTTTCTGTATGAATTAAATTGTCGTTACAAACCTCTTTACCGGATTAAAATTATGTTTTTATGACGGGGTGTTGCATTATCTAACTTTTTCATCAATTTTTTTTTTTTTTTTTTTTTTTTTTTTTAACATGAGCCTTTTTTAACTTCTTATGTCAAAAACCGTGCATGCACAAAGTCTCTTTGAGATCTGTGTATGTGATTCATGTTTTTTCTTCTATGTGCAATAAGTGAGATTTTTTACAATATGTGTCATGTAGATGTTTTGGTGCTGTTTTTCAATAGCCAGCATAAAGTCATGTCAGTCTATTCAAGACTTCTTATGGCATTGTGCAGTTGTTGTAAAGTTTAAACTGTAAGAAAAAAATAATCAGGATTTTTGTAAATTAAAGTGTTTTTACAGGAGATGGTAGTGGTGTCTAATTAATTGAGGAAATAATTGACAGATGAATCAATTCTTAAAACAAAGGTTAGTTGCAGCCCAAAATAAATTACATTTAAATTCAAAATCTGAAAAAAACAAAATCTCAATTCTCAATGAGAATTCCAACTCATTTGATTCAGGGCTGCAACTAGCAATTATTAAAACAAATAAATAAATAAATGATGAGCATTACACATAAAATTCAATAAACAATAAATTCTAAATTAGCTGTAAATAAGTAGGCCTACTTAAAGAATAATAAAAAATGCCAATTGCATCTATGCATAAACATTTATGTATTTAAGTGTTGTGGATCCATATGCATCTTTTAATGAATAAGATGAATTAGCTCATAATGCATAAACTAATTATTAACCTAGGCTATTAACAATGAATGTCAAACGTGTTGAATTTGTAAAAGCAGGCGACTGTTCATTGTTAATTCTGGTTAATAACTATTGTGTTAACTCATGTTAACATTTCACATCCTTACTAAAAAGTGATACCGAAAATGCTATTTTATTTATAAACAAATAGGCCTGCGTTATTTAGTTATTAGGCTTTTTAAAAAAATAAATATTTGATTTCATTTATTATGTAAATTAAATATTTATTTTAAATGTTTAACACCTGTGATATATTTATCCCTGGGAGAAGATAACCTCAATCATATCATCTGTCACGGTTTACACACACACAGGGATCCTCCTCCTGTTGTGGTACTCCCCATGTTGCCACGTCCTCTCACCATACGCCACCTCGAGAGTGTTTTTATCAGGCCATATTGCGCATCTTTCTCGCGTGACCTGGCAACACCGAGTACTATCACCGCCAGCGCGCTGCTGTTGTATGCGTGAGTGTGCGCGATAGCTCTGCTGCCGTGCGGCCTTCATGCTGTTAGCACGCATCTATACAACACATAGCGTCAATATTTTGCTTAGTTAAAGCATAAATGGCTTCCGGAGCCGAGAGAGCGGAGCCTGGAGACAGCGAGCAGGATGAAGAAGATGTATATGAGGTGGAGAGGATTATTGACATGCGAGTGGAGGAGGTGAGAGAGAGTTTGTGGCAGAGCTGCGGATGCCATCTTGCTAGCGACGTAGCATGTTGCTATTACTGTCCTTAATAAATACTGCACACACGTGTATAATTCAAAGGATAAGGCCAAAGAAATAGTCCAAAGGGTGATTTTACGGCATGTTCGCCTTAAAACACCATCTTCCCGCTGGGCAGAGAGGCTGTATTCACTCGTTGTAACTTTCTGACGGTTAGCTCAGGTTTAGCCACGGGCCAAAGGCGCGAGTCAAATTCAGTGTCAATGGCTCTTGTTGTTTACATCAAATCGGCTTAAAATTTAGATAAATTTCCACTTTAAACCCCGTACTAAAGCTATCCACGGCCAAAATGAGTGCCGAACACTACCAGTGGCGTTTTAAGCGGAGCTGAACACTGTTGACAGTCATTCACGGGTTTATATGCGCCCTTGTTTACAGTATGCGCTATTATATCTGGAATGGCACATTATTAGTTCTCTTTGGATAGAAATGAATAGAAAACAGAGAAACTTATGAATGACTAAATCTTATGCGCATGCTTCTGATCACACAGCATGCAAGTTCACAAGTGTAAACTTAAAAAAAATACAAATAAATCTCTTAAGAACATATAATGCGTGATAGATGAATCGCGTTTGTCTTGTTAGCCCTTCATGCATGGTCCTACTGACGGGAATGCGTAACAATGATTCAGCGTTTTGCTTTATAAATCATTTATCTTCATTAGTATGGAATATTTATTTTCATTAGTTTAGATTATTTTAAGATATAGTTACAGCACTGAAATAGTGTTGCTGTACTGTAGGGAGCCGGTTTAGACATGGATTTGGTCAGTGGAAGTGTGTATTGGAGATGTGAGATGGGGTTGGGATTGTTTGGAGTCTGTGTTTTCCTGTTCCTGTCTAGATGCTTTATGCAAAGGCCTCTTGGGCTCTCATAAAGAGAGAGAGAGGGGAATATCACATTACAGACCACTTTCCTCACCTTCAGGTCTGGAGATCCTAGGTTGCCTGAGCAGATGTGAAATATTGACTGAATGATTTCTGGAAGACTGTTTTATTAAGGTTGTTCCAGCTGTGTTAAATGCAAGAATGACTGATCACTTCATGTCAGACTGCTTCAGTTTATTTTGGTGAAGCCCCTAATCTAGAAATGTCACAAGGGTGTGTGCGTGTGTGTTTGTGGAACTCTGTGCGTCATTAATACTCAAAGAACAGGTGTTAGTGACAATGGGAGGTATTGTTATTAATAACTTAAAGAGGAAAAGGAAGACAGATAATGAAGTGGAGTGAACAGAAAAAAAGTTTAACTGACAAGGGATAGTGATAGAAGAGAATTACAGACAACTCGGTTGTAGCTGAAACTCTGTTGGTGGAGATTGATAAGCCTTGGTAAAGTGTATTAAGAAGGTCAGTGTTTAGAGGACAGATAACACACAAGGCATGTAAAATACAATTTTGTAGTGCTCAGTGCCCTTTGAGCTAGAGTCAGATCTACTGCAGTCACTGATGTGCCGTATCTGTAATGTGTGAGGTGACTGGGTGTATTTGAATGTAAGAGGATCTTCCTCAGTGGGTCTTATTATATTGTCTAGACGTGGGTAAAATTGCTTTTTAAAGTCATTTAGATACATGGAGCCTAATGTCATATTTTAAGCATATGTGTGCAACAATATTTCACTTTTTTCACTATTATTTTTTCACTATTGTCCCATTTCACTGCTTTCTTACTGCTGCCTCTTATATCTCCTTTTTTACCACAGCATTTTGTTGTTAAAATGTTATTGCTGTTA
This sequence comes from Spinibarbus caldwelli, assembly GCA_039654775.1. Lineage (NCBI taxonomy): Eukaryota > Metazoa > Chordata > Actinopteri > Cypriniformes > Cyprinidae > Spinibarbus > Spinibarbus caldwelli. Next base: position 15,700,152 of record CM077233.1, on the reverse strand, counting down.
TTGCATGTTATTGCTAAAAATCAGTGTCAGAAATAAGTTTATTATTATTATTTGTTTTGTTTCTTGTGAGGGCATGCCATTTTTCGTAACTATATAAAACAAAGGGCATCCATTTATTATCACATACTTCAGAACTTAGTCTGAAACAATTATGACTTGTGTATTAAATTAAATCAATACTATATTCAGAACTACCTGTGATCTGTGCACAAGATGTCATAACACAATAAAAGCTATACTTTACCCAATTTTTTTTTTTTTTTTTTTTTTAAAGATTGGTTGATCGGTTTATATTACACAGCAACAAACACGTTAAATATACAATACTATTCAAATGCATGGGGTCAGTGAGATCAAAAAGAATGTAGAGAATGTATCACGGTTTTGACAAATATTAAGCACGTAGCACAACTGTTTTCAACATTAATTATAAGAAATGTTTTTGACACCAAATTAGCACATTATAATGATATATTTGACAATATCACTGTTCTACTGTATTTTTGATCAAATAAATGCAGCTTTGGTGAGCATAAGAGAAAAAAAAATCTTACAGACACCTTTTGAACAGTTATGTATGTTTAACAACAATCAACTCAGAGAAAGCTGATACCAATTTCTGTGACTGCTGAAGGTCACTGTTATGTTGTCATTGGCATTAAACGCATAATTAGATAGCCACAGAAAGATATTTAGTATTTGATTACATAGAAAAATTAGTCATTTGTTTGCCCTCACATTTTGAGTATCTGATACATTTTAGTCATTTCCAGTGGTATTTTTGTATTGATACCTTGTTCATTTGTGACCCTGCAAGAAAGCTGTAATAATATACAGCCTTTTGAATGAGAAATATTTCTATCTTTGTCTCTGTGTGTCAGTCTCAGTGTCCATCACGACTTTATCCAAGTTGTGTCCATTCATACTGACTGCTACGCGAGACAGTCAGTGATGGCTATGAGCCAGTAACAACCACTCTCAGATCAACTGACAGCCTGTGCTTACTAGACTACTGCGCTTTGGCACACACACAGACAATCATGTCTTTAACTCACTTCTCTTGAAATAGGTCCGAACCTACTAGCAGTATCTCACACTTTAAGACAAAGACAGATTTGGGTTAACATACAACAGCCATGAAAGTGTGCTGAGTTGCTTGCCAAAGTCGTGAAACCGGTAAAAGAGGAAAGAGATCCCATCCACTCTGTCGAATGAGATTAAAACATATTATTTGGCTTTGATCTTCAGCTATTATTAATCCTCCAGATAGAGTCACAGGAAATAAGAGGAGCAGGGAATCAGCTGTGTTTGTTACTTAGCAACGCAGCAGATAATGAACTTCCCTTTGAAACTAACCTGTGGTGCTTGGGATGTGTCTGCTAAGGATTAATTACTGCCTTAATGCCTCCTATAAACATCACCCTTCTCATCGTTCTCTCATGTAGTGCATGACTCTAGTGATAATGTGAGGTAAGACGTCTGACACTACAGCCTTAGTAGTATTTTTATATCATGAAAACAAAAAGTTAAATTACAAGATAAAATGTATGGCATACTGTATCTTCTCCTCAATCTGTGTTTTTGAAGTACTACTAGTCAGTGTGACTTTTGTAGTATTTATATACTATTTATATTACAGTACTTACCAATATTTTTAAATTAGCCTTTATTTGTATATCTTCAATTTTCATTTTAGTAGTTTTATGTTTGTCATCATCATTATTGTTGTTGTTATTTTATATTTGTATTGTTTTATTTTTATATTTATTTTAACAATTTTCTTCAGATTTAATGTATTTTAAAATTCTCTTCCATAAAAAAAAAAAAAACAATCTGTCCACACTGTGAGTGAAACTGGTCTCCTTGATATAACCGATCAAGCCGCTTATAAACATGGAAAAATAAGTATCAAAAGTTATTAAAAGTGGGGTAAGTGATTTCTGGTAGCCAACGCTGACATTTGAAATCACCAAAACAAACATGCCCCTACCCCAAAAGGCTCTCGCCCCTATTTTGATGGCTCCACCCCACACATACGTATGGCAACGATTAGTTCTGTTAAACAAAGCAAAACCAATGTTACTCACCTATCGAGAAGAAACAAAGCAACCTCGGCGCCCAATCGCAGGCCTTCCCGCTCCTTGAGTTCTCTCCAGTGCTGGAAAGCTGAACCGATATTTACACAGGTCTTACTTCTTGCCTTATCTTAACACCGTGTCTACACCGGACGCGAGCGGCACGTGAGTAGACATGCCCCTAGCTACAAGTTTGTTTTGGTACTCAGCCCTGACTCGTTTTCTAAATCGTTTTTGAAAAAAATGCATACCCCACCTTTAAAAGTGCAACTGAGAGTGCATGTGTATTTCAGTGCAGAGTACAAATACAAACTGCTATGTGATTTATAAATTATAGCTGTCAAATTATGGCTTACAAAGCCTTATATAATGCATTTGTTAATTTTGTTGCATGTGCTCTAACTCTAGTGAGACTGAGGTAAAACTGACTGGATCAGAAGCCTTTGTGTGTGCCTTTTCTCACCACTCCACAGCTTACCTTACACTTTTGTAGGATTTTTCAAACCTAAACTAACAGGTGCTAAAATAGGAGGTTTCACAACCCTTTAATGAGTGATTAAACCTTTATGTTTTAAAGGTACAAGAGGTGATTGTCTTCAGAAACATTTTTTGTTATGCTGGTTGAAAGTCTCTTGAAAGTCTCTTCACACACGCCGAGGTCGACGTGCTGCGAAGTGCTCTTCCGCCATACATTATAGTTATCATATTTATCCGCTTAGAAAATCGCCCCGTTTTATTTTGTGTCACCATACTTACTCGTGTAACTACTCATGTAACCGTTTTTAAATAGGGAAAACATGGAAGTGTTTGGTAGCTTCTAAATTCATCTCTGTTTGGATCCTAAGGAATGAATGGTGCTAAGCTAAACGCTAGCATAGTGGCACCGCGCGCTAGAGCGATTAAGTGCACGCACTGAGACGGGAGAGGTATGTATCAACTTATATATTGGAATATGGAAAAATGGTGGCGTTTTCCTTTAAGTTAAGTGGTCTAAATGTATTTATATATTCTGTGGAAGGCGTAGGACCAAGAAATGTTCGTCCAATCAAAATGCTCAGATTGAGCAGACTTTCCTACCTACCTGCCAACATGTATTTGCATACCTCTGCACACCCGGTTCGCGCAGACAGGATACGTCATCAGCGTGTTCATGTGCGCTATGCAGACAGAGCGAGAATGGCATTCAAACATCAACAACCTGACCTTCCTTCATGGTATTGTAGTACTGTTACTAACTGTACTATAAAGTTTTCTCACTGGTGAATGACACATGATGTAGTGTAGTAATGTTGTCTCTGGCCGTCTGGTCTGTTCGCGTTCATGCGTTCAGGAGGCGTTGCTTTGGGTGGTGATTTGCAGGGAGGGTGGGACGTACACTTTCAGTGCTGTCAGGCTAAAGTTGGCATTTTCCAAGATCTCCTACTGCACCTTTAATGTATATTACTGCCAATACTGTCTGAAGATTGTAGATATTCCTCTGGCAGGCCATGATCTTTGACCTCTGACATTTTTACAGGGAGTGGTGCTGTACCGGGTGCGATGGAAGAACTATTCATCGGACGATGACACCTGGGAGCCTGAGGCACACTTGGACGACTGCAGGGAGGTGCTGCTTGCCTACAAGAAGGCCCTGGCTGAGATGAAGCCAAAGAAGGAACCTGGCATGGTGAGACTGTTTAGATGTGTGTTCACATGATTGCAGTTTTTCTAAGAGCTTATACAGACAATGCAATATCTGGTTTTCTTGATGCAGTCTTTGTGAATATTGATTGTGCTCCATTGTACCTAGAAGCTGCCCATGAAGAGTGATCTGTTCGATGCTGATTCTGAGAGTGACAGTGATAAAGAAAAACACAAAGAATCACCTATAAAGAAGAAGAAGAAGAAAAAGAAGAAAGTTGAAGAATCAGATGATGAGACGCCTGTGAAGGAAAAGAAGAAGAAAAAGAAGGAGAAATGGTGGGAAGATAAGCCTCTGCCAGCACCTGAGTCTGATGAGGAGGAGATGGAGAGCAGGGATACTTCCCCTGCACCTCCTAAAAAAGACATAAAGAAGAGGCTCATTGAATCTGATGAGGACGATGCCCCAGTTACTCCTAAGAAACAAAAGAAGCTTGACAAATATAGAGATGGAGGAAAGCAGAAGAAAGAGAGTGGAGAGGACCACAAGAAAAAGAAAGTAAAGTCAAAAAAAGAGATTGATACTTCGGATGAAGAGGATGAGAAGAGCGACGTGCCCTCTGAGTCCCACACAGATGATACGACGAACACAGAAACAAATGATTCCTTCAGAACCACTACAGCAAAAACCACAGACAAATCTGCGAGAAGTGAGAGTGGAGGTGATCTCAAACAGGCCAAGCAGAAAAAGGCCAAGTCTGACCTGAAGCTGCAAGGTTTCAAAGATCTGATTCAAGAGAAGAAGCCTAAAAAAGTAGAGGTTTCAACAGCCACACCTAAAGAAAGTGGTGCAAGCAAGCATAAGAGCCTTACTAGTAGCAAGAGCACTAGCAAGTCTTCTCGCAGCGAAGAGGAGCCCGACTCCAGTGACACGGGGGTAGCTACGTCCGCACCCAAGTCAAAGCTTAAAAGCAAAGGGCAGGAAGCAGCCCCACCTTCTCAGAAGCTCTCATCTGCATCTTCCTCATCCTCGTCTTCCACAGCATCAACAGCCCCCATCAAGCCCAAAGAGGAGGAGTCAAAGGAAGAAGCTGGTGAGAAGGGAGGTGCCTCTAACTTGTTTGAGAAGTTCCTGTTGAACTGTGAAGCAAAAGATCGTGTGCCAAGGAGACAAGCAGACCAGAACAAGAATGCAACTCCAAAGGTACAGGTCTAAAACTCTGATATAACCCATTCTCTTCCTTTCCTTTTTTTTTTGGCATTTTTGTTATAAGGTTCTACACCTGTTAATACAACTAGTACCAGATTATTATTATGCTAATTCAAAGAAAAAAGTGAAAGAAGAATTTTAATATTGTCAATCATTATTACAGTTTATTGCAAATAGGTTTTCTCACCTGTTTTCTATTTGAATATATTTTTAAAATGTAATTTATTCCTGTAGTTGAATTTTCAACAGTTATCCTGTCTTCAGTGTCACATGATCCTTCAGAAATCATTCTGATATGATTTGATGTTCATTTCTTATCAATATTGAACACAGTTGTGCACCTTAATATTTTTTGTGGAAATAGTTTTTTTCATGAATCTTTGTATTTACTGTCACTTTTGATCAATTTAATGTGTCCTCATTAAATAAAAGTATTAATTTCTTTACATATCTTACTGCAACAAATTCAGTGATTAGTTCAAGTATTAACATTTTTTGTTACAGACATGAATGATTTTTTGCCTTAAATATTTAAGTTTTATTTTTGAGATTTGACTCTTTTTCCACTTGTTTTACAGGGTGCAGGGAAAAATGACAAGAAATCAAAATTTTCAAAGCAGTCTCCTGCACGGAAACCTGATTCAGACAAGACTGAGAAGGCAAAAGATGGTAAAATAAATTTGTAGCTCAATTAAATTTTTAATGGTCTTGTGTTTTTTGTCTGATTAACCACTACATTCTTCTCCTACCAGTGCCTCGACCTGGTCAGAGTCCCGTCTCTATGGAGATCGATGAGAAACCGGAGAAGGGAGCATCTGAGATGGAGAAAAGTGATAAATCAGACGAGCCGGCCCCCAAGTCTAAGGAGGAATTGCAACGAGAGCAGAGAGAGGAAGAGCAAAGGAAGAGGAAAGAAAAGTTGGAAGAAGAGGAGAGAAAGAGGAAAGAAAGGATTGAAGAAGAGGAGAGAAAGAAGAGAGAGAGAATAGAGGAAGCCCAACGGGAGAGAAAAGCACGCATGGAGGAGGCACAGAGGCTTGCAGAGGAGGCCCGGCAGGAGCGGCTGGAAAGGAAGTCCATGACTGAGTCAATAGCGTCTCCTGACTCAACAGAAGACTCCAGATGGAAGGACAAGAAGAGGAGAAGGAGGGATGACAGTGAATCACGGGTCTTCACTGCCTGCGATGACAATCAGGACTCTCAGGAGACCATGGAGCGCTCAAACAAAACTCCTGGTTTGTATTTGGCAAAAAGATTCAACTTTTGAAAACATGTCTTGAGACCTCTGCATTCTGTTCATTTGCACTTGGGATGCACGGTTAATTGAAATAAAACTAAAATCATGGTTATCGATTTTAGTGAGATTATCAAACTGCAAAGGTTGCGATTTAATTAAATATGCGCAGTGTTTTAGAGTGAAGGGTGGCATTGTGTTCTTTTACACGTGAGCAGCTCATGATCTGATGTTTTCAGTGTCTCAGAGCAGCTCAGTTCACAGTAAATGCTTCACACGAAACCATCTCTGCATCTGCTCTGAGTTCGGGTTGATGACAATGCTCATTTCAAACCACGACAAGCTCCAACCATCTTTACATACTTCTAATGAAAAGTGCTTATCAACAGGCAGTGTCAACAAAAGAAAAGCTTAAAATTAAAGCTTGATGGTTTAACGTGTAAAAATGACAAAACTAAGCCCACCCATAATGATGATGATGATGATGTTTAAAGTTGTATCCAAAATTATATTTGATGTAATATTTGTAATGTATGTAATATTTTTCTTTAATACTCTTAGTTAACAGTGAAATATTACAATCATAATTTTTCTTATTTCTTATGGGTTTTTTTAATTTATTAAAAATAATCATATTAGCAATAATAGTATTTAATAATATAATCTCCATTTTTGGCCAATTTGTAAGCCTACAAACAAGCACAGCAAACTAGGTTTTTAAATCGCAGTAACTATATTTTCAGAAAAATTGCAATTTGATGTTTTTTTTTTTTTTTTTTTTTTTTTTTTTTCCCAAATCAGTAGCTGTTTTCAAACGGAAGAACACATTCTATTTGATCAATTGGCATTTTTCTATTATAAATGTATTATAGGCTATGCATATGATAGCTGATATAGTGGATGCTAATAACAGAGTTTCTGTGTGACAGACAGGGGACTGCCATCTCTTAATCTTGGGGTGGAGCTCAAGCTGGACTGGATGACACTGGAGGACTTTCAGAAACACTTGAATGGAGAGGATGAGAATCTCTCTCCGCTGGCCTTAACTCCCAGTGAGTGATACCCACACAGAAAAACAACAGCACAAATCCCTCTTGAATGGCATATTTCAGGCCCATCTTTCATTTATTGTAACATTTCAGTTTTCAGTTGATTTAAGTTTTCTTCTTCATTTTCCTCTCCTCTTCTCCCTTGCTCTGCTTACCATGTAACTTTCAGCTGAGCTGCGAGAAGCAGTGAAGAATGGGAATTACCTGTCAGTAAAACGTGCACTTAGTTCCAAAGAGGACTACAATCTGGACCAGGAGGTGTGTTACTTAATTCCTTTTCGCTCTTCCTCTTTTTTTCCTCTCTGCCTGTCTCGGTCTTGAATCTTTATTAATCACCCATCAGAGAGCTGGGTCATGTTGCTGTTGTTCATCATGGCTTAACCATTACTAAGTCAGTGTTTTCAGTCAAACATACTTGTCTATAGTACCTGCAGAAAGTTATGTTAACATTTGTTAAAACATCTAATATAATGTAATGAAATATTAGTATTGAATCAATAAAGAAACATACCTTTTGTATCAAGTTGGTGTAATTGGAGCATCTACTAGCAGAGACTAACTGGGCCTTTTGCAGGGCAGCCATACCTTGATCCCTCAGTTTAAGTGCTGTTTGGGAGGATGACATGTGAACATCTTTGAATGTTTTGTGTTTGTTCTGCCACCTGCAGGACTCTAGTGGCATGTCCTTAACACTGCTGGCTGCTGCAGGCGGTCAGGATGACGTCCTCAGGCTGCTCATTAAGAAAGGAGTGAAGGTCAACGCTAGACAGAAGAATGGCACCACTGCCCTGATGCATGCTGCTGAAAAGGTGCAAAACAACTCTGCTCTGTTCAGGAACTCTCTTGATGACTGTTTTCACTCCTATCATTAATACAATAGAATATTAGCATATTTATTTAATAACTCACTGTTCTGTTTGGTGCAGAACTTCTTGACGACAGTGGCCATTCTCCTAGAGGCAGGAGCATCTGTAAATGCCCAAACTCTGGGTGGAGAAACGGCTCTCATGAAGGTGAGAAGGGTGTTATGTTGACCTGGGAGTTAGATCTCTATAAACACAAACTGGTTTGTTAATGACCCTGTGATTGATACTCTGTTCAAAATTGTGAGTTCATTAACATTGTTAAAAATGTTTTTGAAAGAAAAAAAACAACTTTTAAGCTCATCGAACTGCATGTATTTGATCAAAAATACAGTAGAAATAGTAATCATATGAAATATTACAGTTTAAAATTACTTATATCTTATTCCTGTGATGCAAAGCTGAATTTTCAGCAGTCATTACTCCAGTCTTCAGTGTCACATGATCCTTTGGAAGTCATTCTAATATGCTGATTTGGTGCTCGAAACTTTTACAATGTTGAAAACAGTTGTGTTGCCTAATATTTTTTTGAAAACTGTGATGCTTTTTTTCAGGTTTCTTTGATAAATAGAATTTTAATAATAGCATTTACTTGAAGTTGAAATTTTTTGTAACATTATAATTGTCATTGCTGTGACTTCTAACAGTTTCTCAATTTAAAGCATCCTTGCTGAATAAAAGTATTAAATTATTTAAAAAATAAATAAAATTAATAAAAATAAAAAAATTACTGACCCCAAACTTTTGTATGGTACTATATATTGTTTTTTTAATTTAGATTAAGTTAATAAATTATGATTAAGTAATACTTTAGCTATCAGACAGTTTGCACTTTTAGGTTATAACATTTGGTATGTACTGACTGCTGATTGTTGAATTATTCTTTCTAAGGCTTGTAAGAGGGGCAATGCAGATGTGGTTCGCCTCCTGTTGGAATATGGCGCTGACTGCAACATCTTGTCTAAACACAAGAACACTGCCTTGTACTATGCCAAACTTAGCAACAATTTGTTGGTGTATGATCTCATCAAAGACCATATGCAAACGTGAGTGTTTAATTGCTGCATTATTCAAACACCTCCACATATATTTAAAGATATAGAACACGGGCAGGATAAAAATCTTACTATTAAAATAAAGGGCATATGTGAAATGCATCTTGCAGGTTATCAACTGTGGCGGAGGAGACAATCAGAGCTTATTTTGAAACGCGGCTGGCCCTACTGGAACCTGTATTCCCTTTGGCTTGCCACAGATTGTGCGAGGGACCAGATTTTTCACTGGAATTCAACTACAAACCCCCTCAACACACACCTGGAGAAGGTGAAATACTCGCTTCAAATTCTTATGTTCTCAATTACTGCAGTTTTATTTTCCGAATTAGTGTGCTATTATTGTGCTTTCTGTCTCAGGATCTGGCATCCTGCTTTTTATCTTCCATGCAAACTTCCTTAATGAGATCACAGCTAGACTCTGCGGGCCCTGTAGTGTCCATGCTGTCGTCCTGAATGATAAGTTTCAGCTGCCCATCTTCTTGGTAAGACACTGATGTCACAATCGATCCTTATTCAAATGTATTGTCTCTTTGTTCTGTTGAATGTCTACAAGTCTCTCTTACACTGTGTGGTGCCCCCCCTGCAGGACAGCCATTTCATATACTCTTTCAGTCCTGTTCAGGGAACCAACAAACTGTTCATCCGTCTGGCAGAGTCGCCCACAGCAAAGGTACCTAGGACTGTCACACATTACTATTTATATGAGATGGTTTAAATACTGCTTTATAAATGCCTGAACATGCACCAAAGTAGGGTGCGCTGTGTTTTGATTTATAAACGTGCAGTGCTCATGTTTATTCAACGAAGTCAACTGCCACAAATAAATCAATGTATGGGAAACACTGGTAATGTATATTGAAATATGAGAAATGTTTAAAAATCATATCACCATTATTAAAAAAAAAATGTATACTGCGATATATATTAATATTGAATAATTGAGATAGGGCTCTGTAAAATAATAGCTACTTGTCGCTAACTGGGTTTCCATGGTTCTTTGGAAATATCAGGGAATGTTAAAGTTTGGATAAAATTCTAGTTTTTAAATGCATGTTATTGATCGTTTTGTGAACATTCAATGCTTATGTTCATTTTTGATCTGGTTATTCTTTATAAAAATATCGCAACTTGACCTTTCAGTGAAATGACAGACATTTCTAATCATTTAGACCAGTTAATTGCATTCAGATCTGCCTCCATCCAAACAACAACTGACAGATAGAACCAAGTCCTGCCCTACATTTTTTCCTTTTTTGATAATCGGTTTCCCTCAGTTGTACATCAGTATGGAAGAAAAGATCTTATGCTGCTTCCATTAAAATGCAACTGGAATGCTGTTCTTTTTTTTTGTATTTTATTTTTTTGCCTCAAAGTCATGGCAATATGAATAAAAAATTGTGTCTGATTCGTTAGAGAATCATTGTGTTTGGTTCTTTTTAATGATCCATTCTGAATGATTCTTTCATTTGATTTTTAAATATCCTTATTAAGTAATTCAGACTGGAAAGGTCATGGAAAAGTGGAAACTGAGCTAAGCAAGCTTTATGATATTTAAAATGTAGTAATTAGGACACATGTGTTTCACTTTTTCCACAGGTTAAACTTCTAATTTGTGCATACAGAGTCCAACTACAGTGATGCCACAGTCCTCCCTTCCAGGTCAAAGGTCATTGCAGAAGCTCGGCCTCCCCAAGAACTGAGACTTTTCCTACACTTGACACATGCTGAGCAGGAGACAGTTTAGAAGTGGTTATGTTTTACTTTGGGGAAAGACTGTAGTACTAACAGTTCAATAACAACAGTCACACATCTCAGTGTGACTTTTAATACGTGCTTGGTTCAGTGTTGCAAGTGTTTGAGTTTCCGGAGGTCTGATTTTTGGATAGCAACTGCATGACACATGAAGGTCAGCAAATGTGACAAATTGTGTTTGTATCTGAAGGTCATTTGTAAATCTTGTTTGTAAAGTGTTCCTTTTATTTTTTTTCTCTTTTAAATAGAATAATTTATCACTCCAGATTCACCTACTGTTTTGTTTTATGTTCTGTTCTGTTTAACCCGACCACACGCTCATCTGATGTGCTTCTGTCTTCATTGCTTGTGCAGAGTGAGTGATGGAATGAATGAGCAGTTCTGGTCTCCCTATTGCTTTGTGCTCGTGGGACTGTGACAAAACTGGACCCAAGTGTGACTTTGAACTCCAGAGTGGGTGCTTTAAAATACAAGTTTCCATATTTTGTTTCCTGAGAATGTGATGGTTTTTTTAAAGGCATGAACTAGTGGCATGAATCCTAAATTGGAAAAAATGAAGCCAATATAGTTGAAGAAATGTTTGAATGTATACATTTGGGTTGTGAGCTATTTTAAGGGCTAATTTGTTTTTGCATTGAGAGGAGGAAGATAGAAGTCATCCAAGTAGGAGTGATCAGTAGAACAGGTTCTTTTAATACTGATTAGTAGAGAACGTGACCCTTTTCATGTATGTACCAATGTGTTGTCAGGCAGGTTGTACATCAGCTCAGTTTAATTTCTTATTAGATTTCGCATTAGAGTGTAGTTATGTAACTGTTCAACATGCAGCACATGAGCTCAGGTAATCTTCTGGTACTGATCATACAGATTACATGAGTGTAGTTTTAACAAGCTTTATGTAAAGTTACTAATGACCGAACTAAGAGTCAGATCGTGAATGCTCAGCTGGGCTCATCTCGAAAGAGCTTTGAAGCACAGTAACGTTCTTTTATTCTGTTGCTCATGGCCTACCTCTCTTTGTCCCGTCATTGTATTATTAGTAAGTGAGAGAAAGACTGCTCATTGATTCACTTCCTCTTTTGACTACAGTAAATAAACTGTACATATATTTCCATAACAATCAATATTTTGTCTTCTCTCCTATTTACTATAGCAACAATAAATAAACAGTTGTTCTCTTAATTGGTGCTGCACTAGAGACTTCTATCCCTCTAATTTAATTTATATACACATTAAGTGTAACAAAGTAGACTGTTTTAGATGAATGTACGTTAGAATGTGTTCAGATGGGAAAGATGGCTCATTGCCAACATGGATGTGACTGAACTGTCGTCAGCAAGGGTGTCCAATCCTGCTAATGGGGGGCCGAATGTGTAGCTCCAACCAGCTCCAACACACTTGCCTGAAAGTTTCTAGTAAGTCTGAAGACCTTGATTAGCTGCTTCAGGTGTGTTTAATTGGGTTTGGAGCTAAACTCTGCAGGACAGCAGTTGGAGGCCTCTGGTCTTCAGTATATATTCTGTAAAGCAGGGGTGTCCAAACTCAGTCCTGGAGGGTTTAGCTCCAACTTGCCTCAACGTACCTCCCTGAAAGTTTCTAGTATGTCTAGCAAGGCCTTAATTCACTGCTTCAGGTGTTTACTTTGGGTTGGAGCTAAACTCTGTAGGACAGGACACCCCTGCCATGAGGGCAGCAACAAAAAGACGATCTGGATTTTTGACATTTTCCAGTTCACTGGATGTCTTCAAACTAGTAAACACTGGATTACCAGCCAACACCTTTTAAGGACTAAAAATGTCAATGTATAAAAGTTTATATAGGGAAATATTACAAACAATTTCTGAAAACACGAAGACAAGCTGGGTTATTCTTATTAATCATATAATTCTGATAAATATTTACGTTGTTTCATATCTGGCACATGCATCACAATATGTACACCTTAACATTATTTTTGCTGTAGCCACACGGGTATATTTTCCTTGGTCTAGAAGCAGAGACTTTAAAGTGTGTCTTAAAACAAGCCAAAATGGCACAGTGGTTCAGCAGAAAATCAACAGAATGGATCAACAAAATGAAGCTGAGTGGATTCACTACTGATATCTTAAAAAACAAAAACAGACACGTTGGACAAAATCAAATATGTTTTGTCAAAGTTATGAAATTTAATTAACTTTTAACTCCCTATTACCTCAAATTGTAAAACAACAGGCCTATTTAGTGTCTGTTTTGTCCAAATAAGTCTGCATACTAGACCTAATGGTATAATGTCGGCTCTAAAGCATGGATAATTTTTGAATACTAATAACACTGAGTCTCGCAACATGATTTCACTAATCACGATGACAAACTGGGTCACTCGATGCTTATTTTACTTCGACCCCATCAATGCCAGCTTGTGTTGGGCAAGAGGGTGCGTTTTATTTTAATCGGGCTTTAAGGACACTTGTTTTATTAAGCAACTGAAGTCAGAAAAGTTGTTTTTGTGTTATGTTTCGTAAAAGGATTTCTTACAGAAAGGATTTGTAAAATGTAACTTTGGCTCTTGCGCAATGCATTTCCGTCCCCATGTTTTCATCCCAGTGAACGTGCTGTTTAGTGTTTACCTCTCACTTTTATTATTTACATACACACTGCTTTAGTGTGTATAACTACAACTAACTAAATTCAGTGGCATTTAGCAATTTTGCTTTTCACTCTGTATTGCTGGATACTACCGTTTTTTTTTTCTTATAACACATACATATCCATTATTTGTCAAAGCGTTCATTTATATTCCATTAGGATGAAATCGGTGTCGAATTCTCTTTCACCAAAACAACTTTAAAATCTAATTTACAAATCTTGCATGACTTAGATTATCGAATAATATAAAGCTTCGAGATATGTAAATGTGTGTCATCCTGTTCCTGCTAATCTCAAACAACCATGGTTTCACAGACAAGGCTTAAACTAGTCCCACACTAAAATGCATGTTTATGCTGTCTCAACTAAAAATATCTTGCTCTGACAAATCTTAAAATATGCCAGTGTCATTGTTCTGTGTCAAGATGCACACCTGTAATGTTTTCTTCTAAGGCATTTTTGTAAAAGTTGCTTAAATATCTTAATTTAACTAAGGTCTAGTCCTGGCTTAAGATAAACCCCGTTTGTGAAACCGGGTTTAAATGTTTGATAGGTTAATCGTTGCTCAAATGTTTTTCGCGTGCGTGCACGCGCTAGCGATGTCTGGTTCGTAAAGGAATCATTATGTGAGCCGATTCTTTTAAAGAATCAGCTGAACCAGTTCACAAACCGGAGATGAATGATTCGTTCGTGATTCGGTCAGATCTGTTCTCGAGTCAACAACTCACTGACTCGTTAAACCGAGAACCGTCTCTTTTGAACATGTCTGATTCATAATGAGCCACGAAGCGATAAAATCATTTCGAGGGAACTGAGGATTTGACTGATAAACCGTAAGTTACTTTAATAGCAAGAAATAAAACGTACTTGAAAGGTGTTCAAATGTGTTGTAAATGGACATTATTTAGCATACAAACGACAACGTTTCAGGAACTGAATCGTAGATATATTTTACGTAACTTGAAAACATGAAATCACAGTAAAACACTTGTAATATTCAAAAACGTAACAGAAGCATAAAGTGCCTTTATATGAAACGTTTTGTCACGCTGGGCTTACAAGGACCACGTGGTGGCGTTATTGCGTCATGGCGTAAAAAGAATAACCAAATTGTGTTTTTGAACCGAGTCTTTAAGAGGAACTGTTCGAAAGAACCGATTCCTCTAAACGAGTCGGACTTCCCATAACCAGCGCGCGCGCGATCCCGTGCGAGTAGCGCGAAGAGCTCGTTTCTCCTCCCACGCGCCTGGAACGTCCGTACGTTTTCACGCATGCGCGCCAGGATTTATGTCAAGGCACAAAAGTGGCGCTCTATCGTCTCCAGCTCTACTCCGGTAAGAATTTCTCTGGCGTTTTGATGCTGAACTGCGCGTAATTGGCCAAAGTTTTCACAACTATGTCCGCGGCGGAGCTCGAGCCGAGGAAACCATCGGGGTCACCTGCGTTCGTACGCGAGGGTAATTTAACGTGCAATTTTACCCCGCCTGAGATTTCCCCCCTCCGCCGTGGCAGGGTGCTATTGCCTATGCTGTCGCGCATTGTTTCGCTCGCTCTCTAATGGCGGACATGAGGCAGTGCTACCCGCTGACTGAAGGGGGCAAGTGATTTACCAATTAGTAAATATCGCTTGTTTTTGTAGCTGAATACTAGATGTGCTTTTAGTCCCTAGTTAAATGGACAAGCTTGGAATATGCAGTGAAATATTTGTGGCTAGTCACCTATAGGCGTTATAGTTGATGTTTCTTAACAGTGCAGCGCCCCCACAGGGCACCACATGTAATGCCTTTTGATTGCCAGGGGTAAACGCTCTTGGGTAACTTCAATTAAACCTTCACTCAAGTGTAATACCAGCAAGAAAACTCAGTTCTCGTAGAAATCCGAAAGGGGGTCATAAGTATAGGCAAAAACAGACGTATTTTCTGCATTCATATACTAGAAGTGTGTTCTATGCCTGATAGCAAGATTCAAAATTGATCGCAGTGTTCTATAACTTATTCAAAAAGATGCGCGCCGTTACGCATCTGTTCGAATACATGAAATTCAAATTTAGTTTCCCTCCAGTTTTCTCGCGGGAATTATTTGCCGATAACTACTTCTGACTATTTTTTTTTTTTGTCACTACAATAACAATGGCGCAGTCTCGGAGGCTCTCCTCCCTCCAGTTCGCCGCTAATCCAATGACTGCATGCTCCAGAGAGGCCAGGGGTGGGAGCACAGCCGACTCATGGGCCGGGGGTTTTGCTTGAAAAGGGGTAGTTGGGGTAGATTGCGAGGCTCCTCCCGCCTGGGGGTCTCGCCTAGCAAGTTTGTGGACCCGTTGGCCCTTGAGTTTCCTGAATATAATGAAAGCCTATGAAGCACAGCTTGTTGACGTCGTCATCCGGTTGCCTTGACAGCGCACTGATCGCGGTCGTGTGTGTGTGTGTGTGTGTGTGTGTGTGTGTGTGTGTGTGTGTGGATACGGAGGGTCCGGAGTCAAGGGCACGGCCCAGGGGTGAATGGTAGGAATAGCCCTAAAAATGACTTGATTATGTTGATAATTGACACAACTGGTGCAAGAGAAGTGCTGCTTTATGGGGCCGTGCAACTGTGACGCGTTTTAGTGGGGACCTTTGGAAAACAGTTGCGTTGTTGCTCAGAATGCAGACTTGGCACGGGCATGGCGCATATGCATGTGATTATATCATGTCTGAGAGGTGGATCAGTAACACTGCATATACTTTCCTCTCTCCAGCATCCTGATCATAACATTAGCCTGCAGGGAAATCCCACAGATTTAAAATGCTAACTTGTTTGTCACATCTATTTGAGCAGTGTTTTTGTATGTGCTGCTTGGCGTTGCCTCCATAAGGAGTCTGTGCCGGCATTGCATCAACATTAGGATCTCAGCTGAAATGAGGCATTCAGTGTCAAACCCTGGGAATGGAGGGAGATGCACTCCAAGCTCTGCATTGCAGTCCAGATGTATTAAAGTTCAACCAAATGTCTTTACAATGGATGGATTGTCATAGTAGATACAGATTTCCAAATGCAAAGTTGTCACACATTGATTTTTGTGTTCTACAGTGCGTTTTGGAGACTAAACTGTTGCAATCTACATTTGTCATCACTGTTTCTTCAGAGAGACCAAAAGATTTGATGTCAGCGTGTTTCTTTTTTTAATTGTTTGTTTGGACTTTAAAAGACATGTTTATTGAAATTGATTTCATTTTTATATGACAACAAAGATGGTCAAATGGTGTTTGTTGAGCTCTGTATCGAAAGCCTAAATGGGTCATGTGTTAATGATAGGAGAGTTACTGTTCATTTACTGGGCTGTGAATAATTTTGGTTGCTTAGTGATGATCATTTTATGTTGATGTCATGGATACTTGGTGACTCGAGTTCATAATTTGAAGTTCTAAAAACAACAATAATAATATTAATAATGATAATAATGTGATGTTCCAAATCTTTTTCGCTGTCTCGCATTTCAGAATTTAAAGTTCCAAATCATTTTTACTTTCTCAGGGCTCTAGACTCATTCTTCCCACTGGTCGCTCTTTTGCGACTAACTTTCTCAGTTGGTCGCACGAGTACATAATTTGGTCGCAATTTTATTTTTTTATTTTTTTGCTACAACATTTGATTAATCAATGTATGCTGATGAACTTTTATCATAGTTTATAGTTATATGGTAACAAAAGTGTTCAACATTCAACCCGTTCTTTTTCATCAGTATTATTCGTAATTTAAATTTTGTGAACAGAAATTCATTTTTTTGTGCGCTTTCACTTTCACTTTCAAATTCGTGATCTTGTCACATTTTTACAAGAAAAGATAATTGTCTGTTTTGCTTATATCTATACACATTTCACTTTTTAAGACTAAAACAAAAGATGGATTCATTGTTATTCTTAATTAAAAAGCACAACAACAATAAAACAGTTGGCTACAATGACAAACTAGCTTACATAACCTTTATTATCAAAAACGAATAAGAGGAGGCATGGCATAGGATACATCACATGCTGTATTATATACCGACTAATAAATTACAGAATGTTTAGCAAACACTGAGGAATCAAATAATAATAATAATAATTTTAAAAAAAAAATACGGAAAGCCTCCATAGTGTAACGTGAGGTAAACAGCAAAGATAACAAGCTTTTCAAAACGAAAACAAAAAGAAAAGTAAACCTAAACTGGCTGTCGCTGACAGGATTTTTATGTTTTTTTTGTTTTTCACAAGAATACCAAAATGTTCACCATCTCTGGTTTAAGAAGCGGTCTTTTACTTTAGTTTGAAAACCAAATCCTCTGTTGCGCTCTGTCCGCGGCGCGCACCTTCGCGCTCGTGCTGACGCTGCGAGTATAAACCAGGCTCTACACCTGAAGCGCTCACACTGAAAGCGCCTCTCTTCACGTGATCAGTGAAATCTGACTCCTGCTACAATGTGCCGTGGCTCTGCAGCGCGCGCTGTATGAAGCAGACGCTTTGGAGCAGTGCAGACCACGCACTTGCACAAATGGGACCGTCAAATTTTAACTCGCACATTCTCAAAAAATGGTCGCAAATTTTGGTCGCGGTCTAGAGCCCTGTTTCTTGTTTTTCCATAATTTGAAGTTCTTAAATAATAATAACAATAAAATAATTTGATGTTCCAAATCTTGTTCGCTTTCTTGCATTTTGGAATTTAAAACTCCAAATCTAGAGTTCCAAAGCATTTTACACTTTGTTTTTCATAAATTGGAGTTCTAGAGTTCCAAATGATTTTCACTTTATTGCATTTCAGATTTTGAAGTTCCACATTGTTTTCATGATCTTACATTTAGAATTTGAACTTCACCACTTATTTTTAGACATCCTTTGTTGTAATTTGAGCTTGTAATAATCCCTTGAAAAAATCTTGACATCTGTCATTATTAAAATGAGACTGACTTGTTAAATTTTGGTTAGGCTGTAGCTGGATTGGTCATATTTTATTAATCAGTTTAGGATCTTTACAAAATAATGGGATTGTTGATCAACAAGCCAATTTCTATTCATCATTCATGGCTCTTTTTTTTGCTTGCTCAGGTAATTGTTGACCTCATTGTGTTTGTGTCAACAGGTGGTTGCCTAAGCGATGGATGGAGATTTGGAAGCCAGGGCAGATGTTGAGGAGGCAGGTACAGCCACAGGGGAGGAGGAGGGGGAAGCACATATGGAAACCACACCCAGAACAGAGCAGACTCCATCTGCAGAAGAGCCACAGACAGCACCAGACCTGCCCAATGCCTCAGAAGACAATGATGATGATGTAGTATTGGTGGAAGAGCTTCCTCAGGGGAGAGTCCAGCCCCCCAGTCCCACACCTGCAGAGACCCTCGCTGCTGCCAAAAACTGTGCGGAGTCGGCTACCACGGCAACAGCTTCCTCTAAGGCACCCAGTCCTCCCGCCTCTCCAGTTAGCACCGGCACAGCCGCATCCACAACGGCCAAAAGCCAGAGCGAGCCAATCGTTATCGACGACGAGGAGGATTCGGAGCTCAAGGGGGCTGCCTCTTCCTCCCTGCCGCCCCCTGAGGCTGAGGATGCCCTGAGCAGCACGGAGCCTGACTCTGAAATCAAAATCGCTAGCGTTACCACGCTGGGAACGGACTCTTCGGCGGTTGCCATGGCAACGCCAACAGCAACTCCACTGGCGCTGTGCGCTCAAGAGGATATAAACCTCATGATCACGAACGTGACGTCTCTGAAAGGCGAGGGCGGTCCAGCGGCCAGCCGGTTGGATGGTTTGGAGGGGTCTGAGAATGGTCTGCAGATCAGCAGTGCGTTCAGCCTGAACCCAGAGGCCCAGCAGAACCAGGGTACAGCCGGCAGACCTTCATCCACATTCAACCCGGGACGCATCGGTGCTGCGAGCCAGCCTGTGCAGAATGGAGAAACAGGGACACACCAAAGATCTGGTAATTCGTCCACATTACTGCTGTCAAACGATTAATCGCATCCAAAATAAAAGTTTTTGTTTGCATAATATGTGTGTGTTCTGTCTATATTTGTGTATATATAAATACACACACATACAGTATATATCTTGCAAATATTTACATGTCTATATATATATTCATATATTTTATAAATAAATATTTAATATATAAACATAGCATATTTTTCTGAAATACAGGTGCATCTCAATAAACTAGAATGTCGTGGAAAAGTTCATTTATTTCAGTAATTCAACTCAAATTGTGAAACTCGTGTATTAAATAAATTCAATGCACACAGACTGAAGTAGTTTAAGTCTTTGGTTCTTTTAATTGTGATGATTTTGGCTCACATTTAACAAAAACCCACCAATTCACTATCTCAACAAATTAGAATACTTTATAAGACCAATAAAAAAAAAACATTTTTAGTGAATTGTTGGCCTTCTGGAAAGTATGTTCATTTACTGTACATGTACTCAATACTTGGTAGGGGCTCCTTTTGCTTTAATTACTGCCTCAATTCGGTGTGGCATGGAGGTGATCAGTCTGTGGCACTGCTGAGGTGGTATGGAAGCCCAGGTTTCTTTGACAGTGGCCTTCAGCTCATCTGCATTTTTTGGTCTCTTGTTTCTCATTTTCCTCTTGACAATACTCCATAGATTCTCTATGGGGTTCAGGTCTGGTGAGTTTGCTGGCCAGTCAAGCACACCAACACCATGGTCATTTAACCAACTTTTGGTGCTTTTGGCAGTGTGGGCAGGTGCCAAATCCTGCTGGAAAATGAAATCAGCATCTTTAAAAAGCTGGTCAGCAGAAGGAAGCATGAAGTGCTCCAAAGTTTCTTGTTAAACGGGTGCAGTGACTTTGGTTTTCAAAAAACACAATGGACCAACACCAGCAGATGACAATGCACCCCAAATCATCACAGACTGTGGAAACTTAACACTGGACTTCAAGCAACTTGGGCTATGAGCTTCTCCACCCTTCCTCCAGACTCTAGGACCTTGGTTTCCAAATGAAATACAAAACTTGCTCTCATCTGAAAAGAGGACTTTGGACCACTGGGCAACAGTCCACTTCTTCTCCTTAGCCCAGGTAAGACGCCTCTGACGTTGGCTGTGGTTCAGGAGTGGCTTAACAAGAGGAATACGACAACTGTAGCCAAATTCCTTGACACGTCTGTGTGTGGTGGCTCTTGATGCCTTGACCCCAGCCTCAGTCCATTCCTTGTGAAGTTCACCCAAATTCTTGAATCAATTTTGCTTGACAATCCTCATAAGGCTGCGCTTCTCTCGGTTGGTTGTGCATCTTTTTCTTCCACACTTTTCCTTCCACTCAACTTTCTGTTAACATGCTTGGATACAGCACTCTGTGAACAGCCAGCTTCTTTGGCAATGAATGTTTGTGGCTTACCCTCCTTGTGAAGGGTGTCAATGATTGTCTTCTGGACAACTGTCAGATCAGCAGTCTTCCCCATGATTGTGTAGCCTAGTGAACCAAACTGAGAGACCATTTTGAAGGCTCGGGAAACCTTTGCAGGTGTTTTGAGTTGATTAGCTGATTGACGTCACCATATTCTAATTTGTTGAGATTTGTGAATTGGTGGGTTTTTGTTAAACGTGAGCCAAAATCATCACAATTAAAAGAACCAAAGTCTTAAACTACTTCAGTCTGTGTGCATTGAATTTATTTAATACACGAGTTTCACAATTTGAGTTGAATTACTGAAATAAATGAACTTTTCCACGACATTCTAATTTGAGATGCACCTGTATATACATGCATGTGTGTGTATTTATATATACATAAAAATACATTTATTATGTAAACAAAACCTTTTATTTTGGATGCAATTGGATGCGATTAATCACAATTAATTGTTTGACAGCACTAGTCCACATGTATTTGCGGTGTCATCCCTTGCACAAAATACATGTACATACAGTTTGCATTGACTTGCTTTTCTAGTACTAGGGCCCTATGAAATCCGTTTTATTTTTCCCCAAATTCCGTTTTTTTTTTTTTTTCAGTTTTAATTTCTGGATTTCATTTTAATTTTTCTAGACTCTGTTTTAATGGTTAAATTAAATTTTATTAATTAAAAAGCATGTCTAATTAATTAAAATCATGAAACTTACTATATTAAACAGCAATTGATTAAATGTTTAATAACAATTACATTTAAGGCCATATGAAGTATGTTTTATTATTCTGCTAAATAAATTCGGGTAAATATTTTTTCTGGTAAATGTTCCTTTAAAAATAGTGTTTTAATAATAATTTATTAGTAGTAGTAGTACTGTCATTATATAAAGTAATATTTCTGTCACGGTTTCTTCAATTTAAACCAAACTTTTATTTTGACGGGTTGCTGTGAAGACCTTTAGGTTTCTGTTTGATATGACGATGGTTGTTAGATAGTTTTACGCTAAAGAAATGGTAAAATGCTTATGAAGTGACTCTCAAAGCAGTTCTAGAGATTGTGTTCATGTACTCGTATATTGAGGAGGCAGACGCTGAAATCATCGCGAGCGTCACACACGCTTCAGTGTAGTAAACGAAACCCTGTGTCTGCGTCATTCATCCACACAGACACGCAGAACATGCGGGATTCATATTAAAGTGGTATTTTTGCAGCTTAATATTCACAGACATTAGTCTGTGTGATGTTTTAATTTAAGTGTACTGACCTACTTTTGATGTATCGTTCCAAAATTTGTCAAATTCATGACATTCGGTGTTATACAGTAAATTCCATTTTTCTGACTGGATTCCGTCCACGTTTTCTGCATTGCTGAAATCATAGGGCCCTATAGTACTGACAGAACAATACCATATCTGTATTAGAGGTTTCAGTTTCCAAAAGCAGTAGTGCAAAGATGAAGAGTTTAGTAGGAAAGATGGTATACTGACAGACTTCTTGGCTCTGCATCTGTTGTTTTTGTTGTTAAAATCACTGTTACAGAAGCAGTGACAGATCTTTTTCTTTCGTATTGTGACATACATCAGAGTGTAACAGTTTATTGAAAAAGGAAAAATATGTATGCTTGCAGGGGTGGGTTTAAGAATGCTAAATGATTGCAGAAGTCCTGCATACATGATCAGAAGAGAAGTCTGTCGTTTTCAAAGGAAGTTCCAGTTATGACATTTTGATTAAACATTGTGAGGTCAGAAAAAAAAAAAATTAAATGCATACACTGATGAATTGTTCACAATAAAATCTGTAATTATATGCATTTAGAAAATAGAAAATCCATTTGTGTGCTTATTTTACAGTAGTTTAAGGTTGTATTCTTTGTTACCAAGATTCACAAACCAGAAGGTTTTGCAGTTGGTCTTGTCGTAACATGAGATTTAAATCCTTTTTTGCTTCTTTAGATTCATGGATCTCCCAGTCGGCCTCTTTTCCCCGTAACCAGAAGCAGCCTGGAATGGACTCGCCATCGCCTGCAGCTCCTCTGCCCAAACCACTCTGCCAGTCGTCCTCAGGATCCCAGCAGCCGCAGCGCACCATGAAAGTCACATGCGCCAACTGTAAGAAGCCTTTGAAGAAAGGCCAGACTGCGTACCAGCGCAAGGGCTCGTCCCACCTGTTCTGTTCGACAACCTGCCTGTCTGCCTTCTCCCACAAGCCCGCTCCCAAGAAGAGCTGCACCATGTGCAAGAAGTATGACTTTTAAATGAGTTTGAGAGCGTAATCTCATGTCTGAAAGTGCTAACTTAACCACTCTTGTTTGTATAAACTCATTGGTTTGATGTTTTGTTTTGTTTTTTCTTTCATTTTTTCTCCCAATCAGAGATATTACCAATATGAAAGGAGGCACCATAGTGGCCCAGGTGGACTCCAGTGAATCATTTCAGGAGTTCTGTAGCACAGGCTGCTTAGCAGCTTATGAAAACAAACAGAATCCTCAGAAGAACCAGCTCAAAACAAAGTGCACCGTCTGTGGAAAACTCACTGAGGTCAGACAATTTACATTCTGCTATATTTTTGATTTTGTTTGAATCTCATACAGCCATAATAACCAGCTGCAAACATTACTATGTCTGCAAATTATTTTCTTTGATTTTTGTTAAACATTTGTTTGACATACAGATATCTTCTATAGGAAATATTGTTGAGTGTGGTTAGGGAGTTTGTCAATTCAGGAATCCAGGACTCTGTGCTTGCATTTTTGTTTAATATGCGCAGACAAACCTTTAGACACAGGTGAAGCTGCTTGATTCATAACAAAGGTCATTAGACCATTTCAATTGCACTGACAAGAACAACATCTCTCTCGCTTTCTCTCTCTCTCTCTCTCTCTCTCTATATACATATATAATATAATATAAATGAGTATATATTTTTATATTTATTTATAAGATATATATATATATATATATATATTTACATTTATGCATTTAGCAGACGCTTTTATCCAAAGCGACTTACATTGCATTCAAGTTACAGTTTTTTACATTTTATCAGGTCTTGCTTTCCCTGGGAATCGAACCCATGATCTTGGCGTTGCTAGCGCCATGCTCTACTATTTGAGCTACAGGAAAAGATATATATATATATATATATATATTTGTTTTTTTTTTCATTCTACCAAATGTTGGGCTCAGTAATATTGAAAAGAAATTACGGTAAATTGATGGTAAGGAAGGTGCATTTATAATATTTCAAATATTTTTATTTAACTTTCTTTAAAAAATCCAGCAACTGTTTTCAACATTGATAATAGTTAGAAATGTTTCTTGAGTTCCAAATCAGCATATTAGAATAATTTATGAAAGATCTTGTCACTAAAGACTGGAGTAATGATTCTCAAAATTCAGCTTTGCATCACAAGAATAAATGTTTTAAATATATAAAAACGTTAAAAAAGGTTGCTCTGTATTTTATCTTATGTGTACTTTTATGTACTTGCAATGTACCTACCTAAGAAAGTACTGGATAATACTGTATAACTGTACTGTATATAAGATAACTACATGGGACTGTAAAATAAAGTGCTACCAAAATTTCTATGCTAAATATACAAAATATTTTTGATCAAATAAATGCAGCCTTGGTGAGATCAAGATACTCTTTGAAAAACAAAAAAATATACTGACCCCAAGCTTTCGAAGAGTAGTGTATGAATCATATTTTCATAACTGTTTGAATGTATTTGTACACTAATGAAGTCTAATGAAGTAATGGTTGTTGAAGTTGGCAGTAAATGAAAATTTGTCTATTTTCTAAATGCATGTTATGGATTAGTGTAAACAAATCATCTGTGCATGTTTCTTTTTTTTTTTTTATGTTTTGACCCTGTAGTGTTTAATGTAAATGTCATGACTGGACCTCCGTTTGAAAATGACAGATCATTTAGGCCACTTAAACCCCGCTCTTACAATCATCTGCAACGCCCACATCTCCAAAAAACAACCGAGTGTTTGTGCATTCCTTGTTTTTTTTATAAAGTAATATGCCTGTACACTGTAATTTACCAATCCTACTTAGAAAATTTTTATCATTAATAATTAATTTTGTTACATGGTGTTCGCCCAGTAGGCCTAACTAATAAGAGCTGCACCGATGATGGCTGAAAGGCAGTCATTGTGAATTGGGTGATAATGGTGAATTAATGAATTCTACAATGGTGAAGGCTCATTTAATATTTTTTATGTGAATATTAAATAATTGTTACTAGTGTGACATCATGATAGAGCTGGATTATTCCCATTAAAGTCAGCTAGGTTGTATACACTGCAAGTGATGCAATCTGCTTTATCCTGATGGTATTATGTAGATAAATTTGTTGTTTTGATTGCATTAGAGCTTGTTCGCCTACATAATTTTTGCTTACAGTAGAGCACTGGAATCTTGCATTTGGATGTGCTTCCATTGAGGAAGGATGCTCAGAATCAGTGCACACATTCAGTGCATCTGTAATACGAGTTCATTGCACCTGGATGAAAAACCCAAGGACTGTCATTTTCACCCACTTTTCATTGTTGTCCGTTGTAGAATATCATTTTCGAGCACTATCAAGCCTCCAGCCTTGTAGCCATGGTTACTGCCATCCTTGACTGTATTTGTGGTGTATCCATGCTGATCACCTTGGGAACAGCAGCGAACAACCATTACACCAATTTAGTAGTCAATGTGTTGATTTTATAACGTTATGCTAATCTATTACTTTTAAATGCGCATTGAATACAATGTATTTTTTGATGTACGTCTTTTTGTATCTTCTCCAGATTCGACATGAGGTGAGCTTTAAGAACGTGACCCACAAGATCTGCAGTGACACGTGCTTCAATCGTTACCGTATGGCTAACGGGCTCATCATGAACTGCTGTGAACAGTGTGGGAACTACCTGCCTAATCGTGCAACAGCGAACCACTTTTTACTCATCGACGGTCAGCAGAAACGCTTTTGCTGTCAAAATTGCATCAGGGACTATAAACAGGTCAGTGTTTGTGTTTGGTTCACATCCGACAGTGATGTCTGTTAGCACGCTTTAGTAGTAAAAATCCAATTTTGTTTTATTAAAAAAAATAAATAAACTTTAATAATATTATTGTTACAAAATTAAAAAAAAATCAGGAGTATTACTATTGTACTACTTCAATGCAAAATAAAATTTAAATAGTAATATTATAGTTTTTTTTTTTTTTTTTTACAGTGCAACTGTAATGTTAATATTTATAGCTATCTTCAACTTTGTACTCAAATGCATGTTGTAAGCGAGCTAAACTCAGAGCAGAGATGCGTTTGTGTGGAACCGCTCTGAGACACCGGCTCACGAGCTGCACACATGTAAATGAACACAGTGGAGCGATTCACTCTGGAAAACGCAGCATCTATTTAATTAAATCCCAGGCTTTGTGATTTGATAATTGCACTAAGCCATTTCATCATTTCGATTTTATTTTGATTAATCGTACAGCTCTAGTTTTGATGATGTTTTTAGTGATTACTCTCAATTATTTTTTTACCACAGACTCATGGGAAGATAGTGCAGTGTAGTGGCTGTAAGGTGATGTGCAGATCATTTGATGCCACTCAGTGTATTGGGTCAAATGGAGCCATGGAGTCTTACTGCACCACAGCTTGTATGACCAAGAGCAAATTCACAGCTGCTGCACAGAGTGAGTAGATAATCACAACCCAGAGCTGATGCTGTCACTCTCACTCCACGGGTGCCATACGGCCTACATTTGTGTTCTCCTAATGCCCAAGTTTGATGTGGTTTCATAACATGTTGAATATGCAAAATGATGTCCTTATTTGTTCTGCAGTACATATAATGTACACATAATGGCAATATTAGCTCCTTTCACAGGCAGGCAGTTTGATTCCTGCTTTAAGATATGTACCTATTACAAACTCTGAGTCAGAGATTTGAGGTCAGGAGAACGGAGTATCTGTTATAAATGTCAGCTCATGTTTGATCTTGTTTGTATTTGTAGATTCTGAGCCCTCGTGCCACTTCTGTAAGAGAAATTCTTTACCTCAGTACCAAGCAACTCTACCTGAAGGGAAGGTTTTGAGCTTCTGCAGTTCGCAATGTGTCACCAAGTTCCAGGTACTTCAGATGCCTTTAAAGCTTGTGTTATATCTGAAATTTCTGGAGAACCTTAAGTAGAAGAACTCAAGCTAGTAAATGCGTCATTAATCGTAAGGAATGTACATGTTTAAGTACAAAATGGTAATGTTCTACTGATGGCTTTATTATCCAAATGTCCCCTGCAGAATGCCACCATCCAAACATCAGCCAATGGGCAATTTCCTGCTTCAGCTTCTGAGAACATCCAGCTGAAATGTAACTACTGTCGTGGTTCCTTCAACCTGAAGCCAGAGATTCTGGAGTGGGAGGTGAGATCTCACACATACATTTCAACTAGCCCATTTTTTTTTAGATGTAAACCTTTAAAGGAGTATTTCCCTCAAAATTAATTCAAAATCAAATTACAGATCATATAACATGTTATCACCATATACGCGCAGACTTGAAATATCTGGACACAAAGGGCACAAAAGTCCTATCTAAGCACTATTAAAGTAGTCCAAGCAAATGTTGATGTTGATTGAGGGCAAACATATTATGGTGTTGTTAAAATTTTTGGACGAACTGTTCTTTTAAGGATTTAAGTAGCCAAAGATTGAAGTGTGATTATATCTGATCCCTGCAGGATAAGGTGTATCAGTTCTGCAGTAAGGCCTGTTGTGAGGACTACAAGAAGCTCCACTGCATAGTGACGTTCTGCGAATACTGTCAGGAAGAGAAGACTCTGCATGAGACTGTGAAGTTTTCGGGTGTGAAGAGGCCCTTTTGTAGTGAAGGTCAGTCATTGCTCTGTTCTGAATTTAACAGTACATTGTCCTGTGATTACATCTACTGCTGTTCACATCATGACATGTTGTGATTTTATCTTCAGGGTCTGAGGACAATGTTCTAGTGAATTTGATATATTAAACTTTACTACATTTATCCATCATGACAGGAGTTATATTTCAGGCAGTGTTTTTGTTTGCTCTGCAGGTTGTAAGTTACTGTTCAAGCAGGATTTTGCCAGGCGTCTGGGCCTAAAGTGTGTCACTTGCAACCACTGCACTCAGATGTGTAAGAAGTCTCTCACCAAACAAATAGACGGAGTCAGCAGGGACTTCTGCAGTGAGACGTGTGCTAAAAATTTTCACGACTGGTACTACAAGGTACACTGATCTTCTTACCTAATTTGATCATTCATAACTTTGGGATCATGTGATCAAGCCCTGGTGGTGGTGCTGCTTCTTCACAGACCACAGGGGAGGCAGGGGACTGACATTTTGTTAAGCTGACAAAAATGGCTTCTTCTAGATTAAAATAGACCCATTAAATGTATGTCTGTTATGAGGGATTTAATTATATCTTATCAGAGATCCTGCATGTTTTAAGTTATTTCTGTTGTAAACTATTGGTTATAATCATTTCTGCTGCAGTACTTTGAAATCCCTGCATTTCTGTGCTGTGTCCACTAGGCGGCACGCTGCGACTGCTGTAAGGTACAGGGGAACCTGACGGAGTCTGTGCAGTGGCGTGCAGAGATGAAGCATTTCTGTGACCAGCAGTGTCTTTTGCGCTTCTACTGCCAACAGAACGAGCCCAACATGGCCACGCAGAAAGGCCCAGAAAACACAGCTTTAGGTACAATTTAAAACCCCCTGCAAATGTGCATGTCTGAATCATGCTGTCATGTTTAAAATGAAATCCTTTGGTCCATTTACAGGGTTTGGAGGAGCAACCCAAGCATCTAAGATGGTGAGGGTGTTGTCAGTTTTGACTGAATCATTGTTAAACACAAGAAGCTACAGACTGGCATGTTGCATAGTTGTTTAGATTGACTCTTGTCCGTTCTTGTTGTAACTGTTGCAGTCGTTTACTCAGGGGCCTGTATCGTATGCTGGGGGAGGGATCCTGAAGGATGTGAAGAATAAAGCTGTGCTCTGTAAGCCCCTCACCATGACCAAGGCCACCTACTGCAAACCCCACATGCAGAGCAAACCATTGCAGACAGGTGCGCACCTTCTGTTCTGTGACAGTAAAACTGCACAAACTTTTTCTGGAAAAGATGGAGGTTTATGTGCTTCTGTCTTTGCTTCTCCTCAGATGAGGCAGGTGTGGAGGGCTCAGGAAAGGAGTATATTCCTGTTCCAGTCCCCGTTCCCGTTTACGTCCCAGTTCCCATGAACCTCTATGCTCAGGCCATGCCCACTCCTTTTGCAATACCTGTACCGGTAAGAGCTCCCTCACAGAATCAAAGTGTTTGTAATTGCATTATGTTTTGATACATGTACATATAGTTTCAGTAAGGTTATGTCAGTCAAGTTTCTCTTCCAGTTGAAAATACAGTACAATTCATAGTCAAGTCAGTTCGTGAAAATGGTTCATATTGTGCATATAATATTATTTTATTAATTCATGTTTTTGTAAATTTATTTAAATTAAATTTATGTATAAAACATAAATGTTTTATTATAACTTATATTGAATTTTGTATATTTTTTTATAAATATTAATTTAATTGATGTATTTTATTATTCCTTTATCTATTTATTTTATGTTACTCAAACATGAGAATGTTCTGAAAATACGTAATGGCAACATGCCTTACTTCATAGGAATGACCCTCATTGCCTCTGTGGCTTGTTTTGGTTCTTTCAGGTGCCTGTGCCAGTGTTTCTACCAACCACGCTGCAGAACGCTGAGCAGATTGTGAAGACCATCAGTGAGCTCAAAGCCAAAGTCCCCTCTGACCCTCTGGAAGCTGATCTAATAGCGATGGCTGAAGTGATTGCACAAGAAGATGAGAAACCCAAATGCTCAAGTAAGAACATGTTAGGAGTTGTCTGCCTTTGACAGGACTCTACTTGAGTTTGTAACATCACTGCCTTCACCTCAGCAATTAGCTGCTGTTGGTTCTTATTTCTCAGCTTTGTGACACTCTCTAGTGTCAATTTTACACTTCTACCCTCATAAGCCTGTCATTCCCTTCCATTCATACTACAACATTTGTAAATCCAAAAGCCTCTTCTCTTTTTCTAGACATCAAGTGTGAACAGAGCAGTAGAGAAGTAAAGATGGAAAGTGTAAAACATGAAAATGGCAGTGGTAGCTCAGAAGAGGAGGAAGAAGACAAGTATGAACCAGATTTGGACCTGGAGAAGGACCTCCCCCTAGGTACAGTAGCGCTAAAGGAACTCACGTGTTATTGTGAAGGATTATTGAACTTTTATAATATTTTAAGGTCAATTTCGCCTTTTGCAATCTTGACGATGCCTACATTGAATAGTAAAAGTATATAATCACTTTTCCCAAACATCATAATTATACAAAGTAAAGAAGTGTTGCTCTGGTCTGTTTCAGCATCAGAACCCGTCCTGGTTGAGCGTCTGGATACAGACACACTCTTCTCATTGCCTCCAGTCCTGTCTGAAGAGAAAGAGAAGGCACCTCGGCCCAGAACCAGGAGGAGGGTAATGAACACATCTACCCCTATATCACTGCATCCAGCGCTGTCCTGTGATTAGAAATCCATTTGCTGTTCACATGCTGATGTGTCGTGATTGCTGAGGTTCTATATGAGGCTTGTGGCGTCACAGACGGTGATTGTTAACAATGACTGTATGTATGCTGATGTTTCTGACTTACTGTTGCTGCAGGGCCAGAAGAGGCGGGCAGTAGAGGAAGAGTCTTCGTCCTCGTTATCCTCGTCACCAACGGTAGAGTCCTCAGCAGCAGACAGCTCTTTCTCCTTGAACACCAGATACGGTTTAAATGCTTGGAGGAGATGGGCCACATCTGAAGCCTCACCGTCCAGCCAGTCCAAAGGAAAGGAGAGGAAACAAGGTATTAGTCATGAATAATCTTCTTACTAACTTAAATTAGTTCATTCAGTTTGATTTGTAGATGTTGTAATGCCAGATAGACCTAGGGACATTTTCAAGCTTGGATGGTTTGTTGAGAGACTTGTTTGGTTTGAATGTGTTCAATGATTATAACTTCACTGCTGTTCACATTCTGAAACAGTTTTGTTGATCACTTTGAGTTATGAGGGCACTTTTTTCCATCCATCTGAATTGAACACAGAATCAGACTTTTGTAAAAACAGGCTTTATATCATGTTTGTGTAAACAAGCATCTTAAAAATCCTCAAGATAATCTTAAATGTTTCTGTATGCTGTACTAATGTTGTTTAAGGTTTTTTTTGTGTCTGTTGAACAGTTAGTCTCCTGTCCCTGAGCCCAGCCGAGCTGAATCAGTCTTTATCTCACTTTGTCAAAGAGGTGCGTCGACCCAATGGGGAGTGCTATACTCCAGACAGCCTCCTTTACCTCTGTCTTGGCATCCAGAAGGTGAGACTGTCTACAGCCTTTATGCAAATGATTGTTGTCCATTAAAACTATTAATGAGGATCCTTAGAAAGCTGAGCCTCTTGATAAAAATGGAGTGGAGATTGAAATGTTGCACTTTCGTAAACCTCTGCGTTTAACATAAATGAATGCTTTGCTCTTGGAAATCCAATATACATCCATAAAAATTAATATATGCAGGCTTTTCTCCAGAGTAGGGCTATACAATTAATTATACAGAATTAACAGAAAGGCTATACAGAATTATGGTATGGCCTTTGCAATTTTATATATATTTAATTTTTTTTAGTTTTGTTGAAATAATACATTTAAAAATAAAACACTAAAAACTACAATTTTATATATATTTAATTTTTTTTAGTTTTGTTGAAATAATACATTTAAAAATAAAACACTAAAAACTACAATCTATCATTTTAAATACTAAACTGTACTACTAAAACTATATTATATTTAAGAATTACAGCATTACAGTGTACAGTATGAAAATTGATATTAATTTTGAGGTTTGCTAAAATGTACAAATTACATGTAATTTATTAAAAGTATTAAATTAGTGATTTTAAAGATTAAATTTTAGTTTATTAGATGATAAAGAATCTAAATGTAAAAATAAGGGAAATAAGCATGCTCAATTAAATATCCAATGCTGGGCGATGCCGATAACTAAAAAAGCTTATAATATGTGTGATTAATATGCAGGGCTGCACATAAGTGGTGCACAACTGCGCATACATGATCAAAATAAAAAATACTCTGGGTAAATAAGTTCAGACCGCTCATTTGCGTACCAACATAGCTGACAGCTGTTGATGGACAATCACCGTTTTAGATCGACAAACTGTAATACTTCATAAGATTTCCATTCGAACTGAAAGCATAAATCTAGGCTATGCGCTACTGGTTTCAGAGCAAAACACAAAACTGTGACATTTCATTTACTGACGCATTCAGTCGGCAGTCCGCCAAAATAAAAGTTCACTGATTTTAGGTTTGAAAATGATGAAAATTCATGTAAAAAATAAACAAGTAAAAAAAGAACAAAAAATGTAAATATTAGCATTGAATTTAAGTGTAGTGTAAAATAATTGCATTTTTATTTGATACTTTTATTTTAAAATATAATAGTATTATCACAATTTATTTAGTTTTTTGTTTTAAAAATAAACTACAAAAATTAAGTAAAACTATTATTAATTATTTTATTTTTATAGTTACATTTGATGAGTCACACTGTGCAGTGTGAGCACCAAACCAAATTTCCAGATGCTCTCATAAGAACCAGACAGAAAAGCTTATGTGCACCCCTGCTAATAGGGTACCAATATATTGGGCATCCCAACATCTTACTCCTAGTTCAACACTAAAGTTTCCACCAATTGAAAAGGAGAACTAAAGAGACCATGATTAAGTAATTAAGCTGTATTTAAAACTAAACTCTGATGCAAACTAGGTCTTCGCTTGAGCTCTCCTAGTCTAAGCAGTGTCCAGTGATTATTGCTGTTCACATCCTGAAACATGCTGTTGATGCTTTTGCTATGAGGACACATCAGACTGCTTATTGGAGACTGACCTGTCAACTGTTATTAAAAGCATTTGTCTTACAATCAAGGTGTTGTATTGTTTGTGTCCTATATTTTTTTGTAGCATTTACAAGATAAAGGAAAGACGGATGACCTCTTTGGTGACCCGCAGTACCACATGTTTGGGGAAGAACTGAACAATCTCCTCAAAGACTGGCAACCCAGTGTCCTTCCTGATGGTAAAAGCACTAATGTGTTTATTAGTGTGTCAAGTGTTCATCTCATGAACACTTGACATTAAAAGTGGAACACACAACACTATTATAAATTATTTATTCAACACACATACTTATTTTTTCATTTCAGATTTGCACATATTAGACCTGTACATCATAATTGCCTATATTATATATTGTGTTTTTGCTATTTGTACATTGCCTATTTGTATATTATTCTTTTATCATCTGTGTCCTGTCCTGTTGCTGTCTTTCTGTTGCACTGTATAGCTTCTGTCACAAAAACAAATTCCTCGTATGTGTAAGCATACCTGGCCAATAAAGCTCATTCTGATTCTGATTCTGATTCTGAAAAGTGTGAAGAGATTATTGTAATGTGACTGACGTTTTGAAATGTCCAGTGATTATAATATAACTTACTGTTCACATTCTGAAGTGCTGTTGACTCAATCCAACTATGAGGACGTTTCACATAAATGATCTTTCTTTAGCCTGATTTTGAATGTTGTCTAATTTGATAGCTTATTCTAAATATCAGTTTGTAACTGTGAGTGGTTTTCTGTTGAGGTTCTCGGTGGGGTCGTGTTGAAGAGCAGCATCTGTGGAGCAGTAGGCAGATTGGGGAGCAGACGCCCTCTGTCCTGCTTAGATCTCTCCTTTATCTCAACACCAAATACTTTGGTCTTCGAACCACTGAACAGCACTTACGCCTCTCGTTTGGAAATGTCTATGGCCCAAGCAGTTCCAAACCGCACAGCCACGAGACCACCATCTGTATACGCATCCCCTCCATCTCACAGGAGCAACACGGTGCGTTCATCTGAAGCATTATGCATAGCATAAATCATACATTATTCATTAGTATAGCTATTATTCTGCAACCAATTTTTATTGTCAAGCTTTTGTATATAATAATACATTTCTGCTTGCTTGGGACAGTTTTGTCTTGTTTTGTCTGTTCAGTACCCGATGATGAACCTCGTCTCTTCTTCCATAGAGCAATCAGGAAGTAAAAGGAGGCGTAAAGACGACTGTGACTCAAACTTTGAGGCGGACAGTGGTTCAGGAGGATCTGCTCACTGTCCTGTTAAGAAACATGAATGCCAACTGTATGAGCTTTACCTTTCGAAGTGGTAAGTAATATATAACAATTTCTTGTTTATGCATTTGAAGAACTTCATGTAAAAGAGAATTGCAGATCCCTTGCCCAGCACCAGCACTATTTTGGTGGGAAAGTGCAACCCAAGACCATGATTAGCTACAGGGTTCGTACAATCATGAAAAACCTGGAAATTTATTGGTAAAAATGTGTACGAACCCTGTAGCTAGTTCAAATTGTTTTGAACTAAGCAGTGTCCAATGATTATTTGCTGTTCACATCCTGAAACATGGTGTTGACACTTGTACTATGAGGACACATAAAACTAACTGTAAAGAGCTGTGTCTGTAATAATATTTTTGAATTTTATGGTTTTCACTGCATAAGATACTACTTTCAATACATAAAAAAATCTTACTGACCCGAAACGTTTCAGCGCTAGTGTATATCTAATTATCAAGCAGTGGAGATCATAATTGTGTTTTATATTATAAAATTTCTTTCTTTTTTTTTTTTCTTTTTTTTTACAATTATGCATTTAATTGGTCTTATCCGTAGATATAGTATATTTAATTATGTTGCCCAGTTGCTCATTTTGCATTTAGATTAGATCATTTTTGACTAGTGGTCGACCGATATTGTTTTTTTGACAGCCGATGCCGATATCTTGGAAAGCAGGATGGCCGATTAATATTTATTTATTTTAATTGATATTTAAGAAATTTTAAATCATTTGAAAAATGATTAAAAAATAAATAAATGTGTAAAATAAACATAATTATACTTTAGATGACAAAGTATTTTTCACAAATATTTAATAAAAATATAATTAAAAAGGAAGTAAACACTGTAACCAACAGGGCACTCAGTATTCTGGGATGCTTGTGTGCATTGGGAATCATATTTTTTTCAAATAAAGCCAAGGTAACACTCATTTTACATACAGCACACAGTGAAAATGACATGAATATGGCAGTGGGCAAAAGCATAAAGCCCAGCATAATTTGAAATCACGAGTTTAAAGTTTGTCGATCGCGCATCTCCAGTGAAGCTGAACTCACCTCCTGTCCGCACTCAAAACTCACAGACCGACTGTCACAGAGCACACGCGATCATGCAGGGTACAAATGCACATTTTATAAGATCTCACAGCTGGATTCGACTAGTCTGCAAGGTTTGTGAAATTAAATGTTCATTAGTCATTCAAAGATTTGTTTCAATAAAATCAATGTGCAGTTGCTGAATGCTGAAGGCAAACGAGAAAGTATTATATTGTTTGCCTTTCTATTACTAATAATATATAAGCAATCGTTATAATACTTTTTGGTATTCCTTTTAATTCCTTTGTTTAACAGATCTATCTGATTATTAGACAGACTTCTATCCGTATTAGACAGAACTGTTAACGACGACAGCGAACAAGAGGGAGAATGTGAGCACCGTGTGCTCAGACGCTGCTGTTCTCAGCTCTGTCAAAATAAAAGTCCGTCATGCTGTCAAAATATGCATTGGCCAAACAGAAAAACTTATCGGCCGATGCCGATATTTGAAAAATGCCAGATATCGGCCGATGTATCGGCCTTGGCGATATATTGGTCGACCACTATTTTTGACATCAAAGTTAATGATAACTTTGATGTCAAAAATGATAACTATGATAACGCTTTTAAATTTATTAAATCTTAAGCCAGTTTCAAAATGAATATCTGTTTTTCATACACTACATGCTGTTTTCTGAAATTACTTTTAAAGCTACTGATTTTGTTTTGTGTGTGTGGTGTGTGTTGTGCGTGTGTGCTTTAAATAATAATTGTCTTCTTGGTGTCAGCCAGGTTTCTAATATCACTGAATCTCTATTCCTGTTAAATGGACCCTAAGGGATCTGACATCATCTCTCTTCCTCTCTTCTCAGCCCAGAGTCGGTGAGACAGAGGACAGATTTTTTGTACATGAAGCCAGAGGTCTCTGCTTCCTCGGACAGTCCGCTGTGGTTCAGCTCGACGCCTCTAGAGAAGAGCTCTTTGGCTAGGCTCCTGACTCGAGTGCTGCTGGTCAGAGATATCTATAAGGACAACCAGCACGAAGAGGAGGGAGTCTAGAGGCAGATGCACTGAAGACTTTTTACTATGCTATCATGACACCCTGTGCATCACCGACGAGCTGCTTTCCATGTCACACCCTGTCACTCTCCCTTTAAACACACTGATCCCAATACTGCTAAGAGATGATGTCAGGATGGATATTAATATTGGTGGGATTATGCTGATTCAGATCAGTCTTCCCAAAGACCCTGACCCTGAGGAGTTGAGGTGACGTGACCTACAGGATGCTGCTTTCTTCTTCCTCAGAAACTTTGGTTCATGTAGCATTACTTGTGAGGCCGCTGTGATCTGAAAATATTTTTGCTAACAGTCTAGTCTGTTAGCAGACAGAAGACAGGAACTTTGGTCCTGTGAAGTAATGGATTCGAGGAGGTTGGTGTTTTTTTTTTTGTTTTTTTTTTGGGTTTTTTTTTCTTCCTGCCCAACAAAGCCTTCTAAAGATTAAATTTATTTATTACCGTTGGTTGTCGTCTGTTAAAGAAAATCCAAGATTTTCTAACGGCAGGGCAGGGTGCGTGTGTTGGTCTCTGTACCATGTGTGCAATTTCTCTGGCCTTCCATAAGAGCATTAAAACCTGCTGCAGCCCTGGACCTCTTTGTGCGAGTGGTATGAGTGTGTTTGTGAATGTGCGTGTGTCTATTTCCCTCCCCTTTCTTGTTATTTTGAAGTGGATTGGACAGGAGTTAGTGCTGCACAGCTAATACGTTACTGGCATTGAACCTTTAAGTGTGAAACTATTCCTCTAAACAATCAAGTATATGAAATTTGACTTTGAATTTCATCTGCAGCGTTACACTGACTACACCGATAAGCAGAGACATGTTGTCAATGTTTAAACATTGTCATAGAATTTGCTCTGTACCCTTCCTGGAGTCGAGTAATTTGAAGGATGTGCGTGTGCACAAAGCTCATTAAACTTTGTTCAAAACACTTAGCTTATGCAAGAGTAAAAGTGATTTATTTATAAGGTACAAGTCAGTGGGGTTTATGTTTTCATGTTTTTTATGATTATTTCCTTGACCTTTTCTACCAATAAATTACAAGCTAATTTCTTGGTCTCATAATGGTTTACCTTAAGACCCTTTTAAAAATCTGTTTTCTGTTTAATTAGGACCATGAAATGTGAATTTTCAGTTCATTTTGTTTACATCCCTTGCTTTCCATTGGATTGTAAGGGTTAGAAGCGTGCTTGTTAAGCCAAGCTCATCATTAGGTGTATGGGGTTTTGAAAATTATTACACGTCGGCTCATCCTGCATTTTTTTTGCAGTAATCATGGAGAGGCGAAAAGATCCACTAGATTAATACATAGAACGATTTATACGACCATTCAAAAGTTTGGATATTCTTTACGTTTTAATACAACAGTAAAGTTATCAAAACTTAAAGGAAACTAGTGTCCAAAAAGTTCTTCAAAAAAAAGCCCCTGTAGATTACACCTCTAAATATCATAAACTTTGCAAGGTCCATCCTGCTATTTAAGAAATTTGTTCGTCTTTTTGTCTTTTTCTGTTGTTCTTTTTTTTTTTTTTTTTTTTTCCTCCACAATTTATTTTAGTTTTATAAAGACATTCAGACAGGGGAACAATTTATATTTGCCTCAAAAAAACAAACAAACAAAAAAAAACACTTCAGGTTGAAATTTTTTCCCCATAGCAAAATGCTTTTTCCTATGCCAGCACAATATACAGTAAGCTGTATATTGATTACCCTATCAAGCTGTTCATATCAAGCTGTTCAGAAGTTGATTAAAAGCCCATTCACACCAAGAACGGTAACTACAACAATAACTCTATTAGCGTCTGCACCAACGCATGGTAATAAAGCAATAAGCCCCAAGAAGCCGTGGATTTATAACAGCTAAGGGGCGTTGTTAGGCGCGAAGCGGAGTGCCTAAAACCCCCTTAGCTGTTATAAATTCACTGTAAACCACGGCTTCACGGGGCTTATTGCTTTTATAAAACGGTTATTCCATATAATTAGTAAGGTTTCACAAAACTAAACCGAGCAAATAAGTGTAATATTAATAAAAACAGTATTCTTCCACCAAACAATAGTTCCTCAGAAACAGTTGTGGTTGGAACCTATTGTTGGAACAAAGGGGTTGCCAAGCAACACACAAAGTAAACAAAGGTGAAGGTTTATAATGTAATTTACAACGGCTTTGAACGTGGCTCAACCAATCAGAATCAAGGACCGGAACTATCCGTTTTATAACATTCAGTTTATTATATACTGTATAAGCGCACGTTGCAGTTTTGTCAATTGCTTTAAATTTAAATGCTCAAGCTCTTTAAAGCAGCAATGGATTCTGATTTGTTGTTACTGTTTTTATTGTTCATCAGCTGGAAAAACATTTCTTCTGAAAGTGATTCCAGGGATATCATTCCTCTCTGTCGTTATTCTTATAGATGTGATTCCTTGGACCCTGTTCTCATAGAATTAATAATAATAATAATAATTAAAACTTCTTAAAACTTTATAGTTATCAAGCTTGGTGAAAAGGCTTTAAAGAGGTAGTTCACCTAAAAATGAAAATGAAAATCGTCAGTTTATTCAATCTTATGAACTGTACGGCTTCCTTTTTCTGTGAAACATAAAGGAGATATTTTGATAATTTTTTTATTTTTATTTTTTATTTTTTTGGACTATCCCGACAGCTGGCTCAAGCAATGGCACATGAGGGTTTTTTGAAAACCAAATTCAAAGTGTGTAGTTTATATACTGATCAGCCACAACATTAAAACCACCAACCTAATATCATGTAGGTCGTCCTTGTGACGCCAAAACAGCTCTGATGCATCGAGGCATGGACTCCACAAAAAACTGGTATCTGACACCAAGACATTAGCAGCAGATCCTTTTAGTCCTGCAAGGTGGCAGCTCAATGGATTGGATTTGTTGGTCCAGCACATCCTCTAGATGTTCAATTGGATTGAGAGCTTGGGAATTTGGAGGCCAAATCAACGTTAAACTCTATCATGTTCCTTGTATTGTTCCTAAACAATTTTTTGCAACGTGGCAGGGTGCATTATCCTGCTGAAAGAGGCCACTGCCATCAGAAAACACCACTGCTTTGTATAAAAGCATCTGCTAAATGACTAAATATAATGTAAATGAAGGAGTGAGCATGGTCTGCAACCATCTTTAGGTAGGTGGTACATGTCAAAGTAACATCCATGACCCAAGGTTTCAGCAAATTGAGCTACAGTAGCTCCTCTGTGAGGTCAGATCTGACAGGGTAGCCTTCACTCCCCACATGCCTTGGAGATGCTCTGACTCTGTTATCTAGCCATCACTATTTGGCCCTTGTCAAAGTCACCCAATGTAGAAGACCTCCCTAGTGAAGTCATCTTGACCAACATTTGTTTTAATGTCATATTGTCCCAGAGTGGAGCCAGGCCTGCTGTTGATAAATGTATCTAGGTCGTACTGCATGAGCTCTTTCTGCCAGAGGAGTGGCAATGAGCTCACTTGGCACCAATGGTTGGTATCATCTCCTCCCAAACAAACACATGCTTCACAGACCAAGCCCCTTGATGGGCTTTATTCCAGCAGGTGTCTCATGTTCAGTGACCGTGCCTGGACATAGGGAAACACAAGGTCATTGCAGTCGATGGTCATGTGACAGGAAATGGCTTCCAGGAGGATACGTGATGTCCTGTTTTCACTAAGGCTGCCAGAGTTGTGACTGACAGGCGGCAGTAGTGTTATTATGGGCAGTACAGCACTCCCTCTTCAGTATAAATAAGT
Source organism: Spinibarbus caldwelli (assembly GCA_039654775.1). Lineage (NCBI taxonomy): Eukaryota > Metazoa > Chordata > Actinopteri > Cypriniformes > Cyprinidae > Spinibarbus > Spinibarbus caldwelli. The sequence goes on along the minus strand of CM077233.1, from coordinate 15,660,109 downwards.
TATGCTGCATGCTGATCTATTTATACGGCAGGTGGAAGTGGAAGGAGGAGATCGGCAGAAACGAGAGCTTTTGGGAAAGGATGTGTTCAGTTGACATTTGAAACAACATTTTATAAGACAGTAAACATCTTTACTTGTAAAATATGCCAGGAAGACATTCAGAGACTAGGCTAGAAGGGATACAGCTAAAGCTGCGGGGCATGCGCAAATCAATATAGCATAATTTTTGTCAGACTATACAGCAATAATTACTGTTTTTGCATTATTGTAAGAGGTAGGTTTAGGGTTGGGGTAGCCGTGTAGATGTTAATAAAACACAATCTAATAGGTCGAAAATTTAATTTATCGTTAGCTTCCGGTTTTTGCTGTATCCCTTCTTGCCCCAACCGAAGATAAGTCTTTCACAAACACTGGTCAGATTAGCAAGTTTCCACTGTCAAAAAGATGCATTGGCTATATTGTCAGTAGACAAAATCATTTTTAAACCAAGCCGCTTTCTGCTGGTAAACACAGTGAATCCACAGAAATCTGAGTGGAAAATATTTCACTGAACAACGATAAATATGAGCTTATTTTTAATTAGTTGAAACATTGTAATTGGATTCAGGGATTTTAACAAATCAAGTATTAAACTCCTCTTAACTGCACTGTACTAGACACAAACAAAATCATACAGTTTGTTGAGATACCTGCTACTACTTCTGTTCTATGACAAAATTCATTTCATAAAAGATGAAATAGGTTAAAAAAAAAATGGTTGGCCTGTACAGTCCTAAAGCAGCTCTGTGTAGTTCTGTGTATTTTTGGGACTTTAGAGCCCCCTACAGTTAAGTGTGAGTTGAATTCACAGTTATAAATATATTTTTAAAAATTTAAAAAAAAAAAAAAAAAAATTAATAGTAAATATGTCACTGGCGTAATTACAGTGAATAGATATTTACGGCATTGTTGGTACCGTAAAGCAACCCGTCCTTTTCGAGTATTTCGTAGTCACTAACCAAACTCCCAGGAGAGAGGTTTGAGGGGGGCGTGGGAAAGAAACACAAGTCATCCGCTCTGTTAGAAGTCTGAGTGTCATCAGAATGATTATGAAATCTGTATTTCAAGGTAAAAAAAGCTTACGTACAGTTGTTTTAAAGAGGACTTTATTTGAGGCCAGAATATTTATTTTGCAGTGGGCTCTATGGGCCAGTAACAAGCAATCAGAACACCACAGCAGCAACATGCAAAAACCAATTAGAGCCCCTTAGCAACCACATAACAATGTGCTATAAACCAATAAGAACATCCTAGCAAATGCATAGTAACATTAGTCAACAAAAGCCTCTTACATTTCACAACTTGTACCTGAGGTCTTACAGCTATTATTTTGTGGGAAAGTTCTTTTTAGGCACCATCTCTTGACATTTGTTTATTCATCCTGAGCTGGCAGCACACTTTGATCAGATTTGTCATAAATGTTGACTGTTGAGCCTGGAAAGTGTAGACTCAATGGAGTGAGTTCAAACAGACACGGTGATCTATACCAGGGGTTTTCAATCTTTTAGGTACCACGGACCCACAAATATGATCATCATTGTGCGAGGTACCCCCATCTTTGTAAATGTAAAATACATTTATATAGTTTCTTGTATAAATACCCAATTTACACTGCAAAAATTTCATATTATAAGCAAGTCAAAAACATTAATTGGAAAATAATTAGTTTCTATTAAATTACTTTTTTTCTGAAAGTATTATTTAAAATGTATTTAAAGAACTGTTTATTTATTTATCTTTGTAATTACATTTTAGAATTTATTTTAATATATTTTGTATTTATTTCTTTGTTTTCATTTTTATTCATTGATTTTAATACATTTATGGATTATTTATTTTTTAATTCTTATTCAATCATATTTTTGTGGTAATTCTTTTATAATTATATATAATATAATATATTAACAATAATAATAATAATATCATTTTTACATTTTTTTTTTTTTTTTTTTTAATTTTTTTATGATTTTTCTCCAAAAAATTTCAAGGACACCTTAGCACTTCCTTGGGGCCCCCTGGGGGTCCCCGGACCCCAGTTTGAAAACCCCTGATCTATACTGTTGATTCACAGTTTATTTGTGGCACTGATTCATTTGGGGGTGAACAGGGTGGAAAATGTCAGTGTTTTATTAGTGATTAAATTGAGACATCATTACAGTCACAGCACAATCTATTTTAAAGTTTTCTAATTTAATAGTTTAATTACAAATTATTATCAGCGTAGAAATATGAGTAAAAATAACATGAATTTCATATTTTCTTAGTATTTTGATATGTCCTGATTTCCTTAAACATCCAACAGTATGTGTAGAACGTGATGATCATGTTCGTGATTTGCTGAAGTGGAAGAAAATCTGACATAATGTGCAGAGGTTCAAAAGAGCAATGTCACAAATTTAAATATTTGATATGTGACCTATTCACTTTCATTTAAACATTACTTTTGTTTAAATATTTCTAAATTGTTTATTTTACAGGTTTGAGATTTTCAGACTTGTGGACTTTTTTATAAATGTTAAGGAAAAACATTTGAGCCCTTTTGATACCACAGCTGGTGTTTTCCAGCATGTGTCCCTTGCGGGGCATCCAGTTGGGGGCGTCCTACGTTGGGCGCACGTGTTGGAGCCAAAATTAAACCAGGGCGGGCTGGGGAGGAATGGAGACATTAAATTCTTTCACATTTGGGCGTGAGTTTTGTTTCCAGATAAATGGCCATCGCTCTCCATGAGGGCATGACTCTGATCCCTGCTTCAGGAGCACTGGAATGTTGTCTCGGTTTTGTTTTTGTTTTTTCTGTTTGAGTGACGCAAAGCACACTGAGGTTACCCCACCTATTTGAGTGTGCTTGTGAACTTTGGCACCTCCCTGCGTTTGTGAGTGTTATGTGTGTGGATATTTTCTCTGTACTGCACGGCGCACAAATCTGCTTAACATTTAAGTTCAAAAATCCAAATTATGTATACGAGAGATAAATCAGCAGCTAGAACGAGAAGAACGGGCTGATTTGTGAAGGCACGTGCAGGTATGACAAACCCTCTTTTTTTTTTTTTTTTTGAAGAGACAGCTTTTTTCTTTCTTTTCCATCAGTTAGAGTTGGCCAGACTCCAATAACTTGTCCCATTGATCTAAAGCGAAAACGACCCTGAGCGCACGCACAGCCGGCCGAGCGAGAGGGCAGGCGGATGTAAAAACATTTTTTCACCCTCGTGGGTTTTTTTTGTTTGGGCTCAATCCCCAGTCCTTTCAGGGGACATAAAGAAAGCGCTGCCCTCAGCAGGGACATCTGGGATAGAGCCGCGGCAGAGGCGAGAGACAGACTATAGGTGGCGATTAGGCCCTCTAATGTGTGATGAATCCTTTTAGAATCACATGATATGAACTAATGTCACCATTTAATTATAAAACAACAGAGAGCGAGCTGAGGGAGGAGGAGTTTGTGTTAGAGGGGGGATCACAGTGACCAGCTGTACTAAAGTGAGAATCGCCAGTATGGATGACCACCACAATTCTCACATTTTTATTTCTACACAAGCTTTAAAAAGCATGTTAAAACGGCCCTGCTCCTTTAAGATGTCAGTCGGAATTACACTCTTGGACACCTGTTGTCCCATCCAGCTTAACTTCAAGGGCTTATTTGTAGTGATGTTAAATTTAGGATGACCTATCTAGTAGAAAGCAGTGGGACTACCCGTGTGAGAGTATACAGCCCATTTTAAACAGAACAACAGTCCACACGCACATTGTGACTGAAACACTGATTCACTCAGATTCACTGTCACTGCCATTTTGCCCTTAGATACTTCCTCTTGTTTAGTATGTAAGCGTGAGTCCAGACATTCTCTGTACTGAACTAGAATGGTGCTGGAGTGTGTTCACAGAGAGATCTGTGCGCCGTGCCTTTGTCTTCTGGGTCATTCTACAATCGCGGTGGCAGATACTCTTACTTTCAGCTGGCAAAAGGTCAAACTGCAATGCACACAATTCCTATACAATACCAGGCCCCACTTTATATTTGGTGTGTTTAAATATTATCTACTTAATAATAAAATAATGAATTGTTAGGCACGATGTACCTAACAATTCATGTTGAATTTATAAATACTTTTGCTGCTATTGAGGTGGGATACGGGTAAAGTTAGGGGCAGGTTTGGTGATCTGGTTAGGTTTAAGGGGTAGAAGTAGGGTCAACAGTGTAATTATATAATTACAGGATGCTATTTTCAAATATAAGTACAATGTAAAAATATGTATGTACACAATAAGTGCATTGTATCAACTGATAAATTAAAATTAAAAGGTCACTTAATTTAAAGGGTCCTAATATGATATATGATTTTAAACAAATTTGAACTGTAACTTATATTCAATCTTACCATTTTTATATTTTTGTCACCTCTTCTTATGTTACTGCTCTATAATAAAGCAGTAGTACAAACAAGTTAGAAATTTTTTTTTTGTACATTTACCTACAGTAAATATAAATATAGTGATTTGATATACATTTAAATAAAACATTTGATTTTAAAATTTAATTCATTTTAATTATGTTTTGTTTTATTTAGAAGTTATCACTATATGAAAAACACTAGAAGTTACCTTAGTGTTACTCTGCTATGCCTTAGATTATATTGTTAATAAAAATATTTTTTATAACCATGCTCTTCTTTAAAACCTCGAACATCAACGGAAAGAGATAGGTAATCCAGAATTAATTTTGTTCCAACCCTGTTTGACTTTCTTTCATCTGTGAAATATTTAAGAAATTATTTTGATAAATGCTGATATCCAAACTCTCTTGGTGACCACTGACGTCCATTGTATGGATAAAAATACATTTCTCAAAATATCTCTTTTTATGTTCCAGATGAGAAAGTGTGGCAAACAGGTTTGGAGCGACGTGAGGGTGAGTAAATGATGACAGAATTTTCACTTTTGGGTGAACTATCCCTTTAAACTGTTATTTAATTGTCAGTGGTGTTACTGCTTCCTATTACAATTAATTAGGTGCAACAAAATAGCAAATGACAAAACAGAATGGCAGCCAAGGAAAATTATACTGAAAATTATACATTTTTAAGTTATTTAGTGTAGCTTTGATTGCAATGAGATAATGGAACTTAAGTAACTGGCATCAAAGTTACAGTATGATCCAGTTACTGTGTTGTAATGTTGAACATCAACGGTCATTAACTGTACATGCACACCTTGGTCCAGACTGGGCCCCGAAACATATTGAGTGGCTTTCCTAATATAAACATCACAGCACAGTGGTATTCAGGCAGAGAGGCTGCATGAATTTCCAAGGTGATTAAAGGCTATAAATAACTGCCTGTGTGTTTTTAGTTCTGGGATGGTGAAGCCAAGTGCTCACATAGACACATAGACCCTGCCCTTCGGAGATAGCATTGCAACCTTCAACCCGCAGACAACCAATCGAATGACACCCCTCAAACACTGGACTTAACACCTACTGCGTATCAACGCCTCTTCAATGACTGGCTCCATGCTCTTTTTCCCCACAAACCCATACTACAACTATCCATTTTATTTGATGCCGTTATTTTGCTTTTCTCATAGCAATCATTGATTACTGTCCTTATTCTTATCATAATATATATTGATACTCCACATTAGCTGTGTTTATTGAAACCATAACATGAGGTTTGCCAGTTTCAAATGTGCATTGTCCCTCTAATCCTTTGGCCCTAAAATAACCCAACATACTTGTCCTCTCATAGATATCTAGACACCAAACACATGAAACAGCCAGTGGAGCTTCAACTGCTGCACATGTGTGTGTGTGTGTGTGACAGAGTCTGTTCCCACAACACACAGCATGTGCTGACTGAATGCAATAAGTGTCAGTTAACAGACCAGTACGGTGAGAATTAAAGTTCTCTAAACTTGAACTCCACTGTCAGATCTGATGTTTTCAAGCTGGTAGTGTTGAGATCCACCTCCTCTCAACATACTTTCACTGTAGCCTCCCATGAAATGAATCCATTTAACCTTTCTCTCGGTGCTGATTTATGGCTGAGAAAGAGAAAAGTTTTTTAGTATATATTTAATTTGATGTTTATAGTTTATAATTTCATATCATTTACTGTCAAATTTTACTAGCTATAAACTTAAAAAAAAAAAAAAAAAAAAAAAAAGAAGATGATGGATCAAGTTGGTTTTCCTTATTCCTAATAGATTTCCCACAGTCTTACGTTTTTGCAGACAAGGTGCCTCTGATCCAGTATTTAAACCCTGTCGCCAGTATAAACCCTCTTTTTTGAGAGATCCTGTATTTTTTTTTTTTTTTAGTATTAAATGTGGAATGACCACAGACTGTACAGATCTGTTTTGTCAGGCTGTTCAGCAGCAGATAAATGGAAATGCTTACAGATAATTCTCTCTGTAGCTACTAACAGATAGCTAAATACATTAAAGCTTCTTAAAGGGGCAACATTTGTACTTCTACTTTCAGATTATAAATAGCTCGCTAACAAAACAAAGCAGCATTTGTCTTACACAAATAGAATCAGGATTTCAATTATTGTCCGTTTCATACATTGTATGTACATGGCATAGATCATTCTCTGGCCTGCGCGGATTTGCCATTCCCTCACAGAGGGAGGACTGCACGAATTGTGTGGGTTATGTGTCATTTCAGTGTCCCTCATGATTCAGTCTCATTCTCACTTCCCCTCTAGGAATCTGGAGTGGAGGACTGATAAGCATAAAGGTCAGAGGTCAACAAGTGCAAGTTCTCGTTTGAGATGTGCTCAGGCTTCCTACGAATTTGTTTCTCATTATGGTGTTGTTCTTGATGGTTTTGACCTGGATCACATAAAGTTGCATAATGCCTTGACAAGGCTTAGCATCATTAACTTTTAAAATAAAGTCAGGGTTGGTTAAAAATTACAAAATTACTTAATTACATTCTAACCTTTAGAAAGATCTTATAGTTCTGTGAAAATGTCTTTTTTTAATAGCCCTCTTACGGAGCCTTTTTAGTGAACAGGCCAGCACTTAAAAGCATTTAACATCAGTAACATTTAATGTGAGTTTTGACGCCTGCCATGTACGACTGAAAAAGACAGAGTAGCCTACTTTATGGTACAAAAAGTTTATTTAGTAACAGCTTTGTAAACATTTGAGGTAAATGAACATTTACATCAACTTGTTCTTATAAAATTTAATACACAAGGCACTTCTCTTAAGACAGCATTGAAACAGGCTGCTGTTCTGAGCATATGTAGGTGGTTCATTTCCCTGATTGGTCAGAATAATCAGCTCTGCTAGAGAAAATCAGTTCAAGAAGTTCAAGAAATGAGTGTTATCTGAGAATAATGGGCTGCAACTAAGTACACTACAAACGGATCGAGATAGGAAAGAGCTGGCTGGCTGGCCAATTCAAATTCAGAATGGATGAAATGCTATAATGCACAAAGTTCAAATTTTCTGCGGTTCTTTCAGGCCACCACAACAGTCCTAAAATAAAACATGGGAAACGTGTATATTTCTTATACTCTACAAGTGCTGTTTTATAAATTACATTTGATGTTATTTAAGTGGAATAATACTGCCATCAACACAACGACTTTTACCATTAAGACATTTTCCTTTAAGGATCAAAAATATTTCCTCCTTTCTATCAATGTAAGAATTATTGAACAGTGTCTTTTGCCTAAATGTGCAAATCTTCAACTATTTACTAAAATGTAAACTTTAAGAACCAAAAATGACAAAATAACACTTTCGTTTTTGGATACATTAAAACGGCAGAAAATAAATAACATATATCTGTAAATACTGTGATCTGATAAAAGCAAAAGTAATACTGTCCTAAGCACAAACTCTGCGTGATGAAGCAATGTACCATTTCTATTTCAGGGCTGTCTGTCTCTTTAAATGGATTGCAGAAATATAGACCTGATAATAAAAGCAATGTACATTGTGTTTGAATGGGTCTCAACAACAGTTTTGTAAAGGTTTCCAAAAAAAAAAAAAAAAAAATCATGTTGTGCTGTCAAGTTGATGTGAGTTGTTATGTTTACAGAAGGCATGTTCTACACAACAGCAGTAGTAGTCAGTGAAAATGAGGGCCTCACAGTAACCTGAAACTGGACCAAAAAAAGAGAGAAAAAAATGGGGGATAAACTTCATATCAGCATAAGACACTTGCAGCATCTTTTTATGTCCATTTTGAAATAACTACTTTTTGGCAACCACGAACTGACCACAGAAAAGCAATGTTTTTGATAACTGTTTTTGTACTCATTCTCAACCAATTGCTTAATTTTTTTAGAAAATGCTCCAACTTTTTGAAATAAAAACCAATACGGATTTCAAATGTCACATGTGATGAGAGTTAGTACTCCCCTCATCTGATTAACTACTTCAAAAGTGATCATGTATTCCTGATGGCAAGATTGGACATGGCCATATATCAAATCTCTCAAATCCAACAGAGGAGCAGGATGTGAACTTCAGATCATGGGATTGAAAAAAAGAAAAATAGAAACTTGGTCCAGAGATTACACAAGCTATATGAATTAAAACTCTGCACCATTCAGTAGTACAACAGTTATCTAAATATTTCACTTGCCTCAGTTATATGCTCGTTTTTCAGTGTATGGATGACCTTTTCTCTGTGATGCATTAAAGTTTGCCACTTTTATCAGGCAATGTGCTTTTCACTTTTTTCTTCCTCATCCTTTTGATTTCTCTTTACAGTGAGGAAATGTAGAGACAGATGCTGGAACAACAAAGAGAACATTTTTAAATTGGGTGTTAATAAATTTGAGAACTTTCTTCGATTACTTCAGCTACTCTCTTTTTTCCCCATTTGTCTCATATCCTATTCAAGTCTTCAAAAATACTTTAAAAAATAATAATACATGAGACTATGCCATTGTCTACTCAATACTCAGAGTGTATTTATGTTGTACTTTGTGTATTTTTGCTTGTTTGTAACCTGTATTATTGTACTGCAAACATTTTATATTTAGTGACTTAATAAATACTTAATAAATTGAACAGATGAATGGAAATTTTTACATTAAGGCCTTGTAATTAGACTAATTTAAGTGACATTTGTTTAATGAATCCTCTGGTGTAACATAACCTGCATCAGATCTGCTGCTCCATTCAGCTACTGCATAATAATAATAATAATAATTCATTACATTTATATAGCGCTTTTCTAGGCACTCAAAGCACTTTACATTGTGAGGGGACATCTCCTCATCCACCACCGCCACCATCACCATCCTCATCCGCATAACACTAACCAGCATTCAGAAGCCATCTTTCATAAGCCATAAATGATGACTAAACTTTTGGAATTATTAATGAATGGAATTAGCGTTTTCGTTCCAGCAATCTGCCTCTTTCTTCCTTGTGTTTTTTGGTGTATTTTTTTGTGTTTGTCCACAAAAACCTGTGCTCTGCAGTGGAGAGCCACTACACCGCCAAATCATTGGGCCTTGCTCTCGCGCTGCTGGCTTTACTAGCCCTGCTCAGTCGTCGAGCATCAGTGAAAATGACGGGCGGCTCGTGCATCTCCACCGTGGTGGTGACGTGCCCCTCCTCCGGCCCGGTGCTCGAACCACCGCCAGGGGAGGTGGGGGCGCCGGCGTGCTGAGCGGCATCTTTGGCTTGCCGCCCGTTATCGGAGGAGTGAGACGAGGAGGAGGAGGAGGAGGAGGAGGAGGAGGAGGAGGAGGAAGGGGAGGGGGAGGTGGCGTTCATCTCCCGAGTCTGCTGCTCGGTGGCCAGGTTGGCCCAGTTCTGCTCGGCAGCCAGCCTGTGGTTGTTGTTGCTGATGTAGAACGGCGAGGACTCCTCCAGCTCCTCGCGCAGAGGGTCCATCTTGAACTCGGCCGTCGAGGGCACCGACACAGGCTGGAGGAACGCTCTGCCACCCACTGCCACCTCCGTGTAGTCTGGCGGGTAGCTGAGGGTGGCAGGCGCAGTTCTAGAAGACTCGGCCTCCGCTTCGTCCGCGTCGGGCAGCAACTCGCGGTCGGGGGCAAACTCGTTGGTCATGCCCTGTTTGACCTTCTTCCATCCGAGGTGATAGATTTCTAACAAATTCAGCAAAAGGGACACGCAAGCCACCACAAGCATAAATATGATGAAGATGGTCTTTTCCGTGGGCCGGGAAATGAAGCAGTCCACCGTGTTGGGGCAGGGCCACCGCGCACACTTGTACAGGGGCCGCAACTGGAAACCATAGAGGAAATACTGACCTAAAATGAACCCCACTTCAAACAGGGTCTTGAAAATGATGTTGAACACGTAGGTGCGCAACAAGGCACCTCTAATGCGGATTTTGCCATGCTCGTCTCTGATTGGCGGCTTCTCCTTTTTGCCGCCGCCGCCCCCACCCCGTCCACCAGACTCCCCTCCCCCTCCGTTTCTATACAGGAGTTCTTTCTCATCCTGGAGCTGACTGGCCTTTCGCAGCTCCTCCTCACGCTCTTTCCGCTTCTCTTCCATTCGAACGATGTGCAGGACATGGCCCAGGTAGATGAGCGTCGGCGTGGACACAAAGATGATTTGGAGCACCCAGAAGCGGATGTGGGAGATGGGGAAGGCCTCGTCATAGCAGACGTTCTCGCAACCGGGTTGCTGCGTGTTGCAGGTGAAGTCCGACTGCTCGTCGCCCCAGACCTCCTCGGCCGCCGCTCCCAACACCAGAATCCTAAAAATGAAGAGTACTGTCAGCCAGACTTTGCCGATCACGGTCGAGTGTTCCTGTGCATTCTCCAAGAGCCGTCCAAGAAAGCTCCAGTCACCCATGCTTCACGATTTCTAGCCTAGAGAGAAAGTACAGTCTGAGGGCAAGAGAGAGAGAGTTTGTGGAGTCAGGTGAGAGAAAGGGTTAAAGGGGAACAGAGAGGATTCATCAGAACTAGTTAACAAAATAACGTTACACTGTACACTAGATGGTTTGGATCTTCTCAGGCCTGGACTGCCCACTCAAACGGGCACAGCTAAAGGTAAATTAACGTAAAAAAAAAAAAACACGCTCAGCTCTCATGAACTCACACAGCATTTCACGGTTCTGCATAAGATCCGAACGGTCAGTCCTGATGAAGCACTCCCCTGCACAACTTTACCAAACAACGTTTAGGAAAACCAAGCAAATCAACCTTGTCATTGATCACTGTAAACAGCACATTAAAAAACAATATGTTTGACATAAACTTATGGATTTCGTAACCCCTGGCTATTTAACTCTCTAACTGGCTGCTATGAACCTGGCATGCATAGTGTAAGCAAACTCTCTCTGGCTCGCTTTCTCTCCAGCCACTGACACACACACATACACTCATACACACACTTTTTCACCACACTCATACACACGGTCTCTTTCTCTCTCACCTGTTCGCTTCACTGCCCAGCAGGCATGTGCTGAGATCGACATTATAATGTTCAAAAACAGTTGGAAGCGTTGACTGGACAGTGTTGTGTGGAGGGCCCTGATAGAGCCAATTTCAGGACATCAAGGTGAAAAATGCAGTGAAATATGGAGACAGGGCAGTGCCAAAACCAGTCCACTTTATAGTTGTGAATCTACACTCAGATCATGTCCACATTAGTATAATTAATTGCCAGCTAAAAATGTACAATTCATGAATTCACCCTATAGTTGCTGTAAGTGCTTTGAAAAACTGATGAATCCAGAAATTAGTGTCATGTTATTATAACCTAACGATTTTGATCAACACAGATTTCATCTTTATCATAATGAGCTCAAATAAACAAGATTTAACCAGGTGTAACAGAACAAGGTTGAGATAATATTGTCATTAGTAAACAAAGAACCCTAAAAGAGCAAAATATACAATAGGAAGGAAAACAATATATTTACTTACTAAAATGATGTTGTATTGAGGGCGGCAAATCCATCGACTAAGGTTCTAAATCAAGTCTATGACCCTGAAAGAGAAAGTGCAAGTTACATAATAATATTATTAATAATAATAATAATAATAATAATAGAAAACAGTTGTTTATTAATTTATTTTACATTTAACTTGGTTTATTTTACATTTATATATCTTTATACATTGACTTTATATAACTAAAATAATGATTTATTTAGGTTTAAGAAAAAAAATTCCTTACTAGTTTCATAGATAACAATTTTAGCCCTTTTATTAATTTTTTTAATTCCAGTAAATTATGGTCTAGCATGGCTCATTGCTATCAGATTATCCAATTAAAAAAATCTTTTAATTCCCAAGGCAGCTATAATTTTCATTACAGTTATTAAAGTTGTTAGTTTATAATTATCAAATATCGATAATATTTAGCGTCTTTGATCTATCAGCTAAGCATTTAATTACAAACTGCTTCTGTTTATATAATTAGCTGATGATAGTCATTGTCCACTGTTCTCACTGTACATCCAGGTCAAATTGTCAGAGAGAGGCAGATTTTCTATTCTTTGCTGTGATTATGCGTTCACACCTGTCATCTCAAACAACAGCTCTTTTCTTGAAATGTGTCTAAATGATGTTAGCTGTTAGTAGGCAGAAACCATCCAAACTGAAGTCTAAGTTGATGGCCTTCCAGTTAGCAAAAAGTCATGTTGATTAATGTGGGATGTAAAAGGATAAAAGATTCGTAGACCTAACTTAAAGCATACCTTGACTGAAGTAGGCAAACTTATCTAAAGAAAGCAATATCCAGCGGCCACTGGTGCCACAGTTTGAGTGCGTTGAAAGCATACAGACCTCCCAAAGGTAGCAGGAGCCCTCCCCGTTCCCCCCGTTCCCAAATCCTGGCAGCACTGCCAGCTTACCAAACTCTTTTGAAAGTGGCCGGCCAGCTTATTCATTCACAAAAGTTCTTCACACATGGACCCGAGGTCAAACTCTCGTAGAAAACCTAGTTTTTCATGGCAAATCGAGTGTGGAGACGGGGTCTCACCAAGCGCAGCTGTCTCCCGTTCCCAGCCATCTCTGCTGTCACTTTGAGTGGTCATGCAAGAGTGCTGCGTTCAGAAAGTCATCGGCCAGTCAGCGCGCACGCCACGCCCCTGTCAACTGGGGTAAACTCATCGCCCCAACTTACTCATAATTTTACATGAAGACGGATGCTTTATTTGACTTTATACCACATAATAATAATTGTTATATTAATGATGACAATAATAATGTTGGTAATGACTGTGATGATTATAATTATTTAAAATAATAATAATTATTAGACTATTATTATTATTATTGTTAAATGCTTGTACAGGCTGTGTTCCAAGAGTGTTCAGATTTCTCATAACAGAATTTGGAAGTTTCACTGATTGTATCACTCCGTGTTCCATTCAAGCAGTCAGATGCGTTGTTTGGTACTTTGATTCTGCTTTGGAAATATTTTCGTTAGCGGAGTAAAACATTATCAAAATAACTGGCCATATTGTGTCTAAAGTATAAGTTTCTTATTGTTAAATTCTTGTTTATATAACCGTTTTATAATTGCGTAACGTAATAATAAAATCACCTGCCGCGAAAATTACAGTTGCGCAGATGATCAGCTGCAGTTTAGTATGTTCCACTGCAGATAGCCTACAAATAGGCAACTTTAGAATTTAAATGATTAGTTTATAGTAATTTAAGCAATTACTAAAAGCTGGTTTGTGGTATAAACTAGCAAAAAGGCAAAAATGAGTCTAGTCAAAAACTCTGGAATCTCTGTACTGCATGGGAAAGTATCCAGTCATGCAGCAGGCCTTTCCTAAAATAGAATAGAAATGCACCGCCCTCCATTGGTTTTCCCCATGGGAATTACAATAATGACAAACAGCAAACATATACGTTTTTTTATTATTATTATTTAGATATTCATATAAAAGATAAGTTGTTAGCCAAAATGTACTTTTACAAACAGGTGGCTATCAAAAATGATCACAGCTCACTTTAGGAAACAGCAGAGGATTCCATCAATACCATGTGGACACTTAATAGGTACAATGTGGTAACAATAATTCCCGCGGTCTTAAAACCAAAACTGATCACCGCTGACTTGCAGAGCCTCTAAGAGAGGAGAAAAACAAAGCAGAAGATAACGGACAGTTGACGAGCTCTCACCTGTCAACAGGTGGACTGACTGACTCGGAGTCTCAGAGTCCGCGCCGCTAGTAAACCTTCTCACGCCACGACAGCCTTAATTGTTAACAACCTAATTAGGCACTGTGGTATGCTGATATAAAATTCAAGGTAACCTTGACTTAAAACTAAACACAGATGTGCCGTTGTTGAAGACATTTAAATTATGTGGCAAAATAAGCACATATAAAAACATACAAAAACACAAATACTGCTCAGCTCTGTAAATTATATAGCTAGTTAAAACTGTTGATGGGTAACAGAAAGAGCAAAAGAAACTGTGTTTAAAAAGCAAAACTCAATCAAATAAAATGAAAAAGAAGCATTTATATACAATACAACATTGTGTAAATGATCCCTCAAAAAAGGACACTCAATTTTGTGTAAAGACGGTCTCTGAACTACATTAATATCGTTGTGATCACTAGGAGTCACTCTTGGGCTTTTCTAATGCCACTAGAGAGTACCGTGAGGCTCTTGAGTAATTTGAAAAATGAAATTCAACAACCTAGAACATTTTTTCATACAATTCAGTGCCGTACGTACACCCTAATTGTCTTTTGGCTTGGGGGAGGTACGTCAGCTCTGGAATGAAGCATGCTTGAAACCTACTGTTGGGTTAGGCTTTGTTATTTTTTCAGGGCAGGGTGTCAAAAGCAAGGTACAAAACATACTGATTCTAACGCTCTAATGGCATTAGAGAAGTTAAAACACCGTTATCTACAAGCCTAGTACCATGTTGGTAGAATGGATGTAGGGATAATCTTAAACAGTCTTATCGCTCGAGGAGTCCGAAGCGGATGACAGCAACCTTGCGTTCTTTTCGTTCTGTAAGTGCACCTTTTCTGTGGACATTTTATCTTGGTGAACAAAAGCGCGCCTTCCTTTGGCTCTGGCTGAGCACCTCAGCAATGCTTTGACAATCAGGTAGGCCAGTTCAGCCACATTGAGCACAATGCAGATGGCAGAAGATCCCACCATGAAGATGGTAAAGACTGTCTTCTCTGTGGGTCGTGAGATAAAGCAGTCAACTTTATTGGGACAGGGCCACTGCTCGCACTTCACAAGACGGGCCATCTGAAACCCATCGTAGACATAATACAGAGCGTACATGAATCCAGCCTCGAAAAGGAGCCGGAAGAACAGGCTGGAGGTGTAGGTCCACCACAGTGGCCCGGTGATGGGTAGACGCCTCTTCTTCAGACTCTCCAGGTCGTCCCCTTTGGCACCGCCACCTCGGTTGGCCAAAAGTCCTTTTTTTACATTGCGTTTGCGATACGCCACATGCATAGCCACCAGCAAAGCTGGTGTAGACACAAAGATGAGCTGCAGGCACCAGAAACGGATGTGTGAGACTGGAAAGAAGTGGTCGTAGCAGACGTTTTTGCAGCCGGGCTGTTGTGTGTTACAGGTGAAGTCGGACTGCTCATCCCCCCAGACCGTTTCAGCGGCTATTACAAGGATGCAAATGCGGAAGATGAAGAGGACAGACAGCCAGATCTTTCCCAAGCTGGTGGAGTGTTTATTTACCCCTCCCAGCTGGGCATAAAGTGCTCCCCAACTCATCCTGCCTGCTGTTGCTCTCAGCTCCTAATCATTGAAAAGAAAGAGATGAATTTGAGCAACTACATATATAATGAATATTATTTTATTGGCAATTTTTGAGTTCAAATTTAAACAATATGTAAAGTACTGAAACCCATCGTAGACATAATACAGAGCGTACATGAATCCAGCCTCGAAAAGGAGCCGGAAGAACAGGCTGGAGGTGTAGGTCCACCACTACAGCCCGGTGATGGGTAGACACCTCTTCTTCACACTCAAAAATTGTCAACAAAATGTTTTGACAACTGAGTTCAAATTAATTTAAATTCAAAACCAGTCATAAGTAGTACAGGTATATTTGTAGCAATAGCCAAAAATACATTGTATGGGTCAAAATCATCGATTTTTCTTTTAGGCCAAAAATCATTAGGATATTAAGTAAAGATCATGTTCCATGAAGATATTTTGTAAATTTCCTACCATAAATATATCAAAACTTAATTTTTGATTAGTAATATGCATTGCTAAGGACTTCATTTGGACAACTTTAAAGGCAATTTTCTCAATATTTTGATTTCTTCGCACTCTCAGATTACAGATCTTCAAATAGTTGCATCTCGGCCAAATAATGTCCTATCCTAACAAACCATACATCAATGGAAAGCTTATTTATTCAGCTTTCAAAAAAATTATTTTGTGGTCCAGGGTCACACACATACATACATACATACATACATACATACATACATATATATATATATATATATATATATATATATATATATATATATATATATATATAGAATAGAATGTTTTTGAAAGACATCTCTTATGCTCACCAAGGATGATCAAAAAATACAGTAAAAATAGATACAGCATATTAGAATGATTTGTAAAGGATCATGTGACACTGAAAACTGGAGTAATGACTGCTGAAAATTCTGCTTTGCTATGACAGGAATACATATATTACAACAGAAAACAAATTTAAAATTGTAATAATATTTCTCAATATTGTTTTGTACGGTTTGTAATATTGCACAAATTTACTGTATTTTTGGTCAGACAAATGCAGTCTTGGTAAGTATAAGAGACTTCTTTAAAATGCATATAGCCTATATATTATTCCAAACTTTACCAGTAGGGTAAGCTTAAATTTTCATTCCTCAGTCATAATAACACAAACTATAAATCTATGTCTTCAAAAAGACTCAACATATTGAATTGAAAATACCTTAATGACATTAATAAATTCCTATTAATTAAGATATCCTTCATTCCCACACATTTTGGTAACTTTGGTCATATTTGGACGAAATTAACACGCAAGAATTATCACATAATATTATCACTTAAAAAATAGTGAAATGTTTGGCGCTTTTACAAAAGTTTACCTGTTAGCCTACAAAATGATTCAGATCAAATCCATGATATATATCCGTCCCGGTGAGTTAAAATCAGTACTCTCACTTGCGGAGTTTCTTTGTGGTCTCGAGAGTGAGATGAAGTGATTTGACTGAGGACAGTGAGCGTAAGTTTAGTGCTCTCTGGAGGAGAGGTGCACCTGAGATCGGGCGGAGTCACAGCGTTCATTGGGAGGTTCTTGAGCCCGCCGCCCGCCTCAGCAGCGATCCCGTACAGTCGCGTCGCTAGCGTGTAGATGTGGTATTATGTTCAAACGTACAACATATCTTAACTTTCACACAGTATAGTTTTAAATATTTCAGGTCATGAGTAAATAACCTACAGTCGAATAGAAAGTGCTTTTTAGTCTAACAGTTCAGGTGCCATGAAACGTATGAAGTATGAAACGTATCTATTGCTTACATTAGATTAATACTGCAACTTAAATGTAAGTAGAATAATTCAATAAAGTTTAGGCCCACTAATAATCTGTCTCTGCATTATTTCACAAAATATCAAGCCAAATAGTAGGCTAATAGCCTGCGCATTTCGAGCAAAACATTTCACAAATATAAGATTTTAGGTTTCAAAAGATAAAACAATATTTTGTATATATATATACAGTATATGTTGAGATTATTAGTGGGCCTAAACTTTACTGAACTACTCACATTTAAGCTGCAGTATTATAAGTAATAGATACGTTAGACTAAGAAGCAATTTCTATATGACTGTAGGTTATTTACTCATAACCTGAAATATTTAAAACTATACTGTGTGAAAGTTAAGATATGTTGTATGTTTTTCATTTCATTTTCTTTTTAATGTGATGTACTACACCAGTGTTTACTCTGCTAGGACACCTGTGTGAATTGACGTCATACACTTAAAAATCACCACCTTGATCCCAGTCAGTTAAGTCTTTGTTAGTTCTGAGAAAAGCATTATTTATTTGCATCTGACACTTGGTTTGAAATGTTATGACATTCATACATCTCAAGTTAAGTGTAAACAATTATTGGGCTCAGCTTAGGTATGAAGAGATTAATTCATAAATGTCCAATGAGGAAGTTACGAAAATGCCATTCATTTTCAATTGCGCATATTTTCCTTTTAATTGTGAATTTCACATTAAAGTGCTCTTTAGTCAAGTATATGTCACAAATCTTAGACTTAAAAATACTGGTAAAGCATTATAATAATTCAATTCATAATTAAATGAACCCTAAAGCCTTTTCTGAAGTTAGCTTTTGTTTCAGTATTTTCTTCCATAATCTGTCATATTCTGTTGCCTGGAAGGAAAATATTTAACACCAAGGACAACAATGGCTCAGATGATCCATAACCACTTCCATATAGGTAGTATCTCATGGACTAGCCTCATTCCTTCAGTTTAGCTAGTCCCATCAGCAGTTGATCTCTTCTCTCTCTCCTGTCTGTAAGGTGCTCCTGTTCAGCAGGGATCAGCTCACAGATCTCCTAAAGTAGAAGGTAAAATCTTTCAGTTTATAATGATTACAATAATTATATATTAAAAAAAAAAAAAAAAAAAAAAAGAGTATTTGGGAAATCCGATTTAAGATTTCAAAAGCAAGTTTCAAGAAATTCTCCAATTATTAATAATATCATTGATATTGCATACTTTTATAATTCTAGCTGCTGGCTCTCCAGAAAAGTCTGGAACAGGTCCAAAAGTATTAAGAACCCTCTTCATGCCCTCGCTGTAGCGCTGAAGATAATCTTTCATACCTGGACAGACAAAACACAGAATGAGGTTCAAATCAAAATGTGATTTTGCATTTCTACAATACAGTAGTAAGTAACACAGTAGACCATAAAGGTCTGATATTTTTCACGACTCTACATATAACAGAAATAGTTTTGATCCACTTTAATTCATTTAAAATACTTTTTATAAAACGAGCTACAACATTCATATTTTGTATAACAAAAACTGCTTTGTCCTTGTGAATAACTGTGGCACAAAAAGTATAATCAGTTTGGAATGGTGTCCAAAATGACTCAGCAAATAAAGCTACTGGCTTTTTGTTTTGTAACAGAGTTTTCAAGCATGAATTGCGTAGCTCTTCATCTGAAGGGCATGAGTTCTTTTAGAAGGGCTCTTAGCAGATAAGATGTACACCAGTGAAAGTTCAGCCACAGTTCTTTGCTTACAGTTTCTAAGAACTTGTGCCATTACAGCAATGGAAGAAACCAGGGCAAAACTCTTGTTTACAGGGGGGCTTTATCACCACAGTGAGAGCACTGTAGCACCTCACTCGCAGTACAAGGAGGCAGGGCTGAGAATAATAAGTCATCTGTCATCATCAAAGGTTAGTAGCGGTGTCACATGGCAAAGCACGTTTCATAGGGGGAGCAGGGTCATCCTATAGATTTCACACTGCCTTCTGATTTTCACCGTGAACATGAGATCTCTTCAAAACACATGCACATTTACACACTTTCGTGCTTGTTTCAGATTTTTTTTACAGTCTCTCTCTTGCACACACACACACACTTAAGGTCATGTGAGGTGGATGTAATCGAAACAATAAGAGGTTTTCACAGACTGCTTTTTCGCTGCCCCAAGCACCGCACCAATTTTTTTCCATGCATAACGAAAACAAAACCTTCTCAGTGCTTAAATACAAAGTTTCATTATCCCATTTTTCAATTATATCCCATATCCTATTTCATCAATTAAAAAATTGCATGGGTTAATAGGTAGCTTGCCTTCTGGTGCATTGAGATGCATGGTTTCAATGGGACCTATAAAAGCGTAGCGCATGCCCAAGCCCTCAGACATCACCAGATCAATGTCCTTCACTGAGATCACTCCATCCTGGATGAAAGGAAAGAGAAGTTAATTTGGCAACTCGCATTGTATTATATGCTTGGATGAAAGACAATATTTCTAAAAGTGGTTTACTGATGTTCTGATCTTCTAATCCTAAAATTACAGCTTCCTGCTTAGTAGTTTGTCCAGCCAACAAGGTTTGGTCCACCTTATTGAGAGGAAATCGTAGCCCCCCACCACCCACCCACCTACCTACCTTTTTGTCCCATCTGAAGAGCACTAAAGCTGCTCCCACTGTATTGGGTTTCTCTTATCATTTAACTCAGTGTCCTCTGAACAATGGGATGGCATGGCATGGGGAGGCAAGTGTGGTTGTGCCAGGCCTTGGGCCCACTTTGCACTCAGATTACCTGTGGCTACAGATACCTGTTGCCTGACTGTGCTGAAATCAAAGCTTGGATACAGAACGGGCAGTGGGGGACGAGTTTAGGTGGGGGACAGGCTGGTCTTTGTTCATTTCCTGCACGCAACAACGAGGCCGTTATCTCGGTGTCGTCAGGCGGCGGACTGGCTGGGGAAACCGTGAAAAGAGGCCTTTCCTCTACGGTAATCACCAGGGGCAGCCATTAGCTTTCCCAGCTGCTCTACTTTCCACTGCTGGCTCTCTCTCAAAGAGCCGCCTGAACTCTGAGAGGAAGCATGAGTGGATTTGAGCTGCAATTCTGGCGTGTGGGGCACCGTCCAAACTTTAAATGTTCCTCATCATAAAAAAACAACCTCTTTTTCCTTTAGTAAAACAGCTAATTTAAAAAGCACTAACACACAAAAAAAGTAAGAGGCAAGTCCATGAAAACATAAGTCTGTAAGTCTAAAATCTACAGAACTCAACTTTAAAAACTGTATGAGGCTTACGGAAATCTTAAGGCATCTTAACCCCACCGATTTAAGGCTGCTCTGTGCCTGCTGAAAATTCAGCACAAAGATGTGATGCCACATAAATGCCAGCCTCAATTATGCCTTCTGAGAAGCATTTGAGTTGTAAAGACTCCTAAATGCCACTTCAGAAGTGCTTCTGTGCCAACTTTGCAGTGTAAGCGAAAGGGACAGTTCATCCAAAAATGAAAATTCTGTCATCATTTACTCACCCTCAATTTGTTACAAACCTGTATGACTTTCTTTCTTCTGCTGAACACAAATGAAGATATTTTGAAGAATGTAGGTAACCAAACAGTTGATGTCCCCACTGTGGAAGTCAATGAGGCGCAGCAAATGTTTGATAATGGAGTTTTCATTTTTGGTTTAACTATCCCTTTAGTGGTGTTATGAACTTCAGATCAATTTGAATTTTAAGCTGCTAAACAATATTCAAATGTCTGTGGGCACTGTTTTAAACTTTGATGTAACGGTTAGGTATTTGGATAACAACATGAACAGCTTACACATCTCATTATTCAAAAGAGTGAAACATGAAAAAAACTCAAATAATATAATGTGAAGACTTTCAAACTGAACAAAAGAGATGCAACATCACCAATTAACAGTCTCTGAACAATATGTAACTTAGGTAAAACCAGTTTATGTAATTACTTCTTTTAATTATCTAAACAAAAAACAGTATACAATAACCAGTTTGTGTGCTGGTTTAACTGGTTCATCAACATGGCTTCTTTTAAAGCTCCATCTGACATAACCTTTTAACAGCTCAGAAAGCAGAGTCTTTTGAAATGCTTGAAAAGTATTTACCTAAAATAAAAAAGAGAGGTATTTCTGCCATTTAGAAGCTGACCCAAAACATTATATGGAGTTGTGCCTCAAATGGTGCATGTTTAATTTATAAATTTAACTTTTCCTTCTGACCAAGAAGAAATTACAAGAAAATTGTCATCACAGTGTACCTTATAAGAAATGCTTGTTAAGAAATTAAATTCCTCACACACACTGTCATATGGACACTGCATAGAAAACGTGACAACTAGTGAGACAGCACACATGATATGCTTTAAATCATACTGTTGTTCCAGACAAATCTAAATTACCTCATCATCAGTGATAGCACAATAACACCACTGATGAGGAAATGAAGGATAAGGAAAGAAGAATAATGGTTATTTACTCATATATATATATAAACATAAATCCCACTCTTCCTAAATGATGCATGATGAATAAGATCAATACAAATAACATTTACAGCTAATGTGACATTTTGTCTTCACCCTCATAATATTTCCATTAGTTCAGCCTCAGTTCAGTGGTTATAAATCTCTAAAACGAATAGAAACGTCAAGTCAGTCAAAAAGGTTACGTAAGAATAGCATATCATTTTCAGTGTTGCCATATAAGTTGTGAAATTGTCTCTGAACACAAAAGCAGAATGGACAGCATACTTTATTGGACATACGGTGTACTGTATGTACATCTGGAACCAGCTTAAAAAAAGCAAATTTGACACTCACAAGTGGTTCAACATTTAACCTCTCAAATGTCAGCAACTACAGTTAAGTCAGAATGTTCTTAGGTAACAACAACATTAGGGCTTTTTCTATTGTAAGGAACCTCTGTATTAGCTTTACTTTATTATGAACATTCTTCTGGGGTTTTCCTCTCAAAATCTTGTCCTTTAGTGATTGTATCTAAACTGATATTTCAAAAACTAAAAAACAAAAATTCTGTCATCATTTGCCCATTTGTTTTTCTTCTGCTCACTGTTATTATATGGAAAAAGTGTGGTCTGAACATTGTGCTAAATATATTCTTTTGTGTTCCACAGAAGAAAGAAATCATGCAGGTTTGAAGCAACATAAGAGTAAATAAATGATGATATTAAGTGATGGTGAAGTGACAATTATTCATATCAAGAGATATTTGTTTTATACATAAAACTTTTTGGTTAATCTGCATTATTTATGTAGGATAAGGGTATTTTCTAATGATTAGACAGTATTCATAAACACTACATGAAAATAACAAAACTACTCCGATGATGTTATGTATGATTGGCTACAACTACAGATACGAAAAGGGTTCTTGAGAGAGTTGATTTTGCATTTTCAAACACAATTTCACCACACCTCTGTTACACTGTCCATATAATCCTGACATGCTGACACCTGTGTATAAAACATCATTTAGTGTCACCATGAATCATCTTCACAGTTTTGTGATGATGCCTCCATAATACACCCTGTCTGGACAGAACATGCAATTTTGTGTTTTGTCTTTAATTGCCGATTACTCGACTGAATAATGAACAGCCACTCTACAAATAAGTTCAAAGTGAAGTGTCCATTGTTTGTGGAAGTGCTTTCTTGACTCTGCTTTTTGTTCATGCTTGTGGGCAGTACTGAAAAGGGTTTGGTTTTTAAAGTGGATCACCTAACTCTACCCCATGTTCATTTGATACACTGTAATACAGGTGTACTGTATAACCAGGACAAAACCACCAGTGTGAGGAAAGATAAGCTGGCCGTTCTAAAAGTTTCTCAGGAGAAACAAAGAAAAGAGATTGTTTTTTCCCCTTCTCTGAATCAATCATTTGTAAACAGTGAGATAAGACTGTGGATGTTGCACCATTTTAACAAAATATAATAGTCTCTGTTCATTCATTCCTTCCACTAATTTCACTTTCCTTTCTTCCTAAAAACAGGATGTTACAGAGACATGCATCAAAATTTACAGAAGTTATAGTATTTTCCTATTCATAGATATGCAAGTAATAAGATTTGTCAACAATATATTTTCTCCATGCATGAACAAATAAAGGGTCTGTTATCAGAGCTATGATATAAACTAACAACATTCATCCTGTAATGTGGACAACATATTAAAGCAATAAACCATGAGAAGCTGTGCGTTACATAGATTTTACCTTGGGTAATGGTGGTCTTTACCATGTTATTTGTGGTAAGTTCACTGTAATGCAAGTTCACCCAAAAATAAAAATTCTTTACTAACCAAACAGGTGCTGGTCCCCATTGACTTCCATAGTATGGCAATAAAAATACTATAGAAGTCAAAGGGGACCAGAAACCTGTTTGGTTTCCCACATTCTTCAAAATATCTTCTCATATGTTCTGCAGAAGAAAGAAACTTGAGGGTGAGGGGCATTTTCATTTATGGTTGAACTATCCCTATTAAGTGGTGCATTGCTTTTATAAAATTGCAGCAACAATTTGAAAAAAAAAAATAAATAATAATAATAATAACAAAAAAGAGCTACATATGCTAAATAAAAATTTTTAATTGAATTTTTCATAACTGACAGGACATAACTGACACAACTATTTTTTTTTTACTCTACCGTACAAAATTTGGAGGTTGTAAATTTATTTCATTTATATATTATTTTTTAAAGACTTTTTGTTTTTGTGGAAACTGCGATACTTTAAGGATTTTTTGATGAATAGACAGTTCAACAGAACAGTCTATTTACTGCGACCTGGAATGCCCATAAGCACAATACCTCCTTACATGTCCTGTCCATTTCACTCCCCTCTGTGCCAATGTCAACAAATGTTTACTTGGCGTGTTATGAATTTCACCAGAGAATGGGTAGGTAGTCAAAATATTATTCAGTATAATCATGACTCTAACTGATATGTGCTTTTGTTCCGTGGCTCAACTAACCTGAACCAGCCTCCAGGACTCGGCTATGATGGCATACTGAACACGGTTCAATGCGAAACCATCAATCTCCTTCCTGAGTCGCACAGGTGCCTGCCCAACATCCGTCATCAGTGAGTAAGCAACATCCATTACAGCAGGCAGTGTTTCGGGGTGTGGCACCAACTCCACCAGACGCACATAGTAGGGCGGGTTTACCTGTGAGGTTCAAAACAAGAAGGAAATGACACCACTTTGTCTGGCCCTGGACACAGATAAAGCACTATACCAATGCGTTTACTAGAGCTAGAGATAATGGCCTTGTATTGAACTTCTTTCCCACTATAAAGGTCTCTCTGACTAAATGTCTGACCACAAATGCTTGGCATTCATGATTAAACATTCACTTAATGCAGGTGAAGGTGAACTATTTGCCTCACACTACTCTGAAGGACAACACGACCAGCAAGACCTTGCTGCTCATGAGATCAGAGTGGAATTTCCATTAAGCATGGAAGGATTCAAAGTCCAGTAAAGCCCTCTGGGCCTAAAACACTTATTCTTATTTACTTATTCTTATATTTCTTTCATTAAATAAACATAAATAGTAGCACTAAAACTAAAACATGAATCTTGTAAGAACATTTGAAAATAATTGTTATTTGAGCTAATTGCAGAAAACTGAACTGAAGTCTATGCATATCAAATGAACTGTCAAACATACTGGCAATCGTTTTTTTTATTTTAAATCATTTTCATTATTTATTTCTTTCAAAAACAATTTCAAAGGCCTAAAAATTTGATCTGAGTCTCACCTTTTCATTGTGGCCTCAAACTTGTGCATCCCCACAGTGTATATATAATATAATCTCTCACAGACTGTAATCATAACTAACCGGATGAGAAATGATGCACCGAGTTCGGTTCTGGACACGAGAGAACACGTTGCTTGGCATCAGGCAGGAAGTGGAGCTGCTGAGAATCACGCTTTCTGTGACAAGATTCTCCACCTCATGGAAGACAGTCTGCTTTGCTTCTAGGTCCTCAAACACACACTCCTATTCACAGAAAATAGAGGACAAGAGCAGATAATGGTCAACAATATAGCAAAGGGACTGTATGAAGTGTACTATAATCGAAGCTGTAGCAACATCTTTTCCATATGAGCACAAAAAAGGAACAAGAAGAAAACACAAGAGTAAAAAAAAAAAAAAAATGAATGACAGTGGAATGGGCTGAAAAAAATATGACGTGAATAATTATAAAAGGACCATCACTTCCCAAAGCTGATAAAACAGACAGGAATATTCACTCACGCTTCTTTAATTATTTAGCAGCAAAACTTTTTAGTAGTCAGAGTTACTATGAAACTGAAGTAATGACAGATAATCACTTCCATATTGAGACGTACATATGAAATGATTGGAGACACCCAGAATACGTCACCAGAGAGAAGATCCAGTTATGATATTTTAAATCACAAGGTCTTTTTTTTTTTTTTTTTTAAATGGAACATATACATTAATAAATCAGTTACAAAAAGATCTATAACATACATTAAAAAAATAGATGAATTTGTGAATGGTGAATTTTCACTTCATGCTGACATTAAGAATGTGAAGATTTTAGAAAAAAAGCACACAAACCCCTAAAATAAATTATATAACTTTAAAAAATACAACAGTATCAGCACATAACAGGACTATATGGCGTCTTTAAATGTTGACGTCATCATAACTGGGAAAAACAGAAACCATCAGCTGTCAATGAATGTAGTACACAGGAAAAATGCACAATCAGATACATCACCTCATCCATCTCTTTACGGTTAAAAAAAGAATTTCCAATAGCAAGCAGAGGTTTGGCTCCAAAGTGTTCAATACATTTTAATAATTAAACACGGGTGCAATTTCAATAGTTAATCACATTAACTCATGGAATGTTCAAACAGTTTCAGACGTAAAACCACAGACATGTCTTCTGGTTTCATGTGTTTTTTTTTTTTGTTTTTTTTTTGTGCACATTAAAACAATTAAATGTAAAATAATGAATTTGGTACTTGTCATTAGCAAACACAGTTTTTTATCTTCACATGAAATACTTGTTGCTTTTGTTCCATACATATCAGGGAGATGTTTATCCAGCCCAGTCACATTTTTGGGTCAACAGGAAGTCATCTACGTTTGAGGGGGGAAACGTACCTGCACAAAGAATGCTCCTTCCAGGGCCTGCTGCAGGTCATCGTGACTGCTGAGTAGACTCAACTGCTCTGCAGCCGTGAGATTTCCTCTCAGCATTTTGGCTTGCTGAAGCTCCTCAAGCTGTTTCCTGCTCACACACGAAAACACATTATTCATTTTAAATTCAACAAAATCTGTCAGCTGTTCTGTCCAAATACAATGTTTTAATCATGGTTTATGTCTGACAAGACACCTGTTTCACAAAAAACACTTTTTACTTTAACTGAAGCAACTCTGCATGCATCACAGAAGATTACTGTTTTTTGTGTCCTTATCTGTACTTAATCCTACACTATAAAAAATGACTTTTTTTTTTTGGAATTTGTAAATAAAAGAAAAATGATTGTAGAGCGTTTTACAAGAAAATACTATTTCAGTTTTTCTAATTCAATGTGTTTCTTTGTAACTGTTTGTGAAATTTACTAGCAATTTCTGAGTGAAATTTGTTTCTAAACATCTTTTAGAGTGTAAATTCATATCTAGGAAAGAGAAAGCCCTGCAACTCCCTCTGGTGACCGAAGAGGTGAATCAAGGAAGAGGGTTATTTACACAACACAAACAGATATGGACAGACTACTACTATGTTCTAGAAAACTTCAGTTCATGCATATTTTTTTATTTTTCATATTTTTTTATTTTCATATATTATGCCCTCTCTTTTATTATATTGCTTTATGTAAGGTTGTGCCATAAAAATGGGTCACAAAGCTGCTCTGACAAAAGTTGAGCAGTGATGTTAAAGGCAGAGAATTTGACTGAGGGGTCAACAGGTCATTTTTCTTTCCTGTTTTCCTGTTTAAAACTGACCTGATTTCTGTGATGGCCCCTGATGCTTGTCCTGGTTTGTTGTCATAGATCTTGACCATGTATCCTCCACTCAAAAACACCATGGCCCAGGAGCGGCCGATCAGCCCGCTTTATTATGCCACATACATGCAGTTAGGAAAAAGAGACAGCACAGTAAATAAATCAAATAAAAATGCAGATCAAGGAGTCTGTTAACATCAGTGAAAATCAATGCATTATCTACATACCAAAATGAGGAACATGTCTTGAGACTACTTAAACAGGAACTTTAATATTGCATGACAAATAAAAATAATATGACTTTGATGACCATGCATGAAAAAAAAAAAACATTTAATAACCTTACTTGTACAAACCTACCCAAAATATGTCAAATAAGCACACATACCAAGCTCATTTTATTTTGGTCATAAATCACTGCACTGTTCATTTTTCACATGCATTTTTCTGATATGGAGTAATACATGTATTCATAAACAATCAGAGAGTTCAAAGACCACTCAGCTATTCTGTTAGACAATCTCAGGAACACGTCTGCCAAAACCGACAGACTGACTTAAACAAAGTAACTCTCACCTCCCGACAACAGTAATAATCTTTCCTTTTAATGAACTCATCGCTAACTCCTTTATAAATGTCAAAACTCAGTCAGCTGCTTCACAGGAGCCCCAGTCTCACCAGACTTCAGCCTGTCACGTGCACAAAAGAGAGGCGGGGCTACGGCGTCTCGCACGCGCCTAAATACGTTACATCAGGACTTTTACAGAAGGATAATTCCTTGGATTGCAGCGCAGAAGGCGTTCATACGTTTATTCAGATATGTAATGTTTAAAAAAAAAAAAAAAAAAAAAAAAAAAAACAGACACAAATATAATCAATGCAGCAACTAATAGCGAAACACAGTAAAGTCGCTAGTGTGTGCAGCCTATGGCATTACGTCTCTGTATCCTAGCAACCGACGTATTGATGAGCGTAGTTAGTTAGCGAGCTGTAGCTGCTTATGGGCTAACGTCAGATACATGGGCTTTCGGGATATTTCAATATAATACGGCTATTAATTTGCAATTTTCTTTGGTAAGCAAACTGCTCTGTTAACCAGGTAAGTAAAACTATCGTAATTCACAAACCCCGGATGTTGGCAGTTAAATTGTATACGATATAACGTTACGTGGTATGGTCGCGAGCTAGACATGTAAACAAACTGTGCTGTTAGAAAATGTTTTTAATGGTTTTTAACTAGGATTTTATTTAAAAATAATGGTTAAAAGTTGTAAGAATAGCTTCTTTTCTTTCTTGTTTTATAGATGTTCCATTGATGCCTGACAAATGCATTAGCCTTAATTAGCCTATTTATTAAAAATATTGACAAATGTAGCATTCACATCAAAAGACTTGCATAAGTTTTGTTTTTGTTTTGTTATTTCAGATGGAGAACGTGCATCTTGTCCCAGAGGAAGAGGAGGATGATTTGTATACTGGCTACAATGATTACAATCCGACTTTTGACTCAGAGGTGCACAAATACTTGCACAATTGACATGCATTTATTGAATGTCATAATTTGTTTTTATGCATCATGATTTTCCTGTCCCTGCAGGACCTTCACAACGATGTGGGCTTTCAGCAGGCAGTCAGGACTAGTCACGGCAGAAGACCACCAGTAAGTTATACTGTATCTGCTCTACTGAATAATCTAGAACATCAAGCACACCAGTAATAATAGACGATAATAATTTATTTATTCAATATTTTTAGATGACCGCAAAATATCCTGGCACTGCTATTGGAGGACGGCCGATTGGAACAGCTTATGGGGTAAGTAAAGCATATGGATTTACACTACTACATTTCTGATTGAAAATTCAAAAGCTTACATTAGAATGACAGCATGTTAGAATGTACAATGTCTTATAATCAGGAAGACAGCTGTCAGGGCAGCAAAGGTGAAGGTCTCCAAGAGGTGAGAGATTATACAGTCAGAATCAGGACGGTCAAACATAACAAGCACGTTTCTTGTTGACTGTATTGGATTAATTTCATGTTTTAATGAGGGATTGTGAAGCTGTTAGTCAGATGTTGGTAGTAAATTAATGCTATTTGTTTATCTTTTTTGTCTTTATATATCTGATGTTAATATCTAGTCTCGGATGCCTGTTGGTACTGCTATGGGAAGGCCTATGACTGGAGCTGTTCAGGTGGGACAAATCTCTGGTTTATTTGTCCTTTGTCATATGCAGTGAAATTTTATTAATCTATGTTTTTGTGTGTTGTACAGGATGGTGCGGCTCGTCCCATGACTGCAGTGCGAGCAGCAGGATATTCTTCATCTATAGCTAGAGGTGCTTTCACATGTGAAACCCACTTGCACATGTGCTGTTCAGGCACATTTTACTTGAAATATACTTAACTGTTACATAATGATATTTGATTCATACATTTTAACTCCTGAGTTGGTGGAAAAATATGACAGTTTCCTTTATTTTAATTGTTTGAATTTCCAGGCTCAGTGTTTGATCCACTGGGACAGTCAAAAGGACCAGCCCCTCCATTAGAGACAAAGAATGAAGACACGTATGCATCCCGCTGCCTTCATAGTGCTTGAGAAGCCATTGACAGCTAGATTTTTTTTCTAGATTCCACTTTACGTCTTTAGTTTTACTTGGAGATGGACAGCTTTTTGGTCTGATTATTTTTTTGTTTAGTCCAGAGGAGAAGATAAAGATCCTCGAAAAGAAGGTGAATGATTTGATAGAGGAGAGCTGTCTTGCTCATGCTCGTGGGGATCTTCAGCTGGTAGGAATAGCTTTATAGCTGCTATAAGTGATTTTAAAGAATTGTGATTTGGATGCTGAATTAGCTTTTTTTCAACAGTCTTTAGAAAAAGCCAAGGAGGCTGGCAGGAAGGAGAGGGCTTTGGTGAGACAGAGAGAACAAACAGGCACTGCAGACCACATCAATCTGGACCTGACCTACTCTGTGAGTGCATCGCTCCATGTAAAATACATGTCTTGACTGAAAACTGAAAATTCACATGACTCTTTCATGCTTTGTTCAGGTGCTGTTTAATTTAGCAAACCAATATGCCAATAATGACATGTACACTGAGGCCTTGAACACTTACCAAGTCATTGTGAAGAACAAGATGTTCAATAATGCCGGTGAGCGAATTTCAAATGTGTTTTAAAATATCTCAGATTCACTCCTCTTTGATATAAGTGTGTTTCCAATATCAGGTTTTGTGTAACTGCTTACCCTACTATAGGACGACTGAAAGTGAACATGGCAAATATCTATTTCAAGCAAAAGAACTACACAAAGGCAATCAAATTTTACCGCATGGCTTTGGATCAGATCTCAAATGCCCACAATGCAATGAGGTCAGTACTTGTAGATGCATGTGATGTGTGAACTGCATAATTGTTTTGCACCATTCAGTTTATGCAGGTCTTGGGTAATTTGTTGTGATTTTTCAGCACGTAAAGTTCTCTTATTGAATAGGATCAAGATCATGCAGAACATTGGAGTTGTGTTCATACATATGGGCCAGTACTCAGATGCCATCACATCCTTTGAGTACATCATGAGCGAGAGCCCCAACATAAAGACTGGCTTCAACCTCATCCTGTGTTACTATGCCATCGGAGACCGGGAGAGGATGAAGAAAGCTTTTCAGAAACTCATTTGTGTGCCCCTCGATATTGATGATGATGACAAGTATATCCCTCCAAATGTGAGTGCATAATTTAAATCCTTGTTATTTGAACTGAATTATGTCTTACTCTTCATGGATTTTTTTTTTTTTTTTTTTTTGTAATTTTAGGATGACCCTCATGCAAACATGGTGATTGAGGCTATAAAGAATGATAAGCTTCACCAAATGGAAAGAGAGAGGTATTATAATGTATTGAACATTCTGTTGGATCTATAATTCTTAAGCTTTGCGTTTATTGTTCTCAGAAGTTTTTTCAGTATTTTTGTTTTGCTTTTCTTTCTAGGAAAGCACTAGCAGAAAAATACATTATGACCTCAGCCAAGCTTATTGCTCCAGCCATTGAGTCGTCATTTGCAGCTGGGTTTGACTGGTGAGTTATTTATACTACTTTTCTTAAGTTTGGGGTCAGTAATTTTTTTTTTTTCCAAAAAAAAAAGGATACATTAAATTGGTCAAAAGTGGAACAAAATGCTACAAAATATTTCTGTTAAAATAAATGCTGTTCTTTTGAATTTTTCATCAGAGAATCGTGCTGCAGAAACAACAATATTAAATGTTTCTTGAGCAGCAAATTAACATATTTGAAATGATTTCTGAAGAAAAGCTGGGCGACTGAAGACTGGAGTAATGGCTGCTGAATATTCAGCTTTTCCATCATAAGAATAAATGACATTTTTTAAATGTTTAAAATAGAATTTTTTACATTGTAAAAAATACTTTATTTTACGTTATTTTACATTGTAATAATATTTTACAATATTACTGTTTTATATATTTTTGTTTAAAATGTAGTCTTAGTGAGCAGAAAAGACTTATTTCCAAAACATTAAAAAAAATCTTACTTACCCTAAACTTTTAAGTGGTAGTGTATGTATTCCACAAGAGGGCGTTAAAGCGCAAGACTTGTCCATGCTATTTCATTAACAATAGTATTTATTTTGAATAATTAATTATAGTTCATTATTATTAGTTAAGACCATTTATAATAGACTAAAGTAAACCATCCATAGAGTTTGTCCTAAAGCTTAATTTGATACTTTTTCAGGTGTGTGGACATGGTGAAGGGTTCACAATACGTGGAGCTTGCAAATGACTTGGAGATCAATAAAGCTATTACATACTTAAGACAGAGGGACTTCAAACAGGTAGGTGGGTCCCTGGAGACACACTCAAATTATGTTGCATTTGATATATTACCACAGAACAGAGCCATATTGCTCTATGTCTGTGTGGAACCCTTGTTTCTGTCTTATAACACTTTCCACATTCAATGGTCCATTTTATT
Source organism: Spinibarbus caldwelli (assembly GCA_039654775.1). Classification (NCBI taxonomy): domain Eukaryota; kingdom Metazoa; phylum Chordata; class Actinopteri; order Cypriniformes; family Cyprinidae; genus Spinibarbus; species Spinibarbus caldwelli. The sequence goes on along the minus strand of CM077233.1, from coordinate 15,627,573 downwards.
TTGTTTTCTTGCCTGTCCATCTGCATGACTATTGAGGCTGAGGTATGTTTGTGTTGTTGTGTGTGTGTGTGTGTGTGTGTGTCTTTCTGCTGTAGGCCTTGTGTATATGTGTGCTGATATTGTATTGTATTGCAGTTGCTTCTCTCATTTCATGTAGCAGCAAATGTAATGTGATGTAACTTAAGTGTATTTATTCAATGATATGACAGTGAAACATCTATCTACATTACCAGTTTCCTTTAAATCACTATAAATATGCCTAATCAATTTTGTTTCCAGGCAGTCGAGACGCTAAAGATGTTTGAGAAGAAGGACAGTCGGGTAAAAAGTGCTGCTGCCACTAATCTTTCTTTTCTTTACTTTTTGGTGAGTACATTTATATAAAGCATTGACCTCAAAGAGCTGGTGTTAATATGGTTCTCACAGACATGCTCTTGTTTTTTTGCTTCCATCTGCCTATTTCTGTGTCTTCTCCAGGAAAAGGATTTTGACCAGGCTGACCGCTATGCTGAGCTGGCCATGAGCGCCGACCGCTACAACCCTGCTGCCCTAGTGAACAAAGGCAACACAGAGTTTGTGAAGGAGGACTATGAGAAAGCAGCAGAGTTTTATAAGGAGGCTCTTCGTAATGACTCATCTTGCACTGAAGCTCTCTATAACTTAGGTCTGCTATCACAAACTTGACATCCTAAGGGTTACTTCACAGGAGGTTTACAGAAATTTGTGCTTTAACCTTTCTACATTTGAAAAGTTTCAGCTGAGACTAAGACTATATATTAATAACGTAAGCAATTTTAAACCAGAAATCTATGTATCCTCCTGCAGGTTTGACCTATAAGAGGCTGGGTAGACTGGAGGAAGCCCTGGACTGCTTCCTCAAACTGCACGCTATCCTCAGAAACAGTGCTCAGGTCATGTACCAGCTGGCTAATCTGTATCCTTCCTTAAAATGTCAGTAATCAAAATTTAGATTAAAGGTGCCATATTATGCATTGATACAATATTTTAAATTGTCCTCTGATATCTACATAGAAGGTATGTGGCTTAGGTAAGGGCAAAAATTCTCCAGAAACGGTTTTACATGTCCATTTACAACCCTAGGATTTCTCCCTAGAATGAAATGGTCTGTTATTACCTTATTTGGAAGGGTCATGAATAATAATGTTGAGCTCTGCTCTGATTGGCTGTTTCACAGTGCTGCTCATTTCAGTAGCTCTCACAGCAGGAAGGAAACACAGGGAAAATATATTTCAATACTTTCTCTCGCAGTTATATCGTTGGGTAATTATACTGTAAATAAAATGCAGGCATCAGGGAGCCACTATTAATATGCGGGGCATTGAAACTGCTTTCGAATGCATGAACGCTTTTTAGTTTCACTTTCACTTTTGAGATTCGCGATCGCACGCACTCTGTTTGTACTATGGAGCGGCAGTACTTACCACACATTTTACAAGATCAGATGCTTGTCAGAGGTGCTCAGGATCTGTAAATCATTCGCCATCATCCTTAGTCATCTCTCCTTACTCTGTTTATGTGGTAAGTGAAATCTTATGTACTGTAATGTACTGGCTCTTTTGGATGTGTTTTCTCAGACAGTGGACAGAGCAACCATGGCACCAGCACCAAGGGTGAGAGGCTTAGCATTACATAAGAAGGAGGAAACAATGGTGTTTGAGGCTCACGGTATGTCATTTCCATGTACAGAACTCTTATTATTCAACTATGCCAAGATAAATACAGTTTTCCATTTTATGGCACCTTTAAATAAAACTCTTCTCTGTGATGGTTTTCATAATTTCATTTGCCAGGAAATAGAATGGATACAGTACGTATGGTAAGATAAAGTTAATTTGCTTGGTAAGAGTCATATTCCTTAAGCGGCTTTAGATATGAGATGTTGGAGGACCCTCATCAGGCCATTGAATGGCTGATGCAGCTCACCAGTGTGACCCCCACAGATGCCCAGGTGCTGGCCAAACTGGGAGACCTTTATGATAATGAAGGAGACAAGTCACAGGCCTTCCAGTACTATTATGAGGTAAAAAAAAAAAAAAAAAATTAATGATTGCAGTTAAAATTTTAGTGGATATTTTTGGGTATTCAAGTTACTGAAAGAAAGAGAATTGGCAGAGGTAGCATTTAAAATAATAAATGTGTTGTCTATTTCAGTCATACAGGTATTTTCCCTCAAACATTAGTGTCATTGAATGGTTGGGAGCATATTACATTGACACCCAGTTCTGTGAAAAAGCTATTCAGTACTTTGAGAGAGCTACCCTCATTCAGTAAGTTATTAAATATTATATGAATTTATCGTGAATAATCTGCATGTATCTGGAATTTTTTTTTTTTTTTAAATAATTTTTCATGAATTTCAGACCGACACAGGTGAAGTGGCAGCTGATGGTGGCTAGCTGTTATAGAAGAAGCGGTATGAACTTGACAATAATAATAAATTTAACCATAAGCTGTCACCTCAGTGCCTTCAAAATTATGATTTATATTTTTCATTTGTTTTCAGGGAATTATCAGAAGGCGCTTGAGACCTACAAGGACATTCATCGGAAATTCCCTGAAAATGTTGAATGTAATGTGTTCAGCAGTTATTTTCAGTTTTTATTTTTCAGTTATTTTTAATTTTCTGTACCCTTCTCGAGGCTCTTAGTCTCATGTCATTTTCTGTCAGGCAGGTCTACGCTTCCTGGTCAGGCTGTGCACAGATATGGGACTGAAAGAGGTGCAGGATTATGCCACCAAACTCAAGAAAGTTGAAAAAATGAAGGAGATCAGAGAGCAGGTACCCTGATTTCTCTCATGCTGTTTATATGCTGGCCTCTTTTGCTTCAGAATAGAATAGATCTTTATTGTCTTTGTTAAAAGGAACAATGAAAAAGCATTTAGCAACTCTTTAATAGCAGAATAACAATAAACATTGTGTTTCTCCTTTTACAATTGTCCTTATTATTTATATACAATGTTTACAATGTAAATAAAAATAGGTGAATATGTACAAATAATTAAGCAAATAGTTGAGTGGAAGTGAGGAGTGAACAAAAACATAAAACTGTTTAGAGGGATAAACAACTATCTTTAAATCAAGTGTGGAGAGTTTCAAAGTTCAGAATTTAGAACAAGAGAGAGAGAGAGAGATTACCTGGGTTTCTTCTTCTCCTGTTGCTTTAGCCAGGAAACCCATGGTTAATTATTGAAAAACATGTTTGTTGGTCTGTATATGAAATATTTGAGAGCTGCAGAATATTAGACAGCATTCTGTTATTGACACACAGAGGGTGAGGTCTGGGAGGGACAGCAGTGCTCGAGGCCGCAGGGAAGGCAGTGCTGGCAGTGGTGAGTGGACAGTTTTAACTTAACCTCATCGATAACCTTTAAAATGAAATACTAGTCATTAACCGAATTCATGCTTCTACTCTACTTTTTCCATCGACCTCAATCTGTAATCTGCCTCTGTTGGTAAACAGGAAATACTTCAAACCTTACACACACTCTCCCTAAGAAACCCAGTGGTATGACTGTAATTCCCCTAATATAGTGAATCCAGGTGGACAAGCTTAGTGGAGACTGCTAGCCCTGTGATGTGATATTTCAAAAAGAGAGTGTATGTGTCTTAGACATCTGTTCTCTAAATCACAAGATTTAGAGATTTTAATCCAACAACTTCCCTTTAGACCTTTGGTTTATGGCTTGTTTTAATTTGTAGTGTAGTAATATTATTATTATTTTATATTATTAAAAATATTATTATTTTCGTTCTTGATTTCTCTTCTGGGACATCAGATGTGGATCTCATGTCAGGTGATGTCCAGTTATCAGCTTCAGGCAGTGCTGGGTTCAAAGGTCATGCAGCACATTAATTTTCAAACAAGTGACTGTTATCAGCCTCTTTCTGCATCTCACTGCTCTCTTCTTCCAACACTTTCTTTTCACATCTCCTAACACATTAGGAAGCGGCTCAAACCCCAAGAAGCCCAGTGGTATGATCATTCCCTGCCTCAGTAGAACAGAGCAGAAATAAGAGGAATATTCTTTAATATGAAAGTGGTTGGTTTTATAATGGATTTGATTTGGGTTCTTCATAAATTTAATGTAGGGATAATTCTTATCACTGTGGAAAATAAGAAAAGTAAAGGGCATTCATCCATTTAGAAGTTTGGGGTCAGTAAGGATTTTTCATGTTTTTGAAAGAAGTCTCTTTAAGTTCACCAAGGCTGCATTCATATATATATTTTTTTATCAAAAGTAAAACGGTAAAAACTGCTTTATTTTGAAATATTATTAAAAAAAAACCAAACAAAAAAAAAACTATTTTCTGATTTACGTATGTCAAAAACAGTTGTGCTGCTTAATATTTTTGAGGAAAAACGTGATACATTTCTTCCCAGGATTCTTTGATGAATAGAAAGTTTAATAAAACAGTATTTAAGTGTTTTGTAAAATTATAAACTATATTGTCACTTTTGATAAATTTAATGAATCATTGCTGAATAAAAAAACATTCTGACCTCAAACTTCTCAAGAGTAGTATAATTTTTGTTCAGCCATTCAGACAGCACATAATCACAATTATGAAATCTCCCATATTGGGAGAAAAATGGGACAGGACTGAATTTCTCCTTCCCAGAAAGCATTTTCTTTTCCTAATCTGCATTCTCTTTCACTTTATATTGTAAGCTTCATCTTCATCATTTTGTTAGTAATCTGTTATTCTCTTTTATTGTTTATCTCTGTTATTCTGTTCATGGCTGTGCACCTGAAAGGGAGCAGCTCAAGCCCCATCAATACCCCTCCTCTGAGAGCCAGTGGTATGACTACACACTACAGAAATACATTAAAGGAAGAGCTCACACACTCCTGTACAACTATAAAACAGGCATGCCATTGCATTCTGCTCAAGAATAAACTGCTGCTTCTGCACACGTTAGTCAGCTTTGTTACGGATGCCATTCATTCCTCACATTCTGCCCGGCAGTCATAGCTAAACTCAAAACATAATACTAAGTTTACCATTCTATTCACAAATGATCTTCATTGTTGTATAGCGCAACCTAATTTGTAGGCCTCAGCTCTCAGCGCTCTGTCTAGCCTTTCCACTCTCTCTTCAGAGTTCTGTTTTCTTCTCTTTCCTTTCTTTTCTCTGCAGTTTCTCGCTCAGAAGCTAAGTATAGTCCTGTGCTGGAGCAGGGCAGAGGTATGTACTGATCAATCCTCTAGATGATTAAACACAAACAAATCATAGCTGCAAGCATCATGGAAAACTTTAAACCCAGTTGCCCAGTCCATATGTCAAAATGTTGTTTTTAATGCCTGTAGTTCCCTGTAATGATACAGCGTCCAAGGACATGAATTCAATCACAGCACAATAGAGAGCAAACATGTGCTGTGAAAGCCCTATCTGCCAAAACCACTGTTTCCAGGGAATATCCCGCTCTCACTGTCTGACAGAGTATTTCCAGCACCTTCTTTCTGTTTGCAAAGCACTGAGTGCAAATAAACCAGTGAAATATTTCACAAGTACACTCCTGAACAACAGTGTCCCAGTATCAGAGCGCTTGATCTCGCTGTACTCTCATTACTGTTACTTGGCCATTTGGATGCATAAACTGATATAACATTAAAGATTTTTTATGAATACGAACAATAGAAGTATTCAGAGGCAGTGTTTATTTAGCTTTTTGTTTTATATGTGATAAATGTTTATTTTGATTCTGGCTTGATTCCTCAGTCAGGTGTACATGATAGGAAAAACTAATGTATGTCAGCAATACGTTTTTAATTTAATGCCTTTGTTTTGTCGTTGGGACGGTTAAATATAGTTACCTGCCTGCGAAACTCCAGTCTCACATCTGCCCCTCAGCGCTCTGTTCCTGTCGTCACAGCTGAGATGTGAAATGCAGCTGTGTGCCGTTGTCTTTATGCAACACAAATGCTTTCCATAATGCAAGTCATATGGTTGCAGAGTGAACTCACTTTAATTAGGATGCTAGTGTTACATAGACGTTGCTTCAAGTGCAAGCTGGAGCTGTTGTTTGTCATGCTTTTTGTTTTGTTTATCAGCATTCTCTAACATTTGTTTTGTCGTAGCGTTTAAGCATGGCTTACATTGTTGATAGTAGCAAGTAAAATGCGAATGCCTTTTTTTTTTCTTTTGTTCAGAAGAATCTGACCACACTACTGTAAAATAACTCTCACTCCAGAAATGTTCAACACTGGCTCTTTTGGGTGTGTTTTCTCAGACAGTGGACAGAGCAACCATGGCACCAGCGCCAAGGGTGAGAGGCTTAGCGTTAAACTGAAAACTCTTCCAGGGTCCAATGAGCCGTATGAGGCCAGCACTCAGCAGGAAATAGGTGAGAAATAACATCAGTCATCATCTGTGACTGATAAACAATTTAGTAAAGATAAAATTGTGGTAGAATACTTAATTTTTCAGTACACAAACAGTAGGGCATGCCACTGGTAATACCAAGGTTCAATCCTCAGGGAATGTGTGAACTGATTAATTGTCCACTTTGAGTGCAATATAAGTTGCTTGGATAAAACCCACTGTTAAGTGTTAAATGTATGATGATAAATTATTATCATTTCCATAATCATGTTACCTTTTTTTCTGGCTGGTTTATTTAATAGCTTTAATAGTTTTCTCTTTCATGTAAAAGAAAGAAAGCGTCTGGCCTGGTCTGTGCTTATTAAAATGCATTGCTTCCATTGTATTCATCATTTTAGATGCTTCGTATGTCGATCCTTTGGGGCCTCAAATGCAAAGACCGAAAACTGCAGCAAGAAAACGCGCTGAGGAAGATGAGTTTGCTGATGAAGAGCTGGGAGATGACTTGCTGCCTGAGTGATGTGTGCAACGGCTATCAATTCAGTGGAATATCTGATATATGTGAAGACACTAAATTTGTCTGTAGTTTTGTGGTACTGTATTTTTAGTAGTCCTAAAATACTTATTCTTTTCCAGGCATCTTATATTTCATTTCGTTATGCTTTACTATATTTTGTAATAATACATAATATATTTAGGGATAATACAGTTTATTCCAAATCATTTCATTCATTTTGTGCATTTTTAAAGACATCAACTTTTGTACTATCTGCATACAATGATGGTAAAGATGTAAGTGTAAAATATTAAAGTACAGTATAGACTTTTCTTTGGCATCTAATGATTCAATCTCTTAAATATCTAAAAGGAATACAGAACATTCCAGGAAAAAAAATAAATAAATCATAAAGTGAATTTTTCACATCAGCTCAAGCAGAGCATGATCATTATTCAGTATCAAACAGTCCGCCCAGTATCTGGAGTCAAGTATCCTGAGCGCATTTACGGGACGAACGGATGAGCAGCTTTACGCAATAACTGGTGTTGTTTCTGTAGGTCGGTTTAAGAGCTCTCCAGGGATTTACTTTATTATCTTTTCCAGCGATCCCTTCCTGAAAGTAAAGCGCGTTTAGACACTGTGTAATCTGAAATGCGCGGTCGGTTTGCGTCGACGCTTGTGTTGGTGTTGCTGTGGTGTTGCGGCAGCGCGCCGGGTGAACGGGGGCTGAAGGTGTCCAGGAGAGCACCGAGGACTCGCTCCTGTCTGGACTTACCGGAGGAGATTTTGGAGCAGATGTTCGGGAGACTTTCGGTCGGGGTTCTCAGCGCGTTTCATCACACCCTGCAGCTCGCGCCTCCAGAGCGACACAATCTGACCTGTCAATCAGCGTCTCGCCTAGCGCGCGACAAACCGCGCACCCCTGTCAACTTCCTCAGCCTCTCGCCCTGGGCGTACAGGTAGGACCCCAAAACTGAGAAGACTAGGATGGGAATACTAAGTAGTTTAACCATTTAGTGCTTATGAGGAAGAAATATTTTTTGGACTTGAAGGCGCATGAATGCAATGCAGCAACTGGACCCTAAAAATACAAAAATGTTAACAGTTCATTGCTTAATTCTTTTTATAAAATCACTTCATAAGAATAACAAAAAATATAGGCTACTCGTGTGTACGTTATATAAAAAAAAATCTGAAGATTTTTTTGAAAAAATGAAGGAAATCAGAAGATTTTTTTTGATTCACACGTGTTTTGATGCACTGACTCGTAAGAATCATTCAATCGGGAATTGATTTTGTTTCGGTCATGAAAATGATTCCGTTTTAAAGAAGAGCCAGTTCGATTGTGTGTTCTCCAATTCTGTGAGTGCAAGAAAAATAACTTTTTTTCATTATTGTTCATCCAAGAATCTCCCATGATCCAGCGAGGTACCCTCGATATCTCCCGGAGGCGTACTGTTTGTGTAAGGGATGCCTGAGCGGACCGAGCGGGGAGGAGAGTGAGCGCCTCCGCAGCACTCCAGTCTTCATGCCGACCGTCATACTGCGCCGGACCGGCTCGTGCGTCGGGGGCCGCCACTCCTACACGGAGAGCTACGTGTCCATCGCCGTGGGTTGTACTTGTGTGCCGTTGTTGGAAAAAGACAGAAAAACACAGAAGGGCAAGCCAAGCTTGAAAAGAGGATCGTCTAAAAATTCCAGCACCTTTAGAAAGAATGGACTTAACTGATCCATTTTAAACTTTTTTTTTTTTTTCTGTCAGATTTCCTTCATTTTTTCTTTCAGTTGGTGAAAGGAAAAACTTGAGACAGAACTTGCTTTCGCAGCTGCAGATTCTAGTCTGCTGTGCCAAGCAAAAGGAAAACTTTCTGTGCCAAAATACTAACATTTTCTAATCCAAAGTACTTTGAAAAAGCCTGTCAGCATCCTGGTGTTAGATAACCAAATACCGTTCAGATGTGTTCAAGTATACAGATAATCACTAGAAATGCTTCTGTTCAAGGCAGACAAGGATATCATTTACAAGAAGACATATATTTAGCATGACTTTGGGTTGGTCCTCCTATGATTACTTTATTAAAACGACAAGAACACTGATATCGCACAAGTCTAGTGTATAGTATATTATTTACAAATGCATTTCAAACATTCACTTCAAGCCCATTTTATGCATTGAAACAAAGTTAAACTGTGTGAGATTGTTTGCTTCAATTTTATGCTGGAAAGCTGGGTGTGCAATTGACAATGCAAGTCAGCCAAAGTATAATCAAAGACTGATCACAGATCTCTGATGAAGGGCCAAATCCTCCGCTGTAATATCTGGATCCTGCTATGCACCTCTTGGAATGAGAGTATTTATTGTTCTAAATAATCATCTGCTGATGTTTGATAGGAAAAAACAATGTTCAAATGTTAGATAGAAAAGCCCTTCAATTATCAGATTGAAAGCCTTTTTCATGAGAGAAGGCTTGATTCATAGTTAACATAGCAGCGGAACTCATTGGCCAGATTGTGATTGTGTTTTGGTAAAAAACTGCATATCTTCAAATCCATAAGTTTCCCAGCAAGCTCCTCCATAATAGCTCCTATAAGAATAAGCCAAAGGTGAACATGAACAAGACATAAAACACGAGTTCTTCTCAAAAATCTGCAACATTATATATGTATATATTATATATATTCATTTCCACTTGCCTGTGCAGAGCAGGATTTTGCCCTTAGTGAGGTATTTAATGGTGAGCGCCACCTTGCTGAGACACTCTTCAGAGAGATATGGAGGGTCTGCGATGACAATGTCAAAGCTCTGAGGAAGCAGATCCTCAGGCAGGCACAGAGGGTTGTTGTAATCATAGAAGACAAACTCATCTCCATATGCTGCGAAACGTCGGTCAAACTCCAGCAAAACAGCAGACACACTGTCTGACCTCGTGGATTCCAACTGCTTCAGCTTCTGATACACACTTGGTGCACTTATACAAGCTATCCTACAAACCAAGAAAAAAAAGTGAGAGGGGACACAACGGAGCTGTAATATATATTGGGGTCAGTAAGATTTTTTTCAAAAAGATATATATATATATATATATTTTTTTTTTTTTTAAAGAATGAAAACTTATTCAGAAAGGATATATTAAATGGATAAAAAGTGAGAGAAATCTTTTGTAACGACGTAAAAGTCTTTACCATTTCAAATAAATGCCGTTCTTTTGAATGTTATGTTCGTCAATAATGTATCATGGTTTGCACAACTGTTTTCAACATTGATAATAAATGTTTCCTGAGCACCAAATCAGCATATTAGAATTATTTCTGAAGGATCATGTGACACTAAAGACTGGAATAATGACTACTGAAAATTCAGCTTTGCCATCACAGGAATCAATTAAAATTTGTAAATTATATTCAAATAGAAAACAGCTATTTCAAATTGTCAAAACATTTCACTGGTGAGCATAAGACACTTCTTTTAAAATCATAAGAACTTATAAATGGTAATGTATGTATATAGAAGTACATTTTAAAAATTTGTCATTTAGTTAACCAATTTACAGCACACTCAGTGATGCACAACTAGCCACACTTTGGCTAAATTTGGTGTTTTGAATCCAAAAAAACAACACTTGTGTGACTCCTGTAGAAGGGGAGGTCAAGCTGTCAAATTTCACAATGTTTATACAAGCTATTCTACAAGCCAGGAAAAAAAATATTTGAGTGAGAGGGGAACATAATGGAGCAGTAATTTATACTGTGGTCAGTTTTTTTTTTTTTTTTTTTTTTTAAAAAGAATGAAATGAATAGTATTTTCCCACTCAACGGGATATGAGATCAATTACATGTAAATGTTAATTACATATGAGTTTTTCCATGCCTACGGTCAACTTGTTTTAATGAATTGATTGAGTGAATGTTTTCGCTCACAGCACAATAAAAAATAAAAAATAAAAAACACTCAGTTGTCGCCTCCTACTGGTGTATTGAGGTAACCTGCGGTAAAGGCCATAAATGAATCGAGGTAGTGAACACCCATCACTACTGACCTTCGTCTACACAAGCCAAAACGAGTGCACAAATGTAAAATCTGGCCAAAGGCGCTTGAGACCAACCTCCCATGTTCTCCAGCCTGCTGCCTGACTTCCTCTGCTAACCGTATAGCCGTGTCTTCACTGTACCAGAACTGACTCATACCCTGATCACACAAACACATGAGCTAGTTACTGATCTCAGATATACAGGTGCATCTCAATAAATTAGGATGTCGTGGAAAAGTTCATTTATTTCAATAATTCAACTCAAATTGTGAAACTCGTGTATTAAATATATTCAATGCACACAGACTGAAGTAGTTTAAGTCTTTGGTTCTTTTAATTGTGATGATTTTGGCTCACATTTAACAAAAACCCACCAATTCACTATCTCAACAAAATAGAATACTTCATAAGACCAATAAAAAAAAAAAAAAAAAAAAAAAACATTTTTAGTGAATTGTTGGCCTTCTGGAAAGTATGTTCATTTACTGTATATGTACTCAATACTTGGTAGGGGCTCCTTTTGCTTTAATTACTGCCTCAACTCGGCGTGGCATGGAGGTGATCAGTTTGTGGCACTGCTGAGGTGGTATGGAAGCCCAGGTTTCTTTGACAGTGGCCTTCAGCTCATCTGCATTTTTTGGTCTCTTGTTTCTCATTTTCCTCTTGACAATACTCCATAGATTCTCTATGGGGTTCAGGTCCGGTGAGTTTGCTGGCCAGTCAAGCACACCAACACCATGGTCATTTAACCAACTTTTGGTGCTTTTGGCAGTGTGGGCAGGTGCCAAATCCTGCTGGAAAATGAAATCAGCATCTCTAAAAAGCTGGTCAGCAGAAGGAAGCATGAAGTGCTCCAAAATTTCTTGGTAAACGGGTGCAGTGACTTTGGTTTTCAAAAAACACAATGGACCAACACCAGCAGATGACATTGCACCCCAAATCATCACAGACTCTGGAAACTTAACACTAGACTTCAAGCAACTTGTGCTATGAGCTTCTCCACCCTTCCTCCAGACTCTAGGACCTTGGTTTCCAAATGAAATGCAAAACTTGCTCTCATCTGAAAAGAGGACTTTGGACCACTGGGCAACAGTGCAGTTCTTCTTCTCCTTAGCCCAGGTAAGACACCTCTGACGTTGTCTGTGGTTCAGGAGTGGCTTAACAAGAGGAATACAACAACTATAGCCAAATTCCTTGACACGTCTGTGTGTGGTGGCTCTTGATGCCTTGACCCCAGCCTCAGTCCATTCCTTGTGAAGTTCACCCAAATTCTTGAATCGATTTTGCTTGACAATCCTCATAAGACTGCGGTTCTCTCGGTTGGTTGTGCATCTTTTTCTTCCACACTTTTTCCTTCCACTCAACTTTCTGTTAACATGCTTGGATACAGCACTCTGTGAACAGCCAGCTTCTTTGGCAATGAATGTTTGTGGCTTACCCTCCTTGTGAAGGGTGTCAATGATTGTCTTCTGGACAACTGTCAGCTCAGCAGTCTTCCCCATGATTGTGTAGCCTAGTGAACCAAACTGAGAGACCATTTTGAAGGCTCAGGAAACCTTTGCAGGTGTTTTGAGTTGATTAGCTGATTGGCATGTCACCATATTCTAATTTGTTGAGATTTGTGAATTGGTGGGTTTTTGGATAAATGTGAGCCAAAATCATCACAATTAAAAGAACCAAAGACTTAAACTACTTCAGTCTGTGAGCACTGAATTCATTTAATACACGAGTTTCACAATTTGAGTTAAATTACTGAAATAAATGAACTTTTCCACGACATTCTAGTTTATTGAGATGCACCTGTATAGACTACTTGTGTATAACAATCAACAAATCACCACGCAAGACACTTCTAGTACATGTACTGTACCCAGTCTTCCTCTACAGCACCAACGCAGAAGTGGTCGGTCTTGATGGAGGTTTGTTCCAGTCCTGTTCTTCCACTCTCGGCGTAAAACTCCTGCAGCGCTGCGAGCGTCGCGGCGGAGAGCTCAGGCACATCATCCTCGCTGTCACTCATGATAAACAGATCCTTCTTAACAAAATGACAAGGAGGCGCGTAAACATTCAGCGTTATAACGCTCATTCAAACATGATGCTAACCGGTTTTGCTAACGGTCTCAAAATACACTTCATACAAACGTAACTTACGTTTTAACCAGTCTTACACTTACCTAACCAATGAAAGATGCCGTTACAGTGTGTATTTAAGCAGTAACTTACAAACTTTCAACAGAGGAACAGCGCAAGCGTCACGTGTTTGCGGTACAGTGGCCGAGCGACTGCAATCGCGTTAAATCCGAACGCGAACACACGCTCGTATTTCCAGACCAGATATTTCATTCCGACAGACAGCATATTGAAAATATAGACCAAGAAAGACCACTCACTTTTTATAGCAAGTTTATATACACTTTACAGATCATTTCAGGCATTCCAAAATAACAATTAGTGCTTTGAACAATGGAAATAAAGACCATCAAATGCCCTGAATAAAACAGCTGACATCCCTCGATCATCATTTTTGGTATTTTATTGCTACAGCAACGTGTGTGTGTGTGTGTGTGTGTGCTAGTGTAAGTGGAACACTTGTTTAAGTTATTTTTGAAAAACAAAACCTCATTGGGAACATCAGGCGACTGTGTGAAAATGTCCATCATAATTCAACAGACCTGTATTTTTGTGGAGAACGCTTTCAGAGATACTGCTGCGATCAGGGAGAAATGACAATGGCAAAGAGTAAAACTACAATCATTCAAATCAATCAAAGAAAAATTCAAACTAGCCCCTTGTCCTTCTGGTGAAGTTGTATAACAATAAAAAAAAAAATAATAATAATAATCAGAAAGTTCCATCAACTATAATCTTATAAAAACCTTTCAGTCCTGTTAAACACTTTCATTTTTTGTCTTTTTCGAAAATATATATACAACCTTAAACACAAAAGCGATTTGGTTTTCCAAAAGGGCCTTCCTGCAATTAAAGTTTCATTGGGAAAGGCTTTTTCGTTATCAAGGCAACCACAGCTCACAATCCTAGTTACCGTGATAGCAGTACGACACGGTTCTATTCGTCGCTGTAGACACAGCTGGATCCGAGCCGTGAGAAACCACATACAAAGGCACTCGAGGAGAAGCGTCTGCAAAAGACTTGTGTGTTTGTGTCTAAAAGGGGAAGGAAGGGGTCAGTTTTCAGAAAGATCACCCCTCTGCATTTCATAAACGTTCATCTGAGGAGCTCTCAGTGGGAAAGTAAACAACGGTCAGACGATCACGACCGGCCGTCCCCTCTCGGCCTTCTCCAGCCTCTCTCTGCTCTCTGGAGGCGTGTGTGTCTGAAGGCCCAGAGGCGTCTCAGCATCTCCATGGTTTGGCATGGTGAAAGGCTTCTCTGAGTGGTAGAGCGGGTGGAGAGGGGAAGCTGTTGTGGACAGTCGCTGGAGGAAGAGGCTTATTTGACACACAGAAGACCGCCCACATTTGCAACAAACTCCTCCAGGCTCTTCAGGAAGGCCACCTTCTGCTTGCGGTCCATGATTGGAGGCGTGCTGCTGGCAGTGAGGTTGTTAAACGCGTCTGCCAGCCGCTGGTAGATCACAGCGTCCCTCTGATTGGAGAGCAGCGTCTCCACCAGCTCTGAATACTCCGCCTGAGACAAACACCAGCACTTATCAAACACCACATCGACTGCTAATGCATCACAAGATCATGCATTTCGTTCAATTCATATTGTAAGCATAAAACATACCTGGTGAAGGCACACTAGTGTATAGAGCGCTTCTCCAGCTGCTACAGTCATCTCAGTGTTGTGCTTCTGGAGCACAAGCATGTCAAACACCAGCTATGCAGGAAGAGAGAGTGACAGAGAAATGTGCATTATTAAATCAACATTTTATACATGTGTATTAATCTCAGACAATTACATATTAACATGAAGGTTAGTGACATTACCACGTTTGACCATTCTGAGATCATGGACATCAGCCAATAATACTGACAAGAAATAATACTGACATATTACTGACATATTGAGTCCATATCTACTGACTATGGAAGCCCGTTTCCGCCACTGAATAAAAAATAAAAAAGGTAATTGCGACACTTAATCTCACAATTCTGACTTTTTTCTCGCAATTACTAATTAACATTTAGCAATTCTGAATTTTTGTCTCAGAATTGTAAGATTTAAACATACAATTGTGAGATATAAACTCGCAATTCTGAGAACATTTTTCTGAGAAAAAAGTCAGAATGGTGAGATTAAAGTCACAATTACCTTTTTTTATTTTTTTTTTATTCAGTGGTGGAAATGGGCTCCATAACTGACAGCCATGTCAACAGAAAAACATTTTTTGTTTTTTTTTGTGAATTTTGAGTAAATATAGTGTAAAACGTGTTTACTTTTTCGTGCTGAGATGCATTTAAATGTTCTCTTTTGTCGTTGTATTATGTACTCTGTTCAAAAGTTTGGTGTCAGTAAGATTTTTGTTTTTGAATTTAAATGATCAAAAGTGACAGTAAAAGACATTTTTTTAATTTTCAAAAAATGCTGAACTTTCTTTTCTTTCTTTTATTCACACAAAAATATTAAGCAGCATTTTCAGGATTGATAAAATAATGTTTCTTGAGTGCCAAATCAGCATATTAGAACAGTTTCTAAGTTATGACTACAAAATTTCTATTTTTCTATGAAATATTAAAATAGAAAATCACATTTTAAATTGTAACAATATTTGCCAATATTACAGTTTTACTGTATTTTTGATCAAATAAATGCAGCCTTGGTGAGCAGAAGTGACTTCTTTCAAACAAACATAACCTTACCAGGCCCAAAATTTTGAACTTTTGTGAATGGCAACAGACATCGCCTGTTAAAAATCCACAACAGTTGACCACTGGTTTAAACATCATGTGACTCACTTTAAGGAAATGTCGTGTGGCAATAAATAGGGGTGTGTCCTTTTCCTGTGTCTTGGCGCACTGCTCAGCCAATGGGGATAGAGCCTCCAGACAGAGCTGACTGATCTCTGAGCTCATCCTGCAGAGTGTGTTAAGGAAAAACACTAGACCATACCCACTGTAATTCAACAACAAAAACTCTCAACAAGGAAAATCAAACACAATATGCTTAGCAAGCACAGTCTTTAAATAACGTAACACTCTTCTGTATACACAAAAACAGCAAGGATACGAGGTCATGCCAAGCTCCAGGGAGCACATGAGACTTTTGAAGAGCTCCTCAGGCAGCTGAGGGATCTTCTCTGGGAAAATCTCACAGATGAAGGTGATGAGCTTATAATACTGGTTACACAGAGAAGGGAACTGGGTACAAGAGAAAGAAAGAGTGTTTCAGTACAGTAGCGCACCTTAAACAAGAAACAACATATATGAGCATCTTTAATAATTTTCAAAACACAGCTCAAACTCAAAAGTCGAATTTTACCTTAAGCAAGTCCTGAGACATGAGGGGCAACACAATATTCACCCCATAGAGCACAACATCCGCAGCTGATACGGCCCGTCCAGCACCAGAGCTCTGCTCCTGCCCGCGAAACACCTCATCTGCACAAAAAACACAGTTACTCCTCATCTCTCATGTAAACGCTCACAAGCTATAATGCAAATGACGTGAATCATGAATGAACGCTCATACCAGTGTCACTGAAGTCAATGAACTCTTTGGAGAGCAGGTTGGTGAGGAGCTCCATGATGAGCAGAAGGTCCTGGTACTGGTCCTCCTCTGCGGCTACATCTAGTCTCTTGCGACCCAGATTGTTCTTGGAGTAAACCTGCAGCAGCGTCAAGCACACCTCGTACAGTTTCATAGACTTGGTCTGTGGAGACAGAGACGTGGTGCGTTGAAAAACATATTCAGGATGCGCACATTCAAAATGTGTGATCGCATCAAAATTAACGCAAGCGCTAATGTCTCACTTCGCCCAAGTAACAGATTTGTTTGTGGGCCACTTCCACAAACACCTCTATGATGAGGTTGACCATTTCTGGCGAATTTCTGTAGACCTCCATGAGGCCGATGCAGCTAGACAGGAAGTCCATGAGGAAGCTGAAGAGAGATGCCACATTGTCGATCTGCGTTGCTTCTGCAATGCCGCACAGAGCTTCCAGAGTGGCAACGATCTCCTGCTTCACTGCTTCCTCTTGACAGATCTGGGCGAAGTTCTCCTGGTTAATGAGGTTGAGGAAGCGCTGCTGGAGTGGATGCAGTACCTGCAGTGCAGAGACAGAAAGAGACAAAGAGTTATGCTTCATAAACTCCTGTTTTTTTTTCACTGCGTTGTGTTCTCATCAGCAATAATGCTTGATCTTTCAAATATTTCTCTATAATAATTTTCTCCTCACCTCGGCCCAGTATTGCTGTTTGGTATCAGAATCCATATGAGCAAAGCCGCCCAGGACTAGGGCTTTCATTAGAGTCCGCTGGACTGTGCTGGACAGCATATGTAAAGGAGGGCTGCGACTGGCAAACTGCTTGGCCAAATTCCACCAGTTCTCACACTGCACAACAATATTCGCCCTGAACAGTCAAAGGAAAGAGTTGAGAAACACGAGCCTCATATCAGAAGAGTACATTTTACTGAAAGGTTAATGGAATAGTTCACCCAAGAAATCATCTTTCAATCAATCACTCATGATATTTCAGACCCGTATAACATTCAAATGTGTTGCATCACTATTATTTATGAGAGATGCAAGAGTTTGAATTTGCCAAGTTTGAACATGCACATAAACCACAGTGCAAAACTCTGGGGTCAGTAAGAATATATATATATATATATATATATATATATATATATACATACAGTCAGGTCCATAAATATTGGGACATCGACACAATTCTAACATTTTTGGCTCTATACACCACCACAATGGATTTCAAATGAAACGAACAAGATGTGCTTTAACTGCAGACTGTCAGCTTTAATTTGAGGGTATTTACATCCAAATCAGATGAACGGTGTAGGAATTACAACAGTTTGCATATGTGCCTCCCACTTGTTAAGGGCCCAAAAGTAATGGGACAATTGGCTTCTCAGCTGTTCCATGGCCAGGTGTGTGTTATTCCCTCATTATCCCAATTACAATGAGCAGATAAAAGGTCCAGAGTTCATTTCAAGTGTGCTATTTGCATTTGGAATCTGTTGCTGTCAACTGTCAAGATGAGATCCAAAGAGCTGTCACTATCAGTGAAGCAAGCCATCATTAGGCTGAAAAAACAAAACAAACCCATCAGAGAGATAGCAAAAACATTAGGCGCGGCCAAAACAACTGTTTGGAACGTTCTTAAAAAGAAGGAACGCACCGTTGAGCTCAGCAACACCAAAAGACCCAGAAGACCACGGAAAACAACTGTGGTGGATGACCGAAGAATTCTTTCCCTGGTGAAGAAAACACCCTTCACAACAGTTGGCCAGATCAAGAACACTCTCCAGGAGGTAGGTGTATGTGTGTCAAAGTCAACAATCAAGAGAAGACTTCACCAGAGTGAATACAGAGGGTTCACCACAAGATGTAAACCATTGGTGAGCCTCAAAAACAGGAAGGCCAGATTAGAGTTTGCCAAACGACATCTAAAGCCTTCACAGTTCTGGAACAACATCCTATGGACAGATGAGACCAAGATCAACTTGTACCAGAGTGATGGGAAGAGAAGAGTATGGAGAAGGAAAGGAACTGCTCATCAGTGAAGCATGGTGGTGGTAGTGTCATGGCGTGGGCATGTATGGCTGCCAGTGGAACTGGTTCTCTTGTAATTATTGATGATGTGACTGCTGACAAAAGCAGCAGGATGAATTCTGAAGTGTTTCGGGCATTATTATCTGCTCATATTCAGCCAAATGCTTCAGAACTCATTGGATGGCGCTTCACAGTGCAGATGGACAATGACCCAAAGCATACTGCAAAAGCAACCAAAGAGTTTTTGAAGGGAAAGAAGTGGACTGTTATGCAATGGCCAAGTCAATCACCTGACCTGAATCCGATTGAGCATGCATTTCACTTGCTGAAGACAAAACTGAAGGGAAAATGCGCCAAGAACAAGCAGGAACTGAAGACGGTTGCAGTAGAGGCCTGGCAGAGCATCACCAGGGATGAAACCCAGCGTCTGGTGATGTCTATGCGTTCCAGACTTCAGGCTGTAATTGACTGCAAAGGATTTGCAACCAAGTATTAAAAAGTGAAAGTTTGATTTATGATTATTATTCTGTCCCATTACTTTTGGTCCCTTAACAAGTGGGAGGCACATATGCAAACTGTTGTAATTCCTACACCGTTCACCTGATTTGGATGTAAATACCCTCAAATTAAAGCTGACAGTCTGCAGTTAAAGCACATCTTGTTCGTTTCATTTGAAATCCATTGTGGTGGTGTATAGAGCCAAAAATGTTAGAATTGTGTCGATGTCCCAATATTTATGGACCTGACTGTGTATATATATATATATATATATATATATATATATATATAAAATTTTATTATTATTTTTTTTTAAACTTGCTTTTATTCAGGATGCATTAAATTGATCAAATATGGCAGTCAAGAAAATGATAACCTTCCAAAGGATTTATATTTCAAATAAATGCTGTTTATTTTGAACTGCTGAAAATAAATCCTAAAATAATGTCTCACATTTTTTCACAAAAAAATATTAAGAGGAACAGCTGTTTTCAACCTTGATAATAAATGTTTCTTGAGCATCAAATCATCACATTAGAATGATTTCTGAAGGATCATGTGACACTGAAGACTCGAGTAATGATGCTGAAAATTCAACTTTGCCATTACAGGAATACATTACATGTAAAATATATTAAAATAGAAAACATTGTAATAATTTTAAATTGTAATAATATTTAACAATATTACTATTTTTTACTGTATTTTGCTGGTTTAACTTTTTTTTTTAATATTTACTGGGCCTTTCCAAAAACATTAAAAAAATTCTACTGCCTCAAACTTTTGATTTGTAGTGCATGTGAACAAGATTTAAGAGTTACAGTGGAAGAAATGATTGCTTTTCAGTAAAATGACTTTAAGAGATAGTTCAGCCAAAAAATAAAAATCTGTCACCACTTATTCACCCTCAAGTTATATTTTAAAGAATTTGTAACTAAATAGTTTCTTGTTGCTTTACCTATATACCTCAATATAGGGCTGCACGATATTGGAAAAAACTCACATTGCGATATTTTGTTTTTCTGCGATATATATTGCGATATGAAAAAAAAAAAAAAAAAAAAAAAATCACCAAATGACTTGAATAGCTCTATTTGGAGAGAAAAAAAAATATTAATTTTGTAGATGAGTAAATCAGCACAGGAAATAAACAATTTACAAGCATAGATAAATATAATAGAACAAAGATACAAATGAAATAAACAGTGCTTTGTATTTTTAAGGCAAGTCCAACAGTATTCAGGTGCAGAAATTGAATAATAAAATGTAAAATAACACTGCATAACACAGTCTAAATTGTATAAATTAAATCTAATAAATCTGTGTTAAAGCTACAAAAGTGATTTTTCTCTGTTTTGTTGTTTGATTATGACACAGAAAGCAACAGAGACATTAAACTGCTGTTATTGTTATCCTCTTTCTTTCTCAATTGTTTACCTAAGACATAAGCAACTGTTTTTTTTTTTTTTACAAGGATACTTGGAGACATGCATTTTGACACGGTTTCGCGCATATGTGTCGAACTACACTGGATGCGGCACGACACAACGAATCCCCGCCAGTAAACTGATATGCCTCGCTCTATTTATCACATACTGACACAAAGTTGACACGATTGGCAACGGTCGCTTTGTCGCATCCAGTGTAGAAAGACTTTGGGGCCGTTCACATCTGCAAACGCGTGGAAAACTCCCGCCGCGCCACTTCCTCATCCTTTACAAAGCACTCGGGAGCTTGCGCTTTCCTGGTGCCTGCCGTTGCTAAACATCCGAGATGTGCTCTCCTCGACTGAAAATCGCTTGCAGTAGCTCTGCTACTAAATTTATTTAAAAATGGGTAGCTCTGTGCAGCTGTCGCGTCCGGAGTAGACACGGTGTCTGTGTGTGAGCAAAGAAAACGATCAGTATAAATATAACGATCAGGCCTGCTAAACATCGCACATCCTGCGATGTGACTATCGCGGATGCGCACATCGCGATATCGATGCTGAAACGATATATCGTGCAGCCCTACCTCAATATATCTTCTTTTGTGTTTAACAGAAGAAAAAAATTATACATGTTTGGTACAACTTGATGGTGAGTAAATGACAACCGAATTTTCATTTTTTTTCCATTTCATTTTTCAACTTTATGAATGGACTTAAGAGTTCGCAAATGTCAGAAACTACTCCTTAATGCAATATTTCTTTCTAAAAAGATTTGCATTGATACACAGTGCCATTTACTGTTAATTTACATTTATTCATGTAGCATTATGCAATCTTAAGTTAAGAAATCACTTTGTAATGCAATAGCACAACTCCACCAGCAGGAGGGGAACATTAAAAGCATTTGGTCTTGCATCAACTGACAGTATATGAAGACATCAGCACAGACCCCTGGCCTCCTTGTGCCTGTCAGTGAGCAGCTGTCCTGCAGGGTGTTAGTCTCAATATTAAGCCCTCATTGATGCCCACATATGCATTACATCCAGCAAGCAGACACAAACCTCTCTCTCTTCTCCACCAGAGTCACCAGCAGCTCCACAGTGTCATTAGCCAGCTCTGGCTCAGAGCTCCACACCGACAGATTATTGATCACTTTCTCCAACAGATATCCCACAATCCACTGCGCTCCCTCCGTGTCCGCTCCAAATGCTGTGCTGAGAGGCATACTGATCTGAGGGAGAGAAGTAAAAGACAAAAGACAAACACTCAGAGGAAGAGTCAGAAGTAATAAAGCGGCATAAAAATGTCTAGGTTCGGTTCCAGGAATTTGTGCGTGATTTTTGAATGGAGCCAAAAAAGAAACAAATTGAAGGCTTCATTCAGACATCATGCCTGCTGTTTCCACATATTACTTGATCTCATTTTGGCAACTCACTTGGCCGTAGAGTTTCTCGTCCACTAACAGGTATGTCTTGGCCCAGCGCCGAAGAAACCAGACAATGTCTTTGCCCATCTGAGGACTCAGGAGCTCAGTCAGACTCGCTCTTGTAGCCCGAGACTCCACCTCTGAGGTTCTTAGCACCGCCGATAACAACCTGTGACAGAGAGATACAGAGAAATGGAAGTGCAAATCTAGCTGCATATATATGAGGCAACTTCCTGCCAGCAGAACAATCTGAAATAAAATTTGACAGTCTGTTGGTTCCATAAAAATGAAGAGAGAAGAAAAACAAGGGAGCGAAATGGCAAAGGGGATGGAAGAGAGTTCATGGCAGTTCTGTCTAGATGCACTGAGACTCAACAAAGGCCCACAATAACAAACGCTATCATTCCTTCACACCTCCACTGGTAAAGAAAGAGGACACAAGAAAGGGATTACAGCAGCTTACTATCCTGGAAGAGCGATATCTCACGCGCCCCGCGGAGTGCATACCATTAAATGTTTCACATTGTTTGTAAAGATAAAACCACACTGACATTTCGAAGCTGCGGGGTCGGTGACTGTTATTGGGAAACACAATCCCTTGGCCCACTGTCTTTCCAAATCCTCTGCAGTCTGCCCGTTTTCCCCCACCCATCACCAGCCTACTGTCTCTCCAAATCCTCTGACCTCCACATCGCTCCCATTCACATTCTCCATCCCTCCCCTACCCATCATCTCAGCGTCCTTCCAGTCTTTCAATCCTCACCTCTATCCCATTCCACTGTTTTGGAATAACACCATCCATTAAGCCCAAATCAGATTACAGGCAGATTTTTGCAGACAATACCACTAGGTCTCTATGAGACCCAACCAGTAACCGCATAAATAGCTTCTACATCATTAAAATTACACTATTCATTAAATTCACAGTCTGTATCCCATTACAATCAGATTAGAATCAGATCGAATATCTGCTTGGAAATGCCAAGGGAAAAAAATCCCTTTCTGTTTAATATCTGCAGCCCACCTCCTGCTCCTTCCCTCTTCACATAATAATAATAATAATAATAATAATAATAAACAACAACAACAACAACAACAATAAATAATAATAACAATAACAACAACAACAACAACAACAACATGTATTTGTTTATATTTTTATTATTAATATTAATATTTATTATAATATAAATAGTATTAATATGTAACTACTATTATTAGCAGTAATAATGTTACTACTATTATAATAATAATAATAATAATAATAAAGTACTTTAAAAATGTAAATATATTTTTATTTGCTATATAAAATAATTTGTTTATTTTATTATTACTATTTAAAAATATTAATATTTGTGTTATAATTTATTAATATTTATAAAATAATAGTAATAACAACAACAACAACAACATGTATTTTTTTAATGAATTTTATTAATATTTATTATAATATAGTATTAATATATTATTACTATTATTATCAGTAATAGTATGTTACTACCACTAATAATAATAATAATAATAATAAATAAGTACTTTAAAAATGTAAATAATATATTAATATATCATTTTTATTTGTGATATAAAAAATTGTATTGTTATTTTTATTACTGTTTAAAAATATTATAAAATAATATTTTATTATAATTATTATTTGTTAATATGTATATAATAATAATAATAATAATAATAATAATTTTACATTAAACCAGCCATACAACAATGGTGAATGTAGAAAATACAGAATGTTAAATGGTGAATGTAGAATGTTAAAAAAGAAAAAAAAAAAGAAAAGAAAAGAAAAGAAAAAAGAACTGCTGCAAATAGAAACTAAAAATCAATTAACTTAGAACTAGCTTCTGAACACACGCACAACTCCGGGCCCCTAGTGCTCCCCTCTGACCCTGGGCTCTGAGTGGCACCTGGCCTGGCTCTAATTGAATAATGTATGGGGAGTGGTGCTGCAGCATTGGCTGGCGCCGGGGCTGGGGCCACTTGAGGGCTGCTGTTCGCGTGGCAGGCCTAGCTGGGCGCGTGCCAAGGCATTCCCCGCTGGGCAAACGAACTGCAGATCAAACGGCCTGTGCTACACCACGCCTGCTCTCTCCAGCAGCAATTCTGACTGATACATTTTAAATAAGTCATTGTTCCTGTAGGCAGAATGATTAGCAGCTGGCTGCTTAATCTGCTCACAAGCTGATCATTACCACTACGTTTGGAAAAAGGCATTTATCAGACAACCAGATGTTAAAGAGATACACTTGCGATCAAATTCTTACGATCGGCAGGATTTAAAAAAAAAAAAAAGTTTTTGAAAGAAGTCTCTTTTGATGAATGCTGCATTTACTGGATTAAAAATACAGTGAAAACAGTAATACTGAGAAATATTTATTTGAATAACAGTTTTCTATTTTAATAAATCTTAAAATGTAATTTATTCATGTGATGGCAAAGCTGAATTTTCAGTCTCTCAAAACATCTAGTGCCACCATCACATTTCCAGCAAATTCAAATTTCATGTCTATTTCTGTGAATACCTTTTAAACGAAACAATCTATATTTTCCACCATTTTCAGTTGTGTGGAAAACATCCTCTCACAAACTCCTCCTACATTTTCATGGTTGTCGAAAGTCATTGAGGATGCCACACAAGACAGAAGTCTATATCCTAGCACAATGCCCTGAGTGCATAAGAATCAGCTTGAGAGCATCTGGTCTACTTGTGAAAGTGTCGTAAAAAAGGACAAAAAAAAATATGAAACCATGAAAACTGGACAATAACGCCGAAAAATGTAAATGAAAAATTAAATCACATCATAATTCCCACACCTACTAACAACCGATAAACTGGAATCTTCTTTACGGAGTAATGACACACTGTCACATGTATATTGTGAGGTCTCTCCACCTGATAACTGAGTCTGTCCTGTTGCATCCAGGGATGGAGGTGGCCTTCTCTCCAGGAGAGCCGAGAAGCTGCAGTGTAGTGTTGATATCCACCTCAGTCGAGTGTTTGATAGAGTACTCCATCACTTCTGAAGGTATCAATGGTGTTTCACCCTGAGGGTCATCAGCCAAGAGGTAACCTATTAAAACACCAAATACTTCAATACAATGACAAAAAACAATTTGACTGAGTGGAGAAATGCCTCCAAATAGTCAAAAATAAAGTCCAGTTGCATATGAATTACATGTTATTATGACCTCGATGAATGGAAACCTCCATAGACATACGAGGTTAAACATGCTACTCGCATTTGTGAGCGAAAATGAAAGACATGAGGTGAGTAAATGATGACAGAATGTCCCTTTAAGAATGACACAGACCTGACACTAATATGAGCCAATGAATGTCTTCGTAAAGGTCATCTAGAACTTTCCGGTCCACCGTGCCCGGGTCTGCAGAGGCCATGAGGTGCTGTTGGTGTCTCTGGAGTTGCCCGTGAAGCCGCGTGACTCGGTCCTCCAACAAACTGAAGACAGATGAGAAATGTAAGGCTCACAGTGGATGTTTATTACAGCGGTTTCTCTGAAGTGCTTTGTGTGTCTGTACCCTGTGAGCAGAGGTATACAGTGGTCTGCAGCGATGCGGCCCAACATGCCGATACTGGCCAGCTGATCTGAGAACAGCTCTCTGTCGTCCTCCTGTAATTCGTTTATTTCCTCCTCTTCATGAGAAGCGACACCA
The DNA here is from genome assembly GCA_039654775.1 of Spinibarbus caldwelli. Classification (NCBI taxonomy): domain Eukaryota; kingdom Metazoa; phylum Chordata; class Actinopteri; order Cypriniformes; family Cyprinidae; genus Spinibarbus; species Spinibarbus caldwelli. The sequence goes on along the minus strand of CM077233.1, from coordinate 15,601,965 downwards.
TTTGCAGTCTAAAAAGACAAAGCATATGACTGAAACCATGTGCCAGAATGGCTTTTACTCTGGCAGACGATTCTTTGAAAGAAAACTGTTTTAGACATTTGTTGGGATTCATGCTTTTCCATTTTAATTAAGATGAAAAGCAAACCACAAAGTCAACAAAAAAAATTACAAGAAAAGCACCAAATTACTAACAAATTGGTAAACCAGAGACATTTTGACAATGTTAACAGATCAGATTTAACATGGTGAGAAAGATGCGTTTGGATGTGAAGGTAGATTCTGACCAGGTTTCTCGTGCCGTCGGGAGCTGCGAGGTGACACTGGATGTAGGAGTTGAAGACCTGCACGGCCGGCTGGACAAAGCAGCCCCGGGGGAAGTGCTCGTCTTCCTGCACCAGCGTCAGCCAGGACTCCAGCAGCTTATCATATGCCTCCATGTACACCATGTCATCCTTATCCAGCTAGAGAAAGAGACATATACGTGACTTTATCCTAATCATGTCACATGACACATCCCTTTCAATATTCCATGATTTAAAGCGCATCAAAAAAGACATGTGACCTTGCGATGAGACAGCATAAAACTGGACCAACTAATGGACCGATTTCATTTCACAGCATCTGAAATGCTAGTTTTGTCATTCTAAATTGCTTGAGCAAAGTCTCGTCAAAGTCCTTCGTTATAATTAACTCCCAGAAATGGGTTCCTAAACAGCAGGCTCTGAAAATAAGATATAATAACCGCGTTTTGTCTGCGTGCTCTGAAGCTCGTAATTTATTGTATACAAAAAATATTATATAAAGCGCTTCTACTATACTGCAGCAATTTTAATTTTTAAAGTTAATCAGGAAGTGACTATTTTGTTCTCTTCAACTCACTGGATGGAAACGGTGCTTTATTCGCAAATGTTTTATGCGACATTATGCGATAATTTTGCACATAAGTTTATTCATAAATTTGGATGGAAACATAGCTATTTATAAAGAACATACATCAAACTCACCAATTTTAGTGTGTAAATCATACACAAATATTAAAAAGTTTAGTGTTCTGTAAATAAGTTAAAAAAATATATAATTTGCATTTTTATTAATTTGGCATGAAAGCGTTTTCTAATATACACTACCATCCAAAAGTTTGAAGGAAATTAATATTTTTATTCTGCAAGAATGCATTAAATTGATCAAACGTTAAACAAATACTTGTAAAATTATAAATGTTTTGCTATTTCAAATAGGCTAAATGCTATTCTTTTAAGCTTTCTATACTTCTCACAATATTACAGTTATTACTCTATTTTTAAATCAAATAAATGCAGTCTCGGTGAGCATAAGAGACTTTCAAAAACAATAAAATACCCTGGTTTAATCGTTTTATTTTTCTATTAAATACAATAAAATGTCTGCTGCAACAGAGCAGATCTCCCTATATATATATATATATATATATATATATATATATATATATATATATATATATATATATATATATATATATATATATATATATATAAAAAACAGAGAATAACGAGTTTGACATTCATAGACCTCAGCTACTCTGTTAAGTGTGGTTGTGGTCTGTTGTGGTACAAATTCAGTACTCACCACCTCCTCCAGGGCGGCGCTGCGACCAAACGAGCACGTGAGCAGTGTGAGGCAGTTAATGAAAGAGGCAAAGAGCTCGTTCGGGAGAGCTGTCAGAACGCTTCGGGGAAATGTGCTGATGAGGTTACTGATGATGTTAGAGATGCCTACAGCCTCAGAGTCTTCAATCTCAATCCTGTCACAGGGTAAAAGACAGTTAAGAACAAATAATAACAGTGGCAGTCCAGTCCCTTAAAGAATCATCCAACAGCTAACCTCCTTCATCTGGGTCTATCTGGTAGCATGAGATACTGTGTAAACCTGCAATGGTCCAGAGTGCACGTATGGTACAGTCTAAATGTTCATCCACTGGAATTCAACATTTATGGTTTAGTTCCCCTGAAAATATTTGTCTGCAAGCACAAATTCCTCAGCTGTTGTAAAGGGCGACTTAAAGATCTCAACCACAACACCAAACTGCTGTTGTGCTGGCACACTACCTGGATTCTGGAAACACAGGGGTTTTTTCCCTCTTTAGTTCTGAAAGAGCACTCGAGGTCTGCCTTTCTTTATGCTCCCAACTGCGTCTCTAACCCATATCAGATGGACTTAAATTGTAAGCAGAAGAGTTCAATCACGGCAGATTGGCAGACCTGCCGCATGGTTTTCCAATGATGCAACTGGAAAAATGCTCCAGGAATAGGTGATTACAGAATGGCAGAGACAGAGAGCGGGAGGAGTGGGGAGAGAGACCCCGACCCACTACGCCTAGTTGTTCTCAAATTCCAAACAGCAGTGTATGAGAGAATGTGTGTTATTTAAAGCTGCAGAGACATCATTCCATCTTTATAGACATTACAGAGCATTTACAACACAAGTCCTAACACACAACTCTGCCAATACATGCTGTACAACAGTGTTAAAAATTAATTTTATTAATAGATCATATCTGGTTCGTAGAAAAGAATTTTTAAGAGGCTGTTATGAGCACACATTTCCTCCATTTATGTATAATAAATAAAATTAATTAACAGTATTTATTTAGTTTCATTTAATTAATTCTATAAACATAAATGGAGAAAATAAACAAATACTATTACAAATTGAAGTAGTAGTATTTTATTAATTTATTGTGCCTATCCTGCATTTTTGTCCCCTTATTTAAAAAATAAATGGGGCAGTAGTTTTGTTACTTGAGATTATGGTAGAATCTCACTGTCATAGTCATATTTAAAAAAAATAAATAAATAAATAAAAAATAAAAAAAATTAAAATAATGAAATTAATTACATTTTACTTCAAGAGAATTAAGCCTATGTTTAAGATCATTAAAATGTTTTGCACTGCTGTAAAATTTCATTACTGGTCCTAAATTAACAACGAAAAATGTAAATTATTTTATTAATTGTAATGACTGTGGGGTGAAATGTGACCTAGACATGTTTTCATTAGGTCCACCTTTGTTAGACACAACTACTATGCAGTTATCTAAATACAAAATAACATATGTGTGTATGACAAGCATGAGTGCAGTACTTTACAGAAGATTTCAGAGAAACTAACCCATTGATCATGTTGAGCAATCCCTCCACCAGGTGGGCCAGGTAGGTCACCTGAGCGCTCTCATCGGGGAAGATGGGGCCATGCATGGAGGCCAGCTGGGCCAGGCACTGAAGGGAATCCTGCGCCATGTCTGAGTCCTCTCTGATCTTCCTGTGCACCTACAAGACAGAGACAAAAACTCATTACACTGGTGTAAACCGATCCTATTTCCAAAAGAATAATAAAAGACGCAAGCCTGATACCAGATCATCGACTTTCTGAACTCAAGAGTAGATTTTAATGCCAAAATGTATACCTTCAATGACTAACCGACATCAACGACAACCACACAAAGATCAAAATATCCTAAAATGGACCTAATGATCAACTCTCAAAACGGACATCAGCGCAGCTCACCAACAGACTGAAATCCTTCTTCTCAGGAGACATGATATTATATGAGCGCATGAGAGAGAAAAGAAGCAGCGGAGGTGCTACAGACTGTAAATGTGACCGTAGGTATACTCTACAGTGTTAAATCCAGACAGGCCCCCTCAAAGAGTCCAGGAGGAGCTGCAGACCGGCCCATGGGCAGCTGACAAAACACACAGTCTCCCTGAATCACAGAGAAAAGCCTCTCTCATTGACATACAAAAACATACTTTCCCTCTCCTCCTCCTCTTTTTCTTCTGCTCTCTCTTATGCACAGATACGCGGGTCTGTCTTCGATTTCTCATCTCACGCAAGTCTCTGAAACCTTCCGCTCAGTGGAATAATGAACGGAGGAAAATTGTAGAATACCCCTCACCTTTGCCAACGGCAAAACTACTGCGTCTCGCCACCTGGCTGCCACAACCCAAGCCAATCAATCAGATTGGCTTCTCAATTACCAATCCAGTCCGAGGCGTTCAGTGGCGAAAAGAGAGCGCTACATGGCTGAAGAGATGGCTAAACGTTTCTGAGCGGACCGACTCGAGTCTCCAGCACATGTGGTTGTTTGGCACACTCCTTTGCTCTTTTTCTTTCCTAAATCCCTGGAATCTTACTCTCGCTCGTCTGTTCGCCAGACGTTCTGGCGGAGATGCTGTGTGAAGAGGTGCACGGAGTTGGACAGAGCCCTCCGAACGATCTGGAAGACTGTGGACGAACCTAACGCGGCATTTGCCTAACACATAACACCTCCTACAGATACGCAGATGAACATCAGCCACTGGGCAAAGTGCTAACGCTAACACACCATAGCACAGCCCTGTCTGCTAGAGCGGTGTGAAATCATCTTCTGAGCTGAAGAAGAGAGGGAGGGAGAAAGAGAAAGAGAGAGAGAGAGAGGAGGGGTGTGAGGGGCAGATGAGAGAGAGAGAGAGAGAGAGAGAGAGAGAGAGAGAGAGAGAGAGAGAGAGAGAGAGAGAGAGAGAGAGAGAGAGAGAGAGAGAGAGAGAGAGAGAACTGGATAGGGAAAGAGAAGAAAGAAAGAGTACAAGGCCAACGCTCTGTGAGCAGCATGCTCTGTACAAACAGCTGCGCTGAAGAACATCCACGCCATGCAAACTATGCCAATCGCCTTGAGTTTGACTATAGTTAGAGTCTGGCAGGGGGCGAAGGGGGGCATCTAAATCAAAACAAGACAAGGTAGCTCTCCGAATTGAATGCTAGAGAGAGAAAAGCGAAAGGGAGACCTATTAATAGAGAAAAGACAAAGCCTTGTGTCTGTCCATGAGGAGGATTAGACCCTCTCCTGTTTTCTATTCTCACCGCTCATTGCTTCAGTCACATTCAGTATGTTCAGATCCTGTTACAAAATCAGAGGCCACAATCAATCACCTCATGACAGCGTTATACTCAAAGTGCCATAACAAGCCCTGATTGTGTTTATACCATAAACAAACCATGCACATGCTCTGAGTCAGAATCTGATCTCAGCTTCTAAAACTTTGCTTAGCGCTAAACACATGTGGACACAAAATACAAAATTATAAAAGAAAGAATACATACTAAAAGAAATGCATTTAAAGGAAAGAATATTATACAAAAAAAATTACTTTTTTTTTAATTGTGACACCTCATTCTCAAATAAACAAACAGATAAATACAAATCTTTTTCATCACTGCAATGCACAAAATACAAAAAAAAAAAAAAAATTTTTAATTAAAATTTGTAAGACATATGAAAAATTTTTATAAGAAAATAACAGTAATGACAATAAGAATCACTATCATACTGCACCTCAAAATACAAAATTATAAAACAAAGAATATAAAATAAAGAAAAATGTTTAATGCACAAAGAAATAGACGTCTTTGAAAAGAGACCTCATTAACCATAAACAAATACATACTCTCATTTCTCCAATGCAGAAATACAAATATTAAGTTATATTTAAAATATAAATATAAAATATAAAATATAAAATATAAATATATATATATATATATATATATATATATATATATATATATATATATATATATATATATATATATATATATATGCATGCAATAAGAATCACTACTAAATTAGAACTAAAAAAAAAGCAAAAAAGTGAAATTTCTGGACACACTGGAATAAGAATTTGGGGGAAATGTGCTTGACTGTCATGAAAATAAATGTCACAATCCAAATCTTAATGGTCCTAAATTATAATCTATTTTCGGTTAAGCAAAATATATTTTTTGTGTTTTATATTTAATTGTAACCCAGACGTGTTTTTCTGAGTTTCACCCATTTTATGGATGTATAAAAATGTGACTGTTTGTTACAAAAAATGACTTTTTTTAATTGTGACACCTCATTCTCAAATAAACAAAGAGATAAATACAAATCTTATTCATCACTGCAATGCCCAAAATACTGAAATGAAAAATACATTTAAATACATTTTTTTTTATAAGAAAATAAATGTAATGACAATAAGAATCACTATCATTCTGCACCTCAAAATACAAAATTATAAAACAAAGAATATAAAATAAAGAAAAATATGTAATGCACAAAGAAATAGATGTTTTTTGAATAGAGACCTCATTAACCATAAATAAATACATATCACTCATTGCTGCAATGCAGAAATACAAATATTAAGTTATATTTAATAAATAAATACAAAAAAAAAATACAAAAAAAAAAAAAAAATACAAAAAAGTGAAACGTCTGGAATAAGAATTTGGGGGAAATGTGCTTGACTGTCATGAAAATAAATGTCACAATCCAAATCTTAAGGGTCCTAAATTATAATCTATTTTCGGTTAAGCAAAATATATTTTTTGTGTGTTTTATATTGAATTGTAACCCAGACATGTTTTTCTGAGTTTCACCCATTTTATGGCTGTATAAAAATGTGACTGTTTGTTACTAAATGGGTGAGTATGTGAAGACAGAGGGTGTAAGAACAAACCTAAACTAAAACCACAAACAAAAACACCCTTCAGTCGGTTTGGCTGGTAGGAAAATGTTAGCGCAGCCATGGCTTTATTAGGTGCAAAGAGAATATGAGATTTATTTTAAGTTATGCTTCATTTTCTCTCTTCTGCATGTTTCCAAACCTCTGAAAAGCAATCAAAGAGGCCGAGAGACCGCTTCTTTTAGATGGATGGCTTGCCCCCTCCTCAGACCACCTGAGGGAGGATTGGAGGCTGTTAACAGGGGCTTTGAATCCAGGGTTCAGAGTCTAATCCTGCAGCTCATCTCTAGTCACCTCTGACCCCGGCAGCGCGTGTCTGGACGCCCCCTCGTCTGTTCAGGGCACAGCTGAGAAGTGAGGGCCAACAGCTGACGAGCCAACATACACACACAAACACCGCTGACAGGCCGACACACGCACACTCACCCTCCTGTTCAATAACTCACCCTAACACACACAGATCCCCCTGGCATGGGCGTAGAAAAACAACGAGCGCACCATACACAGCTACAAGGAGACTCGTAAAGACACAGAGGGTGTGACAGCTGACCACTCCTCATCCCTTAACAAAAACATTCCCCCCACCCACTGGAAATACCACTAAACATCACATGGCCCAAACAGCTCCCCGAGAGACCGGGACAAAACCGCTGAACATCAAGCTGCTCAGCACCAAAGAGACTTCACTGAACTCTCAAACAACCCTAAATTAATGGTACAATCTATCAAAGTCATTGTCTAGACACTGTGGTGCTTACATGGGAGATGAGTGTTTGAATCTGGCTCATTTGCTGACCTATCCATCTTTACCTGTTCTCCCCATCTCTACTATTTTGTCAAAAAAAAAAAAAAAAAGTCAAAGAGCCAATATTTACATTACCATTCAAAAATCTGGGACTGGTAAGATTTTTACATGTTTTTGAAATGTATTTTTTTTTTTTTTTTTCACTTTTTACTAACAGTAGTATTGTAAAATAATGACAAAATATCAATAATAACAGTAATAATAACCTTTTGCATTCTCATGTTTTTTTTAAATGCAATTATGTGTGCTTAACATTTTTGTGGAAACCATGATTTTTTTTTTTTTTTTTAAGGATTCTTTGATGAATATAAAGTTCAAAAGAACAGCAATTATTTGAAACAGAAATCTTTTGTAACATTACAAATGTCTTTTCTTTTAGTTTTGATCAATTTAGTGTGCCCTTGATGAAAACTTTTTTTTTTTTTTTACTGAACCTGAACTTTAAGAGTACATATAAATGTATTTACCTTCATGGATGCTTTCATCTTTTACATCATTGTACCACAGAAAATTTAATTTGTCTTTTCAATGGTAACATATACTTTAATGTCAAAGAAATATTTATAAAAATCACTGAATCACTAAATTAGACCTTCCTAAAAGAGCTGCCTTTATACATTACAACCAAATGAATCCACTGAACTACATATGGATGCCCCAGTGATGATTTTATTAAGCCGTTAAAATTCTTATACAAAATCCAGAATAGTTTATTTCATCATTATTTTACAGGACTCTGAAGTTTAATAAGAAAATAAAAATAAATGAAATAAGTAAAAAAAAAAAAAAAAAAAAAAAAAAAAAGTACGTTTTAGAATCTAACTTGGCGCTGGGCAATAAAACGATAACAATTATCGCAATATAATTTTCCTTCGATAAAACAATAACAAGAGTTCGATAAATGTTCAACAATGTTTATGGGTCAAAAGCGGAACGAAACCGTGCTCTTTGATCCATGCCACATGAATTGTTTATCACATGCGTGGCTAAAAGTTCAAACGGCACCGCAGTGCGAGCTCACTAGAGCAGATGCATTTACCTGCTGAAAAATCTCAGTTACGTGAGCAATAAACAGCGCTGTGAGATCCAGCGTGAAGTTCTAGAATTCAGTGAAGAACACAAATGACTCAGTGATTCAAACGAGTTTAAAGCCAGATGAAACAGTGCTGACAAATAGGAGAAACAATGTGCAACGATACTGTCAGAAGGCTTTTCATTCTACAAATCGCCATCATTTATGCCTGCCATGGATTTACTGAAGTAACACCAACTGCACCATGGTGTTGTGGCAGAAATGTGGTATAATCATATAGAATTTTATTATACTAATGCATATGTTAAAGGGGTAATGGAAGATACAGTATTTTTTGTGATTAAGCTATAGCATTTGTACTAAATGTATTTAGTTTACTGTTTTTTATACATATACCTAGAAACCAGTTACATTTTTACCATGGTGTTGAGGTGCTATATGTGTGTTTTTAACTGTGGTTATTGTGATCTAAAATGTATGCTACTATGGAAGACCAATGGTTAATTTTAATAAAACTCAGTAAGAATAATTATATTTCACCATATAAAAATGAGGTCATTACAATTTTTACAGATGTTACTGTTTTTGATAATGAACAAATTTACATCTGCATCCTAACTCAAGCTACTACTACAGTTAACTCAAGCTACTGTCAAATGTGCATTTCTAAGAGACAAAAATATTTAATATTATTAATACTGCAGCCTACACTGCAAACTGTACTGAAGATATTTGTCATCAAAGTCAGGCAACACCAACCTGTTTTATGATTTGAAACAATATCACTCATTAGAACATGCAGAAACTACAAAATAATTTTTTTCTATTAAGATATTTATTTTGTTAAGGAAATATTATCGGAAAAGTGTAAAGAACTCAAAAATGTGAAGTGTTTGTTATGTTCTGACCATAAAGAGTAGTTTACAACCACAATTAACAATCTGGTTTCAAAAATTTTCACTTGGGAGCAAAAATCTACTTTTAAACTAGAAAGAAATAAAAATGTGAAATTTATCATGATAATGATTGATATAGACTGATATGAAAAAATTTGTGAGAATTTTTTTGGCCATATCTCCCAGCCCTAATCTAACTTTAGATTAGGGCGTTAAGAGGGCTGCGCAGTTTGTCGCCAGTTTACAGATCGCAGCCTCCTCTCAGAAAAGAGGCGTGAACGATGGAGCCGCATATTGGCACCTTGTGGAGTCATTCCTGAGCAGCAGAGTGAAGGAAAGTAACGTCTAATCTGGCCGTAGAAACCACCCAAGACTGATGGTGGAAAGTAGAGCATTATTTGGCAGCAGATGCCTCAAGGAGACCGTGTAATGGTAATGGAGAAAGAGCGGAACGAGGGTAACCTGACAGAAATGTTCCACAAATCACAACCTGAGGCTCACAGACATTAGTTCTGTGAGACGTAACGAGCCATTAAACTGAATTTCTAATGATTGGAAGGTGTACTATGCAGAATGCACGCACAACACATGATTTTCAGGGGAAAACCAAATCTAAAATTTATACTGCTTTAATATAGAGCACATGGAATGAAATGATTTTGCTCAGCATGGCCCTTAGTAGATCAAACAGGGAATTAAATTAGTGAATACTAATCAAACAATACTGAAAAGAAAATCATTCACTACTCTTGACTGGAATCTTAAGCTTTATTTATCCATCTAAAACTGAACTAACATCAAAAAGAAACTATTGATAATTATGGTATATAATAATGCTCATGATTGATTTGCTTCTCAGTACAATTCTGACAGCACTAATTATCATTCAGTGGGGAAATACAATTATTTATTACCTTTTTCATTGTAATGTTGTCATTATTGCCGTGAGCAACACAGACAAACTTCACAGTTGGAAAATGGTTTGCTCTGGGACAGTTGTGTCACCCACAGATCCGGTTTCAGATGAAAAGCACAAATGTATACATGAGTGCTGAAAGCATCATAATATACTATATTATATACCACCCTTTCACTACAGTTCAAAAGTTTTGGGTCAAAAGTTATATAAAAAAAACAAAAAAACAAAACAAAAAAAAAAATTAATACTTTTATTCATCAACCATTCATTAAGTTGATTAAAAGTGACAGTAAAGGCATTTATAATTAGTTACAGAATATTTATTTTTCAAATACTGTTTTACTGAAATTTCTATTCCTCAAATTCTTGAAAAAAAAAAAAACAGTTTTCACAAAAAGTGTTATGTTATGTAATAAAAAAAATATAGGAAAAACAATATTTCATAATATTTACTGTATTTCTGGTGAGCACAAGAGAATTTTCAAAAACTTACAAAAAAAATAAATAAATCTTACTGACACCAAATAATTTTTATATCACACCTATATAGAAAATAAATGTTTTTTTTATATTTTACTTTATTTTATTTCCTCAAATCATCACATAGGCCAGACTCCTCCATGTTTGATCACTGCTTCTAAGGCAACATATAATAATCTGCTGCAGCTCACTTCTTCTAAACATGCCTTATATTTCTATAACTGTGAAATATTTATAACTTATTGTTTGATGCAGTGAAGAATTTTTTAAGAAGAATAAAAGCAGGAAGAAACAACATGAGAGGAATAAACAGAGGACGAGGGGACGCAGGTATTGAACGTACAATGGCATAAGAAATGAGGTAAAAATTAGAAAAGAGCCATTTCCAAGCATGAGGTTGAGAAAAATCCTCAGACAGAATAAATGTATAAGTTGGTACTCACAGTGAAGAAAAGGTCCATGACTCTGTGGTCTAGAAGATTTTCCCTCCAGGACTCGGTTGGCTTGAGCATGACATTCTGAGTCGCTTCAAACATGGCAATGTAGTGCCTCCCCAGTGACACCTCAGTTAAGGGCAATAGCAAAAGTAGAAAGGATAAGGAAGGATGTTTATAACCCGCTTTTCTTTCTGTCACTTCTCTCTGGCCGTGCGGTCCTGGACTAAGAAGAGTGTGGAAAATTGCTGCAGTGAATTCCCAGCATCTGTTTTCTGCAGCTCCTTCTCTATCGCTCTTCTTCAGCGGCACCGTTACTACTATTCAATCGCGCTGTCCCCTCCCACTAAATGTTTACCTCAAAATCTCCCCCTTTCCATATGTAGCCCACTGGGAAAAGAGATGGAGGAAAAAAAGGAACGACAAAAAGAACGAGAGGCAGGGAGAGACAGAGAGAGAGAAAAGCCTCCCACAGGAATGTCTGATCAAAGCCAGTTACCGGCAAAGGCCACGCATTCCTCTGGGCCGGACCCACAGTCACTCCCAGCAGACAAATGCAAGCGGTCTCTCATTCACACACACACACACACACACCATTACAGTATCTGCTCACGTCTACCATATACAACCGCATACGTCAAAGCAAATCATGTGGCGACTCACCTACGCATTTACTAAGCAGACACCGGGAAGTGGCAGGTGCCAAACTAGAATGAGTGTGCTGGAGTGTTACACCCCTCTGCCTGTGTCCGTCCTGAGCAGACCTGACTTTACGGCCTCTTAAAAATAGCAAGGGGCCGGCAGAACTCTGAGTGACCCGTGCTGAGGAGAGAACGGGCCTCGAGGGAGAGCGGCTGGAGCTTGTGTGCTGACCACCAGCGGGCTGATAGCAGCCTGCCACATGAGCGCAGCAGGGAGAGACTGACTGACGGATGGACAGGGCGCAGGGTATAAACCACTTAATGTCACTTGGAGCCATTGCTGGAAAAGTGTGCGAGCGTATGAAAAACTGGGAGGGTGACTAAAGATATGACCTCCTGAAACCCAACCCGGGCTTACTCACAAACGCACATGACTCGTTTCCACCAGCCCTCGTCCCAGCTGCTGAAGACACCAAACACATGACGAACTCAGAAATCGACTAGTCGGCCTCAAGTAAGTGCTGTAATGTTGGGGTGACATAGGGTCACGTTCACCTGATGTGTTCACAACGGACATGTTATATCGTGTTTCAATACAGCTAGCCTGACCTCAATAAAATAGCACAGAAGCAGCCTCGAGATGTGTTTTTAAAAGTCGAACTACTATAACTTGACACACTGACCGAAACACTCATGGTGTGAGATACTAAGAAAAAAAGAAAAACAGTGTGAGATGTGACGCAGCAACCAGATGCCCTTTCACACATGTATAACCGCAAAATTAGTTTATTAAAAACAAATGCAAACTGCAAAGACTTGCAATAAGGTAACTGACGTGTTTATCTTATGTCACGTGTGTCACGTGATCCTTCAGAAAATACTTTAATATGCTGATTTGGTGCTCAAGAAACATTTCTTATTATAAATGCTGAAAACAGTTGTGCTGCTATTTTTTTTTTTTTTTTTTTTTTTTAAAATGGAAATTGTGGTACTTTAACAGAACGGTTTCAAAACAACAGCATTTATTACAAATCTTCTGTAACATGAATGTCTTATGACATTATAAAAGTATTAATTTATTTTTAAAAAATATCCTAGAGTCAGACTTTTGAACGGTAGTGTATCTATAACCAACCATAATCTGACAGTAAAAACTCCTGGAAAAAAAGAGGTGGGGTTCAGACTGTCCTTAACACTTACAATCATTTGTATTAACATACAGTTCCTTCGCTTTTAAACGAATATTCAGAACATTCACATAAAAGCACAAATATGGTCTTTCAGATGTAAAGATGTAACATTTATCTGTGCTGTACCTGAGGTGTCACATGTTAGAGAAAGCTGAAGAAGCCATGATGAAGACAAAGCCTGACATGATGGCTTAAGGAGACAGACTCATGCTGTGACTGAGACAAAGAAAGAATGAAGGGTCACATGAGTTCAAGGGGTGAATACAGAGTCAGAAACACTGGGCGTAGTTTATATGGAGATGTGATACTCGGAGAGAAAACAGCAGTTTCTAGTTTTAAAGAATTTAACAGAATAACAGGCAAGGGGTGTGAATGTTCTGATCTTTCAGCAAATCAATTCCATTAAACTATTGATCTCAATTAGATTCAAAAGTGATTTCTGTAAATTAGTTCAGATATATAGAACAGTGATTCAATTCAGTAACCGTTTAAAAGAAATCCAATCAAAATAACACTTAGTGTTTCCCATTAATTACCTAGAACTGTGGTGGCCCACCAGTCTAATCTGTCCTGTTTCATAACGAATAGAAAATTTTGTACAACATTTTTTACATATCATTACTTTGGCAAAGCACCTGTCAATTGATATTGTAATTATCAAAAATCACAAAAAGGCTGCAATTTAATTAAAATAAAGTAATAAAGTATAAAATCGCTGCACTATGTTCAATTACACGCATACAGCTCATGGTCTGGTTTTCAGCATCTCGGTTCATAGAAATTCCTGTGAATTGAACTGATTTTTTCAGTATTTCAATGAATTTGTAATGAGAGGCATTAAAACAAATATTGTTACAGAAACTTAAAGGTCTTTTTGCCATTTTCTGACAAAAAATCTCAAGGGTGTAACACTTACAATTGAAATTAAGACGTTGTAATTTTACTACTGTAAAGCAAAATAATTGTTTCATTTTACACTGCATTTGTATTACAATAACAATATTTCTTTACTGATACTACTACTACTACTACTAATAATAATAATAATAGCATAAGTACTACTACTACTAGTAGTGCTATTTTATTCAAATTGTTTGGCATTCTAAAACACCAGTGTGAAGTCTCACAGAATTGGTAACATTGTTACTAGAAAGTTATATAATCTAACTACTCAGATTTTTTGGTTTACCCCCAAGAACACGTATGTAAATAAAGACAACGAAAAGCAATATCAACGAAATGGCATAATTTAAATGTGTACCAAAACAAAAAGTTTCCAGTGTCCATACAAGGAAAACATTTTTTCAGCGATAACCACTGCAACAAGCTGGCAAATGCACAATTCAGAAGCATAATTCAGTTGGAACTGGTCTGAATCTGCTTTCCTTAACCGAAAAATCACTGAATACATGTATATTTGCAGCTCTGTAACACTTATTAATGATCCCCTGGTTGATATATTAGCAGGGATGATTCATGAATCAAAAGTGGACACTAAAGTGTAAGAAGTAGATGGAGTGTTGTGAAGCAGTAGCTGAATGTGTTGAGCTCAGGACTGCAGACTGAATCAATCAGGAGGCATTCAGCAGACATAATGATTATGAGAGTGCTGAGAGCTGCCTGGAGCCAAAGAACAGAGAAGAGATCCAAGTCTATTAGGAAGCCCGAGTGTCACATCCTCCCTCTTAAGATTCCCCTCACACCCCAGGAATGCCCTCCTCCCCGTTGTCAGGCTCGGGATAGTGGTCTTAAAAAGCTCTGCTCCACTTGTGCACGTGTGGTAGAAATGAGCAATGGCACACAGCCATCTGTCATCTCACTCTACCATTCAGAGCACCTGACCGGCTCAAAGCCCGGCCACAACCCGCCCCGGGGTCACTAGGGCCATGGAAAGACATGCAGTCCTGCAGACATTAAAGGAATCACATGTTTAGGATTCACACAAATGACATGTACATGCGTCAAGTGGGAGTGTGTCACGGACAAATGACACGCATGCCATGGCCTTGGCTACTGAGAGATGGCGGCACTTTGAGGAAAGAGTCTATGCGACTGTCAGGAATAGACACTAAAACACACACACACACACACACACACACTAGAGATGGGTCATGACTGCAGTTACAATGTATCAAATACATAATTATTTAAAATATATTAAAATGTCATATATAAATATTTTATATACACTACCATCCAAAAGTTTGCCGTCAGTAAGATTTTTTGTAAAGAAATTAATACTTTTAATCTGCAAGGATATATTAAATTAATCAAAAAAGTGACAGTTATAATGTAACGAAAGATTTCTATTTTAAATAAATGCAGTTCTTTTTTAGCCTTTAGAAACTTTCAAAAAAATTATCAACATGCTAAAATGCAGTAATTTTACAAAAATCTTAAGCAGACAACACAATAATAATAGTATTAATATTAATAATAATAATAATATTAATAATAATAATAATAATAATAATAACAATAATATCATGTAAATGCTTCTTAAGTACCAAATTCAGCCTGGCCATAAAAGGAATAAATTACATTTGAACATATATTAAAATAGAAAACTGTTATTTTAAATTTTAATAATATTGAACATTATTGTTGCTTATTGTATTGATCAAATAAATGCATAAATACAGCCTTGTGGAGCATAATATATATATATATTAAAAAAAAAATAAACTCATCTTAGTGCGTTGTGAGGTTTATATATATATATATATATATATATATATATATATATATATATATATATATATATATGAAAATATGTAACATTTTAACAAGATTGACTAGTTGTTGCAGAGTGTTGTGAGGTCTTGTATTAGCTCACACATTAAAAGAACAGATTAACTACTCATTCATGCAACGTATTGTTAATTTTAAAATTTAACACTAATACACTCACTCTGTCCTCTCTGTGTCCTTAACAAATGTGTTCTTGGTATCAAAGAACTATCTCCCCTCCAGCGCCCAGTGGGCAATTAATATGACTTGAAACTATGCAAACACATCAATGCACAAATGGCCGGCCGACATTCCAGCCCAGCACTCAATGAGCCGTGTGTTTAAAGGCACACTTATTGAGCACGATAAGGGCTTGGCACAGGCCGCCTTTGTAAGTGATATGTGACCCTGGTTGGCACAGACGCCAGCTCAGATCTCTTTAAAGAGACACAGAGACACAAAGTCAGCCTGAGCGGGATTAACGCCTCACAGAGCTAAAACACACACAGACGCATAAGCACCATCAATCACAGCTCATGATTTAGGACTAACACTAGCACATGTGAATAGTAAAAATAATGACACATGCAAAGGCACAAGCAAAACTACGGAGAGACAAGATCCTTAAAACCTTTAGAAATGTATGCAAATATATTCAAATCAATTAAACCGTGGGACAAAATTTCTAATTCATCAAGATCCAAATCAATCATGAGCACAAATACTGAAGAGCTTCCAATTTTGTTGCTTCAAGCAGGTAAAAAAAAAAAAATGCTCTGAAAATTTACCCGCAAGATCAAGGGTTTTTTTTTTTTAACGAGCAGCAAGAAATGTGCCTGGATCTGGTTCTGTGTTCACGGTTATTTTGCAAAGAAATGTTATGAAGGTTAAGAATGATTATCACATTATAGCTTGTCTATTATTAATCCAAAATAAGTCACAGTTAATTGTCTTTCCTAACCTTTGTGCCTCTAAAACATTCCTGGCTGCAGTCCAGGTCTAGTGCTTCCTAGTGCTCACAGGAAGTCCAACCTGCATCACCTCTCAACTTTCCTCTAAATTTACAAGTAAAAAAGACATGGCTACAAACATACACACAAATAAAAAGTCAGCAAAATCTTTTCATGAAAGGATATGATTGGGTGGAAGGAAGTTCCAGCTGAGCACTTGATTGGCCAGCGCAAGGTAGCGCTGGAAAACACAGGACATCTGAGCATTGAGGTTCTCCCTCCGACTGAACTCCTG
Source organism: Spinibarbus caldwelli (assembly GCA_039654775.1). Lineage (NCBI taxonomy): Eukaryota > Metazoa > Chordata > Actinopteri > Cypriniformes > Cyprinidae > Spinibarbus > Spinibarbus caldwelli. The sequence goes on along the minus strand of CM077233.1, from coordinate 15,585,068 downwards.
CAGGACCTCCATAGTGAGCATGAAGATCTGCCTGAGATCATCCTCCTGCAACACACACACTCATCATAAAAGGCACAAGCAGTCAAGTTAACGCTGGGTATTGGTACTAATTTCAAGAATCATTTCCACAAGATTCAAATTAATTCCGATTAAATTTATTTGAAAATATTTCAGTTATAATGTCAATAGGTTTGTTTCAGTTATTACATAATTCTGCATATATACAGTGTGATTACAACACATTTCAGATTATGGTTGTTACCGGGTTTTTTTTTCACCTAAAACTAAACCATAAAAAAAGTATTAAAAAGATTTTATTTCAAATAGATTTCTCATTTTCATTTATTGTTTAGTACTAAAATAGCTAAAACAAAATGAACTAAAACTAACAAATACAAATTATATCAACACTAAAACAATTACCCCCAAAAAAAACCCAAAAAACTTCAAAAAAAAAAAAAAAAAAAAAAAAAACTATAAAAAAAACACTTAAAATCTAAAAAAAATAAAAGAAAATAAAAGAAAATATTTTTAAAAATCGAATTCAAAATATTAACAAGAACTATAATAGATTGTCAATGATTTGATATCAATGAAACATTCATATCACATATGAATATTTCTAAATGTTTTTGGCTAAAACAAGTTAACATACAAATATAAACACCCAGCACAGGTACTATACACCTGTTAACAAAGGACACACTCAGAATGATTGGGAAAGAAGGACAGACCTGGAAAACACGTTTGCAGCTTCCGTGAAACTCCATACTGAGGCCAATGTTACTGGTCTTATTGGAGCTGGAGAACTCACTCAACAGTGCCGTCAGGATGGAGCAGGCCAGTGTTTGCTAGCAGAACAGATACAGGCATGCACACCGATAAACATTACTTTCCATCAAGGCACAAAACAAAATGGGTTAATATCTCAGGAAACATGTCTAACACACTTATTCAGCTATTTAAATTACCTATTTTAATTCAATACTGGTACAAAATATATGAAATAAGGACAGTAGTTTTCCAAACGCTTAATTTTTGCTGTGTAAAGTATAATCACAGCTAGGCTTTTAAATTTGACCACAGATTAAATCTTTAACCTTCCATTGAACAAATTCAAAACATTAAACTGGAGCGCCCTCTGCAGGACACAATGTGTACTATATTTTTTCCATAGGGCTCTTCTAACAATTTTATTTAGGAATATCAGTGGTCATAAATTATTTTTATGAAAATGGTCGAAATTCAGGGACACACTGGCACTTTTGTTTTTTTGTTGTTTTTTAACAGAATACCACATTAATATGTCACAATATAACACATAATAGGGCCCCCACATGTTCAAACCAACAGATTTTCATAATGTTTTCACATTTTTTAAAACAAATTTTAGCTTCTTTGAGACTACTGATAAGGATTACTTAAAGGATTACTTTAGATTACTTATTTTTATTTCCATATCAACCACATTCATGGGAAAAAAAAATACAATAAACAATTAAACTTTTTTAAACTTATATTGACTAAAGAAATTTTAATGACTACATATTTTCACTCATTTCCAAAACCTTTGACAGATTTTAGGAAAATACATACATGTTATACGAAATATGTTAATGAACATTACATGATATTTGTAACTATTTGAACATTGTGATGTTCGCCCAGCCCTGTTTTTTTAAATAGGAGACTACCAATAATATTACTAACCAAAAGAATCACCTATTTACTATACAACATTTAATAGGCCTTTGCTGAATTATAGTTTGATAGCACTGCAAACTCTCACAGCTTTGATCCATGTGATACAGAAGTCTTACCACTGTGGGATTGCCACTGCTGATGAGCTGGCTGACCTCATGGAAGATGCTCTTACAGTTGATAGATTTGTCAAGAGAGCCTCTCTTCACTATTACTGCTACAGCTAACAGGATCTGCTCTCGAACATACTTTTGCAGACTGCAAAGAACAGAGAGAAATTTACACAATATCAGATAAGAGATGGAAATGGCTCAAGCACATGTTGTTACATGTTTTATATGTTCATTCACACACTTACTTGGGTCTCTGTAAGACGTAGGTGAGGAGGAATGTTCTGAGGGACTCGATGCTGTTCTTTTCCAGAAGGATCCATTCTCTAACCACGGCCTCCATGATGGCTGTGGCTGCCTGGAACAACACATAGTCCACTTTACTAGTCTCTGTGGAAAGAGAAAGACAACATTTATTTATTATTATTCTTTATTCATTTATGATTGTTCTTTCAATATTATTTTACACTCTAATCAAAGTGTAATTATAATTCACACCAGAGTTTTGAGTTTAGCCGTTAAAATGCTTTAAGGCTCTGATATAATTCAAGCAAAATCGAAGAAAGAACCAGTGCGAACCCAAAGAACCCATTTTTTTTAAAACAAAATCAGCCCTAAGCAAAATTCATTTTCTGAAAGAGTTAACACTGTGGGAACACTGACATTGTTTTTTCATGTTTAATGCTGTAAATCATTATCATGTGATCAGATGCTTTCCTAACTGCGGTTTTCTGACAATTGATAAATTAGTCGTTTATAGTTGATAAATTAAGCAAACATAAAAATTTGAAACATACAGTCTGTGCTTTCTGAGAAACACTAGCAAGTCACTGGTGATCTGTAAGATGATTAAATATGAAGAGGAAGAAATTACGGTAAGAACTAAGATTCAGCACAGTAGAGTCAGTACTTGTCAACGTGTCTGTGAGAAACGAGTGCTGAGACTCACCGAGGATGTGTTTGCAGACGGCAAAGGGGGATTTTGACTTCCTGAAGGACAGGAATATGTGCTCGGCATGCTGCCTCTGTTCTGTGCTTACCATGGACGGCGGTGCCTGTGAACACATTCATAGGAGGGGTTAAACATTTGGGTTTTTGAACATGTTGCACTGGTCAGCATTAAATATCCCATATGCAGACCAAAACAATCAAACCAAACATGAGTTTTTATTATTAAAATTATTATACACACTACTGTTCAAAAAACGTCAGAAGGATTTTTGCAGGAAGTCTCATATGCTCATCAAGGCTGCATATATCTGATTACAAATACAGTGAAAACAGCCATATTGAGAAATAATATTACAATTTAAAATAATTCATTTCTGTGATGGCAGACATCATTCCAATATGCTGATCTAGTGTTCAAGAAACATGTCTAAAACCGTAAAAGAGCCTCCAAAAGTTATGACAAATCAAGCAGCTTGTTCACAGTGATGACCAATAAAGCAGTTTCTAATGTACGTGTCACAACACACAGGTGAACACATGAACACACCCAAGCCTGTCTGCCCACTGAATGCATCACACACTTGAGTCATAACATTCAACATCACATTCCATTCCTAATTACAGCACAGCAGTCATCCAACTCACAGTAACCAGACTAGACAGAAGAGGGTATCATTCACACACACACACACAGATCACCTGACATGATAAACTAGGCATTTAAAACAAATAGAAGATGCAGAATAAACGTTTTCCACGCACAGATCAACTCTTTGCAGCATCACCAGGAGGCGTTGGAAAAATGTGCTACTTCTTACACACAAATATCCAATGCCACCTGCTGGTTGAAGAATATCAGTCTAGGCTACAAGAACAAGTAAATTACACCCAGTCAACTTTTCTGAATCCTGCAGACTTCTGCTTCATTTCCTCCACAGTCTCAATCCTGTCTGATGCCATGGAAACCTCAACATGACCATTCTTACAAATAAAGGTTCTTTATTGGCATCAATGGTTCCATGAAGAATCTTTAACATTTCCATTCCACAAAAGGTTCTTTAAAGCGAAAAACGGTTCTTAAGATTTTCTTAAGAATACATTCTTCACACTAAAAAGAGGTTCCTGTTTCATGAAAAGTTCTTTGGAGGATCCAAAATTATTCTTCTATGGCACTGCAGCGAAAACACCCTTTTGGAGCATTTATTTTTAAGAGTGAACAAGAATATTGTTCATTGTAATGCAGGGTCCACCAAACTACTGTTTGATCACAAACAAATGTTTGAGAAAAAAATCTAATATGTATTAAACAGAAAAAAGAAAACTAAAACATCAACTATCTACTAAGCTAAAAGTAAGAAGCAAAAGTTGCTAAATGTTTTAATGTCCCTCACATGTTAAAATGTAAAGTATCACTCTGTACATCACTTATGAATATTCTAATTGCTTTTCAACGTTTGTTTATGATTTTTTTTTAAACACCACGATAGCGTTACAAAATATTCTACTTAAACATGTTTCTGAATAAAAGCGTTTTCCGGTATATAATTTATATAGTATAATTTCATATAATTTATTATTTTTATTTCATATAATTTATTATTATTACATTTGTCCCAGTCCTTCTTGGTTTTTCAAACGTAAGCATTATTAAGGCTAGAAATACTACAACTGAATATGGTACTCCTCCATTAGTGTTATTTTAGTATTTTTTTTATTATACTAGTTTTCATTAAAATTATGAATTAGCTTTTACTTTTGTATTTTCAGTTATTTTCATTTAATTTTAGTTCAGTTTTAGTTATTTATTTCCAGTTGGTAAATTTAGTTTCTCAACTTCAACTTATTTCAGTTAGTTTAATTTAATATTTATTTCAAATAACAACAAAGACATTTTTACATTACAAAGAAAGAACAGATTTAGTCTACGACAATAACCATGTACTATACTCATGTTATTATTGGTCAGGCTTAAATTGCAGCAGTGAGCTTCATGCAACAAGGGGTCCATTTCTTGAAACCCCCGATTCAGTCCAAACCAGTTGTGATAAACTTCAATGATATAATCTACTGTTCTTTTAAAGCTGTTCAACATGGCAGATACAGCAGGTCCTGTACCTCTCCTTATATTCCGAGCTCCATCTAATGCTTCTGTTCACTCAAAGGCTATCTGCCTCCTGTGGATATTGATTGCTTAGCTCTTGATCATAGATTTAGCAGCATCAAGATCATGCATGTCCAAGCTTCACAGACAGCATTGTAGAGATGTACATTGATATGAAATATTAACTGCATATTACCAAATTGTACAAAACATTAAGGCTGTAACAAGCTAATCTACTAATTTCATTTGGTTTATCAGTATGACATTCACTTTAAACCAAGCTGATGCAAAAGTCATGGTCAGATTATGCCTGTGGCGATGCTGTGATCGACTGGTACAAACACAATGGGTATGTTTGTTTTTCAGATAACATTCTCTTCTGCATTTAATTTAGGGTTCTAACACATTCAGCTTCACACAGATACTGAAGCTACTTTTTTATAAAGGTGGTTTGACCCCTGGTACACAAAAGACAACACAGTCATCCCTAAAAGCACTGACATGCACATGTGTGCTTTTTATTATGTAACGTCACCCAGTGATATCAACACATGGTCAGTTAATTACGTAATGATGTTCAGTATGGTCATGAAGAGCTATGGAACCCTTAAAGAAAACATGAAGCAAAAGTATCTGGTCATGAAGATGGAGAAATATTAGATTTTTTTATTTGATGTTTTGCAAATAACGTTTATATGAACGTCACTTTTCCCATAAATAACTAAAAATGCATTCTAGCAACACTGAATCTGGTCTGTTGAACATCTTGATAATAAACCCTCACTTATTAGCAGACTAAAATCAATTCATCCATCTATTGATTCTATATAATGATAAACGACTGTAGTGATACTACACTGTAATGACACAACTACTAACTAGCATCCTTTAGTGATTCGTCTGCATAAGCATGACTGCAGTGACATCAATGAGTCTGACTGATGATCAGGGATCCACAACAACAAATCAATACCTGATCTCTACTGTTAGAGTCTGACCTTTCTGCTTGCTGAAAAACAACCATGACAAAACCTAGAGTTTTCTGACTTCATAACTAATCTACCCAGCGGAGGACTGGTCAGGCAATACATGATTAGAGAGAATTATTAAGAGGTTTAAAAAAAAAAAAAAAAAAAAACATACTGGGCCCTTTAAAACATTTACCGCCTTTTTAGATTGAATCTAATGGCAGAAAAATTGTTTACAATATTTTGAGTGATTTTATGAAAAAATATAATATTATATAATATCATGGCAGTAAACCAAAATGATACACACCTAGCTGTTTATAATCCCAATCCAATACAGAAAGCATTCAGTCATACTACAACATGCGATCGTTCCACATCATCAGTTTATATTGGCACACTCTCATTAAAAATTCTGGGGTCTGTAAGATTTTTTATTTTTTTTTTTAAATTAAGCAAGGATCCATTAAATTGATCAAAAGTGACAGTAATATTTCTGCTTCACGACAGTATCTATTTCCACTTAAACTATCAAAAAAAAGTTTAAAAAAATATTCCACAAAAATATCAAGCAGCACAACTGTTTTCAACACTGATAATAATAAGAAATGTTTCTTGAACACCAAATCAGCATATTAGAATGATTTCTGAAGAATCATGTGAGACTGGAGTAATGATTGCTGAAAATTCAGCTTTGCCATCACAGGAATAAAAAAAATGATTATTTTAAATTGTAATAACACTTCACAATATTCCTCTTTTTTTACTGTATTCATGATCAAATAAATGCAGCCTTTGTGGGCATAAAAGACTTATTTCAAAACATTTACGAAATTTTACCAACCTAGTGTGAATATGGTAACGTAAATATTTTATTCAGAGACCTCTAGTATTAACAATATTAATAAAATGATATGAAAAAAAATATTTTTTAGGAAGGCAACAGTTTGAGATTATTGGCATTGGCTGCTAACTAGGTATCCAGACTAAATTAACACGTGAAAGCTGTTCCTGGTGTCATTTACAAAATTCACCCACAGCCTTGTGGATATATAATGTACTTCCTATTTATTATCAACAATTTATGCCATACGCTTGCATTAAATTACCACCCTTCTCTATAAATATATGCAATTAAAATACAGCTAAATCCAGTTGCAATTTTATTTGTGCAATTAAGATTAAAACACTGGACTAAAACCTTCACAGACTATTAGAGGCAAGCCGATTCACCAAATAAAAACAATCACGAATCATTTCCACTCTTTAAGCTTCAAGTGGAAAAACTTATGAAAATCCCATGAGATTTTACCATTGCACTAACTTTACGAAACCACACACACCGTTCAATTCATATCATTCTGATGCTGAGAAATGCTGTCTAGACAGGTTGAGAGACAATACAAGCAAACTGCACAGGCCATCATCTAACTGCACATGCCCTGCTCTCAACTTTAAGCTAACCCACTGTGTAGCTAGTCAACTCTTATAACAGCAGAAAAGGAAGGATTGGGTGTTATTATGAGATAAACAAGAAGCTAAAAGTTTCTCTTTTGTCTCTGGTCTCCTTAAGTCTTGCTAAACATGTGCTTGAGGCTGAATCAACAGCGTGTGTAACTACAGCAGCTGATGGAGAAACTCCAGCAGACACACTTTAACTCATCCTGCGCGCTTTCACAAGGCTGCAGGCCTCTGAGACACAACACCCGAGCCCACAGCGAGCATTACAAACACTGACGGTGTCCCCGGAGCGGTGCTGTCAGGCGGAGGTGATGAAGCTGAGGGTGGATGCGCTGGGTTTAGCGGGATGGAGAGAGTCGAGCACTGCGCCACGCTCCGCGCCGCGTTCATCGAGACTTTCCCCGCTAAACCACGAGCCGCGAGACCCCCTCAGAGTGAACCCCCCACACACAGCTAACAGCACACGGACAGAGATGTGAAAACAGCGGCGAAATGCTCACCATTAAAACTTTGGCAGCGCTTTCCAGCTGTGAAATCACTTCTGGTGCACCGACCGCCGCCATCATGGTCGTTCTTCAGTGACGCGCCATGCACTGCATTGTGGGATTGAGCAGCACTTCGGGCCACTGATGCCCCCTTAAAGGTTATGTAATAGCCTACATGATAATGTGCTATACCTTTTAATCATTTTGTTGTAAGGTAAAATCTGACTAATTGAATTCATAGGTGTTTGATTGCATTTGATGTAGACACACTTGAATTTTTTAGACAGCACTGTCAATTTCTGTTAGTGTTTATCCTATTAGTATTTAACTCAATAACTAATTTATTCCCAAAAAAATTCAGAGTTAGGTGAGCAGGTGCATTTTTATTCACAGCTGTAACTGGTGGGATATTACAAAGTCAAAATTGATTATAAAATAAATGTACTATATTTTTACTTTTAGGTGGTTGTGGATAGGGAATGATAATGCATCATTTATTTGCACTTGTACTTAATGTAATAATACCTAGAAATATGCAGTTTTATATGCAAAAAGGTTTTGATACTAATCACAACTAATGTTTTCATACTAATTGTGACAACCGAGGTATTCACATTATTGTAATCATTGCTCTCTCTGGAATAACTCATCACAATCTTAATAATAGACCATTTCAATTTTTATATGCACGAAGTATCTGTATTTTGATGTTTTTGATATAGGCCTCATCAAGGCTTTACATCAGCTATGTAAAAATTTTCATCCTGTATGTAATCGTGACTGTAATTTGACTGCCTTCAAACTTAAAAGTTAATAAAAAGTAAATCTTGGTGACAAAGTTATTGCTGGAAATAAATGGGTTCATAAGAAAGACATTCATGCTCTGATGTGTTAGGTCAGCTAAAAATATCTAGGGTGTGCCCCAGACACCTCTACAGTGCGCACACACACACCACTCAAAACAAGAGGACGATTTGTTTAATTTAATTTAGACATATACATTTACAAATGAGGACAGCGAAAGCATTTCTTAAACATTCTCAATTCATACATGTAAAAAAATGAGATATAAATCCAAATGCATACTGTCTGTAATACTGTAGACAAGGGGGTTCAAAAGTTAGCTCAGAAAAGAGAAAAATAAGAATAAAGAGATACAAAAAATATGTATATCTGTATAAATATATGTTCAATAGTAACAGTATTATATAATACAGTTAAAAGATTACAAACGTCAAAAAGTCCCAACCCATTCATCCATTAAAATACAAAAACATACATTAGAGAAAAAGTCCCATCATCACACAATTCTAAATACAGTCAAAGATTGTCAGTCAACATTTTCAAAATTAAAACACAGAATCCATCCTAAACACAACACACGCATTACATTCAAACCCTAAACCTGACTCTGTGAGAGATTCATAGAAAGCTCATGCTTTTTCACTGAGTGGTCCATTCTGATGAATATGGGGTAGCAAAACATCTGCCATACTTGCTTTCACACTCCATGGAGCTCAATCAACTTGTTTGATTGGACCAAAGGCATGCTACCAACTTGACTTAGTATATATGTTTACATTACAATATGTTTGTTAAAGTTTCACTTAACTTTTAGGAGTGATCGTACTGATACAATATATAAAACAAATATGAATTGATCATCATCGACTGTTATTTCAGCTCTTTCAGTCAGCGGTCCTACAGGTTTTTTTGACAATATTGACTGCAAGCATGTAACCACATGATTGTCAGTCAGCTTGAGGGATAACTAATACAGAGAACATTTTGTGCAGTGACACATTATCACCACAAATGATTAGATCTCAGAAAGACAATATTAAATGGAGTTCACGCAGAAATTCAAAACGATCCTTATCACTCATCAAATGCATACAATGTGTTTCCATATTCATCCTGCTATGACATCCATATACATCTTCTTCAGAGTCCCAAAGACAATCATTCATTCTTGCTTTTTTTTGTCTTTCTCAAGCTATCCCACCAAAAACACCCTCTCTCTCACACTCAGGACCGGCCTGAGAGCAAGCTGCAAAGGGCTTTTCCATCTTCTCCTGAAATACTGATCAGCACGTGGTACACACACCCACACATTCATTAGAAGGCACACAGTTCGTCTTACACCTGATCAATCACACTGACAATCAAAACCACACTTTATACAAAAAGAGAGAGAAATTATTAATGAAAGTATGATGATAATGATACTTTATAGTGTAATATTAATAACAATAAGCAGCATTGGGTCATGAAACTATACTGAAAATATATAAATCAATATAATATATACTTTAAGATAGCATAATTGAGTTTTAAAGTTATAAAGGCTATTTGTTGTATTTAGAAAACTACTTAATGTATTTTCTGTATTGCACATAGTCATACCATCGGATACATTTGTCTTTTTTTTGCCACTTTTCCACCATTTCTTAAAGTTTTCTGCTTCAGAGTATTCATTACATTTCAGTCAAAGACTGTCTTGTTATAATACTGTGCTGTGTGATCACTTTGAAATGGTGCAGCAGCAGCCTCGATGACAAAACATTTTTTCACTTGTTCTAATGATTCTGTTTCAAAGTTCACTGATGGCGACAGACAAGATCATTTCCAGTGGATCTGGATGAGCATGAACACACACAACAAAAACCACCCATCTGACTTTTTGAGATCTTATGAAACTAAATGCAATTAAGAATTCTGGGAAACAGGAAGAGGATAAAGCAGACAGAGTTATACAATGAAAAGCATATAAAGTCTTCTGCATAAGAAAAGGAAATAGCTGGAGACCCAGCTCTTGTAATTTTGTAAAGTTGAAAACTGTTATGTTGCAGATTTGTTCTGAATGGCTAGTTGCATGTCTGCAGCACACCTCTAAAAACAATGTGTGATGCACATCTTAGATACACTTAAAGCAGCAGATGAATGTAAAGCAACTATTGGGAACAGGTTTAGTAAGCCTTTAAACAAAAGAAATCAAGCCAGGTAAGATAAATGTTTGTTATCAAATGAATAAAACAGTACTTCGGCAACTAAACTAACACACTTAACGCAAAATAAAAATGTCAATATTGCAATGCTTTTTGTGGCATTTCATTTGCATGAACGAATGTTACCATGCATATTTCTGACAAGCAAAGAAAACGTAGGTTCAGACCTTTTTAATTTTCTCTTAAGAGTCTTAATTTCTTAATTTTCCAAATTGTGATTTTTTTTGTGACAATCTTTATTACCACACATTATGTATGACCTCAGAATTGATCTGTAACGTAATGGGTTGTTTAACATTTAAAAGATGTTTAAATAAAACCTTTAACAATAATGGGAGTTTTAAGATCCCATGTTTTTGAAGTGCTGACTGTACGTAAAATATTTTGTCTCAATATTGTGTCGTCTGAGAGCACCGTTTGACCTGATATGGCATGAAACATGTATAACTGTATAATATTTACAAAAAGGCTGCAATTAGTGTATTAACTGCAAAATACTGCATGATCTTTTGGACAGACTTTGCGCGAAGAAGTGACCTAATACTGTCAGTTCATAATGTAGAAGTTAAATCTTTAAAAGAATCTGCATGACTGTTTACAGTGTCACTTTGACCCACTTGGTGGCGCCCCAATATCTTCTAAAACATTTTTTGTTTTAGATAAATGAATGGAAAATGACTGGGATCATACGGTAGAACATCTGCAAATCTTCAGAAAATGTTTCAGAATTTTACTATAAAAGTCTGTTTAGATTTATGAAAAAAAAAAAAAAAAATACGCCAACCTCCACAGTTGTGACTGACAGCATGTTGCATGTATGCATTTATATTTTTATGGGATTGCACTATGGAGGAGAATTGTGATCTTCCTCTCTGCCCTTGGCACATCTCCTAATCACAACCTGACCATAGAGCCACCATCCCAAGCCCAGCTCTCTTCTGATCCCTCACCATGACCTCTGGTGTTTGGAATGGCTGTGTTAGCATCACCAGGCTGAGAGTTGAAGGAAGTGTTAAAGTATGACGTAAGACTGGGATATTTTCCCCCAGTGGAATAAAGGAATGGGGCACAGTCAACGCAGACCACACTAACCATAAGAGTAGAGTGGTTTGACTGACAAACCACTGAGCAGCAGCTACACACATTTGTTTTTGTGCTGTCATAGGAGAGTAGCCAACTTTATCAGTCACACCAACGTCCCAATGAACTAAGCTGCGTGCATTTCCTTGGTCCCAGGTCAGAACTTCAGTCATTTTTAACAGGCAAAGGATACAACATAATGCTTTTAGAGGAATAAACACATTTCACATGGAACTTTCTGCACTCCACTTCTGATGTTCTTCCATGCATTTAACCTGTACAAAAACACCCTGAAGAAAAAGTAGGGTTAAAAGGAAGTGTAGGAGATGCAGTGTGTTAACTGGCGAGGTCCTCTATGGGTAAAGGCAGAGCAGCATGAAAACCCGATCCAACATTCTCACACATAAACTGGCTCACACCCTTCCCCTTGCTCTTCCTCCTCATGAACTTCTTCCTCCTCCAGCTCAGGCTTCAGGCCACCAGCCCCACTACAGCTGGGCAGGTCTTGCATGGCCTCGGGGGGCTTGGGATAACGGAATGGACAGCCATTATCATCAAAAAACCTTCGGAAGGTGAACTCATAGAAGGCATGCTCAGGGTGTTTGCCGTGAGGAGAACAGAGGGTGTCCCAAGTGCGGGTGCTGTCTCCACTGTCACTCCAGGCTCCTGGACCCCCCTCCTCTTCCACGGGGTCAAAGTTGGATGTATCCATGGGGTGGGCAATCTTCGGTCTGTATGGAGCAGGTTGTGTACGAAGATTGCTGGAAAAATCCATCTCGGCAAAGAATGGGTGTGCCTTTATCTCTCCAGCCCCGTTTCCTCCTAGACGCTCTTCAGCTGAGCAGCAGAGTCGACCAATGATGTCAATTGCCTCTGGGCTCAGTTTTACTTGTGGAGGCACCTGCAGAGTGTTCTCCCAGTTTATCACCTGTGGAGGTGATGACAACAATGTTATTCGTTAATTTTCACAATTCCATATATCCCAAACCTGTAAAAATTTACCAAAGACAAGCTGTCTACTTTACTTCAGCCCTATAAAAAAAAGGAACCCGTGGAGGTGACGACATCAACGTTAGCAGTGCCTCTTTCCTATTGTCACAATTCCATAAAACCCCAAAAGTTATAACTCCAAAGACAACACAGCTAGTTTGTTTACGTCAGGGTTGTCCAATCCTTCTCCTGGAGAACCACTATCTTGCAGAGTTCAGCTCCAACCCTAATTAAACACATACACCGGCTAATCAAGGTCTTCAGAATTACTAGAAACTTTCAAGTGTGTTAGGGCAGGTTAGACCTAAACTTTGCTGGACATTGGCCCTCCAGGAGCAGGACTGGACACACTGGTTTACATTAACCGTGTAAGAAAAGAGACCTAATAAAATGCAAACAGAGCTCTTACCTTAAGCTGCGTCTCTGTTGGGGTTGGAGCAAGGAAGGGTGGCTGGCCAACCAGCATCTCAAACAGGATTACTCCAACACTCCACCAGTCACACAGCTGTGTGTATCCTGCACATTAGAAAGTATCACACTTAACAGGAGAAGAGATCTATAAACACTGGCACATCCTAGTGACTAGCTTGTACTTCCGGTTGTCTTTGTGCACTCCATACCTTTGCGCAAAAGCACCTCAGGGGCGATGTAGTTAGGAGTGCCCACCAGAGAGTGTGCCAGGCAACGCTGGTGTTGTCGAGTTGCCCGCTGTTCCAAAGTCATCAGCCGATCACCACAACGGCAGTTAGACACATCATCCCAAAAGTCACTCGGCTCCATACTATCTTGCCGGATATGGTTCCCTATTCAACCAGTGCAAAGAGAGAAAGTAAAGACAACCAATTAATTTGATTTGGTGAACACTGCAATAGTATTTAGACCACTTTCAAACAGCTAAAAGCTATGAGTATCACCTTTTCTTCAAGTCCCTTACCTTTTTGGTAATACTTTGAGTTGTGAGTCCAACGGAACCCAGTACACAGACCAAAATCGGTTAGTTTGATGTGTCCGTCCAGGTCAATTAGGATGTTGTCCGGCTTGATATCTCTGTGGATGAAGCCCATCTTATGCACACTCTCGATAGCCAGCGTTAGTTCTGCCACGTAGAACCTGGCTAAGGGCTCTGGAAAAACCCCCATACGGATCAGCAAGCTCATCATATCTCCTCCAGGAATGTAATCCATAACGAAGTACAGGCTGTCTCTGTCCTGAAATGAGTAGTACAACCTGACTACCCACTCATTGTCAGCCTCCGCCAAGATGTCTCGTTCTGCTTTCACATGGGCTACTTGGTTTCGGTTCAGAACATCTTTCTTTCGTAGAGTCTTCATGGCATACAGGGCCCCTGTGTCCACTTTGCGTGTAAGACACACCTCACCAAAGGCCCCAATGCCGAGTGTCTTGATTTTAACAAACATTGATTTGTCCATCTTGGCACGTCGTAGTCGGTTGTAATTGGATTCCTTCTGGTAAAGCATCTTTCTCATCTGTTCTTGCTCTGCCTCTGAAAGGCCAGCCTGGAGGAATGGAAGAGATTGAAGAGAGTGGCTTGATTTAATAACAATAATGCAATAACATTTAGACTCGATATTGAACACTCAATTAACACAACAATTGTCTGGAATGCAAATTATCGATCTGTGTATTTTTTGGTTAATGGAGTTCTAGCACTGGTTACCTTGGACATCTCCTGCTCCAGCTGCATCCTGCGATTGAGTTTCTGCTGATAGGTCTTCATCACGTTCTCCACATGCTGCTCCATGTAGAACTTAAAGGCGAAGGGAGAATAACTCTTAATGCGAGACTCCCGCTTCTCTTCATCACGGGCATTCTTTCGCACCGGCACAGGTGAGGTTTGAATCTGCTTCTTATCCTTCACTGCCTTCTCGCCTTTGCCTGTCTTCACTTTGTCTTTGGAGACGGGTTCCTCTTGCTTTCCTACTGAGGCACTCTGGACTGTTCTACTTGTAGCATTGACATCTTGAAATCCACCCATGGCTCCAGTCTCCAGGGATGCAGGCTCAGTTCCAGGTCCAGATCCAGGCAGGAGCAGTGTTTTGGGGTAGGGTGGAGGCGGACAGCGGTGTTCTTGATTGGGCTCCAGGGTAAAAGTCTCATCTGGCATGTATCCATGAGACTCTGGTGCATCCTGGGCTTGTGCACTCAGCCACCCTGGATGGCATGGTCCCACTGCTGTCTTCGGCTCAGGCCTCATGACCCGTATACTCTTAACAGGTGGCTGGATTGGTGGAGAGGTCACTGCAGTTATTGTGTTTGGCGGACCCAAAGATGCATCCTGCTTGCCAGCTACACTAGCTGCAGGAGGCAATGCCTGCCTCACAGTCACCTTCTGGTGGTTGTTGAAAGAATTGGTCCTACTGGGGACACGTACCTCCCCTCTAAAGGGCCCCTGTGGCTGCCTGGCTGGAGGAGTCCCCTCAGGACCTTGGGCTCCTGGCCAGTGATGCTCATAAAGGTCGAGGTTCAGACTGGCCCTGGAAGGAGTGAGGAGGCCTTGAGGAACATCAGAAAACTCACCACCCATAGCTCCAGGGGAGCGCTGCATCATGTGAACCTGGTGTGAGGTGGGACTGGCTTGGTGTGGGTGCGAATGTGGTGGAAGATATAAGTTAGGAGGGTAGCCACCAGCGTTTTGGCCCATTGCTCCTTTGCCTGGCATATTAACATAGTTTTCAGATGTTAGCGGGGTCATCTTATTCTGGAAAGAAGCACTTCGTTTTACCCCGTAGCTGGAGGCTTCTATCATATGAGGCCTGTACTCATAATGAGTGCCAGGACCTCCCGAGGGCTGAGGCTGGATTTGCATGGGTGGTCCAGGCACACTGTAGCCCATCATGGCCTGGTCTATCCCACCAGGGTATCCTTTTTGCTGGGCTGGACCAGGGGTATACATAGGGTTCCCAGGGTTATTTTGGGGAGCCATACTTGTGGAGTAGGCACCCATACTTGCGGGACGACCCATTGGGTTTCCCATGGTAGGACCCTGTGAAGTGTTGGCAGGCGGTGGCATGTAGTTCATGACAGGTGGTCCACCCATATATGCACGAGCCATCTCACCCTCAGCCCCATAACCAGCTCCATCATACAGTGGTGCTCCCATTTGGTGATAAGATGGCATTGCACCATCCCCAGTGCCCTCCATTGCCGCCCTGTGGTCCATTAAATTTGGCATGCCAGTTTTTCCTGTAGTGAATTAAAAAAGGGACATTTTGAGTTTAAAGGCAGTGCATCATTCATAAAATGAATATACTAATATGTTTTAAAGTGTGCACATACCTGGGGAAGTCTGTTTGATGACACGTACAATCTGTTCATTGTGAGGGTCCAGGTAACCCATTTTGCTAATGTATTCCAAAGCTGCCTCAATGTTACGGCTGCCAGTCTGTTTTAAGGCACGGACTGCCATTTCCTGTTTCAGAAATTCAAGCAGAGAACTATCAGAAAATAAGCAATGCATTCATTTTTTTTTGTTTTTTTGGTTTTCACAATGCATTTGCTGTCATTATGCACAAATGAGGCACAACTTCACTTATATAAGGTTTTTAAAAAGGTACTTGAGATTTAATACTACTAGTACTTTTAAATACGAGATTACAGCTACCTGTAGGCATGGCACTCTTTTGTTATAACCACAGAAATCAGTTTGAATTAAATCACTATGTGAAGCAAAGCAAAGGTACTGAGGCCATGACTGCCACTAAATTCCCACAAATATCCAACATCAGATGTAAAGCAAGTGCACATTTTCTTCTTTAATTTGCAGAGAAATTAATGACTGGAGAGACTGTAATAGAGCCAAAATTATAAAAAAAAAAAAAAAAAAAAAAATTATATATATATATATATATATATATATATATATATATATATATATATATATATATATATATATATATATATATATATATATATTCTTTTACATTTTAGGCAAAGTCAGACTTCCTTCATTTAAAAGGCAATGTTCTAATTTAATTTAGTTATTCTTGAGCAAAAAAGGAATGTATGTTCTTGAGCAAAAGGAATGTATGTAGATTGACAAATATTTTAATCAAAACTGGTATTGTACAGTTTTGGAATTTGTACTGGTTATGGAAAATGACCTTAATGCACTTCAGTTATTTAGATAAACACATATGTCCACATGAACATGCACGTAAATATAAATCAACCCGTACCGTAGTACATACACACACAGCAGATAATTGTTAAAATAACATTCCCTGCAGCTGCTTCCTCTGCAAGTTAGTACAAGCTCCTTCCTGTGCCAGCCCACAAGTGCACTATGACCAGAGCTGGGCACATCTGACCACACATCGCACTGTGACACCCTTGAAATGATTCATAGATTTGACGGTAATACTTATGGCACATTCATTTTAAACTTATACTTTTATTTTTCTTAATTTTTATAAATGGACTAAATACAAAGTAATAAAAAAATATTACAAAATTGTAAATTATTTATATAGAGACTGATTTTTTTTAGTTCTTCTCAACTTGAATTTTTACACGATTACCCACCACGCAACAACTCTGTTTATCTTTGTGACGGCGTAATTTAAAATAAAGCAACTCAGACATGTACAATCTTCTGTGAGCAGACCCACACCTATATGAGGAAATCCCCTTGAATGGCATATGACCTCATTCAGAAGACATTCTGCCCAAACCAAATTCTACAGCACTACAGCAAGCTGTGTTACACTGCCTCTGGTGGTCAAACATAATACTGCACCAAGCATGCCATGGAAAATGGGAAAATGGAAAATGGAAAATTTGCCATCAGTTTGTCTAAATGTTTCTTTACACAGTCGGTACAGTAACAAAACACACGGGAAATACTCAGAGCACACGCTGTTTGTCTGTGATCGCTGCTCTCAGAAGTGCCATGGCTTTCTGTTGCATTCCATCACTGTCCGCTCCAAGGGTGTGTGCCTTCTCGTCCCCCTTGGTGATTTAAAGGCGCCACTCTCTCGTTCCCTCTTTAAAAGCACGCAGACACACACACACACACACACACACACAACAATCCAACATGGACTTCAGTCTGGTTTCGGGAAGGGCTGGGTCTGGTTTGGCCCCAGGTCAGAGTTTCAGCCCTGACCTCCACTGTCATGGTGACAGATGTTCAGGACATTCCACGAGCCAGGAAGCAAGAATTCCAGCTATGTGAAAATCTATGCTTCAATCTCGTTTTAAATTGTCCCTCCTCCTCTCTTTATTTTTGAGATCATTCTGTTCCAATGTGCCTTAAGCGTTCATTTGGTTGGTCCCAAAATATCTCGTTTGTATTTACACCCTTGTCATGACCACAAGCCTCAATGCTACACTAGACATTCAATTTCTGACTGTGGCGTCGGTAAGTACCCACACAGAAACACAAACATTTCTTTCTCCTTTTTTCCCAAACTCATACTTTAAAAAGTAAACAGTCTATAGTCTTCTTGAATAAAGTGACATAACTATATTCCATCACTATTCATTTTTAAGAGCTTCCACTTTGACCCAAATTCTGAAACACATTCCACCACTGAACATGGTAATGAAAGCCATATGGACCGGATGGGCATCATCATCCATAAAGTAGCAAAATAGCTCAAACAGCAGCTAAAACAGCCCAGCATAGCACTAGCAATGCCAAGGTCATGGGTTCAAATCCTTGGCCATGCATGAACTGATAAAATGTCCTCGAGCCAGGATTCAAACTCGGGATGCCCATAATGCAATCGCGTTATAGGTCAGCGCACTGCCCACAAGAATGTCGGCGCCAACATAAAGATTATTATTAAAGAAAAACAAATGTCTTTGTAATCTTTTATATACAATAATTTGCTCTGCTCTTCTTTTTGGATGACATCCCCAATACCTCTTACTTTTCAGCCCCTTCCCACCAACCACTGACACATGTTGCCCACCTTTAGTGATGTAATCAACTCCTGAAGAAAAAAAAAAAGAAAAAAAAGAGCCCTGTCCTACATTAGTTCTTGTTAAATATTCTGTTCCACTCACGTAACAAAATTCAAATGGTGTTTCAAGTGGACTTTAATGTAAAAATGCACAGCACTGACCAGTTGTGGTTCAAGTTCCTGGACAAATTGGGTTGCGCAAGAAGGCTAATATAAACATTTAGATCATGTGCAAACACGATATGCCAACACCGCACTAGACATTTATCATATCATGTATATTCCGCAAGTACACAAGCATCACATGCATGATGAACGCAGACAGCTTTTCATATCCTAAGCTCGAAACCACAAATCCACAACACATATCATACTCATCTTCTTCCTACACCCCCACCCCCTTTTCATTCCCCAACTAAAACATTTCCTCCTTCAGAGGTGGTTATGTAACCGTCAGCCACATTGCTGTGTAATTTGTGAGGCGAAATCCAACTATAGCGACCAAACTAAAGCAGCTCAGGGAAGGACTATTTACCTTCCTGGAATGTATGGAGGGTCAGGGAGGAACACAGGCCCCAGTCAGAAGACGACGGAGAACTAAAAATACCAAGTCACACACCACAACTGAGTCATTTCACAATAATGACTAAATTACTACTAATAAAAACATGCCGAAATGTATGCCCAGATCTTATGGGAGGTCTAGGTGCATGTGGTGCACGACACAGGGACAAGATTCAAACTCGAACTTTTGGCCACACTAAATCTGAAAACGAGGAGACAAAGTCAGCCAGACTGAGCCACAAAACACAAATTTCATGTTTTTGTAACAACTAAATAAAAACCTTTAACCCACACATAAAGACAAAAATTTCAAAAGACCAGAAAAGGGACATCCCTGCTTACTGTATTTTTGCTGGGGAAACTGTACCACCCATCTACGAATGAACTGAGCACTTCCTCTGTGTGTACTGCTGTCATACATGCTGTCCCATGAATGCAGGGCAAAGACAAATCAACCAATGATTGTGAAATTCACATGTGCCTGTGAAATATTATGCTCTCAGTTCTGAATTTTTTATAAATTTTTTCTTCATTAGGGCAAAAAATAAATCACGTTTAAAGTAGTTGTCCTCAAATGGAGGGTTGTAACCCAAAAATGTTACTCTAATGATAATATTAATCAACTGTTACTACATAAACTCATACTAATACATAAAATGATCATTCATACACATCATAATCAGCCAGCATCAGGACCGACAGCAAAAGATAAGCCAGTCAGGAATGTATCCAGACAACATGATCCAAATCAAGTCTGACTCCATACTATACTTCATCTGATAGCATGTTTCAGCTTCCAGAGACCTAAAAAAGCCCCATTCCAGTCTCTATTTAGCCATGTCATAAAGGCAGCTCGGCTCCCTTCAGCTAGGCCTCGTAATTCCACTGGGCCGTGGTCGATTTCTCGGTGGTGTTGTGCATGGGCTTGAGCACAGCATTCCTCACATGCCTAATGCAATCACAGGGCTGCTCTCAGAGCTGTATCTGAACATTAGTAGCAAAGCTCCAACACATATTCATTAATGATCTGACAATGGGTCTGCATTAGAGAGACTGAAACAAACTATAGGACCTAGGTCTCCTGCATGTTTGACACAGATGAATGAACAGTCTATTATCAAAAAAATGTAAATTCGGTCATCATTTACTCCCCTTATGTCGTTTCAAACCTGTATGACTTTTTTCAGTGGGAGGTTCTTTAATATTATTTATATACTATTAGAGTATTACAAATATTAAAAATAAAATCGTAAAAATATTTCCATATCTAAATATTTCTATATTTTTTTACTTTAGTTTTAGTAGTTTTAGTAATTAAACTTCTACCAGTTAGTTGCCAAGGCAACATTTCAGATTGATCTATTTATCTATTTTAAATCTAATTCAATAATTAGTTCTAATTTTATTTCAGCTTAATTTCAAGGTTAAGATTAAAGGTTTTAATTTTAGTATAATAATAACAACACTGTTCTGTGAACATAAAAGATGAAATATCTCTTTCTTTTTTTATTTTCTATTCTTTGGAAGTCAATGGTCACCTAAACTGTTCAATTACCAACATTCTTCAAAACTTCTTCTTTTGTGTTTCACAGGTTTGGAAAGGCATGAGGGTGAGTAAATGATAACAGAATTTCCTAACAGAAACTATCCCTTTAAAATTCAGCCACTAGATTTCAATACAAGGACCAGAACACATGTAACACATTTAACTAAATAGTGATTGCACAACAACCACTATCGCACAGCAACGCAGATATAGAAACAATCAGTTACAAAATACTACAGTAGTATTATGTTCTAGCATATATATACACTTATATATTAACTGAACTATTATCAGCTAACACTAATATTGGCAAGAACAGAATTGAAACAATTCTGTATAAATGTTTGTATTTTGAGTGTTAAAGGTGAGGAAACTAAACCAAACTAAAAAACCAAATAAATTGTGAAAACTGCCATTTCAACATTACA
Source organism: Spinibarbus caldwelli (assembly GCA_039654775.1). Lineage (NCBI taxonomy): Eukaryota > Metazoa > Chordata > Actinopteri > Cypriniformes > Cyprinidae > Spinibarbus > Spinibarbus caldwelli. The sequence continues at coordinate 15,563,748 of CM077233.1, read as the reverse complement.
TTCAATATTATGTAATGATTTCAGACTTGGCAAAGAGAGGATATGCACTGCACTGGATGTCTACTGTACAATGCTCAAAGCTCAATAATTGCTAAGGTTATAGAGCTCAAAATGTTTGTTCAGAAACATTTCTGAATGAATATACAATTGCATTTGTGTATGCATGTATGTACATGTGTGCATGTGTGTGTGTGTGTGTGTGTGTGTGTGTGTGTGTGTGTGTGTATGTATATATATATATATATATATATATATAAAACAAAAAAAATGTATTTATTTTCAGTCAGCATAACTTGTGTTTGTGTCAGTAAGATTTTTTGAAGTATTTCTTTTTTCAGCAAGGACGTGTTAAATTGATTGAAATGCTGTATTTTTAAAGAATCTATTCATGAAAGAATCCTGAAAAATGGTCACTGTTTCCAAAAAAATATTAAGTGGAACATTTTAACAGTAATGGCTGCTGAAATTTCAGCTTTACCATCATATTAAAAAATTACATTTTATCATTGTAGTGTATTAAAATATAGAAATCATGTTTCAAACTGTTTTATTACAATATTAATGTTTTTATTGTATTTTTTGATCAAATAAATGCAGCCTTGTTGAGCGTAAGAGACCTTTTTTTTTTATCTTACCAACCAGAAATAAATATACACTCACATACAGGCTACATTAAATATCATAAAAAATAAGACTAATTTCTTATATCATTATTTGTATTATTTACATTACTATCAGAAATTCGCACACATACACACATACAGTATATCCAACAGAGACATTGCTTACCTGATCACAACCAGCATTGACGAGATCCTGTAGCATCTGTCTATTGACTTCACCAGGATGTCCCGAGCTGGATCCCGGGCCTGATTCATTGGCAAAAGGCAATAGAGACTTGCGGATCTCTCGCAGGGCATTTTGGTAGTTGTTGAACTTCTGAGGCTGCCGGAGCTGTTGTTGCCTTCCAGCTTGGTCTTTGCCCTTAGAGTCCCCACCTCTGCCCCCCTCCCCTCGAGCGCTCCCTCCATGAAGCGCCTGGCTCACCAGCTTTGCAGGTTGTTTCAGCCCCTCCTTGATCTCCTGCAGGCGCTGGCGCGTGTTGCCCACATATGGGGCGGCAGGGAAGGTCTTAGGCCTCATGAGTGAATGTGGCCTGTACACACAAATTCTTCACACTTGAAAAACCCAGAAAGATTTAGCCTGTTACTCACTCACTAGAAAACACACAACGGCAGTGCAATCATACAATAAAACACAGTACTGTACACACCTAGGCTCAGTCTGACCTGAATAGATAACAGGCTGCAATGGGAAAGATGCAAGGGAAGATTAGGATTCCTGTTGTTGCTCGTCTTTGTTGCTGCTGCCTCTTTGGCTCTGGCTCGTGCTGGATGCTGGCCTACTCACATCCCAGCACCCCTTTCACGGCTCACACTCCCCCTCCTCCCAAGACATGTGAAGAGTTACATCTGCGTACTTGTTCCATCCCAGTCTGGTATGCATCTTTGCCTGTGGAGACAGTGTTAGACAGAATGGTCAGGGTGCGGTCCAGGCACGTCCAAGACCCTGCATCACTACTCTATGTCAAATGCCTAACAGTCTGAGTCTGATCAGATATTAGCACCTCTGTCAACAGGTAGGTTTATCACCAAACACATGCACATCTGTGCTGTTACTCCCTTGAAGCAGAATATGCAGTCAGAGGAAGAGCAGCATGTTCCTTATGCAGCAGCTCACATGGTCATATGGCAAACCCTTATTGTAAATGCAAAATCAAACTTCTACACAACACAGTGTCATAACTTACACAATATACTTTGTATCTTATGACAACATTGAAATGTTTGGGGTCAATTTTTTAACGAATGAATTATTTCATTCAGCAAGGATGCATTAAATTGATGTTAAGCAAAACAAATGTGGCAGTAAATGCATTTATACAAAGATTTCTATTTCAAATGCATGCTGTTTATTTAAACTTTTAAACCATTCATCAAAGAATCCTGACAAAAAAAAAATATATATATATATTATTATATATATATACACACACACACAGTCATGGCCAAAAATATCGGCACCCTTGGTAAGTATGATCAAAGAAGGCTGTGAAAATTAATCTGCATTGTTAATCCTTTTGATCTTTTGTTTAAAAAATTCACAAAAATCTAACCTTTCATTGGATAATAAGAATTTGAAATGGGGGGAAATATCATTATGAAATAAATGTTTTTCTCTAATACACATTGGACACAATTATTGGCACACCTAGAAATTCTTATGAGTAAAATATCTCTGAAGTATATTCCCATTCATATTCACAATTTTGAGCACTCCAGGGTGATTATGAACATGAAATTATCCAGCCATGGCTTCCTGATTCACAGAAATATAAATAGGAGGGAAAACAAAGCCCAAATTCCCTTAATCATCCATCACAATGAGAAAAACCAAAGAATATATTTCTGATGTGCAGCAAAAGATAATTGAGCTTCACAAATTAGCGAAGTGGCTTTAAGAAAAGAGCAAGAGCAGTGAAAATTCCCATTTCCACCATCAGGGCGATAATTAAGAATTTCAAATCAACATAAAATGTTACAAAACTGCCTGGAAGAGGACGTGTGTCTATATCGTCCTAATGCACGGTGAGAAGGAGAGTTTGAGTGGCTAAAGACTCTCCAAGGACCACAGCTGGAGAACTGCAGAAAATAGAAAAAAACAGAAAAACAGCACCTACATCACCACATGTTTTTTGGGAGGGTTTCAAGAAAAATTCTCCTAGCTCATCCAAAAACAAACTCCAGCATATTCAGTTATCAGACACGACTGGAACTTCAAATGGGACTGGCTTCTATGGTCAGATGAAACTAAAAAATGAGCTTTTTAGCAGCAAACACTCAAGATGGGTTTGGTGAACACAGGGATAAAAAGTACCCCATGTGTACAATGAAATATACTGCTGTATTTTTGATGTAGTGGGCCTATATTTCTGCTGGAGGTCCTGGGGCCCGTTTCAATAAGGAGGTTCAACCAACTCTGAATTTAACCTTGAACTTTGAGTTGACTTACTCTGTGATAGGAAACTCTTGAGTTTTCGGTTACAGAACATCTGAACTGAGTTAGTTCAATCAACTCTAAGTAGGCTGACTGAGTTAAGCGCGTGCACCATGACTATGAAAAGTTATGGTCAGTGGAGCTCCGAAATTAAGATTCACCATGGCAACAGCTCCCGCCAAAAAGACGTCCGCGCGCGTACTTCCATCAGTGCGTAACTTTAATTCTTAATAACTGTTAATAACTTAACTGTTATAATATCAGAGGTGAAAACTGTAAATTATCGAACTAATGTTCATTTTAATGCTATCCCATGGCAAAAAAGGGGAAAAGACAGAAAAAAGAAACTAGAACGTGGCAGCAGCTAAAAATGAAGTATAAAAACACAATTCAATCAAGCTAAAGCTTTAGCATGAAAGGTTCATGGATGTAGGCTAAATCAGGCTACTTTACAAACATCTGACATTAAATATCATTCAGTGTCTATTCAATGCGCTGCAGCTTTTTCCACATAATATTCTCTATTTCTTAGAGTAATAAAATGAATTACTGACTTCTACTCAGTCGACAGCAAACACCAGCACCACTGACAGATGAAGAGGAGATGATCAAGTATTGGAAGATTTTTAAAATCCAAAAGTTAAAAAAAATATCTGTTGCTTTTGTATTAGGAAATAAAGATGACCAAATAAATTGTGAATAATGTGTTTATTTAACAGCTGTGGCGGTGGTTACGGCTCGCAGTCCTCCATCATATACAGTAATCAGTTTCATGTTCAGAAGGTGCGATGATGGAGATATGCTTGTCATCAATGCATCCAACCACACTGGAAATCCTGAAGGAAATCCTGATTATTGGGTTACTTCCAGAGGTCACAGAAATGTTATCAAGTGAACGTCATTCATCAGATTAGCCTCATTTAAACCGATTTCTACACCACTGACCTACAGTCCTGTGATACTCCTCTTTGACGGATTTGTGCACAGGGGAAATTTCTCAGAAAGAGCACACTTTCCTTAAAATCTGCTTACAGGACTTATACTATGGTCTGCATCTCCGATGTTTTGAAGAAAACTACCATTTAAAATGGTAGGGGAGAGCGGGGCACAAAGTAACACTTTTCGACTTTCTCAAATTGTGTAAATCCACATTGGGTTCAGAGTATAGTTTTTTTTTTTTTTTTATCCACAGTAATTTCACACTTGTCTAGTACAAATATGCCGCTTTGTTTCATTTTTACAGTGTATACGTGTTTCTTTATTTGCCCTCAAAAACTGGAAGTGAAATGTGACAACATGCCCCGTAGGTGGGGTAAATTGTAACATCTGAGGGGCACGTTGTAACATGACAATATGACAGTTTAAAATGTTATCTGATCTCATGAAAAAAATATACAAGACAAACTAAAATATTTTGTCAAAATCAAAATTATTTATTTTAAATAAAATAATGGCGTTTTTTAAGAATTAAAAATGATCTGATTTTTGAGTTTGACAATGAACACATTGCAACCAGGCTTGGGACGGCCCACATAAACGAGACAAACGAGACATGCTTTACATGTCTTGAAATAATAATTTCTGAACATTAAACATTGACTGTCAGTCTTTATTCACCCGTTTCTCATCGTTTCTCATTAAAATGTATTAAAGTAAATAGTGTGAATTACATCGCTAATGTCACAGAACAGCACGGCAGGGCACATTGTAACGCAGTGTTACAACATACCCCATCTGCACAACTGGAATTTAAAACCGGTTATTGTCTTCTGCTAGTTATCAAAGCATTAAAAAATAATATAAACTGATAAATAACAGATTTGTCTCATTTTAAATGAGTAATAAAAACTAAGATGAAAAATTTACTTAAGCTAGAAATATAATTTTACTAATTTTACTATGGTAAAATAAATGTTCAGCGATATCTTCAAAAGAATTTTGAATATTTAAGCCACTTGTGTTACAACTAACCCCGCGTTACTTTGTGCCCCGCGCTCCCCTACCGCTCAATTAAATATGCACATGAATATGGTGTAAAATAAATAAATAAATAAATACATAAAATAATAACAAGGTATTTAGTCTTGTTTCCATGAAGGGAAAAAACTAATTTAAGTTATTTACTTATTTATTTATTTATTTTGAAAATTATCTGCCAATGGGGTAAGAAATTAAAAATAGCATATTATTTCCGTTTGCATTAAGATTATTTTTCTTACCCTATGGAGAACAATTGTATAGCTATTTTAACAAGACTAAATATAATTTTTCATCTATAGAAATTGCACCTTAACTTAAGAATTTTTAAACATGTGTACTTGAAATAAGACAAAAATACTCAGTAAGAAAAGCAATTTTGCAGCGTGAATGAATGAGGTATTAAAACATAGCTTACACTTTAAAAAGGGGGAGGAGACAGAAAGAAAATATGTTTACCGAAGAAAACCTGCTCCCGACCAGGTTAGGTTCACAGAGTAAGTTACCACGTTAACTGACTCTGAGTATAAATTACCTCTCTCTCAAGAAACGGGCTTGACTTACCCTGCTTTCCCGAGTTTGACAAACCTCCCATTTTGAAACGGAAAACCCAGAGTTTCAGTCATTTCAGGGTTAACATGCTCAGAGTTTTCACTTAACCTCCTTTCTGAACATCTTGTTTAGACACATGGCATCATGGATTCTATCTAATACCTACAGAAAAAAAATCAATAAGTGACTGACTCTGTTAGAAATCTTATAATGGGCCATGTTTGGATCTTCCAACCTTACAATAATCTAAACACAAACCTCAAAAACAACACAAAAATGGGTTACTGAGCACAAAACCTAGCTTCTGCTATGGCCATTCCAGTCCTCTGACCTGAACCCTATAGAAAATGAGTGTGGTGAACTGAAGAGAAGCACCACCAACATGGAGCTGGGAATCTGAAGGATCTGGAGTGATTCTGGATGAAGGAATGGTCTCTGATCTCGTCAGGTGTTCTCTAACCTCATCAGGCATTATAGGAGAAATTTTAGAGCTGTTAAACTGGCAAATGGAGGTTTCAAAAAGTACTGAATAAAAGGGTGCCGTTAATTGTGGCCAATGTGTATTAGAGAAAAACATTTATTTCATAATGATATTTCCCCCCATTTTAAATTCTTATTATCCAGTGAAAGGTTAGATTTTTGTGAATTTTTTAAATAAAAGATCAAAAGGATTAACAATGCAGATTAATTTTCACAGCCTTCTTTGATCATATTTACCAAGGGTGCCGATATTTTTGGCCATGACTGTATTATATACACTATATACACTATATATATATATATATATATATATATATATATATATATATATATATATATATATATATATATATATATATATATATATATATATATTACACACACATTTTATTTATTTATTTTGTTTTTCCCCCCATACAAATATGCTGATTTGGTGCTCAAGATAACATTTCTTATTGCCTTAATATTATCAATTTCTGAAGGATCATGTGACACTGAAGACTGGAGTAATGGTTGCTGAAAATTCAGCTTTGAATCAAATGATTAAATTCACAATATTGCTATTTTACTGTATTTTGGTGAGCATAACAGACTTCTTTTAAGAATATTAAAAAAAATAATCTTACCAACCCTGAAATGTTGAAAATAAAAATGTAGAGAGTGTTCTGTTCTGGACAAACAGACTAAAAAAACTCCTGATCATGGTTCATGACTGTGACTTGAACTAAAAGAAAGCCCTTCAATATATCCCGCTCAAACTTCCTGTTTCTAAAGGAAATACCTCAAATTCAAAACAGGAGTGAAAAATGCCTCTCATCATGATATTCGTGGGGTCTTCAAATACCAAACGTTTCACAACATTTATTTTTTTTCCTTGTCTTCTGGTAAAACAAAGAAGAAAGGACTTTCAGAACAAACATATTTCTGGAATGTGGGTGCTCAATACTGGAAATGCATTGCTCAGTCTAGAACAAATATAGTATAATTGCCATTACTGTCAAGGCTTCCAACACAATACTTTCCATGCCTTTCATTCCCCAAGTAACAGCAGCAATTCACAGTACCTCGCTTTCAAACACTAATCCAAGTACACTTCGGAGATCATTCATGAGAAAAGTAAACATTTAATAGATTCATATTCAGTCCACAAGCTTTTAATGATGCTACATCTGCAGTTACACTGTACAGCTGACCACAAACACACTGCTGCATAACCCACATACAACCAGCATAAACATTCATAGACACAGCTCTTCTGCAATGTTCCTCATTAAAGTCAAAGAATATATAGCCTAGGCCATTTTATAAATGTTTTCCTTCATTTCAAGACACTGAATGGTGTGGTATCCAACTATTGGTATTCCAACTCCATCAGCACAATATGAAACGGATGAGTGATTCCAAACATTTTCCTTTGCTTTTTACCTCTATTTCTAACTAGATAATAATATTTGGCAAATCATTACAATTTCACGCTTTAGCTTAATTATTACTCATAGGCAGAGTTAATGATGGGGTCTGATTGTCCTTTTCAGTTCCCCTGTTCTGAACAAATGATTAAGTATGTGAACTGGAAGCTATTTAATTTTTATTGCATGATCCATAAATCATGTAAGTTTACTGTTGAAAATTGTGTTCTTGCACTTTATCCACATTTTCATATATGCAATCATACAGACATATATAAGCTAAATATAAACAAATTCTGAGAGCATATTGTTTAAATAACCACAGTAAACATCAATATAAAAATACTTTTATTGTATGCTTTCCTATTGTTGAGTTTTGTCATTGTCTTCCTTGCAAAGTAGAAAGTATGAAGTTATTTAAATCACACTGACATTATATTAATTTGGCCCCTCTGTGGCTGTCGTTAAAAAAAGACCACTGTTGTTGCTTAATTTCATAATTTTATCATCAACCTAAATATTTTTTTTGACAACACAAAGCAGACAAAAACAACAAGTGTGATCTCACCACATGTCATCGCACATCTTACGAGAAAAAAAAAAAAACGATAATTTTGTGGGTGGAGTGAATTATTCAGTTTCAAAACAGTCCATGTGTAATGTTATCGGCCTGTTATAGTACATAATTTTAGTATTGCTACTAAAACATCAGACTACGCGCGAGATAAATAAACAAAAACCGAGTGAAAATACAACATTACCTGCAGCTCGTGGAAACCTCTATTTTATCACCACCTCAGCCGACGCGAAATTTCATGAGATTTTAACATAACTGTAATGTAGTCAGGTGTTTATACCAGTCAAAGCTAAGATATTTGTTACGGTGAGTTTCGGTAAAGATTCAGTTTTATCGTATGTCTTCCATACCAGCTGTAAAGACGGAATATAAAGTCATATAAACCATGCAAAACGGTTTTTACGTACATAATCTCACATTATTCTCATCAGATTTACAAACAGCAAATCTTCAAAACGCTTTCTAGACACAAAGTAACTTTAAGGCGGAATGAAGTTGCAGGGCCTGCGCGAGGAGCGCACAGCAAGTCCGCATTCCAGCGCAGGGAGAATGCGCTGTTCACTCCCATCTCGCTTTAAATGACAAATACAACTTCCTTCCCACACTTACAAAGGATTTGCGAGCGTAAATCGAATATAGAAATCCCTAAAACCTACTAATGCCCAGCGTTTAAAAAAAAAAAAAAAAAAAAAAAAAGTTAAAGTTTTGAGCGACTCACCATGTGATTTTAGTGGTACCTTAATCCAAGGAATTGATTTAAACTGCACTAAAGTTGTAGATTATCTGTCTGGTGTTTTGTTGCCCAGGGATCGTCTTTCGATGTCCTCTCATATAAAGCACACAGTGAAAATCATGGGATTGTCCTCCATTTTCTCGCCACTCTCGGCAGAATTAGAATGCAGTACAAAGTTGGACACTTACTGCATTGTTAACATTCCAGAGGAGTCACGTGAGGCAGCCATGCACGTCAGCACTGCACATACCCTGGGCGGGGCTTCAGCTTCCTTCATTTACAACGCTGAGATTCTCATCTGATGCAAGATAGCACATATAATCACTGGACAGATATATGTACTAGCCTTGTGTTGCTCGCATAGATATTATAACTAATGACGGTAAATTATTGTTAATGATGTTATAATAAAATATTTAATTTTCAGATTCTTCACTGGGCTCCTCATTAATCAGGTTGTTGCATTGTGTCCTTTAATCAATCAGTCATTTTAGTCTCAAGTCCTAAAGGAAATCATAAAATATCACACATAATTAAACCAGCCGCGACAAACAAAAAGGCAGAGACAAAACACTCTGCTTACAAGATTTGACTCGTTTGATCGAGAAACAGGAACTTCATCATCAACATTATGACACATAGGCCTACATTTCATCAACATCAGAATTTTCTGCTAAAATGTATATGAATATATGGAAACACATATATTTGATGTGCTAATATTGGTAAACTATAGCTATACCTTTTGCGTACCCTTTTATTTTAAATGCTGCTGCGGTGTGACAATTTTTAAAAGTATAAATAAAAATTCCATGGATTCAGTTAATATGAAATAATATATTAAGTCACTAACAAAGTAACAGCAAAATGCTGTTTAGAATAGTTTTAGATGGAGTACAGAATGTTAGAAGGTCTTGTTTTTTATGGAATAAAGAAGAAATTTATAAGAATAAATTAGCTGAAAAGTAACAAAATTCCATTTACAAGTGCTCAAATTTTATGGAGATATTTTCATATATGTTATACAACAGGGTGCTACATTAGATTACAGTCGTGTTGGTGAACTTTTCACATAGGACGCATGAGTAAAATGGAAAATTCAACATAAACATTGCTTTCACAAACAATAACACAGATAAATGGACCACGCAGTTAAGTGATAGTGAGGGATACAGTGCTGAAACATGTGCAATGGTCAAAATTCAGAGTGAATATATCATGCTATGTGTTACTAAATGTTGATTTAACAACAGTGATCACATAGCAATGCAAATAACTAAACTGTAATTTTGTGAGACTTACGTGTTACACGGTAGAGCGACATGGCAACATCAGAAGTAAAGAACAAAGTACTGCTGGTTTAATGTAAAAATATAGCGTATATCTATATAGAAGCAAAAAAAGGTATAGGCATCACAAGGACAAAGGCACTGGAACTTAAGGGCAGCTAATGTCAAAATACAACCGTCTCCGATCGAGATGCTTTCCTTAGTGCCTTGAATATTTTAAATTCTCAGCATACATGCTTCACTCTTGACAATACTAAATTAAAGTTAAACTATGGATGGAATGTCTCTATCAAACTGAAGCATCAACAAAGTCAGCCTAGAAACTAAGGAAGTTTCTTATGTAAAAAGACTAGAGAGGAGATTGTCCAGTGAACTGTGCCTGATGAATATGTTTGGTATAAATTAGTCCTTAGGTTGCATAAATGTTCTAAGAAAGGTTAAGATCCTCTTTTAACGAAAAGTCTTCCGCTAAAATTGGGAAACAATAAAGGTGCATTCAGCCAATGTACAAATAAAAGTCGCTTTCGCAAAAGTGTGGCAAATATGAGCGCTCATTCCAGGGGTGCAGCAGAAATACACAGGTTATTCAAGGCACAAGCAACCTGCACTATCTTATCAAAAGTGCTCACACTGGAAGTGCGGTCTACGACCGTAAAGGGACTCTCCACTGGTCCGGTCAACATAGAGTATCTCCTCTTGACTATGTCTATTACCTTCCCAACATGCCTATGGACATTTGCTTTATCTGAAAGTGTGCCAACCACCGAGAAATTTTCTCCATCCAGTCCAAACTGGCAATTTTCATAGCAATTTCTACTAGTGATTTTGAGTTCGGCTTTGCGAGCCTCCACCAAGCCCTCAATGTCAAAGTCATGCTCAGCCAACACGACATCACCGGGCAGTAGCTTACAAAGCAGGCCTGAACTCTCAACAAGATTTTTGTCACTGACGTGACCTGGTGATCCCCTCGAGACAAATGTGACCACACCTTGAGGAGCAACACCTATCACATATTTAAGCTCATTCACCGTGGCATGAGCTGGCACAATCAATGCTGTAGATGCAACCTCTTGATTCACATCCACACTAAGAGCTTTTTCCAGAGACACCCTAAAGCAGTCAATGATCACTGCACAGTCTGGGTATGTGCAACGCAAAGCTGCAGGTAGGTTTTTTCTGAGCTCTGCTCTGGATGGCCAAAAAACAGCAGTGGGCACAAGGGTGGTGAACATTATATTAATAATCCGATGGACAGTCCTGGTCACGGTGGCAACCTTGACCCCAAAACGATAGGCCAAGTCTTGGTTTTTAAGATCAAGCCTGAGTCGCATTAATGTCAAGAGCAGTTGCTGGAATTTTGAAAGTTTTGCATTTTTGTCTCCTTTCATATGTGGCATGAGAAGCAACATGACAGTCTCAAATACAAAGTAGTTCGGCAGTCCCGTATAGAAGCGAACCTTTTCTGGATCATGTCTAAATGACGCCTCAGTGAGAGACATCTTTTCTATAGATTCCCTCAACTCCATGTTCTCTTTCTTAAGAGCCTCAAGACTGGACTCATAGTCAGGGGGAATGTTTTTGACTGGGCTTCCCATTTGGTTTACACTTGTCAGAGAGATTTCTTCTTCTACATCATCTTCAATCTTATCATCCTCTTCATCACAGCTGCTTAGTGAAGAGGAAACACTTTCTGGCTCTTCTTGACTTTTAGTCTGGCCATGGTCCTCCAAGAAACGTCCTTGTCCTTGCAGGAAGAGCAAAGCATTGGCTGCCTCCACTTGTGCCTCTTGTTTATCATACATTTCACAGGCAATTGCTTCCTTCATATTTGGTGACAGTGGTGCTGAAGTAAAAACGGAAGGAACATAGTCTGGGGATCTAGGATTTTTCACTTGTTTTCCTGTAAACAGAACAAGAATACATTTATTTTTAAATCTAATATCCAAAAAGTAACAGAAAAAATTGTCTGAAAAATAGCCACACTTGTCATTTTTACACTCAAAAACATGCAACAGACACGATCAGTTATATCTATCTATCTATCTGTCTATCTATCTATACGATAGACACACACACACACACACACACACACATATACAGTCCTGGCCAAAAATATCGGCACCCTTGGTAAATATGATCAAAGAAGGCTGTGAAAATTAATCTGCATTGTTAATCCTTTTGATCTTTTATTTAAAAAATTCACAAAAATCTAACCTTTCATTGGATAATAAGAATTTAAAAGGGGGGGAAATATCATTATGAAATAAATTTTTTCTCTAATACACATTAGCCACAATTAACGGCACCCTTTTATCCAATACTTTTTAAAACCTCCATTTGCCAGTTTAACAGCTCTAAATGTTCTCCTATAATGCCTGATGAGGTTAGAGAACACCTGACAAGAGATCAGAGACCATTCCTTCATCCAGAATCACTCCAGATCCTTCAGATTCCCAGATCCATGTTGGTGCTTCTTCTCTTCAGTTCACCACACTCATTTTCTACAGGGTTCAGGTCAGAGGACTGGAATGGCCATAGCAGAAGCTTGGTTTTGTGCTCAGTGACCCATTTTTGTGTTGTTTTTGAGGTTTGTGTTTGGATTATTGTACGGTTGAAGATCCAAACATGGCCCATTATAAGATTTCTAACAGAGACACTCACTTATTGATTTTTTATCTGTTGGTATTTGATAGAATCCATGATGCCATGTGTCTAAACAAGATGTCCAGGACCTCCAGAAGAAATATATGCTCACAACATTAAAAATACAGCAGTATATTTCATTGTACGCATGGGGTACTTTTTTATCCCTGTGTTCACCAAACCCATCTTGAGTGTTTACTGCTAAAAAGCTCATTTTTTTAGTTTCATCTGACCATAGAAGCCAGTCCCATTTGAAGTTCCAGTCGTGTCTGATAACTGAATATGCTGGAGTTTGTTTTTGGATGAGCTAGGAGAATTTTTCTTGAAACCCTCCCAAAAAACATGTGGTGATGTAGGTGCTGTTTGACAATTTTTTTTAAGGTTTTCTGACCCCGAGACTCAACTATTTTCTGCAGTTCTCCAGCTGTGGTCCTTGGAGAGTCTTTAGCCACTCAAACTCTCCTTCTCACCGTGTCCTTCTCACATTTTATGTTGACTGGAAATTCTTAATTATTGCCCTGATAGTGGAAATGGGAATTTTCACTGCTTTAGCTCTTTTCTTAAAGCCACTTCACTAATTTGTGAAGCTCAATTATCTTTTGCTGCACATCAGAAATATATTCTTTGGTTTTTCTCATTGTGATGGATGATTAAGGGAATTTGGGCTTTGTTTTCCCTCCTATTTATATTTCTGTGAAACAGGAAGCCATGGCTGTATAATTTCATGTTCATAATCACCCTGGAGTGCTCAAAATTGTGAATATGAATGGGAATATACTTCAGAGATATTTTACTCATAAGAATTTCTAGGGGTACCAATAATTGTGTCCAACGTGTATTTGAGAAAAACATTTATTTCATAATGATATTTCCCCCCATTTTAAATTCTTATTATCCAATGAAAGGTTAGATTTTTGTGAATTTTTTTAGATAAAAGATCAAAAGGATTAACAATGCAGATTAATATTTACCAAGGGTGCTGATATTTTTGGCCATGACTATATATATATATGTGTATGTATATATGGGTAGTTGACAAATAGCCATTAAAAAAATGCTTTTTTTGTAAAAGACCATTTCTGAAGAAGAAATGCATATATTTATGTAGTGTGAAGTCTGGTCTTTGAGAAAATGTAAAGGGTCCCTAACTTCATCAATTCTTTCTTTCATTTTATATTTATTTATTTATTTTTTTTTTACATTTTTACTGAACTGTACCATAAATTTGTCCTATGGTGTGACATAGCAAAATTAAGAAAAATAAACTCTTAATAATATATAAATACCATGAGAAAGATTTAGCTTTATTGTTAGACACTTATTTTCATATAGTGTTATTTATTTAATATGAAACTATAATTAACATATTTTTTTCCCCATGACTTGTTGGACAATTTCAAGACTATCTTTGCTGTCATCTGTTCAAAAGTGCTGAAAATTAAACCATTTTAAGATGAGAGATATTTCTATCTCCCCAATTGCAATACTCAACAGTTTCTTTTAAAGATATTCTGAGATAAAAACAAATCTGTGGTTCTTTTATGCGTGTCACACTATAGGACATTACGTCACACCATAGGACATTATGTCACACTAAAGGACAGAAATTGTAGTTATTAAAGTATTTCTATTTAATTTTGAACATGTCAAATGAGAAAGTTAGTTTAATTTTGATACAAACAATATCAACGTTTTTTCAAACAAAAAATTTATCATCAACAAAATTCAGTCTCGTAGTCAATCAGTATGTTACTGAAACTCTTCTAGCCCCCCTGCTGCATGTGCGGCACAGCTAAGTGTGATTGATATTTATGATACAGCTAAATATTATTGATATATGATTAAAACTACATTCATTAAGACGTGAATGATTTTTTTAAAACTATATAGCTACTCTTTTTAAGGCATGATTTTGATTCTATTTACTTTCTGCATCATTCTCTTAGGATCTCCTCCCTTCTGGCGGATCCCTGTTAATTTTCTATATTCTTTTATTCTTATTATATAATCTATATTTCCGCATCCTCTCTCTTCCACTAATTTTTCTCCCTCAATTCTTTCTGTTTCAGAAACAAAGCATCACATTTTATACTTATTTTCATGACACTTTATAACAGTACAAGTTTTCTGCAAAAACATCAGAAAATAGTTTAATTAATATAATTATTCCATTTAAGAACACAGAAAATGATCAAAAAATAATAAAAAGGAGTTAAACCAATCTTATTTAATTATTTAAAATGCTTTTTAAAGAGACCTTGTCCTCTGGTGTGACATCTTTGTCCTGTGGTGTGACAGTACAGGCATCACACCGGAGGACATTTTCTGTCACACCATAGGACGTCATTAGCGGTTTGCAAGACACATTTGCATAATTTTCCATGATTATGTAGTTTAACATGCAGTTTTTAATTAAAAAAATATAATTTAGGGGTGTCACACCAAAGGACAACAAAACGTACCACTTTTGTAGTGGTTCCAAAAAAGTAAAATATTTGAACAATTCCGAGACAAAATTTGACCATCTGCTCATGTCATGGGCTTCACAGGGGGCTTCAGTAACACGACCATGAATGGGGTCCTTCAACTAATTACAGTTTTTTTCTGGAATTGCCGATTTAAAATCAGGATACGGTGTCACACCATAGGACATGGTTTTCAGAGACAAAATGTATTAAGTTGCTACACTTTCAGAAATATATATAGATGAAAAAAATTATTGCCATTTATTAAAATAGACACTTGTACAATTATGCCAGAGGTATTTATTAACATTTTTATGCTTTTCTTTTTAATTTATAAAAGTTGTAATTTATTGAACCATGGTTGAGACAGTCACACCATAGGACAATTTTGACATTTGGCTCAAAAAAAAAAAAAAAAAAAAAAAAAAAAAAAAAAAATCGAATAACACTGCAGCTTTTATAATAACAGTTCCATGTAGGACAAAGAAATGTTTATTGATTTACAGCATTTAAAATAACGACAATATCAATTATATTCATTTTTATCTTGTGGGACAGTGAAAATGATGTCACATCAACAACCCACATACATATATATATATATATATATATATATATATATATATATATATATATATAAAATAATCAGCAATCATGTCTGGAAATACTCTTACTAGTAACTATGGAATACACAGCCCTATATATACTACATATTTATACAGTCATCTAGTGGTTACATCATGGTATTACATATGATTTTCTTTATTCCTTCCACCAGGTGGCATCAATCTATCCATGTACTGGATTTTAAACACCTTTGCTCAATTTCAACTTAAATTCTGTATTAATTTAAATATTTTTTCTAATGTTTTTATTTTTACATAGACATAAACAGTGCATAATTTAGAGGTGAATACTGTCACGTACCATTAAATCCCCTCAATAATACAAAATATTAAAGAATAAATATTATTGAAACAAAATCATTAGTACATTCATTTCATTAAAAATGTTATGTTTATTGCCTTCGGTCTGTTTTGACCGCCGAGGTGTGACTCCTTATTGTGCAATACAAAAAGTTAATCTAAAGCCAAATAAGCATTGTGCAATTATTTACATTTAGCCCAAACCCCAAAGTGTATAATAACGATGAAGTTAACATGAAGAGGAAAGACTTTCAGCTCCGTTAAGGTACATCAGAAAGGTGTTCCCCCACTCTACAAAGAATATATACATTCGACCCAGATATGAGCATCGCTTTTTAAATTTCCTGCTAAAACCAAACCCATGCGATACCCATGACATCTGATTTACACATACCCGAAATGAAGTGAGTGCTGCAGAGTCTACTGCCCTCGTTTGGCACCCACCCTTCACGATTGACAGCAGCGATCCAGCGCTGCTTCCGCTCGGGGTCGCGAGGAAACCTGTAGAAGGATAACGTGGTCCCAGGAGTCCTCCTGTTCCGACAGCCGGACACTACACACGTGTGAACCATATTAAGGCCACCGAATTTGTGGATGTGTTTGCTTTTCTTCCCTAGTAATATTTACAATCTGACTCCCAAAATGGCGGCGCAGGCGACGCGAGAGTGTCGTCATTTCATTGGCCGTCATCGATTGGCGCCCTCGGATTCAATAGTATGTCTAGAATCTGAAATTAGAAAGGCAATGGTGAATAAAGAGGTGTTAGTAGGTGTGTTTTTTGATGTGGAAAAGGCATATGATATGCTGTGGAAAGAGGGACTTTTAGTTAAATTGGACAAGATGGGAATAAATGGAAAAATGTACAATTGGATTATGGATTTTTTTATTAATAGGACCATACAAGTAAGGGTTGGAACAAGTTATTCTAGGACTTACTCCACAGATAATGGGACCCCACAAGGAAGTGTGTGTAGCCCAGTGTTATTTAATATATTGATAAATGACATATTTTCAATGATCGGACAAGGATTTGGTAAATCTCTATATGCGGATGATGGTGCCTTATGGAAAAGGGGAAGAAATGTAGTATATGTGGAAAGTAGTATGCAGAAAGCAATTAATGAAGTGGAAAAATGGGTGAATAAGTGGAATTTTAGACTGTCAGTAGAAAAAACTAAAGTGATCTGTTTCTCAAAAAAGAAGAAATCACCAAATATTAAACTAAAAATTTATGGTCAAATTTTAGAGCAGGTAACAGAAATTAGGTTCCTTGGAGTATGGATGGACTCAAAACTAACTTTCGCATTACATATTAAGAAAGTAATAAATAAATGTAAAAAGGGAATAAATATTTTAAGATGTTTGGCAGGGGTAGACTGGGGTGCAACCAGACATGCATTGAAAAGAGTATATTGTGCATTGATTAGACCTATGATTGATTATGGCAGCATAGTATATAGTTTGGCATCAATATCTATGTTAAAGAAAGTAAGTGGTATTCAATCTCAAGCACTAAGAATAGGAAGTGGGGCGTTTAGAACATCGCCAGTCTCAGCGATGCAGGTGGAAATGGCAGAGTTGCCTTTAGACCCCCGGAGACTTAAGTTAAAGATGGCATACTGGTGTTCTGTTAGGGGGCATGCAGAATCCCATCCAGTCAAAGATGTATTACAGAAATGTTGGGAATATGAGTATGTAAATTATAGTAGTTTTGGATGGAATGCTGATGCAGATGCTAAGAAGATAGGAATTAATGATATAAAAATAAGCCCAACGGTAGCAATACCAATAATACCCCCTTGGCTGTTCCAAATGCCAATGGTAGATTTCCAGTTGCATTT
This sequence comes from Spinibarbus caldwelli, assembly GCA_039654775.1. Classification (NCBI taxonomy): domain Eukaryota; kingdom Metazoa; phylum Chordata; class Actinopteri; order Cypriniformes; family Cyprinidae; genus Spinibarbus; species Spinibarbus caldwelli. The sequence continues at coordinate 15,545,799 of CM077233.1, read as the reverse complement.
TGAAATAAACAAAAAGGAAAGGTGTATACCTAAAGAAATAGTAGTGGATCAATATTTGAAACAAAACTATTTCAATAGTATTCAAATATATACTGATGGGTCAAAAAATCCAGATTCTGGGTATACAGCAGCAGCCATATTTGTACCCTATTTTAAATATAGCACTGTTAAGAGGTTATCTAATGATGTATCTGTTTTCACAACAGAAATGATGGCAATTCTAATGGCTATGCAGTGGGTGGAAGAAATTAATCCTATAAGTGTAGTAGTTTGTTCAGATTCATACTCAGTATTAAACAGTTTAAGTAGTGGTAAATCAGCAGCTAGACAGGATATACTCTATGAAATTTTACAAAATTTATATAGAGTAAATCAAACAGGAGTAAGAGTAGAGTTTCTATGGATACCTGCCCATGCAGGTGTAGAAGGGAATGAGGAGGTGGATAAGCTGGCCAAGTCAGCATTGAGAAAAGAAAAGATTGACATAGAAATTCCTTTAAGTAAAACAGAAGTAAAAGGTATTATTAAAACAGCAGTTGGAAGTATGTGGCAAAATGTATGGAATAAAGAGTCAAAAGGGAGACACCTATTTAGTATTCAACATAAAGTGGGATGGAAAGAAAGTTATATGGAAACCGAAGATACTGTTATAACCAGGATCCGTATAGGACACTCTAACCTTAATTATTCATTGCATATAATAGGAAAAAGTGAGTCAGATTGCTGTAATTACTGTGGAATAACAGAAACAGTTGAACATGTGCTCTTACATTGTGAGGCATATAACCATCAAAGAAAGCAGTTTGTTGAAAAACTAAGAGATATGGAAATCAGTGACATTTCAGTTAAGAATATATTTCAGAATGCACAGAAAGGTGTATGATTTTCTTCTTAAATATTTGAGAGATACTGATTTGATTAGAAGAATTTAGTTAGTTTGTTTTTGTTTTTTTTCCCCCTATTTATTTATTTATTATTATTATTTTGTGTAGAATATAATAGTTTCGTTCATCAAGGCCTCACACTCCATCCCAGTAGGTGGCGGAAATGCACCTTAAGCTGGTTTGCCAACCGCCATTAAACGCAAAAGAAGAAGAAGAAGAAGATTGGCGCCCTCACTGGTGACATCATCTCACCGCGCCGCGGTCGCTCATTAGCAGGCGTTGTGAACAGCGATTCATCACTTGTTTTCTAACAATATTGGGTTAAAATGGCTGTAGAATCAAGGGTCACACAAGAGGAAATCAAAAAAGAGCCAGAAAAGCCAGTGGACAGAGAGAAGGTTTGTTTTTCGTTACTTTTGTTCCGCAAATAGAGGCACAAACGATGCGTCTTGCAATGCTAAGCTAATTTGTAAATGTAACTAGTAAAAATTAAAGTATACAGGTTATTATACGGTAATAAAATGTTTAATTGCAACATAGTATACAGATAGTAAATTATGAATGTAAGTTTGCGTCTAGTATAGAACATATTAATCTAAATCAGTGATAACGTTATATAAAGGACGCATACAGCGAACGCGTTTCACATTGTCTGCAGTATCAATATTGAAGACGTTACATCTTCGCCTGCGTTTCGAGGGAGAGTGTTATTAAATTCTGCATGTTTCCCACAGACATGCCCTCTTCTTCTCCGAGTGTTCACCACCAACAATGGAAGGCATCATCGCATGGACGAGTTTGCCCGGGGGAATGTACCATCTAGCGAGCTTCAGATTTACACCTGGTAGGTATAAACTTTGCATTGAGTTAAAATTGAAATAAACTGTATTGTATAATCCTTAATTGTATCTGCATTGGTTACAGGATGGATGCTACTTTGAAGGAACTGACAAGCCTGGTGAAGGAAGTTTATCCGGAAGCTCGAAAGAAGGGCACACATTTTGGGTTTGCAATAGTATACCCAGACCCTAAACGACAAATCTACAGGTAATCTATACAGAAGGCTTTTTGTTCTAGCTTGGTCAGTTTCGATTTGTTTTGAATAACCCATCTGGTTTTGTTGTAGGGTTAAAGAGATTGGCAATACAGTTTCGGGACGCAAAGGTGCAGATGACTCCATGACGCTTCAGTCTCAACGCTTTCAGATCGGAGACTACCTTGACATCGCAATCACTCCGCCTAACCGTGCACCACCTCTCCAAGGACGCATGAGACCCTACTGAAACAAGACTCGCCTGCATTTAAACAAAGGGTGAATGTCTGTCTGGAAATCTGCCTTCCCGTAGAGTTTAGTTCAAACCCTGCCTGTGCTTCTCAGGCAAACCTCAATTAGGTTTGATTAGCTGGTTCAGTGTTTAAGCCAGAACTAAACTCTGCAGGAAGGTTTATCTCCAGCAGCAGGATAGGGCATATCTTGAGGATCGGAAGTTATATAGATATTCTTTTTCATATATTTTATGTTCTTCATGGGGTTTTATACCAGGTCTACCTTTTTAGTTTTAGTCCTGTTACCATGATTCCCATAAAATGTTGAATAAATGTTTTTTTTTTATCAGTATCTTGTCTCGTGTAAACATTTATAAAGACTTTTTGACTTTGTATGAACAAAGCACTTGCACTTACCTTCAAACTGTTTAACTTAAGCAGATTTTACCATAAGAATTACCCCCCCATTAATGGTTTAGATTTTCATAGACATAAGCTAAACTTCAACAGAATGATCTATATATATATATATTTTTTTACATTATGGAGCCAAATGTTTGGCTTTTCAGCATTTTGTCTATCTTGCCTTATTTGCAAACTAGTCTTGAATTGTAGTGTTTCCTCACAGACCCCCCCCCCCAAAAAATTATATAATCTCATAGTATTTGTGCTATTCTTTAGTAATCTTAATTTAGTCTCAATTTTTCAAACTCATTTGAGTGTAATCCGTACCATTTGCATGACCATTAATGACATTGTTTTATTTAGTATTTTATTTTCTTTATTAAGTATTTTCAAATGCTTTAAAGTGTCCTTAAAAGCGTTTGCTCTCACAATCAAATATAATTCAATAGAATCACTTTATGACTACAATCTGCTGTTCTCCTCTTGGTTCCAGTTTTTGAAAGCGAGGCTTCATGGTCATCAGCTCAGGTTCAGTAGTAAGTGCTTAATACTTGCACTGAGCCACAAGCTAAAAGAGGAGGAGAAAAAAAATCTATATTTTAACAACCATATTCTTTCTATTATGGTCATAATTTGCAACATTGCCATTTCAGCATTACAAGGTAGTGACTCACTTTTAAAATATCCTGAGTGACTGAACTTATATCGGGCATCTCTGGTGTGCATGGCTCTGCAGGGAACTTCACTCTGACTTTTGGAGTTGCAAGGCACCAATCCTGGTTGAAGCGGTTTTCATGCATTGGGACAGGGCTCTGCTTCAGGTCTAACACGTGATCTGCCTCCATCTTCATCCCAGAAGCATCACTAGATGCATTTTTCTATTCAGAGTTAAAGGAAGGGCAAATGTCAAGTGCATCTCAATAAATGAAACTATACACCAATTCATAGCTTTCAGTCACGTGACCGGCTCGAAGACCTGGAGGGCAAAACATCCATAGAACTGCAGGACAAGTCTGTCAATTTTCCATCTGTTTCATGGCCGCAAATATTTAGATCACCTCTCAAAAGAATAAAACAAAGGTATGTGAACAAAATGCATTTGCAATCCATATTAAACACCCGCGGCAATATTTCAATCATTATACAGTGCGACAAAACGTAAAACACTTAAAGTGCCTTAATATATTTAAAACAGTAACATTAAAATATCAAATTCTGTAATCTCTAAAGTTAATAATGCATAGTTTACATAGGCAAGCAGATGAGGCCGGAATATGAACACACTCCGCTTAATGGTTCAGTGTTTTCCTTCTAATGGTTTTCTATTGGAAACCATTTAACATGAAACTTTGCACATTGCGTTTATATTCTGGCTTCATCTGCTTCCCTGTACAAAGTATACATCATCAATAAGTTGTTTACAGAATTTCGCCTTTTAATATCTGCGTTTTACTACATTACTACTTAATGCAAACTGTTTTGCCCTCCAGGTGGGCGTTCCTATAAGGATATGACATCACATGAAAACTGTCAATTCGTTTATAAGGGTTAGCATCAAATCTAGGGTATAATACAATTTGAATGATTAAAAGATCAAAATATGATTACTTACGAAAGCAAGAGAACTACCAAAAAGCGACTGCAGAGACGGCATCTCAGGTATGGCCTCATCCTCATAACGTAGGAGTTTTGGCATCTCTGGAGCATCAAATGAAGGAGCTCTGTTTGTGTTTGAGAGGTCTGCTAGGGGACAGCTACCCTCCTGTGATGCCCTGCGTCTATCGCTTTCTTTCTGCCTGTTGTCCTTTGAAAAGGTAATTACAGTGAATGAGTGAAACCATTACACATTTTAAATGATAGTATATGTGATTATGGTTTAATGTAATACTAGTCATGTCTATTGTGGTAAATTTTTACATGTTAGTAACTAAAATAATGAGTTGAGCGCATCACACCTTTTTTATTAGTTTGCTGATAAAAGGAGTTTCAAATGCAGGGAGCTCTGGTGTAGAAGGGCAGTTATTAGGGCGAGGAGGAGAATCAAGGTCATTCTTTCCTTTCAGTGGTGGAGAGGATGGGACGCGGTGTTTCTCAAACTTAAATCCTGGGGTGCAAAACACAGGAGGCTCTGGGGATTCCAGACTATCTGGAATATTTAAACACAACAATGCAAATCAAAAAAGGGAAGCTTGGAGAAAAAAAAAACAAGAATGCATTTTTTTGTAACACATCGTTAACGCACAAATGTAACCACACATTCAGGGTTACAGGAACTAAATGTTACACTGTTAAGAAACAATTATTTAAAAGTCCAAACAGGTTGATAACTATTCATAATATTAAGAAAACAACAGTTGATATTATTTACCGTTGGCAACACCTTTGTTAGTCCCAGAAGACAAAGTGGGGAAAACATGAGAGGGTTTCTGACCATTCTCTGTTCTTTCACTGTGAAAGGCCCAACACACATTATGTGCTAAATATACATACAATACATTTCAAAATTTAGATCAATAAGATTTTCAAAAAAATAAAAAATAAAAAAAAATTAATCAGCAAGCATGCATTAAATTGACAGTAAATTTTTTATAATGTTACGAAAGTTCTCTATTTCAAATATACTGTTCTTTTGAACTTTCTATTCATCAAAGAGTCCTGGAAAAAGATATCTGTTTCACAAAAATATTAAGTTGCACAAATAAGAAGAAGAAATGTTTCTTGAGCACCAATTCAGTATATTAGGATGATTTCTGAAGGATCATGTGACACTGTAGACTAGAATAAATGCATGCTGAAAATGCAGCTTTGCCATAACAGGAATAAATTAATAAAGTAAATTAAAATAAATTCACAACATTACTATTTTCACTGTATCTTTGATCAAACAAGTGCAGTCTTGGTGAGTGTAAACGTATTTTCATGCAGAGATCTGTTAGATTACATCACACCCAATCAAATTAATGAGTTTCAAATAATATAACTTCACTTTCAAAAATAAGTGCAAAATGTCAGTAGTAAAGTGTCTTACTCTTAAAGATGTAAATGCTGTTTTGTGTAAGCAGCATAAAATTTACTTTATTAGGCTCAATTTTGTGAATTAAAAAAATTCAAAGCAATGTTTGGAAAGTGCCATATTTAGTCTTTTCTGAAGCAAATCATGCTTGTGATGTGATATTCACACCCAGACATAGTAAGCAGCATACCTGCTGGTCTTTGGTGGTTTCTTATTGAACAAATCCATGGTAAAGTCATTGTTCCAGCACATGGTGTACTCAGAGATGCCAAAGTCCTCTAGTCGTGGGGTCGGAGCATCCTCCTCCATACGCAGAGAGCACTTGGGCGTCTTTGGCTGCAGTGGATGCATGTTCATGACAAATGGTGGTGGTGACAGAGCCACAGCTGGGACAGGAGCAGCACTGTGGGGCGGCTCTGCTTCACCAAGCACTCTTTGAAACTGAAGTGCAGACAGACCAAAATCTGAGAGCTTTGGGGTACGCAGCTGGTCAACGGGTGGTTGCATCTTCTCTGGTGTCTCAGGCTGCTGAGCCTCTTCATAAAGCCCTTGTCCCATCGCTTCATCTTCATCTGCTGCATCCAACTTATCTGCATCTTTTGTACCATTCATCTCTAGAATAGTGAGTGAATAAAAAACATTTCCACTGAAATAAGCATGAATCTTAGCAAAGCCTAAACTTAAAACAAACTTTATTTTATTCTTCAATTAGAGACAATAAATACAAAAGCATTTTCAAACATTTACCTGCATTTCCGTGTCTTGCAGTTCGTGGACTGTAGCCGTACTTCTCATAGTGTTTCTTCAGCCTGTCAATGTCTTCCGTGGTTCTCTGCTTCAGCACCAAGCATCTTCTTACAAAGTTCCTCAGTTCAGTACTTGTTGCATCATGTGTAGCCACCTGATTTTTAACTTGCCGCTGCACATGATTTTGTGTTAAATGAAGCCCGTATTTAAAAATAAAGTGAATCATAAACCATAACTAAACATACACATATACCTTCAATGCTCTGACTTCAGAGTGCAGCTGATACAGAGCTTGAGCCCCATTCTCTTCATCCTCTGAATAACACAGATCACATACACCAGTCAACAGATGCATACTTAAGACCTGATCATTTTATTAGAAGCTACAAAATATTTCCTGTTAACTGACCATCTTCGTCTTGAGGGCTCTGACTTGCATGAAGGAGATTGTTGCTTTCAGTCTCCAGACAAACAGTCAGTTTCCGCAGCTTTGCAAAGAAACGCTCTGAAGGATTCATTCTCAACGTCCCTCCTGTTTTACAAGCTGAAATAACAGTAATAATAAGAAAATCTAATAATATATTATTACATATGATATTACCATAATAATATACAAGCATAATACTTGTAATCCTTCTTTTCAACAACCGTATAAACAATCAACTGTAACTGTTTTTGACTATCCAGCTAATATAGAAAGTGTACAATAACAAGTAAATTATCACAATAACAAAAACAATGAAGACACTTTCTTGAGCACATTTAGTTCAGCATAAAATCGCATAATACCTTAACAAAGTTACTGTGGTTTTATAAATTAGATTCAGATAACAACATACAAATAATTATCCGAACTCTTCTTTCAAATTTCGCGGCACATCCGGGTTCGTTTTGTCTCGTTAGACTTGACGCGCATTTTCTTCTTCTATTGTTTATTGGCGGTTGGCAGACTAGCTTATTAGTGCATTACCGCCACCATCTGAACTGGAGTGTGGAGCATCGATGCATGTATATATATATATATATCATATATGTATATCATACTAATTAATAATAATTATTATATTCATAAACAAATAAATCAATAATCAAACATATAAATAAACATCATATTCTTATAAAAGTTCCTGTATCTTTAAGATATTTTTTGACGCACATCCAAACACCGTTTGACTCATTACTGCCACCTGTCCTTCTGTGCAGTCTTCTTCTTCTTAAAATAAAAAAAAATCCTTAATTACTACAAAATTATATTCTTTCCATATTTCCTGTCTTTTTTAGATAATTGAACACTATGATTGCATTCGTCTATTCCCTAGTAATATCTTGAGTGATATGCATGTCCATCAAACCTAATTCATGATGAAGTTGATTTCTTTCTCTTTCATACGCATCTCATTCTAGAAGAATGTGCTTTACTGTTTCTGTTACATTTATCACATCTGCCAGTTTCATGCTTCCCTATTTTGTGTAAATTGAAATTTAAAGCTGAATGTCCAATCCTCATTCTTCTTATAATAACATCTTTCTTCCTGCTCCCACATCTTATTCTCTCTTCAGCTACACACCCCTGTATCTGGTAAAGATACCTTCCTTTTGTTCTGCTATCCCATAACTTTTGCCATATCTTTCTTACTTCAATTGATATTATTCTCTTGATTTCAGATTTGCTAATTGCTATATTAATTTCACTATGTGAATGCTTCAGAGCCATCTTAGCTAAGCAGTCCACTTCCTCATTTCCCTTTACCCCAATATGAGCCGGTACCCATAGAAACTATACCCTTATCCCTAATTGTCTAACTCTAAACAAGTACTGTAATACGTCATATATTAAATCTTGGCGTGCTGCAGATTTTCCACTCACTAGACTTGTTAGAACAGACATTGAATCTGTACATATTACAATCTTATTTGGTTGTATTTCTTCAATCCATTGTAGTGCTAATATAATTAATTCTGTAGTAAATACAGACAAATGATCTGATATTCTTTTGGCTCTTCTATGCAGTCATTTCGTGCTCGGTGGTTTTCCAGTCCTTGACCGTACTAATTTTCGAAGCAGTTAGAATATGTCTTAGAGGTTTCCGAAAGAAGAAGTGATTTCAGCATATTTATTGATTTATTTTTGTCCTTGTGATTAACAGATCTCTGTGTTTAGTGACAATGTTCACCCTTAGAATCTGTCTAAAACAATACTGAAAATACTACCCAAATACAAACAATTAATGCAAATAGTTTTCTTTGAATAATTGCTTAATTACAGTCATTGATTTTTGTGTACTTATTATTTATGATTTATTATTGTGTGACCTATGACCTACCCATCAGTTAAGAAGCACAAAGCACAATTCAGTTCATCTTTTAAAGTGTCTCAGAATTCAAGGAGCTTTAGACAGGCTACTGCCGCTTTTATTTGCCACTACATTTAGCACAATAGTCATGACAGCATATCTCCTCAGTGTTCTGCTTCGTTTAGTTTCTGGACACTTCATTCCTTAGTGGTACAGATTTCTTTTAAGTTAGGCTACGTGTCCTATTCCTTCTGATTATATTAACCAAATGAACTGAATGTTTCCATTCATTTAAAAACTTGAATAATAAATAGCAGAAAAGTAAAAAAAAAAAAAAGAATTATTATTATTATTAAAAACGAGAATTATTAATGCATGTTTTATATGTCCATGACAGAGTAGAGACAGTGTTGAAGTTTCCCTAAACTTTGACTGGCCTACTTGTTTCTCTAAATCTGCAAGAGTATCTTAACATATATGTGACTAATGAAACTTTCTCTTTGAAGGCCTACAGAGAATGGGAATTAAGTCATTTCCGAATGTGAATTAACCCATGGACAGCTAAGAGGAAACACTGTTATCAACCTCCTGTCACTATTGATTTACAGTATATGCCTAATTTAAACATGGTCACATTTTACCATTGAAAATAAAGAAGAACGGTGCATTTTTCTGTATTCAGAGAAGAAAAAACACTGCGTGATCTTCACAAAAAGTTTTCAGAAGAAAAAAACAAGAACAAACCTCACTGTTTATACATGAATATTTTATTAACATCTTTTTAAAATGTGACTTTTATAAATATTTGACTTTTTTAAACAGAACAACAATTATCTCTACAACCTTTGGGTCATTTTATGAAACAGCAAATTTTACCCTTTCCCTCCTAAATAATTTTTTTTAAAAATGTAAATTATGGTGAGTTTTTTCTAGGCCCTGACAGAATTTGTACATCCTCTGTGTTGATTTCTGGAAATAATCTGCTGACATTTGTGGGACTTATTTAACGTAATATTGAAGTCAGCACACTATTTGAAAACACTAACATATTAGCCAAAACATTAAACATATTTTCTGTTTTAAACAAGGCTTATCTGATAGATACCGACTGTACAATGAGGACCTGGTCAGATAAAATGAATGCCCTCTACAGGAAAATGAAGGCCACCAGTGGGTGCTGTTCTGGATTTTTCAGAGGAAGACAGAGGAAGACGTAAAGAGGCAGATCCTGGAGGTGCAGACAAGCAGAAACCTACTAGGGGAGCAAGTGGCAGAGGTCCCAAAAACATGACATTGTGACTGGTCATGCTTATCTGTGAGCTGTGCATCCTCCTGTGGGCACTTGGAAAGTAGTATAGTAGTGGAGGCCAGGAGGCCAGGAGGGAGGAGAGAAGCTGGAGAAGGTGGCCTACAAACAGTCTAAAATCATCCTATCAGTATTCTCAGAGGAATCCCATTCCAGTACGGTTGCCAAGTCATACCTTATTTGCTATACAAAGTCCATTTTCCAACAGCTTGTTATACACTGTCGAACAAGGGAATACTTAAGCCCACATCCACCAGCTGGAACAGAATATTCCAAAACCACATCTGGAAATCTATGCCAATATAGAGGAAGATCCAAGTAAAGCAAAGCTGGCAAATCAAAAGCAGGCAATTGCATGCTGAGGAAGCTGCAGCGGCATCTACCAATTAAAATAGAGATGCAAAATAGAGATCAAAATGCATTAAGCTCTTGCATCCTTAATTATACTTATGTAGTGTGTTATATTTTTAAAAAAAAATTTTTCCTATCTTACCTAACATAACTTTAAAGTGTATATAATAAACACTACCATTCAAAAGTTTATTTAAAAATAAATGTATACATTTATAATTTAAAAGTACTAGTAAATAACTAGCTAGTAAAGAAGAAAGTATTTAGAGTGTAACAAAATCTCTATTTCAAATAAAGGCTGTTCTTCATTAAAGAATCTTGAAAAGATATATCATGATATCCAGTAAAACTGTTAAATCAACTAAGTTGTGCTCCAAATTGTGTCATGGATAGAACCGGGTGTGTCTCACATGTCCTGAAAAGTGAAGCTGCGGGCTCTTTGATCATAAACCCCGCCCTCTCCATGTAAACTATTGGGAGTTGAGTCAAAATAAAAAAATAAATTACACTTCCAATACAATTTTCCGAAATATGGTTTTGGTCATTTAAGGTAGTTGTTATCACGCTGGTAAATGTTCAATTGTTCGTTTTTGTGATAAGTTTGATTTTAGCTAGTAATTTGATGCTATAAAAACGGGGCGTGTCGTTATGGTTGATTAGGTCTGCAGGTGTTTGATACCGCGGCTCCACCTCACCTCAGACTCTGGCTCCAAATGACGTCATTTTCTCAAGATGGCAGCGGCCGTACTGAGATGAATTGGTTTCAATTTCCTATAGTGGAAGGAAGTGGAGACGCGTCGTCCATCTTTTTTTACAGTCTATGGATAGAACTAAAACTTACTTTCTCAACCTAACAAAATGTCTTTATCCTGTTGAAATGTCTCCAGGTCCTTCCTGATGTCTGGATAGTCCTTCAGAACAGAATGAAAGGAGTCCACCGACAAGGAAAAAAGCTGACAGATAGTCAGAGCTTGTGCTGTGGCCAAACGCCTTCCTCTTGTTAGGAGACATGACTCTGGAAAAGGGAAGGAAAGACATTATTTAAAGGGATAGTTCACCCAAAAATGAAAATTCTGTCAGCCATTAACTTGATTTGTATCTTTCCATACAATGGAAGTCAATGGTTACCGTCAACTGATGGGTTACACACATTCTTCAAAATATCTTCTTTTGTGTTCAACAGAAGAAAGAAACTCAAACAAGTTTGAAACAACTTGAGGGTAAGTAAATAATTAAAGAATTTTTGGGTGAACTATCCCTTTAACACAGCTTACTAATAAATTGTTTCAAGACATGAGTATTACAAACAACATAGACTACTGCACATAGTCTAAACAGACATTGTACTGACAAAGCAACATGACTCGAGTCAAACCTCCAAAGCAGTCTCCATCACACAGTTCCCTCTGGAAAAACTCATTCTCCACAAGGACCTGCCCGTGCTCGATGAAGAACATGCGGTCACCAGGAGTGTTCTGGCGGATGATGATGTCTCCTTCCTGGTAGACCTCATACTGCAGCACCAGAAGAACGGCGTTGATGAAGTTTATATCACAGTTCCGGAAAAAGGGAACTTTTCTCACATGGGCCGAGCACATGGTCATCAGAATTTCCTAACAAATCCATCCAAACAATCATTAAACTATAAAAAACACTGCTTCACTATTACAAACATGAGCCAGACATCTTCTAAATAATAATTTCTGTGACTATCTAGCAATTTCAACAGTGAGCAGTACCTCTCTGAGAGATGAAGACACCCACTTCAGGACATCCTTCTCATCATACCATTTTCCTGCGTAACGAGCCTGAAAGAAGTTGTTGATGCGCATACGAAGGGCTTTGGGAAGCTTCATGAAAGTCATATAATCTTCCATATGATTCATCTATGTAAAAACAAACACACAAGGGAACAGAAAACAGAAAATGTGAATGACACCCCCAATAAAAATCTAATATGCTGTTTTAGCAATATATTTGTTTTCCTTGCACCTTGTTCTTGTATGCTCTTGCTGTTATGTCCACATCAGTCATCATTACAGCAGTGTTGGCGACCATCACCGTGTACATGAGGGCTCCAGACACAATGCTAGTCATGACAATCCACAGCTCAACCTCATCTAAAAAAACCAACAAAAATCAGGCATTAAAAGAAGTGTCAGTTGTGCATTGTGATTGTTGTGGTATAAAATTAACATTTGGCTAAATCAGCTGATCAAAAGTATACTCCTTGCTTGTGGGTGTTTCAGAGGAACCGTATGATATTGCAGTCATATGAGAGAGGGCCCGAAAGACTCCAAAAGAGTACTTCTCTCCTACTGTGGCATTCTGACAAATTACACAAGACAAAGCATTGACATTAATACAATATTTTATCCATTAAAACCATAAAACAACAAATATTAAACAATTTCTGTAATACAGTCTCAGAATAAAGGAACAAAAGTTGTCAATAGGGCGCTACCTTTTGAAAAGGTACACTTTGTATTTTATTTACCCCTAAAGGTTGCATAAAGGTACATATTAGTACCTAAAGTGTACATATTAGTAAATATATGGCTTTTTTTTCAAAAAGTGTAATTAATTATAATAGGTTAAACGTAGTATCACAGAGAAGACTCACACAGTTATTAATAGGAGTGAAAATGACCTAAGAGGATTTCAGTATTATTATTGCTGTAATATTGTTACAGTGCTCAGCTTCAGAATAATATACAAGACAGACTACTTTCTAGAGCATATCTAATATATATATATATATATATACAGGTGCATCTCAATAAATTAGAATGTCGTGGAAAAGTTCATTTATTTCAGTAATTTAACTCAAATTGTGAAACTCGTGTATTAAATAAATTCAATGCACACAGACTGAAGTAGTTGAAGTCTTTGGTTCTTTTAATTGTGATGATTTTGGCTCACATTTAACAAAAACCCACCAATTCACTATCTCAACAAATTAGAATATGGTGACATGCCAATCAGCTAATCAACTCAAAACACCTGCAAAGGTTTCCTGAGCCTTCAAAATGGTCTCTCAGTTTGGTTCACTAGGCTACACAATCATGGGGAAGACTGCTGATCTGACAGTTGTCCAGAAGACAATCATTGACACCCTTCACGAGGAGGGTAAGCCACAAACATTCATTGCCAAAGAAGCTGGCTGTTCACAGAGTGCTGTATCCAAGCATGTTAACAGAAAGTTGAGTGGAAGGAAAAAGTGTGGAAGAAAAAGATGCACAACCAACCGAGAGAACCGCAGCCTTATGAGGATTGTCAAGCAAAATCGATTCAAGAATTTGGGTGAACTTCACAAGGAATGGACTGAGGCTGGGGTCAAGGCATCAAGAGCCACCACACACAGACGTGTCAAGGAATTTGGCTACAGTTGTCGTATTCCTCTTGTTAAGCCACTCCTGAACCACAGACAACGTCAGAGGCGTCTTACCTGGGCTAAGAAGAAGAAGAACTGGACGGTTGCCCAGTGGTCCAAAGTCCTCTTTTCAGATGAGAGCAAGTTTTGTATTTCATTTGGAAACCAAGGTCCTAGAGTCTGGAGGAAGGGTGGAGAAGCACATAGCCCAAGTTGCTTGAAGTCCAGTGTTAAGTTTCCACAGTCTGTGATGATTTGGGGTGCAATGTCATCTGCTGGTGTTGGTCCATTGTGTTTATTGAAAACCAAAGTCACTGCTCCCATTTACCAAGAAATTTTGGAGCACTTCATGCTTCCTTCTGCTGACCAGCTTTTTAAAGATGCTGATTTCATTTTCCAGCAGGATTTGGCACCTGCCCACACTGCCAAAAGCACCAAAAGTTGGTTAAATGACCATGATGTTGGTGTGCTTGACTGGCCAGCAAACTCACCAGACCTGAACCCCATAGAGAATCTATGGAGTATTGTCAAGAGGAAAATGAGAAACAAAAGACCAAAAAATGCAGATGAGCTGAAGGCCACTGTCAAAAAAACCTGGGCTTCCATAACACCTCAGCAGTGCCACAAACTGATCACCTCCATGCCACACCGAATTGAGGCAGTAATTAAAGTAAAAGGAGCCCCTACCAAGTATTGAGTACATATACAGTAAATGAACATACTTTCTAGAAGGCCAACAATTCACTAAAAATGTTTTTTTTTTTTATTGGTCTTATGAAGTATTCTAATTTGTTGAGATGGTGAATTGGTGGGTTTTTGTTAAATGTGAGCCAAAATCATCACAATTAAAAGAACCAAAGACTTAAACTACTTCAGTCTGTGTGCACTGAATTTATTTAATACACGAGTTTCACAATTTGAGTTGAATTACTGAAATAAATGAACTTTTCCACAACATTCTAATTTATTGAGATGCACCTGTATATATAAACTATTATTCATTTCCATGATATTTCCAGGCCCTGCAAGTACAGTTTTCAAAATTAATGACATTTCTATAATTGTGGGAATGCTGTTTATGTGAATATGCTGCTCTCACACTTACCATTAGATTCTCTCTTCTAACCCAGCAGTCTGAGGGAAACTCCTCAAGCATAGGAACAAAATACTGAATACAGCCATTCCAGTGGCACAGCAGGAAAATCATCATAAATAACGACAAGATTCTTAGGAAGACCCTCACCACCTCCAAGTTGGCATTTGAAACCTATATGGGCAGAGATTCAATATAAAAATCAAAAGCATTATTCAAAGAATTTTTCTGAATGATGATTAAACTGATATTCAGTGTTGTCTAATTAAGATAAGGTCAGTTTCACGTTCAAGCAATTCATTACTTACTCTCTCTACCTCATTGAAAAACCTAACAAGCCTTGAAACACGCAGCAGGCGGACAAGACTGAGGATTCTCACAAACATCAAGATGCGCATCATTTTGGTGGCTCTGGATGAGGGAGAGTCACTGTGGTATTGTAGGTCCTGTCATGACAATGGGACAAAACACAAGTTTTCCATTTGGAGCTTTGTAATTTCAATACAGCCAAAAGATTTTGCAGAAAAAGGCACATTACCGCAATAAGTAGTATGTAACCAACTGGGAATGCTGCCACCATATCAGGTATAAACCAGCTTTTTAAATACTGCTGTCGAATGCTTTTCAAATCCAGAATGACTCCCTGTGTAACATACAGAAAGATTCATTGGAGAAGTTTAAGCAATGTGATATTTGTGATGTCTAGAGCTAATCCTTACCTCACTGTCCTCATTAATGATCCCCATGCGAAAGTTAAGCCCCACGTCAATCAGGAACAGAGTGTCCGAGAACACATTAAAACCCTCCCAACCTACTCCACTGTTGCCATCTAGAAAGGCAATCTCCATTGGAATGCCAATTAGATTGAGAAATGTTATGGCCACCATACACATGATGTAATAACTCCTGCATAAATAAGGACATGATTTAGACATATTTTTAAAAGATGGCATTTTTACATAACAGACTGCGTGACAGTCCTTTTCAAAACTCATTAGTATTTTTCAATTTTATTTTATAACATATTTTATTTTAATTTTTAAAACTTCATTTTAATTTTTAAAACGTTTTATTTTGTTTATTATTTTAATTAAAAGGTATAATATAAAGTCAAAAGTATTTAAAAAAAAAAAAAAAAAAAACTCTACTAAATAAAAACACCAAGACAGATTACAGTACCTTAAACGACTGAAGGGATGGATGACCAGCACACCTCCCTCTTTCTGTCTAATGCACTCCTCCTCCACAGCCACCTCACTGCCGTAGACATACAGCGAGCGTCTGTTCAACTGCGGCAGCAGTAGGTTTTTCCACCCGCTCCAGCTGAAGCGGCTGTGATTCTCAGGTGTGAGACGCTGCATTTCCAGGCCCTGACTAAGCATTGTGATCACCGGAGCACCTCTAACATCTCTCACCGTGCCTCTCTGACAACTTTATTTCTGGACTTTCTTTTATGCTGACCATTTCATCCGCTTTTCTTCTTCGTCTTCACGCTCGCTCTCTTGCTTTCTCTCTCTCTCACACGTGCACATGCACAGCCGCAGAGTAATTTTCCATCACAGTTCTCTGGCTCGGTCCAGAATGGAGAAGGAGATAAGTTCCAGACTTTCCATTCTTCCCCCTCTGTCAAACTAACTATTGTCTCATCAACTATTCAGTATCTCTGCCTCGTGCTCACATCAGCTCAGCTCAGCTCATCTGGACTGTGGGGCAGTTCTTTGACACAAGGTGGTTTTGAATATCACAACTATTGTCATCTGAACTAGACAGATGGTTCTGATAGAACCAGACCCAAGGCTGACAATGGGAGGTGATAGAATTACTTACGCTCTTATTGTGCGTAAATGACTGTACTGATATGGTAAAGAGATTCTTTCTAATGAACACACACGAGTGCACAGATAATTTTGCTATTTCAGAAAGAGACAGAATATAGTATCTATTTTTGCAGGCAAAGACGATTTTGGAGAAGTCAGAGTTTAATCTATGTTTCTTAGGTGCAGCTGGTGAAACTGGTCTGTGTTTTTATTGTGGATGTGTTTACATAAAAAACAGACACCTGCAGCTTACCACATCACAATGGTGGAGCTCACTAGATCTCCAGTAAACTGAATACAGTATTGTGTTGCATTGGCAGTCTATGTTTATGAGAGTCACAATACAGTGTTGAATTTCAAAGTGGTATTCTAGTAATGTAACATGTAACTGATCTTATGTTCTCAGAAGGCAACGAACACCTAAACTCCATTCATTCATTGTAATTTACATATCCCATTGCATTCAGTTATCAAGTGGGTGACTGAATTCATTAAACATGACTAGTCACTGGTTTTATTAAGCTGTGAAACTTCTGTCTAGTTAAAATACTAAATGATGCTTGCATGCAACAATTTAATCTGTGACATATCTTACAAATAACACATGAACTATACACATGAATAATAAAAAAGGTATACTTATAATCATTATTGTATTAACCAATTGCCAATATACTTAAAACTCATTAAATTATATAATTACTTACTATATGTCACGCTCACCAGCTGGAGTTCCATGAGCTCTGCTAGAGGGTACTCCATCCCTTACCATTACGACTCACCCTGGACTCCATTTCCCAGGTTCCCTCTGCCTAGGAACCTATCATCCGTTTACACCTGTTTCCAATGAAGAGGACTATTTAGGTTGCACTCTCACACACACACACACCGCTGGATATTGTTAGCCTGTTATGTCTTCGTGTTTTCCATGTTCTCTGTTTCCTTGCCTTGCCTTTGTGTGTTTGACCTTGGACTGTTTATCTATTTTATGATAATTTTCTACCATTTTCTGGGCAACATCAGCAAGCTCCAGTGGCCATGGAGCTTGGCCCATCATGGCCACCATCATGTCCAGTTCTTATGGTCGCCAGTCCTGTGTTTTCTGCACCTTCTGGTTCTGTGGTCCCTGCACCTGAGCCTCTTTTCAAGATGGCTGCTAGTTCAGAGTCTCTTCCCAAGAGGGCCACTGTTTCAGAGTCTCGTCCCGCCATGGCCGCCATTTCAGAGTCTCGTCCCATCATAGCTGCTAGTCCCGAGCCTCTCCACAAGATGGCCATCAGCTCAGAGCCTCTTCACATCATGTCGACCATACCCAGAGCCACAAGGCCAGTCCCAAGGTGACCGAGACTGGCATCCAGTGTGGAGGATCCACTGCTGGTGTCAGTGCGAGCAGCTGGCTACCCCGCAACCTCAGTGCTCTCAAAAGACGGAGTCTTAGCATTCCCAAGCACTGCAGTTTAAGCACTCTCCAGCAACACAGTTTCAGCACTCTCCAGCACCACGGCCTCAGCACTCTCTAGCACAGCAATCACCACACTCTCTGTCATTCTATAATGATATTATCATACCATTCTTGATGAACAGACATCATAGCAGCTGGTTATTATGTTGTTTTGGCTTCTACTTCTTTAAGAGCTACCGCTGCTGAACGGGACACGATCTGAGCATCTTATTTTCTCTCAACTCTACCTTTTCTGACCCATTTGAGGTCGGAGCTATTTCAGTCTCTTCTAATGAGCTGACTGAGTTGAATCGGGTGTGTTAGATGAGGGAGACAGTGCTGGGATGCTCCAGGACAGTTTTGAAAACCATTTCAGAGACATGTTCTTAATGTAACTCATATATAACATATTACATGCACGCACAGTTTTATGGCAGCTTGAATGCCTTTTTGGTAACTTAATGACTTAACTGCTCACGACATTGCTTGCTTAGCTCTTTTCTTTCGCGATTTGATATGAAATGATACAGGCTATGCGCGCCGGCACCTTTATGCGTGTATTGAAGAGGATAGTAAAAGTTACAGTTTCTGCGCTTGTTTGACTCGCGCCTGACGCTGAAGTGAAGTTGAAGGGCGTCTGAAACGTCTCCGGTTTGATGTGATCGTAAAGACGTTCTGCGACTGAATAAATGCACTTCTTGTCAAGTAAAAAGAGACAGAATTAGCAGTTATGAGTGGGGTGGCTAATCCTAGGCCCCGCCCCTGCTTTAACGGCGTTAAATAATTTTAACACGTTAAACTGAAAAAAATTAATTGCCTGCGTTAACACGCTAATTTTGACAGCACTAATATATATATATATATATATATATATATATATATATACACACATACATATGGCGATAATACCACATATCGCGGTTTTGAGCCACTCAAAATTACCGCAAGGGAAATTCCTTCACCGCGACAGCCCTAGGTATGACCACAGACTGTATAAAAACATGGACGTAGTGTCCGTGACGTCACCCGTAGGTTTCTGAAGAGCGTTTTTGAAGCTCAAAGTGGGCGGAGTCGGCCGTCGCCATCTTGGCAGCGCGTCACCGCGCGTCACTCCCGGATAATCGAAAATGGGTAAAGAGGCGGGAGCTGGTTGCTGAAACCACGCCCACTTCGACGGTGGTGACAGCAGCGGCAATCCACCTGTCACTCAAGTGGCCACGCCCTTAATGATGCAGAACTTTAAGGCTTAATATAATTTAAACGGATGAGTTATAAAAAAAATTCACCCCTTCAAAGTTGTCATGAAGGGCAAAATTAGCCATATAGACCAAAACCAGTTTTTGTACCAGGCTGTAAACATATTTTTTTTTTCTGCTGTAAAGTTGGGCATTTTAACATGGTGAGTCTATGGGACTGACTCCCTCTTGGAGCCAGCCTCTAGCGGCCAGTCGATGAATTGCAGTTTTAGTCACTTCCGTGTTGGTTTCACGAGAGAGAGTGGGAGGTTGCCGCTTGGGTATGACACAGGTATTACAACGGGAAGGTGATTTACGAGGACACTTTCAGTGTCCCCGTAATTCAAAAGGCTTATAAATCATTCAGAACGAGTTTTTTTGAAAATCTAAAAATACACAAAGTTTCCTATGAGGGATAGGTTTAGGTGTAAGGCGATAGAAAATATGGTTTGTACAGTATAAAACTCATTATGCCTATGGACAATCCCCATAAACCATAAAAACCAACGTGTGTGTTTGTGTGTGTGTGTGTGTGCGTGTGTGTGTGCGCGCGCGCGTTTTTGTGACAAATGAGGGCATAAATTTGTATAATGACGAGGGTATGACATAGGTATTACAAGGAGAAGGTGACTTTTCAGGACATTACCCCATGTCCCCACTTTTCAAAACGCTTATAAATCACATAGAATGGAGTTTATTGAAAATCTGAAATAGCACAAAGTTTCCTGTAAGGGGTAGGGTTAGGTGTAGGGTTGGTGTTACAGTTTGTACAGTATAAAAACCATTACCTAGAGGATGTCCCCACTTTTCACAAAAACAAACATGTGTGTGTGTGTGTGTGTTTGCATGACACACACATGACACAAGAATTTTGAAATCATGTTTAATTTAATTTATGTATCATTATATAAGTACTGCAATGGTTTTCTGATTAATAACACATCTGTTTACATGCATGACAAATTATGTGAAATTAATCGAACACAGCACTTTCTGAATTCATGTTTCAGGTATAGTGTGGCTGTTTATGTTGTAGAAAAAACTGCAAAGTTACCTTTTGTCAACTCATAAATTAAACGCAACACACAAACAAACTAAAATACACTAAAAACCCAGTAGAAATGCCTGAGGGAATCCATGCTGAGTTGGCATTCTGTGTTGGCCTACAAATTGACGTCATGACTGAAATGTTCTATTTTTGCCGCTCATAGCACGCTGAACACAGCAGAAAATGCAGGGGAAAATGCAAAATAAACATTTATCAACACAATATTTTGCAATATAAGCTGCCAGTGTTTGGGAAAAAAAGGATGTGTCAGACTTGATGCAACTTGCACACTTAGTGACAGGCATACAAGACAGCATTGTTTCTTGGGGTTTGGGTTCTGTTTCAGGCAGACTTATTATCATTTAGATCTAACCATTATTCCTCTCCTTGTGAAAATATGATTTTGATGAGAATAAGTCTGTCCTCAAAAGCTCACTTATGATAACCATTTTTAAATTTATGGTGATAATCGTAAGAAATACTCAGTTTAGTAACCCTGAAAGCACTTTATTTTCTGTACAGAGATGTAACTCTGTTACACATCAGAAGCAAGGTCAGCATGTAAGCTATATTTGCCCCTGTTGCACTTCTTTTGGAGATCCGTTTATGTGCTGAATATGTGTAGAGTATAAAACAGGCCTAGGGTCTAGTATCTTTTAAGCAGTTCTTGAAAAAAACAACAACAACAGAGAATCAGATAGTGCACTTGTCCTGAATAAAATAGCTAGATGGATCACACACAGAATTCTCACAAAAAGAAAACTATTATCATCAATATCAGAAGTCATTCATAAAATAAGCTGTATCAGTATGAACATATTTTCTTTTGTAAGCTGCATGAATGAAAAGTAGAGTTATGTGAATTTGTCTGCAAATACCTAAGTTACGCAGAAAAAAAATATTATTCATAACTCATCTGACTTAAATTGAAAACATGAGCTAATATGATTAAACCATTAAATATGTAATTTACATTTAGTCATTTAGCAGACGCTTTTATCCAAAGCGACTTACGAATGAGGACAATGGAAGCAATCAAAATCAACAAAAGAGCAATGATACGCAAGTGCTATAACAAGTCTCAGTTAGTTTAACGTAGTACACGTAGCAAGTTTTTTTTTTTTGAATTACATAATAAATAAAAAGAAAACAGATAGAATAGAAAAAGAATAGAGCAAGCTAGTGTTATGGGCCTTTTTGCTTTTGTTAACTGTATAATAAATAAAAAGAAAATGAATAGATAGAATAGAAAAAAAGAATAGAGAAGTGTTAGTTTTTTTTTTAGAAAACAAGCAGTTAGTAAATTAATAGAATGCAAGTCTAAAAGAGGCACGTTTTTTAAAGAATAGAATTAGAATAGAAATTGCTAGAATTAGAGGGTCAAATAAAGTTGGAAGAGCTGTGTTTTTAGCTGATTCTTGAAGATGAACATTTAATTTAACAGTCCATGAAAGTGATTTTGTGCCTCTTTGGGATGGCACAATAAAGCGACGTTGACTTGCAGAATTTAATTAAAATTCTATTAAAATATGTATTAAAATTAATACACTGAAATGTTAGATAATGATAAAACAATATTCTTATATATAAAGGACTTTTATTCTGTATAAGACTTTTATTGTGTTTTATTGTTCGGCATGTTGTTATGAATTAATTTTAGATTGAATTACGTTTCGTTTACCTCTAGCCATTAAACGGTGTCTGATTGTAAATCATATTTAGGAAGTAAATGACTGTAGGTTCGTTGTTAATTTTGTTGTTTTTGTTTAACGGCATTGACACGGAAGCTACGCGCCACTTCCGCTTTCGCGGGGTTGTTTTGTTATTTGACAGCTGCAGGTTGTGTAAGGAAGGTCGCACGTGAGCGCACCAGTCTATACTTCATATTGAGTGAGTAAAAGTTTGTCAGAGACACATTTTTATTTGATATTACCTGACAGCACGATTTGAATATCTTTTACATCCGATAAGATACAGCAGCAGCGAGGTATGGACAGCTGGATTTTAGTATTATAACGAAACGATGAAAAACAGAGGACATGATGTAACTAGTGACGTGGTGGATAATTAGCTGGCTGTGCAAAATATGTTATGTTGAAACGGAAATGTAGAGCTGATAAATCATACGTCCCATGCTCTTGTTTTTCTCAGACAGCGTTTGTAAGTGGAGATGTCGAGCCTGTCAGCAGCCAGTGTGGAGGCTTCACCAGCAATAGAGGGAGCAGAGCAGAAGAAACCTCTCAAACCCTGCTGCGCCTGTCCTGAGACCAAACGAGCACGAGATGCCTGGTGACGAGACTTCTTGCTATTAGTTAACTTCTGCTTCAAAAGGGATATTTTGCACCAAAATTAAAATTCTGTCGTTATTTACATAATTATTTATCATGTTGTCCCACACCTGCATGACTTACTTTCTTCTGTGATGCACAAAATAATTTTTGAAGCACTGAACTGCTCTGTATTTCACATTAAATAAAAAGGAAATAAGAATTTCAAACTTCCGAAAGGATGCAAATCCCCATAAAAGTAGTCTGCACCAACTTGTAAAACTACTCTGACTAGAGTTGTATTGTGGCAGGAGCAGTTCTTCAGATATATCCTTGTGTGTTCCATCAAACTGGTTTTGAGCAACACGAGGGTGAGTAAATAATTATGACAGAATTTTTATTTTTGGGTAAACTCACCCTAATACATTTTAGCAAGATACTGTGACTCAATATTGTCTTCATTGCAGCATAATTGAAAAGGGAGAGGAAAGCTGCACAGACCTCATTGAAGCGCACAAGGAGTGCATGAGGGCACTTGGTTTTAAGATATAATATCACCATCATCATCATCATCAGATTGAGTGAATGGTAAGTGTTACAAAAATGACTAGTCTCTTACAAAGAATATCCTTAGTGATATTTTTCACACTCATTTTTCCACATCTTGGCCACCACAACCTTGAATTTTGGTAATGCAATTTTCAGATCTCTGCACTGCAAATTGAATCGAAAGGAATAGTTCACTTTCTTCTATGGAGTTATTTATATTATATATCCAAGATTTTCTCTGCTATACAATATGAATGGTGACCACAGCTGTCATTTAAGCTATTATATAGCTTCAGAAGAGTCTGAATAAAGTGCACAAGTCATAAGGACTACTTTTTTGGTGACCTTATAGTAGGGGTTGCACGACTACATATTTCTGCTAGTCGATTTCTTATTAAAAAATACTCAAATTTCTCGACTACTTGTGGTTTATGCTACTGTAAATGAAAAGACATGAAATAGTTCTTATCAATAAACGTTTATTAATTCATAGCCTAATGCAACAAATACATACGTAAATTGTCAAAACTTTATAATTACCGGTATGACATTACATATTTAAATTTTCATGTAACAGCCAGTATTTGTATCTGTATTTGTATCTGTAACAATCACAAAATTATTTGTATCTGTATTCGGATAAAACCAGGTGGAACGTCGTACAGTTACTTGATAAGACCGTTATGACTCTTTTTTTTTTTTGTAGTTATTACTGAACAAAAATGCCGTGTTAAAGTAAAATTATTAATTTCTAAAAATAAATTTATTATACAAGCAAAGAGATGTCATGACAAACGTTTAGTGATCATTTTAACACGACTGAATTAATTCAGTGCGCACATTTTCATTACGCAGAACTCTTTAAGCGAGTCTTTTTTAAAAAATGTGCGTGTGCCACACAAACCAGCAAAAGATAAAGAAGCAAACATGTAGGCCTAGTAGAAAATGTATCTGTATCTAAGTTGATTATTAGCCTTCTCTTGAGAGAGAGCTGGTTTGGTTTTTGAGAGACTGAGATGTGCAACGCGGCTGTTTGATTGGTGAGCGCGCTGTGCTTATTCCATTCATCTGTGTATCATATCGTAGCCTAAGGTTTAAATCATTGCCTTTTAAATATACACAAATAATAGAATGTGTATGATGTATTATTATAGGTGATATTACTCCTGCCAAGCTCTGATTTCTGAGAGATGCATGGAGAAGCAACAATGCGGTGTTTGATTTGTGCTCTTTTCATTCATAAAGTTTACATTCATTCACTTCACACACTCATTATTGCGTGACTTTCGAGGTCTGTGTATAATATTGCGCTGATCCCCTGGCTCATCTGTTATCTAGCAAACACCAGACTGTGCCAGCCTCAGCCAAATATTCAGGCAGAATTATTCCTTATCTATTTGTTTTTAAAGCCATTATCTGTGCCTTTCCAAATAAGGTATTCGGCTTCGGGCACACCCCTAATTATTACATTACATATTTAAATTTTACATGCAACATAGATAAAGTAATAGAAAGTAACAGCTACATGCAATATTGTAATCCTAAAATTCATGTCGTACTTGCAAACTGTGCATGCATTATGGTTAATGCACGCTCGAGTAGTCGATTGTTTCTTACAGTGCCGACTAGTGGTTGAAGTAGTCGATCACTCGACTACTCGACTAGTCTATGCAAGCCCTACCTTATGGTGATTTTTTTTTTTTTTTTTTTTTTTGGAGCTTGTCAGCCCCTGATCCTCATGTTGTTGTATGAAACAGAGCAGCTCAGATATTCTACTAAAACTCTCCATTGGTAAATAATGCCAAAACTTCCATATTTGAACTCCCTTTAAATGTATTTAAATATATTTAAAAAAAATCTATCCCTTAAGTTAACAAATCTTCTGTATCTTATTTTTTTGAGGACATTTGTGTTCATTTAAAGATTCTGTTATAATGTTTTCTAATTGTCTTTTCTTTCTTTTGTAGTGTGTGACAACCTGTGTGAAATGGGACCCGGTGTACTCTTTTATTTATATTTTTACACTGCAGGGAAGATTATGCGGGGCTGAATTTATTCCTCTGAAGGAAATGTCTGTCTTTTCTTTCTCTTTCTTTCATATGTGATTTGTGTACATTTGTGGTCAATAAAGATCCTATGCAAGATGCTAACCCATTCTCTTTTCTTATGTCTTCACTTCTTATTTGTGTGTAATAAGCAGAGATTCTTATAACAAGGCTGGCTTTCTCTTTTTACAGCCTATTAAATTATTCAGTCTAATCAACATGTATCACATGCTTGATTTGCTTATTTTATCACATACTAAATTATTGATGAAGTAGTGTCTGTTGACACCCTGCAGGCCAAGCTGTTTTTTTTTTACGCAAACAGACCGTTCCTTCAAGCTTCCTACTCGGTTGGCTTTCGAATTCCCTGTACCAGCGTTGGGCTGGTGACAGCTGCACTTAACTATGCATGCAGGCCTAAAATAGAGCTGCTGCTCCCAGCACACTCTAATCTGAGGTCTACCCGCAGAAGCGCTATTATTCTGTATCTACACCTGGTGTGAACCCAGCAAAAGCAATTCATAATTTGCATTTTCTCCTAAAGAGTTCACAAGTATAGTTTGTCCCTGACACAAACACAAGAACAGATAGCTTATTTCACTATTTCTGCTTATAATTACCTTATACATTTTGATGTTCAATTCATTAAATCCCAGCATATGCACAACAAATGCAAATGCATAATTGATATTTTTCATATATTAAATGCCAATAGTTTTTTTTCTGGTTTATTTCTGTCATTCAAATTGCTTTGATGGTGCTTTACTACAATGAGAATGTGCACAGTACGTGAGTGAGAACATATTTATCGGCATGCCTCTCTTGCAGGGTACGTCAAATTGACAGCTCTGAATAATAACTTTAACACTCTCATCATCTATAACAGCTAGTTAAGCTGCACAAGATATCCAATGTATATTGACTTTGTGCATTTCAGTTATGTTTCCATCTATATAAGCTGTCATGTTTAAGATTAACATGATTGTGATTAACTATTAATCACACCACAAAGCGATTTGTCATTGCAATGTAGTTCAATAGAGCATTCCATTTGAGCTAAAACACTCATATTACTGCGCAACTCTCAAAGATTGTTATTTTTGTTGCATAATTCCCATAATCTGTATTTCAGATGTCTTATATCAAAATAATGCAGTTCCTCATCTACCCTAGCTTTGGTGAATGAATAGACTTGCTCTCACTAACTTTAAATGATCCAAACAGCACAATATGTAAAGCCTCTGTCCTTAAATTACATCCATTTTCCTCAAACAAAAATCTTTTCTATTTTTCCAGTGATGAAGATAAGAAATTAAGAACAAAATATTTAACATTTCCAGCAGCACCACAAGCAAAGGTTAATTCTTAATCGAGTATATAACCTTCTGTAGAATTTTTAGGACTTTAATTTGGTTTCGATCATAACAGCTGGTCATTTTATGATGAACGTATAGAAAAACTGAGCATTTATTTATTTATTTTATTTATTTAAACAAATGTGCATTTGCTGGTGCCTTATTTCCCAATTTTACAGTTTCTCTAAATTAACACAATCTTTGTTCTTTGGTATATTTATAAAAGATGGAACATCCAACTTAGCAATTACTGTTATTAATATTCTTGGAAATGTCTTTTTACATAAGAATAGATTCATGAAAACAACCAAATTTCTGTATTCTTATAAGAATGGTAAGTAATGAAGTAATGTTATAAAATAAGGGTTAATTACCATTTGTCCTTAGTATTTTGATATTTATGGAGTAACTTATATAAGCAATGGCCACTGAAGAACATGCTGTATTGTGAATATGCTGTCATGCCTAACAACGCCATTTGGCATTTTACACAACAATACAACAATATTCTCATAACTTATGCTTAAATAATAAAAGAAACAGAATTCACTCACTCTTGCACTCCACTGCTAAGCAGCAGAATACTAACTAGCAACAACTGCTGGGCCAAGTTATGTGAAACTACAAAATGGAATGGCCAGGGAGGGGAGGTATACAGTGTTACATGACCTCCCCTGTTATTTTATTTGCCTCAGATTCTCAAAATATGCCCCCCATAGCCTAGGATCCTCCTCCCCCAAACACCATTAGAAGAGCTGGAGTACAAATTGTCTGTTTAATTGTGAGAAAACGGGTGTTGGTGACATCTGGCAGAGCTTTCAGAGATCTTCACAGACGTCAGTCCATGTCACTTGTTATCGTAATCACTCTGCCCGGCCATCATTGTGTTATGTTAAGTAGCGAGTCTGCTTTCTGTCTGTGGCTCTTTCCTCCTTGGGTTTCAATTCCAAACATGGTTATCCTTCTCAGGGTCTCTACCCCCGCCTCTCCCACTCCATGTTTCCAACAGTCCAGTGCAGGACAGGGAACAGAAGGAGAGACACTATAGGGCTGATATTGTCAAATTCGAAAGGAAAAGTGAGTGTCAACAGAACTGAATGGAACGGAATTATGAAGCTTCTTTCATTCCAACTATTTTTGGCAGTAAGAGGTTTATTGGCTGTTAGAGGCTGAGGGGAACAATCTTTTGTCATATATATCTGACATTAGTTTTATATTTTTAACAAACTTTTAACACCTTGGGCTTATGAACCACTACTTTTTCCAACAAGGCTCTTTTTTTATATTCAGCTTCCATTGAATTGAAGACCACATAGCCATAAACATGAATAGTGGCGACTCTTTCTTGATTGACTCTATAATTTTCAATCACACACTCTGCGATGGATGGACCAACAGCACCGAAGGTGCCATCTACCATCTGGGTAACACCATTCTTTTTTTGGGCTATATGGGTGGTAGTGGAGCATATGGGGTTCTGTACATCTTCAGCTTTTTGGCTCCCGCTTTCCTCTGTCTGGCTCTGTGGGGCTGGTTGACAGTGTGTGGCCTTGACGTCTTCCTCTGGAACTTGCTGCTGATGCTGCAGTGTTTGGCCCAGGTGTGTCATCTGATTTTTCGGCTGATGCAGGACGGTTTAGCTAACGAGGAGCTTTCTGCGCTTTACACAGCGGTCTATCTGCCTCTGGATGTACCTGTGCAGGTGTTTAAGGAGATTACAGCTGCCAGCGAGAACAAAGTGCTCTCTCTAGCGGCCGAGGAGACGTATGCTGTCGAGGGGAAGACGCCCATTGATCAACTGTCTTTTCTTCTTTCTGGCAGGTGAGAAACAGAATGTTTGGCAGAATGAGTTGTAGACTCTCATACGGTTCCCTGGATTAGCGATTGATCTTGAACTAGTTGTTTTAAAACTATTTTTACTGTAAACACTCACACTAAATATCTGCTTATTTTCCTGAAGGTGTACTAATCTTAATGTTTGCAGTAGCTCGCAATACTAAGGCAACATTCTCAGTTGTATTGTGTAATAAATAGCATGAAAAATATTTTGT
Organism: Spinibarbus caldwelli; assembly: GCA_039654775.1. Classification (NCBI taxonomy): domain Eukaryota; kingdom Metazoa; phylum Chordata; class Actinopteri; order Cypriniformes; family Cyprinidae; genus Spinibarbus; species Spinibarbus caldwelli. Next base: position 15,517,259 of record CM077233.1, on the reverse strand, counting down.
GGGTTAATAATGCTTTTTTTGACCTATCTACTGATTAATAAAAAAAATAATAAAAAATGTAATTAATACATACAGTCCATTAAAATTAAAATGGTAGTAGTAGTTGTAAGACATAATAAATAAGACATTTTATTTTTTTAATAAAATATTTTAATAAAACTTCTTCACTGCTTAATTAAACACTTTTGTGTGCCAAATCATGTTGCGAAGAAAAAAAAAATATTACTCAGGAAATTACGTAACAGAAAGGACCCCTGCAGATCTCATGACTGTATCAAGGTCAACAAGTCTCTTAAAATATAAGATTATTTGACCTTTTTATAAATAGCAAGGATAGGTCAGGTTGAGAAATGTCATGTGGTGAAACTTCTCAAAAATGGAATTATATTTTTTGAATGATTAATTTACGATTTTTGTGACATTTACCTTGAACTTTTTAAAAAAATAATTATTAAGATGTGTACACTCATATGTTTTTAACGTTAAAATAAATGTTTTTTTTTTTTTTTTTACCTTTTACTTGATGGTTATACCGCATTACAATTTTAGTAATTAAATTTAAAGTTGCGATAAAACGGAAGTAGCGACAGATCTTTTTTCTGTATTGTAATGTATTTCCGAGTGTAACATATTTTAACATTTAATAATGTGCATTTAGAGTGAATTTTCATTTCATGCTTCTTGAAAATGGTACAAATGTTTTTCAAATCCATATTAAATGAACATGAATACAAAAGGAAATGTACCTTTTGTATTCATGTTCATTTAATATGGATTTGAAAAAGACCAGATATTTTTGTGTTTAAAACCAGATATTTTGCTTTTACAGGATTAGAGTGTCCTTAGAAGGTCAGTTTCTCCATTATATCTTCCCTCACCAATTTCTTGATTCTCCAGAATGGGAGTCTCTAAGACCAACAGAAGAGGGCAACTTCCAGGTATCATAACATGCTATTTTTATAATTAGTACCAATGTGATCAGGTACATCATGGCAGAATCTTTTAGCCTGTGCCATTGAGCAAAATTATTCAATGTTCATACAACCATGAAATATTGCATGCCCTTAAACTTCCCATGACCCTTTTGACCTCAGGTGACACTGACCGCAGAGACGGACTGCCGTTACATCTCTTGGCGCAGACGTCGGCTTTACCTTCTGCTGTCTAAGGATCGTTACATTGCCCGACTTTTCTCAGTCATGCTCGGAAGTGACATTGCTGACAAACTGTATTCACTCAATGACAAGCTGTTTGCCAAAAGCGGTGTGCGCCTTGATATCCGTCTGCCCAGTCTCTACCATGTCCTTGCCCCCTCGCCACAGGGCAGTGAGGGTGGCAGTGCTAGTTCACCGCCCAGGGGGAGCCAAGGAGATGCTACAGTCGTGCCGATTGATCCAGCCCCATCTAACCAGGGCTTAGAAGCAAAAAACGTCTATCCGGACCAGGGAAAGACCCCTGTGCCCAAACCTCCACACCAGCTCTGGCACTCAGACACAGAGATGCCCTCTGGTGAGGATTCCACCAGCTTGGTTCTGGAGGACTTTGCTGATATGACAGGCTCTCTAATGGACTATGGGAGTGAGAGAGATTATTTGAAGTAAAGGTTGGGGTGTTGACGCTAACACACTGGGACACTTCTTAAATCACAATGTAAGTACACAAGGAAGGATTGATGGGTGGGTCGGTAAAGATGGGGCTGGTTTGCATGAAAAGGCACAACTGCACTAACTGGACACTGAACTGCACAAACAATGACTGATTAAGAGAATGCAGAGTGATGAATATGCATGATCAATTGTTATATTGTATACTTCTTTTTGACCTGGATTATATTTATGACTTTACTGCCATTTGATAAATTCATATGCAAGGAAGGGATGTCAGTTAAAATAATAATATTGAATATATATCATAATTATATTGAAAATTAATATGCTAGAAGAATACTGTTTTGTAATGATAATTTATAATTATTATTATTAAATTTATTTTGATTATATTGATAGTACTGTTCACTTATATATTTAATTTTTTGCATAATTTAATTTTAGGCTTGCAATAATATTAATAATAATAATAATAATAATAATAACAACAACAATAATAATAATAATAATTATTATTATTATTTTATTAAAATTCATTATGATTATATCGACGATACTAATGAATAGTATGGTCAATATAATTTAACTGTTTGATTTAATTTTAGGCTTGTAATAATAATAATAATAATAATAATAATACATTAATAATACTATTCATTTATATTTAATTTTTTACATTATATTTTTCATTATTATTATTATGTTGATAATGCTATTGATTTAAAATGTAATTAAAATTACATTAAAATTAGATTTTGATTAAAATAAATTATTTTTAATTTAAGTTTAATTAATTATTTTTCCTTTAATTTACGTTGTAGGCGTGTTCTTATTAATATATTGATACTATTCATTCATGATTTAATGCAGTTAATATTCATTATTTCTACATTAATTTGTGTACGGGGTTCTGTAATAATTAACTTTAAATTGTTTTAACACAAACAAACACAACACAAAGTCTATGGTATGTCCTCATTTAACACGTGCATTCTGGCAAGAGGAAAAGGCTTCCTTGGGTGAGAGATAACTAAGTTTTATTTAGTACATGGTAGTGGAGTTATATTCAGTGTTTCCATCCTAGGATATTTTTTGATAGATGTTTCTATGCTTAGGAGAAGGCTGGTTTTATTTTACCACATACACTTGTGCCAGAGGCTGGATGAAAGACTGGAAGGGGTTCGAGACATCCAGGGATCCAAACATATCAAGTCTGTTTATCCAGCACTCCTCCCTCTCGAAATACTTGGCTTTGCCAACAAGGGCCATATTGCACTTTGTAGGTAACAGGATAGTGGGACAGCTGTGGGAGGAGGAGGGTTCCGCTGTTATTTGAGACGTGACCTTCACACGCTAGTTTCCAAAGGAATGAGATATATGGATCATGTCCAGAAATACAGCCTGGGCTACAGAAAACAATATGCAAACTACACTGATGGATACAAAGATGCGTCTAGATGTGGTTATGTTGTGCTGAAATGAGTAATGGGATTTATTGCAGTGTTCTCAATGACATTTTTATGTGTCACCTTTTTCCATAAATCTAACAGAGGATGATACTCCAGGAAGACTTCGATTCCAAAGAGGACGTGCCCCACTGGCCCCTACTGACACCCCAAAGCTGTAGGAATGGTTTCAGCAGTGTAAAGACCATAACATCTGAACGATTCCTCCACCAAAATCACCATCGAATCTATTTCCCCTCATACAAATGAAGACAACATTAACACCGAACAGTAAAAGGATTCTTTAAATTCTTTAAAAAAATTTTTGGACAGTGACAGGACAGTGACGGGACGCAAGATCAAACCTCCCAAAACAGATACTGTTATATATGATTCCACATTGCACACAAAATGACTGTTTTATTTTTATTTGTATTGGCATGTGCTTAGTACTTAAATCTGTTTGGAATACATGAGACAGGCAACAAATTAGATTTTCAAACACAGATTAATTTTAACAGCACTTCAGGATTATACTAGATAGATAATGAGATTTATTACAAAAGTGCACTTTATCATAACAGGAAGTTAGTAAATGCTTCAGCATCATCTTCTGAGACTGTACACTGACCATTTGATGAAAAGTATTTTCATGGGGCCAATTGTTAAGTGGTGGGTTCAAAATGTGACTTGAGGTTTATCACTAATTGTAATTGAACAGATTTTAATTTTTAATATCAAGAATGCAGTATGCAGTTAAAGATGCTAATCAGAGTGCCAAAATATTGAAATGTACCTTGAATGTTGCACCACTCCAAACATTTTAATCATTGGAAATGAACCAGTACTTTCAACACACATATTAACACATAAAAGAACTACTGAGTGTTGAATGACTGACTTGATTCCTCTTGGGTGATATTTCACTAACACTCTCTGGAACAGTGCACAAAAATCATATTGTACATTATATAAGGGCTAAAACATAATAAATATATCTAACAGAGTTTAAGCATTTCAGTCCCCTTGTATCCTGTTTATGTCTTTGTCACCAAGCTTTAATGCCTCCCAACCCAAGTTTTAGTGTGTGAACTTCGCTTGAGTCTCACTAATTTAAGACTTTTGTATAAGCTCTCTTAAGTAAATTTTGTGTTGCTCTTTTAATTTAGCACAACTGTACAAAGTCATGTGACCATGGCACTCCCCGTCCAAGATTAATGTTCTTCACACATAATGGATCCAGCCCTCTGCACATTGAACAGAAATACAGTACTATTAAATACAGTGTTACATGGATGGGACATGCACTTTTTATGTCCAAATCAAAATACAGTGTAATGAGAGTCCAGAAAGAGAAAAAGAGTTTAAAGGCAAACATTAATGCTGCATTTACCTGGTTTGAGGGACTTCAGAGATGCAGATATACTCAAAATGAATTTCTCCTTGTCTGTAGAATCGTGCTCCTGTGTTTTTCATCTGCACCGAGTCAATTTTACACAGTTGCTCTGGGTGTGCAGCCACCTTTTTATGCACCATTTCATCTGTATTTCTGAAATACATATGTACAAACGTATTCACACACGATTTAAACAGTTAAAGATAAATAATAATAATAAAAAAAACAGGCTATGGCTTGTTGGAAATATAATACATACAGTTTGAGTTTCAGCTCTGTCTCAGGGTGTCCCACAGAAATCAGGGTGAGCTGAACTTCAGCAGTTTTGTCTAAAGGGGACACCTTTAATTCCACTAGGATGTGATGTGCTGAAAAAGAGTAGGAGGGCATGAGTGGGATTATTTTTTATAACACATTTTTTAAACTCTTAAATAGAGTAATACACAAACATTTTTGTGGGGGGGGGGGGGGGGGGGACAGTCAATATACATGGGAAACAACGTAACTTTAGTTAGTTGCTTGAAAAAGCAACTCAGATATTTCCTTCTAAATTAAAAAGTAACGCATTACTTTACTAGTTACTTTAAAAAAGTAGTCCGATTACGTAACTCGTAGGTAATGCATTACCCCCAACACTGGTTAATACCTACAATATCCGTGAGAGTGAACTTTTGATAAATGACAATATGCACAAACTCATACACACCACAATAAGGAGCCGTGGCAGTGGTCAGGAGATAGACCCTCTCTTGATTTGGCAGGGGATTAGCTGTTATCCCACTGTTCTTTAACAAGCCTGAAATATATACACATATAAAAACAGACAGTGAAGGAGCACACCTGGGCAAGGCTTGCGTCATACATTACATGAAACAACATTATTCTGTTGTTACATAATCAGCCTCAAGTGATACATTGTCTAGTTGGAGCAAGACATTCATGTATACAAATGAAATGCCTGATTGAGCACCTAAATGAACTAGAACATCAAGGTCATAACCCTCCAAGATTAGATTAGCCTGCAAAAACCCTCAGAATTATTATTCAGTCCTTGAGAATGAGGATATGTGTGTTAACGTTATCCATCCTCCTTATGAAAGACATCTAATCATACACTACAGAGTCAATTAAATATGTGAGGATCTCCTCTGCATGTCCTGATACATCAATTAATTTCAAAAGTAAAAGAAAAAAGTTCACTTTTTACTTTTAAATACTTTGGTAAATATGAAAACTTTTCCACTTTTTTTTTTTACACTATTTGTGTTCATAAACTGACAAAGATGTTTCTTTAAACACTTTCTAAGATGATGTTCCTTTAAAACATTCTACTTACTCATCATTACCTATTTGTGGGCATGTGCCATTGAAGGGGCCCTGGCAGGAGATGCATTTTCCTGCCAGGAATTCCTCATAATTGGAGCAGGGGAAACCAATAAGGGAACAGGAGCTGTTCAGGGCGCTCATGTAGACGTGCAGTGCCCTCATGTGGTCACAAATGACGTAACCATACACTGGAAAGTAGATAAAAACTGACAGATTCTCATCATAAGGCTATGGTACATTTAATTTAGCTTAATGTCTCAGTTAGCGTTTGGTCAGCTTTTGTTGTCCACTTACTTGAAGCAAACTTTGAGCGTGCACAACCGGTTTGGTCCATTCCACCATTTAAGAAGAAGTCCACATGCCCGACAGGAATAGATATACCAAAGTCTGGCAAATGAACAGATATTCAGGTCAGTTGTGCACAAATTACCCGTACTTCTGTATTGACAATAGCACCAGTGGCATACAAACTTTTGCGGTTAGATAGTAAATCAAGATAATAAAGCTGTCAAGAAACATGCCCAGTTCAATATTAGACTGTGTTCTTGAAAGAATAAAAATAAATTTATGTAATTTCAGGCATAGGACTGATTCACTCTTACAGTCAGAGTCAGTGTGTATGGCCTCAACAAACAAAGCATCAGATGAATCCAGACGGTCAAATGGATCAGCACTCTTGAACATTGGGCCTGCTGGGTCCAGACCTGAGGGCACAAAACTCAGATATATGTTCTGCATTATACTAAATGATTCACATTTAGCCACTTTTAAGGTTCCACATAAATTTTAAACACTTTAAATGGCCGAACAAGGTCTTGTTTTCTTGCCAACGCTGTGCGGCATAACAATTTCTCATTGTTTGAAGTTGCTTTTGTCAGAAAGCCTCATTCAGTGTGGTGCAGTGTTGGTCTTTGTTCCACTCACAAGTGTAGCATCTTCAAAGGTCTCATTGGGACAAAATTTAATTCTATATTCATTTATTTTTATTGTTTATTGATCATTTTAGTATAATTTTAATTATTTTATTATATTTGCTAAATTGTATATACATATATTAATGTTATGTCCACTTTTGCTTCAATAACAGCTTTTTTCAAACCTATATTTTCAATATGGTTTCTTACTTTTGGATATTGTATATTACTGTATAGTGTATACCCACTGTATATTAATATATTTTAGGAATGTTTATTAAAATATTACCTGTAATTCGACCCAGCTTGCCTTCAAATAGGGTCCCCACAAATCCAGACACGTGTGCTCCAAGACTCACACCAATGAAATGAAAAGAGTCCAGCGTGCTTCCATATTTCTACAATGGACACAACAACAAAAATGTACTTATATTATTCTTCACCATGTACTTCCTATGCATTTACTGTGATTCCCTGTGTACTGGTAAATTTTTATTATGTTTATTACTTCTAGCAAATGGACACTGCTCACAGAAGAAAGCCTTTAGTGTTTAGTGGTCAAGTGGTCTATTACGACAATGGATTCTATACTACTTGGACATGATCAAAACACTGAGACTTTTACCGTAAGCTGATTGATAAGCACTGATATCTGCACTGCCACCTCCTTGTAGTTCTCTACCACCAGGTTATAAGCAAAGGAGGCTCCATAGACCCAGTCCACCACCAGAACATTCACGTCCTCTTCCCGCAGCAGAGCCTGGGCTAAGCCACTCACCCAGGAAGGCTTACTTCCCAGAGCCCTGAAACACAGTATATCAAAGAATCATCTGTGTAAAAGGTCATTCACAAGCATTGCTTTTCATAATAAAATGCTGCTGATTAAATGCTTCACCTGTATCCATGAACAATGACTTTAGTGGGGAGGGATGAGTTGAAGTAAGCGGTGTGTTTCTGGGTATGGTTGAGGCAGTCCTGTGTGAAGAGGCTGGCACAGTCTGCATTCTTTCGTGTAAGAAGAAGGTATTGAACCTGGAGCTTGGTGCCCTGTCTGTATTCCAGCCAAGTGGTGTTGTTGAAGTCAGCACACTTTCGGGATGCTTCCTCATTACCTGTAAAGTTGTACGCATGGAATTCATGAGTATGCCAAAACAACGCCAAACAGTACAATGCCAAAAATTTGAGATTTTAATCTGTAATTAGTGGCTTCACCAGATTCACCAGACACTGCTGTCCCCAGATGTGTAAGTTTGTATAATTTTAAATAGTTCTTGTAAATTTGTAAAGTAAAATATTATATATTAAATAAAAAGATGGTCCTGGTATTTTCAAAAGCTGCATACTTTGGAAATGAACTTTGGAAGGCAAATACCATTAAAAAAACATGTTAAATTGCAGCCACCAAAAATACAAGCACTGTTAGAGCGATGCATTTTTATTTTGATCTGAGCAATTCAACATGATATTTTTGATACAGTTTTGATTTTGCACCTTCATTTTTTAATTCTCTGTGTGCGTCTATTATTTAAAGAGGTCAAATGGTCTCTGGTTTAGTTTAATTTAATTTATTGGGCTTTCTATGAATCGATTTGTAAACATTAAAATCACTACAATCAAATTCTGTACATACTTATGTTAACAAATGCTGATCAGTTAATCACACTATAACTTAAGTTTTCAGTGTTTCTCTTTCTCCAAATAAACATCTGCACTACTAACTAAAACTACAGATCATTTAAATTCAGGTGTGGTGTATTTACCCAATATAATTGGAACAATTAAAGATTTATTCTATGTGATATTGAACTAAACCGAACTTACCCTCAGCAGAGGTGACACAAATTGACAAATAAACAACAGCCTTGATCCATTTCCAAGCCATGGCTTTATTGATCAACATGATGAAATCAGTTGAGTGAGATGTTTCTGCTGGTTAGATTCTTCACTGGGTGTAAAATCATTCTTTCTCTGCGTTTTGTTCCTGTTCTTCAGCCTTAAGAAGCCTGGAATCCACTTAATATCCAGCCACAATCTGTTACACAATGCCTGGTTCTGAGAAAAATGCTTCAATATCCGATTAAGCGAGATGAATGGTTTTTCCTTCCATTCCTGGTGTGCTGTTATAAACCATGTCAGCATGAGAGGCATTAATTCCCAGCTTCCATCCTGTGATAGCCTGTGTAGCCAGTGGAGAATCTTTCTGGGCTTTGACTACAACAATGAAAAACAAATGATCTGTCCACTGATCTGCAGCTGGCTGTGAACCTATGACCTCACAGATGAAATGTTTGATTGTTTGTCCAGAGGCCGGACTCTGGCCTCTTTGGCACAGTGTTGAGCCAAAACTCTCAGAGCAGTTTTAGCTGGATTGAAGTGTAATTAACACAAACAATTGGCCCCTCTTGAAAGACATTATTATCATCAACTGTTTGTTTGTTTGTTCAGGTTCAGACTCCCCCATAGGGCGATCTTCTGCAAAAGTGCTTTTGCTTTACTTTGTAAATGGTACCAGAAAAAACTGAGCATCATTCAATGATATTGATGTGTTTACGTGAATAGACCTGCCAGGACGGAAAAGACGGCTGCTCTTTCAGCGGCTTGTTGAGCTTAACTCATTTTAATATCAAGCAGTTTTCGCGTTCTTTCTCTCATTCATTCGTTTCTTTGTTGCTTTAGCATGCAAAACTTAAAGTAACCCTAATTAGTAAATAAGTATCGCTTTTCATTTATTCTCTTCCCTATTACTTGTTTCACTTTTCTTTCAGTTTTTATAACCATTTCTTACTTGTATGTTTGGCACAGTTATTTTTTTAAGAATTACTGTTAAACTAATGTAGTCTGATTTGTATATATTATCTATTTTAATTTTAGTTACAGTTGTAGTAATGTTTGTCATTTTATTAGTTTTTTCTATTATGTCTGTATAAGTTATTTATTAAGTTTTAGTTTTATTTAATTTGAGTTATTTTAGTACTTCAACAAACTACATGGAAATGAAATAATATTGAATCTGTGTGTGTGCGTGTGTGTGTGCATATATGTCTGTGTGTGTGTACATACACGTAGTTGTTTTTGGTGTTTGACTTAGTTTTATGTTAGAATCATTATTATACTCTTATACCTTTTGTTCTCTTAATATTTTGAATTGTTTGTAGCTTTATTTTGTTTTCATTTAAATGTTAAGTTTAGAAATTTTGTCATATGCATTTCTCATTTTTATTTCATTAACTTTTTTTTAATGTGTGTGTATATATACTATTTATAAAGGTTTAGCTTTTAGTTTTGGATCAGTTTTAGTTGTTTTAATACTACAATTGATTGTTTCTGTTGTCCTCATTTGTAAGTCGCTTTGGATAAAACCGTCTGCTAAATGACTAAAAGTAAAAGTAAAGTAAAAGTAACCCATCGCGGCTATATTTTATACAATAAAAGAATGATAACTTTAAAGATAACTAATAATAAAAGAATAGCAGAGTTCACACCACAACTATAACGATAAAGTAGTCCAGGTGATATGTGCAAAATCTGAGGTGATATGTTCACTTTTTCATAAAAGAATGAAACTTGGTACAATTGTACAAGTTAGGGCCCTGAACATTTTTAGAAATGGAGCCATGGCAAAACACCTCGTGGTTGCCGTGGCGACCATTTTACTTTCCGCCATAACCAAATAATGTATTTTGTGTCATATCTCCTGAACCAACATGATAACACAGAAAAGGTGACCATCCTTGACCATCAAAACATAAGGATAGACAACACCTTGTCTGTGTTATCATGGTTTGGTTCAGGAAATATGACACAAAATACATAATTTGGTTATGTATTTTGGCAACCACGAGGTGTTTTTGCTATGGCTACATTTCTGAAAATGTTTAGGGCCGTAAATTATACAAGTGTACCAAGTTTCATGCTTTTATGAAAAAGTGAACATTATTTTCACATATCACCTGAACTAAAAGGCACAGAGAAACGATATCGTTGGAATCACTTTCAGAACGATTTTTTTCCAGCTGATGAACGATACAAACATTGACAGCCAATCAGAATCCATCCTGCTGTCACGAGCTCGAGAATTTAAAGCGGCAGACACACGTGCGCTTAGAATAAACAGACGATATAGTTCGCCGGTGTGGACGCTAATATCGTTATCTTTATAGTTATCGTTCTTGGTGTGAACGGGGCTTTAAGGCATTTTTTACATGTCATAGGATGTCATAGGTCAGATGGTGAGCAGATTGTTGCACTTATGCTTGCATGTTATTTTAGCCTGCAAAAGGATTTTAATCATATCCTCCTGAGAACTCCCCAAAAAAAGCTTTGGGAATTTAGTATTTTTTCATGTCGTTACATTGTTTAGAGCATAAGAAAAAAATGGGGGAAAAAAAAATATCTATATTTTTGAAAAATTATATTTTATTCATATTTTATTCTATGTCCTCTGTAGAGGACAATAGGACTAAGTTTTTCTAAAAATAAAGTGTCATGAATAGACATCAAAAAGGCAAAAACAATGGGATTTTTTGTTTTTAAATCACCAATCAATTTTTAGGTTTCAGGATTTTTTTATACTAAACTTTGTTTAAGTATGATTCTCAACTATGTTATAAAATATATAACAAAATGATTTGATATACCATTTTGTTTTATGCAATATGTGTGTAAAAATTTCCATAATCTGGTTTTCCCATTAAACACACTGTATCTATACACTGTATCTAATTTGCATATTAATGTGTTGCTGTTGGGATAGCATGTTGAAAAAAGAATTGTCCTAATGGGAGTAATAATTGGCCAGATTTTCATAATAATATCTAATATTTCATAAGAAAACTGATATATAATTTATTTTCCTATTCAATTGTTATGTCTCTCAAAATACATAATAAACATGTTTTTAGTCCTGGTGTCCTCTACAGTGGACATGTATGAAATTATGTCCTGTTTCATAACAGGAAGTCATATTTGAATTTGAAAACCCATAACATTTTCCTGAGATGTTACTTTATGACAAACAATTTGAAAATTATTCAGATTTAAATGACAATTACAAAAATATAATCATATTTCCATAAGGATGTTAAATTTTTCACTAAATAAAATTTAGCAATTTTTAAAAAACCTAGTAGAGGGTGTGGTCATGGTGAAACTTCCAAACATTTGGTATCTCTAAAAAGCCCTATATGTGCTCTGTACAGGACATCCAGACCTACAACTGTGACATGTGAGGTCTCAGAGAAATTCACTAAAATAAAATGTCCACTACAGAGGCAAAAACTCCATAGCTGGGTCTCAGGAGGATATATATAATAACTAATATTGTGATGCAAAATCAGTACACTGCACAGAACAAATGCTGCTTGTGCTTACAGAATGTTATTCATACCACAATACTAAATAAATGTCTTTTTAGAAATTTTAAAGTATATATTTTCTTAAAAGAGACAAAATTGTTTCTTCATTTTAAACGACAGCAATATATTTAATCCTGCCAGGCAAGCTGACAAATCTGTTTTCAATTTTATGTGGATATCACGTTATAATAACATTTATTGATCAATTTCACAGCATTTATCAAATATTCATGATACTTAGTTCTCCGTATGTCGGTAAATGAATAAAAACATGCAATATGGGTCACTAAAAACTCCTCATCACTAAACCACAACAACAGACAAGTGGAGTAGGCTAATATACAGACTCAAACAGGTAGGCCTATGAATTACCACAACATAGTTTTTAATTGCAAGTCATTTGAAATTCATTAAGTACTGTCTAAACAGCATTGATACTTGATTTGTCGTTATTTCTGAAATTATTTCTTCATTTTAAAACACATTTTTATAGTCATAAAATAAAATGTAGTCATAAAATCTTATGGAATAAGTAAAAGGTTTTAGTACTTTTTATTATTACTACTTACTACTTCTTTATATGGATATTTATTTCTATTTGTGAGATGTGTAAACAATAGTAAGTCATTTTTTTAACCATAAAACAAGCATTATTCACTAAACATTAGATAACAAATGTTTTCTACTACCGTGGATCTAATTAGAAGAAAGGTTTACTATAAAACATAAGGCAGAACATGACTGCTTAGAAATACAGGTAGCACAATATTATTAAACATAATGTTCATTCATTTCAAGTTAATTTGTTGTCTCTCTGTGGGTAAGACAGATGCTAACCAGTCGCTAGTGCACTTACGTGCCTCTTCCCAGTCATAGCGAGGGCTATATCCAAAATCCCTGTGGGCTTTTTGATATGGGAAACTAAAGGGTGTGTTTAACATGGTCAGTAGCTGCCTGTTTAAGGGAGGAGTGGACTTCAGGAAGGGTCGCAGCACAACGTGCAGTAATTCCATGAGGTACGACAGAAGATACAGAAGTGGGAAGGGCAGAATGGGCCTCTCTTGTGCCTAATGGTGAAAGAACAGCATAGTTAAAGTCCGAGTATCTAACAGGCGGCGTGTCGTCTGAGATGTAATAGAAGTTTCCACCCATCACGGCCCTTTTCTAGGAATCTAGAACCCGACCTGCTTGTATATGTGCCAGGGCTGCGTTTCCCACATATACAGGATTCACTTTTGCCTCGCATCGTGATGTTTTCAGCAGCACATTTCCATTGCGGATTCCATCCCTCATGTGGCCTAAAGTAAATCGACAGCCTGGTCCATAGATGTACTTGGGCCTCAGTGCACAGGTAGCCAGATGACCCCCATTACGGAGCAGCTCTCCATTGGCCTGAAAGCAAATCTGTTCAGCCTCCTGCTTGGTTTTGCTGTAGCTAAACTTAAGACAGGAGGAGTAAGGGTTGTCCTCATCGCCATTAATTATTGGATCACTGTGGGGATTGGGATCAGCCACCTCAATGCTGGTAGTGTAAATGAAGGAGGCCACATTTTCTTGGATGCAGGTCTCGTGCAGCAGCTGTGTTCCTGTAATGGAAAAACAGTTTTATTGTCTCTGATTACTATATTGTTTAGTGTTGGCATATTTTGATCAAAGTTGAATTTTTGATTGTTTTATTTGATGTGCTAATGCAGGTATCATTTAAATCAGTAGTTTTCAACCTATTTGACTCCAAGGTCCACAAGGTTTTTTTTTATTTAAATTTTTTATCTACAGTGCCCATAAAAAAATAAATAAAACAATTAAAATTAATATAATTGCATTACAGGATTCCATAAGTTTCAAGAGATTCAGTCTTTTAATTGAGTCTTGTTACCATGTGCTAATGACCAGCACAGAACTCTCACCTTTGACGTTAACTCCATATAATTCACTGTATTCAACTGCTCCAATGACATCGATGAGAGATGCAGTGTGGAAAACAAGTGTTGCTCCTTTACAGGCTCTTCTTAATATTAGGTCCCTGATATCCCCCTCAAAAACACTCACTTTAGTCTCTCCCTTGCAATCTGAGGACACAAACAGAGAAACACATTGACAACAGCCTCAATTTGTGGCTTATAAAGAGTTGAGAAAGTAAAAAAAGACAGAAATGATAATGGCATCTGAACACTTTACATTGTCTCTAGTCTTAATATTCACAAGCAAATGCTGATTTCAAGTGCAAAACGGGAAGACGAGGAATACAAAAGGTGACCAACAGAATCCCACAAATAGGAGAAATACAAGATGAGAAATGCTGTAAAGGAAGTATCACTTACCATCAAGAGACTGTTTTAGCTCAGACCGGATGTTTCTATCCAGCAGTCGGATCTCAGCAAGCTTCTCCTCTTCCAGCAACAGCTTGACCAGCTTTTCTCCCAGAAACCCGCAGGCTCCCATCACAACACACACATCTCCTGACAGAGTCATGGCACGTGCCACCAGCACCACTTCACTCCTGGGTAACACTTTGTATTATGCCACTTTGATGAAACTGTTCCAGAGGGCAGAGTCTGGAAACCACAGTGATGTGATGAGCCTTTAGAGATGGTGGAGCGGACTGGGAGGGTGGTGCATTTTTAAGCCTTATTGCCAAGGAAAGCCTCAATGCCATGGGCTGGGGATGGGAGTTGAGAAACAGTGTCAAGGTGTTAGTCAGCAGTCTGCTTATTTTTAGGATTCCTGTTTTTACAAAAAGAAGCCCCTACTGACATGAAATCAACTGAATAGGTTTTATTAATGCAGTGAAGTTACATATTATCAAACAGACAATGTGAAAGATACATAAGGAGATTGTACGGGTATAGTAACCATTCCTCAAGTTTAATTTTTTGTTGTAATTGAATTTTTAGCATATTTGTATTTATATTTTGTGCAAAATAAAATAAAATAAAATAAAATTAATTTTTATTATTTAAATTGTTTTATTTTATTATTATTATTATTATTTAATTATTATTTCCAAAAATTGTTATTTTACTAAAATATTACTAGATTATATACCAACATATGTTTTAAACAAGCTGGCTTAAACGTCAAACGTCAACATCACAGCTTTTTATCAGGTATTTGATCATGTTGACTTTTCCACTTCTCTTAGCAGCTTAGATTGCCATTATGTGGATATGAACATAGTTAAAGTCCGGAGACATTCTTCAGTCAGTCTTTAGTGTAATTTACGTTCACTCTGGGTGTCTACAGACCTTGGGTTGTTCTTTGTCTTCTGATAATCTGTCTAATGACTTAGCCAAAACATGAACCACTCAAGGTTGTACGACACATTCTGTTCACACAACCATGTACAATATATGGATTACATCTTAATTTGAATTTTGTTTTGTCAGTGGTGATTATTCATTACTGTTTAAAAGTTTGGGGTCAGTAAGATTTTTTAAATGCTTTTGAAAGAAGTACCTTGTGCTCACCAAAGCTGCATTTATGTGATCAAAATTACATTGCAATTTCAGCGCCAATAGCCTTGTGGGTAGCACGCCGACATATGGGCGTCCCGAGTTCGAATCCCAACTCAAGGGCTTTTCCCGGTCCCGCCCCTATCTCTCTCCCACTTCGCTTCCTGTCAGCTCTGATCTGTCCCATAATAAAAGGCTAAAATGCAAAAGCTAAATCTTATCAGCGTCTACAGCGCAACTGCACTCACGACGACCCGAGTTTCGCTTCCTGTTTTGAGGTCCTATGCCGATCCCGCCCCCTCTCTCTACCCAATGCTTTCCTGTCCACTCTCAACTGTCCTACCTGAATAATGAAGGACTAAAAAAAGTCCATGAAGAAATTACAGTGCAAACAGTAATATTGTTAAATACAAAATTAAAAATGTTTTGTCACATGATCCTATGTGTACAGTATATTATCTAGCCCTTATTTGAAAAGTAAAGAAAGAAATAAAGAAATGCAATATTAATTATTATTAGTTCTTTATTTATTTTTGCTTGAATGCAATCAGTAGACATTTTATGTTAAGATAAATGTATATAAAAGATACCAAACACAAATTAATTCATTAAAAAAGATTATTTTTTTTTGCAAAGCATATTAAAGTAACTTAAGCAAGTTACACATAAAAGAGAATAATTTAGAGACCCAAAATTAAGCACTGTGGCCATCAGGCAATGAAAGAGAACAGCATTTAAACACAGTCATGCACATTTAAACAAATAATGGTGCACTAGCTGCTTTTTTTATTTTTTTTTACAAGCAAATTATTTTCCCTTACCGCAGCTCAGATATTAATAAAGTGGCATGTACAGTAATCAAATCATTCAACCTTTTTTTGCAATACACATCACTGGCAATGTGAAGCTAGTTTCAGTATGTCACATTTAAAGGCCAATAGCAATATTAAACCATCTGTTCAGCTTTTGGATGTTAAAAGAGGACACTCTTGTATTTCTGACTCATCTGATGAACTTATTGGGCAATGAACTGTCATAGTGCAGGCCCGTATGCCTCCAAGAGGCTCCAGGACACTGAAGACCTTCTCCCACTCATCCTTCTCAGGGTCATAACACTGCACGATATCCACCATGCACCTGCTGTTCCAGGAGTAACCACCCACCACATAGATGCGGTCCTTAAAGACGGCCACCCCCACATCGCTCTGACCCCTGGGCATCGGAGCCACCACTGTCCACTGGTCAGTTGCAGGGCTGTAGAATTCACAGCTTAGCACATCATCATAGTCACTTGTCCCCCTGAAGTGGTTTCCACCCATGACGTAGAGGCGGTCGCCCACGGTGCACATGCAGTGAAGACCACGAAGCTCCACCATATCTGCTCGTCTGCTCCATGCGTCTCTATCGGGGTTGTAACACAGCAGCTCTTTCTGGAAAGCATCTCTTGTGATACCGCCTGATGGTATAAAGAGTGAATGCAACTTTTAGAGCAAGCTTATTCTTGCGCAAACAAACATATCAGCAGAAAGAATGTGGTTAAGAAGCTGAAGTATAGGACCTTTAACTTAGTCTTATACTGTGAGGCCAAAACTTACACAGAACTCAACAATCCACCAACAATGTATAAATCGCAGGAGAAGTCTGAAAAAAGTCCCACCACCACTTCCACCACATGATATTTTGTGTTTAATAGCATCTGTGGTGGAAATGACAGTGGAGAAAATTATATTTTGGTCACACTTTATTTTAAGGTCCAGTTCTCGGTATTAACAAACCATTAACTATGACTTTTACCTCAATAAACTCCTAATTTGATACTTATTAATAGTAAGGTAGTTGTTGAGTTTAGGTATTGGGTAGGATTAGGAATGTAGAATATGGTCATGCAGAATATGTGCTTTATAAGTACTAATAAACAGCCAACATATTAATAATAGTCATGCTAATAAGCAATTAGTTATTAGTGAGAATTGGTCCCTATACTAAAGTTTTACTGATAACTTTAACTTTTTGGAGGTAAAAAGACTGACTATTGGCAGTCTGGAAAAGTGTAATTTCATAGTTAGCATTTATGTAAAAAAAATAATTAAATGTATAATTTATGTGTAATATAATTTTATTCACTGCAATGAAATGCATCATATATTATTATTACATTTTCACACTTTTTGCATCATTTGAAAAAATACAAAATAAAAACAAAAACACAAACGTTTTTCACACATCACATGTCTCATATTTCTCAAGTACTATCTTTACTGACACTTTCATATCTTAAAATAAGTGCACTACCTTTTGAAAAACCATGGTGGAAATTACCCCAAAGTGCCTGTATAATTTTTTATCTTCCCATTACCCCAAATTCATTTTTTTTTACAATTTAAATTTCATTATTTTCAATAATGTTTATTGAATACTTTGTGATTCTTCGAGCACGGACATTCTCATGGTTTTACAACAAGCATGCCTTTAACAAAACTTTTTTAGGCTGCGGTCTAACCTCAGATGAGTGACCCAGTTCAGCTTGAAGCAGTTCTGTTTCCTTGTTATCAGTTTCATGTTACTTTTGATTCTAGTTCTGGGAACTTCGCCATTAGGTGAAGGTTGCAAAGTTGCTAAGAGACCTCCAAAACGTGTTTTCTTCTTCTTCTTTTTTTTTTAAGACTAATAAAAGAATTCTTGTGCAGTGCATTCATTAGACTCATGCAGAGAACTGCGGTGGATTAAGGCCACATGCTTTGTGAGCCACATTTAATTAGTATACAAATTCTCCTCTCATTATGTAGGACAGATGTTAATGCATTAATGCACAACTTTTCACTTTGATCTCACATCAGGGTGGATACTCACCTGACACATACATCAGACCTCCATGTACTGTGCCAGCGTGTCCATAGTGAGGTTCACTCATTGGTGCAACAAAAGTCCACTCATTCTTGTTCAAGTTGTAGCACTCCACCGAATCTGAACAACAGACAGTTTTCTGTTTTTCCACAGTATTTTAAGACAGGACAGAACATTTTGTACAGAGTAATTGGTAAAACATGTTCTTACCAATCTCCCCAGTGGCATTTCTCCCTCCAACAGCATACAGCTTCCCCTTAAGAGCGCTCAGATGGAAGAACGTCCTCTTCTCATTCAGAGATGCCACCTGCAACCAGCGGTCAAAGCGAGGATCATACCTGTACGCGCTGTCCACAGCTGTCTTACCCTTGGTGTCGTAAGTGCTCTGACCTCCCACAATGTAAAGAAAGCCTCCTAGAAGAGCCACTCCGTGCTGGTAACGTGGTACCTCCATAGGTTGGAGCGACCTCCAGCTGCCTCCGTCTTCCTCATTGTATAGCTTGAGCTCTTTGCTGACCACCAGCTGCTGCCTCATCACACCACCCAGAACCACCAGGTGAGTGCAGTCAGATCGAATCTGGGTCCGCTCCGTCTGCAGCGCCGGCTGGAGGAAGGGAAGCATCTGATAGTTGCTGGCCTCCAGGAGGAGGTTGACACAGGCTGTGTCTGATCGCATGAACGGCTCCCCTTCTTCTATTCCTCTGCTCACTGCTCCTTCCTCAGTCTGGTCCTCCTGAGAGATCTGGAGGAGCTCAGCAGGGGACATCAGAGGGAAGCGGATGTGGCGCATCAGAGAATAAGCCGCAGAACGCCGCTCGCTGGGTTTATGTGACAGCCAGGTGCGGGCGATGCGGTACAGCTCCATTTCGGAGAAACCCTTCAGAGAGTCACTGGAGAGGGCGTACGTTATGCTCGCCTCGGACAACTGCAGGAGGCGGCCGCTCTGCATCAGCCCGGAGAAGTTCTCGCACACAAACGTGTGGACGTGTTCTTGGACATCTTCCAGAAGAAGATCCCTGGCAATGCGCTCAACTTCCACACAGTTTTCTATAGTGATCTGCCATGTAGAAAACGTGGTTTATTACGTTACGCGCAGATGAATAATTTACGCAAAAGAAGAGCAAACACCACATCTTAAGGGTTTATACCTCACTGCTGAGTAGCTGGTTGCAGAAGCTGAGAACGGGAAGCACCTGGAGGAAGCTCGCCGCCTCAAGCGTGTCCTGAAGGGTGCCGAGACTCAGGCTCACACGAGATGTGTAGATGAACTCGATGATGTTCTTCAGGCCGATTGTGCTCACGCCATGGAGCTTAATCTCCTTCAGCTCCTGCTCTCTCATGCCACCTGCCAAACCAAAAGGGAGAGGGAAATGAGGGAAAAAAATGAGATCGGTGTAGACTACAAAGAGGAAATGCTTTTCGTTGGTAACCTAATTATAAACTAAAATGCAGAACAAATATGTTCTGCCATGTTTGAACAAAATATTACAAATATTAAAATTTTGGCCTATACTTTTCAAGTTGATAATTATTTCCATCCATCCGTCTTGTTTTAAACTATTTTAAACTTTCAGGCTTGGCTTTCTCAAGCGATTATCAAAGTTTGTGTACAAACAATACTAAATCTAGTTTAAAATAAAACTCTAAACACTGAAATCAATTGTTTTAAATGTTACAAGTGAATTTAGGCACAGTGTACAGTGAGAAAATGGATATTAATTCAGAGATTTGCTAAATTACATTTAAGTTCTATTAAATTATTATTGTTTCTAAAAAGCATATTTTAATTAATTTTAAAAATAAATAAAAATATTTTTAAAAATTTAAGGCAAGAATTAATTTAAAAAATTTCATAATTTTAAAAATAAGGCAACAGAATACGCACAATCAAATATCCTATATCCACCGATACCAATAAATTAAAAAAATGTTTGATATCAGCCAATAACTATTTGTGTGATAATCACAAAACACAAGACATGGATAAATAGCAGGATCAGGCTCACCCAGGATCACACAGCTGATCAACAGCAAGTGTATGAAACATCACAAAAAGGTAATGCATTTAAACCACAAGGGCTTCATAAAAAAAACATTAATAGGGTTTGACAGTAAAGCTCCTCCTCCTGGATTTAGTAAGACTCACCTGTGAACATGGCCTTGAAGTAGTCACTGGCTGAAGCCATGATGACCCTGTGGACTGGGAAAGTTTCACTGCTGTCTCCAGGTACCAGAGTCACATCGCAAAGAGTCTCATCACCACGAAAACAATCCAACCCCTGGGACATGGCAAAATTTGCCATTAATGTATAGTATTTGCAGTGAAATCACCATTCAAGTTTTGTAAGTACACTGTATTTCTCTGTTTTAGGCTGTTTATTTCCACCTTGTTTTTTTCTTACCTTGAGTATGGCAGCGCCATGCTCTGTGCTGTTGAACACTTGTATTTGTGGCTTTGGAGGGGCAGTGGGCTTTTGAACTGGAGGTTTTGGGGGGATTACAACTGGTTTTGGTGCAGGTTCTGGAGGTTTTGGAGCAGTCTCAGCTGGTCTTGGAGGAGCCACCGTTGGAGGCTTGTCTGTTTGAGGAGGGGGTCGTGGTGGCTCTCTCTGCGATCTGCTTCCTAATCGGGAAAGTCTGCGATGCAGTTTTGATTTGATTTAGTTTATTTGAATAGGGACAGATACAAAAAACATAGATACACTTAAACAGTCATCTGATGTATGCATCATAGTGTTTTTAGCTAAAGCTAATTTATGACACTTGTCCCTAGTAGGGCTTTTAGTTCAAATTAAAAATACAGATTAACATTATTAAAAAATAAATAAATAAATAAATGAAAGAACACAATATAAAAACTAAATATGAGAACAATATTGTTCCTGAATTAGCCACAATTTGTTTTTTGTTTTTTGAAAATGGCTAAAGTTGGGATACATTTCAAGTGGTCTGGCAAAGAGTTCCATAATTTTGCCTTTTATTGAAAAGGCAGTTTGGGCAAATGATGTTCTACGGAAAAGGATACTACAATTGCCTTTTAACGCTGATCGGATGGTGAATCTGGTACCACTTTGCTGTCTTGTTATTATTTTGCAAAGGGGTGTGGGAGCAGTGTTATTTAGGCATTTGAAGACCAATTTAACAAAATTCAGGGAGATAAAGTTTGCAAAACTTAAAATCTTATATTTGCTTAGAATTTGGCAGTGATGGTACCTTATTCTCTTCCTGTCCAGAACTTTCCAGGCTCGATTATACAGACACTCTATGGTCTTAACTGATGACTGGTGAACTTGAGACCATGTGGTTAAACCATACGATATATGTGAAAGAATCATACAGTTTATAAAAATAAAAGCACAGTCAAGAGTCAGGCAGTTTCTTATCATCATGAAACAGCCCAAATTGGCCTTAATAGTTTTACAAATTGTCTTGATATGGCTTTTAAAATTCAAATGATAGTCTATAATTATTCCCAAATACTTCACTTCAGGCACTTGTTCAATAAGCTCCCCATTAATTTGTACATTCAGAAGTTGTTAAGCAAACGGAGTTTGTTTTTTAAGTAGAGGACAGACAAGATGATATTATGTCTAAATTGGCATTTAGTTTGTCAGTCACAGAAGTACAGGTATTACCAGATGCATACACCACTGTGTCATCTGCATACATCTGTAGACCTATATCTGGATATACTGTACGTCTGGCAAATCATTAATGTAAAGGCTGAAGAGTATGGGTCCCAAGACAGTGCCCTGAGGGATCCCTGTTTCAATTTTGAGAAAAGTCGATCTCACATTATTAATTATAACACACTGTTCACGGCCTTTAAATATGATTCAAACCAGGACAATGACAGTTTAGACAAATTAAACTTAGCTAATTTTTAAATTAAAGTGTTGTGGTTTACTGTATCAAATGCCTTTTTTAGATCTAGCAATACTGCACCAACTACATTTCCCTTGTCAAGTGACTGTTTGATATTTTCGGTTAATAAACAAGTAGCGGATTCTGTAGAATGGTTGTGCCTGAATCCAAATTGCAGAGGACTCAGATAATTGTTTGTCTCAAGACGCATCAAGTGCATCAATTGTTCTGAGCCAATCTTCTCCAGGACTTTAAACAAAATTGGAAGAAGACTGTAATTATAAGACATTTTATCGTCTCCAGATTTAAAAAGAGGTATTACCAAAGCATTTTTCCACCCATCTGGGAATTGCCTGGATTTAATGGAAATATTAATAAGATTAGTAAGTGGCTGGGCCAGAATGCTACTATATTTTTTTTAAAAAGCTATGTCTAAATTATAATTATCTTTTGAGAAGGTGGTGTGTAGATACTGTATAGCTTTCAGAACAGCTGTCTGACCAACCTCCCTAAGCTGGAATGAGTTATCTTGATCTTCAAGCAGGTCTATTGTTGTTAAACCTATATCGTTCCTGCTTGGAAAGCTTGATGCAAGGTTGTTAACAGATTCTATAAAGAAGTTATTGAATTCGTCTGCAACTTGTGCACTATCAGTAATGATGTTTTCACCCATTATAAGTTTGTATTTATTTTGGGTTACGTTACCCTTTGGATTTAATAGGCTATTTAGTTGCTTCCAAATTATTTTACCATTCCCCTTGGCCTCTGATAAAGCTTGAATGTCATAATTTGATTTGGACGTTCTGAGTTCTTTAACGACTTGGTTACGCAAACCTTTAAATAGTTTCAAATCTGTGTCCCTTCGAGTCTTAATAAAAATTTTCAGGGCATGGTCCCTTCTTTTCATTAATTTTCTAATATTATCATTCATCCAAGGTATCTGAAATTTTCACTGGGATTTTTTTCGTTTTTTAATATATTTATCAACAATACTCCTAATAGTGGACATAAGCTTATTACAGCAGTCGTTTACTTGGTCATATTGTTGAAGCTCATCCCAGTTAACACCCTTTATCTCATTCTCAAATTCAGTCTGTTTTTTACGAGGAATTTCAAGTTTAAATGAATTCTGATTTTGATTTGTAAAGCTAATCAGTCTTTTCGTTGTCAGTTTTCTTGCAATTAAAATCATATTATGGTTAGATAGACCAATGACTAAATTATATGTTTTTATGATTCTGTCAGGTTTGTTCGTAAAAATTAAATCTATCAGTGTTTGAGTATTCCTGGTGATACGTGTAGGTGCTTCAATCATTTGACTGAAGTCATATTTGGATGCAAGATTTTTCTGTTTTTTCCTACAATGTTTGTTTAACCAATTTGTATTAAAATCTCCGAAGAGAAGCACCTCGCTGTTATACTTAAAGTTCTTAAACAGCGCATCCATGTTTTCACATAGCATTGCATTGCACGCCGAGGGAGGATTATATACCACTAAAATATAAAATTGCATATTTTGCGACAATATTACATTAATACATAGACATTCAGTGGATATATCAGCAGTTAAATTTTTTTCCTTTGCATTAAATGAGTCCTTAATGTACAAACCCGATTCCAAAAAAGTTGGGACAATGTACAAATTGGGAATAAAAAAGGAATGCAATAATTTACAAATCTCATAAACTTATATTTTATTCACAATAGAATATAGATAACATATCAAATGTTGAAAGTGAGACATTTTGAAATGTCATGCCAAATATTGGCTCATTTTGGATTTCATGAGAGCTACACATTCCAAAAAAGTTGGGACAGGTAGCAATAAGAGGCCGGAAAAGTTAAATGTACATATAAGGAACAGTTGGAGGACCAATTTGCAACTTAGTAGGTCAATTGGCAACATGATTGGGTATAAAAAGAGCCTCTCAGAGTGGCAGTGTCTCTCAGAAGTCAAGATGGGAAGAGGATCACCAATTCCCCCAATGCTGCGGCGAAAAATAGTGGAGCAATATCAGAAAGGAGTTTCTCAGAGAAAAATTGCAAAGAGTTTTAAGTTATCATCATCTACAGTGCATAATATCATCCAAAGATTCAGAGAATCTGGAACAATCTCTGTGCGTAAGGGTCAAGGCCGGAAAACCATACTGGATGCCCGTGATCTTCGGGCCCTTAGACGGCACTGCATCACATACAGGAATGCTACTGTAATGGAAATCACAACATGGGCTCAGGAATACTTCCAGGAAACATTGTCGGTGAACACAATCCACCGTGCCATTCGCCGTTGCCGGCTAAAACTCTATAGGTCAAAAAAGAAGCCATATCTAAACATGATCCAGAAGCGCAGGCATTTTCTCTGGGCCAAGGCTCATTTAAAATGGACTGTGGCAAAGTGGAAAACTGTTCTGTGGTCAGACGAATCAAAATTTGAAGTTCTTTTTGGAAAACTGGGACGCCATGTCATCCGGACTAAAGAGGACAAGGACAACCCAAGTTGTTATCAGCGCTCAGTTCAGAAGCCTGCATCTCTGATGGTATGGGGTTGCATGAGTGCGTGTGGCATGGGCAGCTTACACATCTGGAAAGGCACCATCAATGCTGAAAGGTATATCCAAGTTCTAGAACAACATATGCTCCCATCCAGATGTCGTCTCTTTCAGGGAAGACCTTGCATTTTCCAACATGACAATGCCAGACCACATACTGCATCAATTACAACATCATGGCTGCGTAGAAGAAGGATCCGGGTACTGAAATGGCCAGCCTGCAGTCCAGATCTTTCACCCATAGAAAACATTTGGCGCATCATAAAGAGGAAGATGCGACAAAGAAGACCTAAGACAGTTGAGCAACTAGAAGCCTGTATTAGACAAGAATGGGACAACATTCCTATTCCTAAACTTGAGCAACTTGTCTCCTCAGTCCCCAGATGTTTGCAGAATGTTATAAAAAGAAGAGGGGATGCCACACAGTGGTAAACATGGCCTTGTCCCAACTTTTTTGAGATGTGTTGATGCCATGAAATGTAAAATCAACTTATTTTTCCCTTAAAATTATACATTTTCTCAGTTTAAACATTTGATATGTCATCTATGTTGTATTCTGAATAAAATATTGAAATTTGAAACTTCCACATCATTGCATTCTGTTTTTATTCACAATTTGTACAGTGTCCCAACTTTTTTGGAATCAGGTTTGTATATCAGTATACCCCCACCCCTTTTCCTTCCTCTCCACTGTTGCTGAAATAAAGACATATTTAAAACTTTGACAGTCAGATCACATGAAAGACCTATATTCCACCTTTCCTCTAATTTATAATAATATTCTGTAATAATTAGTAAATATTTAGCTGACCATTTTTTGTCAAATACTATCAGTTCACTAATTAAATGCATTATTTTATGTGCTAGTAAATATGTATTTTAACAGAAAAAAGATATTTGTATACTGTATCACACATCTTAGTTGTCAACTAATTCTCAACACGAAAGCACGTTTCTACTAAATAAACTAAACTAAAGCTCTGAAATTTATTTGAGCTCTTATTTGTATTTTTGCAATAAAGCAATGAAGAAAATCTGAGAAATAAATAAATAAAGATGATTACAAAACTACAAATTTCAGTTTATTATACAACATGACTGTCCAAATTGGCCTAGAAAGGCCTATGATGCAAGACTGTCAGAACTTACCCCATGTCTTTTGTGTCTGCTTCTTTGCAAATTTGCTCTCTATAGGATTTCTGATAAAAAAAGAAAGAGAACAAATGGCTAAGTGTTTCACCAGATCTGCAGGAACAATATTTAGATCAAAGTAAAAAAAAGTTACTTTCACCAACAACAAGGTCTGAAAGGGGAAGTTAGCGCTGACATCTATGTGCAACGAACACAAAGATGCCGTTTAGACAGATACAGCCTTTTCTATATGTGTGTGTGTATAGAAAGAAGGAGTCTTTCTGTAGTTATGTTCACAAAAGTAATTGGCAGATTAACTTCAGCTGAATACTAAACTTACTGATTATTTTTCTACTGCTTACTATTAAATAAAAGTACTACACTACCCATTCTCTTCAAAGCACTGACACACAAATGTAAAGTTTATGAGTGTACTACATAAAATAAAAGGAGCTTACCAAGACGTGGTGCTTTCTCAGGGGGTTTCAGAAGTGTCTTCTCATTTTAGCACAAAGCATCACGCTGTGATCACACTCAGTCGACACAAATGTGTATGTAGAGTCTGTTTACCACAACCTCATTGACTTCCTGTGTCACTTCTCTCTCTCTCTCTCTCTCTCTCTCTCACACACACACACACACACAAACAACCTTACATGTTGTTTCAAAATGTTCTATCTTCCTCCTTTTGACATGTTACTTTTAATAGGCTTCAGTTCAAGCCTTTGCTCTTCCCGCAGCTGCATTTGCACTCTAATGTTGTGTTTGATACACATGAGGTGAAACCATAGCCGGTGTGAAAAGAGGAAGCCTGATAGCAAATCTGCATTTTTTTTGTGCTGCTTTAGCAGTTCACGGTTTATTTACTGTAGTGCCTGTAAAACAAACAATCTTTATGTTAAAGACAGAGTGAAATAAAACAATGCACACTTGAATATGGGATAAATGCATACATTTGTACCATGTGTTTATTTTTAGAGGGAAAACTCGAGTTAACCTCTTAAAAAAAGTAAGAAGTCAACAGAAAAAGTATATAGCACTAATTGTTAGATAAATACTGACTTAACACATACGATCCTTCATTACTTCAGAGATTCTCGTATTGTTTAGTATTGCCACACTGGATATTTTAATGTTCAATATCCATTCAGTACTGATGATAAATTGATAAATAACCGCACATTATTTAATTTACATAAGATACCTTTGTTGTCTTTTGGCATTACTGACTTACTCAGTCTCATGAATTGGTTTCTGCCATACAGTGGAGCATGTAAAGCACAAAATAGGTCATTTACTAGATTATTATCTTTTGCATAACTGCTTCATAGTTGAAATAGAAGCCATAATTATGAGAACCGAAACATTTGAATCCTGAATGAACAATTTTGCTCCTGTTTTTCTCTTTACTACAATAAAGCTGCTTTGCAGGAATTTGTATTTTAAAAAGCGCTATATAAATCATTTCTGATTGGAGATTCATTAGGTACTAAAAGAATTCACTCTTAGGCAAAATAGTGTGGAATTTATGCAGTGCCGTGCACAATGTTTACTGAAATACAAATACTGTATTAAAACCATCCATACACTGTGAACATATATAAATATGTAATTTTTGCTAAATGTGACTTAAAGCAACAGTAGTTTCTTGAATACATTTAGTATTAACAGTGGATAAAGTGGATCTTTGCTGTCAGTGGTAAAGTAGAAATTGCTAAATTCCTCTTTGCTGTTCAAAGTCTGGAGAACTGAATGAGGTTCCTGCTGATCTCAGCAACATTTCGGCAACCTAGCAGAATAAGAGGCAATTTGAAATGAAGAGAATTGTCAGACATCAAAACGTGACCCATTTTTTGTTGTGCGACACATGGCACATTACATTTTACATAGTGGACTGACCTGACAGCGCCATGGATAAACGAAACTCGTCGTGTAGAATCTGTAAGATCTCTCTGACTCCTTCCTCCCCCTGATCAAAACATACTGTATATGAACACCTTATCTGCACCAAATATCATGCGAGTATCTGACAATTTGTTAATGGAAAATTCAGAACAGGCTTAAATAGATTTTCAAGCATTAGAAACACTGCTTTCCACATAGTTACCTTGTAAGCAAGCCCCCAGATTGCTGGTCTGCCAATAAACACACATTTAGCTCCCAAGGCTATGGCCTTCAGCACATCATTGCCCGAACGGATCCCTCCGTCCATGTAGACCTCGACCCGGCCCTGCACTGCGTCCACTATCTCAGGGAGACAATCTATCTGTGTGACATGTAAGGTCAAGGTGTAACTGTCTGAATGGTGGGAATCATGTCTAAACTACCGAGACATGGATAGATTGCCTTACCGTTGCGGGCCCTCCATCCAGTTGCCGGCCCCCGTGATTAGACACAATTATCCCTTGGACGCCATGCTCTACGGCCAGCTCTGCATCCTCTTTAGTAAGGATGCCCTTGATGATTATAGGCAGCCTTGATAGAGACTGGAGCCAGCACACATCCTTCCAGCTGATCGATGGGTCCAGTGTGTTAGCAGGGATCCCGTACTCCTCCTGGGAGCCTGCCTGCTCCTGTAGAGGGAGCAAAGAGGGATTCATTCAAACAGACACTGCAAAACAAGAAACTGTATGCTTAAACTTGTTAAGCTATAATGCTTATACAAGCAGCGTAAGTTCAATTCAGCGTGCAACATTTCCCACTACCTCTCTCTGTTATTTCGTGGCCTTCCTCTGCTTATTTCAAACTTTATGATGCAAACCCCCCAAAATGTGATGATCCCCTTGTGAGATATTTTTATATATAAAAACCCAGTTATACTGTAAGAATTACAAAATCTTATTCATTACATGAATTTATATTATGAAGACAACGTTTCTCAAATTTAGTTAGCTCACAAATGACTAAAATATGAAAATATTTTGAGTTCAGTTCAGATTTATTTGTGAAATATTTTTATAAAGCAGCTTAAATAATTGTTTTTATATATATATAACATTTGAATGTTAATTTGGTCACACTTTAGTTTGGGGACCAATTCTCACTATTAACTAACTATTAACTACAACTTTTGTCTTAATATACTCCTAATTTGCTGTTTATTAATAATTATTAGGTAGTTGTTAAGTTTAGGTATGGGGTAGGATTAAGGATGTAGAATATAGTCATGCAGAATATGTGCTTTATCAGTACTAATAAACAGCCAATCCGCTAGTAATATGCATGCTAATAATAATAGTAAAAAAATAAATAGTAAATAGTAATTAGTTAATAGTGAGAATTGGTCCTTAAAATAAAGTGTTACTGTTAATTTTTAAAAATATTAAAATAAATATTATATTAATTATGAACTTTTCTTCTCTCTCAGATTTTCTTTGCGACTCCTTGGCCCAACTTTGAAAACTCTTGTTTTACTGTATTCCACATTTAAAAAAAGTGTGGAAATTAATACTACAATGAATAAATTAATATTACATATGAATAAATAATTAGTGAGTTAAACCTATTTAATAAATATATTAAGCTGAATCAATATTATAATTAGGGCTGTCGCGATAACCGCAATATCGCAATACCGAGCTATTGACAAGCATCACAGAGGAATGCAACAACCGCAGCAACCGCGATATTTGCATGTTTTCTTTTTTCGTATAAGGTTATGCCCTTCTTGTTTTACACTTCGTGCATGTGTACTGAATATTAAATAAGTTAGTAATGATGATAACATACAGTGGGTTCCAAACGGGATATATCGCCCTCCGAAGGGCACTTCGGAGTGAAAACAATCATGGCCGCCATATTGAATGGTCGTTTCAAACCGAAGTGCTCAAAACTAGCCACTTCAAAGGGCCCTTCGGAATGAAGGACTTCGAAGGGTACAACTGATGGACACTTTGGGTTCCCATGATCCTTTGCACAGATGCTTTGCATTATGACGGCACCTCCGTGTGGGCACAGGAGGATGACACAGAAGGGCACTTCAAGAAACAGTTGTTTGGTCCCCTACACCCTTCAACCCTTCGAAGCTCTCACTCCGGAGGGTAAACCCTTTGAAGGGATTAGGGCACAGGGATGAGCCCTTCCGAATGGAATGCAGGGTTTATGCGTACCATGCTGATTTGTACAGAGGCTCAGTAGATTTTGCACTTAAGCCTAAACAGACTGCGAATGAGAGAGAGATTGACTGAGCGCCTGCGATAACCTGCGTCTGTCCTTGTATATTTTGAAAATAGGTTGTCATGTCAAAGGAAAGCGAAATCTCTGTCTTAACATCGATGCTCTGCTGGTCAGCTGAGGCTTTAAAAGTGGCGCTCAAAGTTAAAATGATTTCAACAGCGTGTTTTAGTACATCTCTCTTTGAATGAATCAGCGCTTTTGAACGTGTAGTTGAATGAACGGTTTAAAGACTCACTCAAAGACAGTCCCTTGCCGCCACCTTGTGGCACAACAATGAAACTGCACTGACTGACAGCCCCATCTACTTCTTCTTCTTCTCTTGGTTAATGGCGGATTGCAAACAACTTTTAGGTGCATACCGCCACCTACTGTACAAGAGTTTGTCATTAAGGAATTTAAAAAGTGCTTTCCAGGTGATTCTTATCCCCCCTCCCTCTCCTTCTGCCTCCTGAACCCTATCTTGAAACACCCGTCTTTCCACCTCATATAATATACAGTGTGTAATATGACATGGTCAGCATTTTCTTTAACCCCACAGTTATCACAGTTCTCATTATTCCTTTTCCCCATTAAAAACAAGGTGCTGTTCAGTCCTGTGTGATCCACTCTCAGTCTTGTCATTAGAATTTCTTCTCGTCTATTTCTTTCGACATCCCGTCTAGAACGCGCAGGTGAAATATCAACAAAAAAAGTCTCGTCCATTCAGATTCGAGGATCAGCACTAACTGTTATATATATATAGGCTAACAATAGCCTAACGATTTTATTGTTAGGTTTATGCTCTGTTATGTGGACTGTTATTTTGTCATTCTCTTCTGTTTACTTGAATTACTGTTTCAGTGCGATTTAGTTTCGGTTTCTTAATATGCCCTCCTTACGTCGTAACACATACAAACAGATTATAAATAAATACATAAATATATATATATATATATATATACATATATATATATACACACACATATATGGCGATAATACCGCATATCACGGTTTTGATCCACTCAAAATTACCGCAAGGAAAATTCCTTCACCACGACAGCCCTAATTGTAATATATAAATATTGTAATAGTTTTTGAATTAAACATATTGAATACATTTCTTAAAGGTGACATATCATGAAAATCTGACTTTTCCAGGTTTTAAGTGCTATAATCAGGTCCCCGGTGCATCTACCAACTAAGGAAACGTGAAAAAGATTAACCCAGTAACTTTGTTTTGGTAAGCCTTTTTCTGCAAGCGTCTGAAAAAACGAGCTCGTCTGATCACGCTCCTCTAGTGACGTTGCAAAGGGATCTCATTATAATATTACCGCCCCTTAATCTGTAAGTTTCCACTCACGGTGCCGTCATTTGGATTTCGCAAGCGACAACGGTGTACCAACAAATTTTGAGCAAAACACACTAACTGTTCTGTCTTTGGCTGCACAGAGGAGCACAGAACACTGTTTACAGTCTCAGCCTCAGAGGAGACAACAGAGCAGTGGATTTATTGATTTATTTACGGTATATTGCTGCTGCCACACAGATCTAAAATAAACATGCGATTTATTTCCCAGCTGTTTACCTTCACAGACATAACGACTGTTTTTGTAATTTACACGTGTTTTTAACATAAACTTGTTTGTGAATGAGAACAGTACTCACATGCTGTGACAGCCATTTTCTGTCCTTGTGCTTCGGATGTGTGCTCTCAGAAAACCATATAACACAAGTTTAAACTAATATGGTTTAAAACGCATGATTTCAGCACGATAAACATGATAATCAGAACCAAAACAGATGTTTTCAGCAGGTACGAGCTGTAATGACGCAGCTCTCTTCTGGAAAAGGGGGCGGGGAGCAGCAGCTCATTTGCATTTAAAGACACATGCTCTAATATAGAGTGTTTCTGCTTCCACTCAAAGTAGGCATTTTCAAAATGATATAATAAATGATCTGTGGGGTATTTTGAGCTGAAACTTCACAGTTACATTCTGGGGACCCCTGAGAATTATATTACATATTGTAGAAAGGGGCATAATATGTCACCTTTAAGTTAATGCATTAACTTTGACAGCCCTAAAAATATTTTCCATAATCTTTTTATTTTCTCTCAAATTTTCTTGGTGGCCCAAAAACCCTTGCTTTACTGCATCTGTATTATACATTTTAAATGTTCAAAAAATAAAAAATAAATAAATAACTGCCCTACCTGGAACATTCCCTCAAAGTTCTTGACCTTCAGGTGAGGTGGGAGCTTAAACTGGTTGCGTATGTCATTGCGGCGTTTGCCAGTGTAGGGCACATCCACTGTAAGCACCAGAGCTTTGTAGCCAAGTGCCTCCACCCTGCGCACAATCTGCTCCGAGAGCTTACGGTCTCGGTACAAGTACAACTGGAACCAACGGTAGCCGTTGGGTGCTGCTGCAGCAATCTCCTCCACTGAACATGTGGAGTATGTGCTGGCTATGTAACAGGTGTTCACTGCCTCAGTGGCTGGGAAATGAAAGAAGAATAGAGAGATAAGATGCAAAAAAGTAAAACTAGTAGCTTCAAACAAGTTTCCATCTAGTGGCCAAAGTGCTGCATAACACAAGAAGTAATGAAACCCAGTCACTTCATCACACTCTCACCTCTAGCAGTGGCCAGTTCTCCCTCATGCCACGCAAGGCAGTGGAAACCCGTGGGAGCAATTCCCACAGGGAAGCTTATCTCCATTCCCAGCACAGAGGTCCGAGTGTCACTGATCGACACATCACGTAAAATCTGAGGCCTCAAGCGGATCCTGAAAGAGATGATATTATTGTATGAGATTAGTTTAGTTAGAGATTACTCATAAGCATGGACCATAAATTGTATAGGGTAATACAAATACAGAGTAATACAAATTTAAAGAGATTAATTACTCACCCTCATGTCATTCCAAACCTGTAAGACCTTCGTTCATCTTCAGAACATAAATTATGGTATTTTTGGTGAAATCTGAGAGCTTTCAGACCCTCTATAGACAGCAACGCAACTACCACGTTCAAGGCCCAGAAAGGTAGTAAGGACATCATTAAAATAGTCCATGTGACATCAGTGGTTCAACCGTAATTTTATGAAGCAACAAGAATACTTTTTGTGTGCAAAGAAAACAAAAATAACGACTTTATTCAACCATTTTTTCTCTTACCGTACTGCGCATGAGGTGCTGCTGACAGAGGAGCCAGCGTTCTGACGTAGAACCTAGATGTGCTGCGTCTTGTTACTGTCTATGCAGGGTCAGAAAGCTCTCGGATTTCATCAAAAATATCTTAATTTGTGCTCCGAAGATGAACGAAGGTCTTATGGGTTTGGAACGACATGAGGGTGAGTAATTAATGACAGAATTTTCATCTTTGGGTGAACTATCCCTTTAACAGCAGTATAGTACCGTTTATAGGCCAACAAGTTGTCATCTCTGGTGCAACAGTCATCAGCTCCAGCCTCGTAATAGTCCCATGTAGCCTTTGAGAGGTGCTGCTTGGCATATTCCTCAAAATCATTCAAACAGACCATAGTCATTTCTACACAGACTCCTTCCTCACTAAAAAAACAAAAACAACAACAAAAAAAAACAGTCATGACATTTTCACATGATATTGCAGATAAGTGCTCAAAACTATTAAACAAATTACTTGCATTCAAACAGAATCAGAATATGAAGGTTTACGCACCTGATTTTACAAATTTAGGTTGAATATTATAATTACATAGTATTATATGTAACAACTCTACTTTGAAAACAAAAACAAGAGATGTGTTTTACCTTTTCTGAAGGTTTAGACAAATTTAGGACACAGCAGAGTGGACTGCTTTGGTGCTTTTAGCCAGCTAACTTTGGAAAACAAAACACTGATTAACATGAAAGACTGAACACAAGTGGGTTGGGATTAACCTTTTCAACTCTAACTATGGGCCAGTACTTAGCTTTTACAAGACATTTTATTCCCTTACTGAGACTATATGATTATATAGTGCAAAAGAGAATGAACTGAAATGTATTTTCATTTTAATATTTGTTAGAAAAATAAATTTGTCAATAAACTTTTCAATAAAATTTCCATGAACTACCACTAAAAGTTAATAATTAAAGCAGAACACCAGATCTGTTCTTGAAGTCCTCGGAAACTTATGACCTATGGACTTGAAGCAACCCAGTGTTTACTCATCCATCAGCACATTTAAACTATGCAACTCTGAAAGAACCAAAAACAAACAAATAAATAATAAATTACTCACCTGTCTGGTCAACAGCATTGTAACTCAAATCTTTAGCTATAATGGACTAATATGAAAAAGCCTGTGTGCAATGTAGTTTTGCTCTGGTGGAAATAAACATAAAACAGCAAAAGAGAGCCATGACCTAGCAAGTTGGGGCCTGGTACTGACCCCTGATGTTTATTGTGTTTGCATTGACTGGAAATGTGCTGATTGGCCACACTGACCACAAAAAAAAAAAAAAAAAAAAAAAAAAAAAACTCAGGCGCACGTGCACAAATATGTAGCCTTACTCACAGCTCTTTACATGTGATGCAACCACCTGCTCTGTCTAACTAACAAGTGAGATAGCAACAGCATAGTCTGTTTAGAATAAGAACCTGCTGTTCAAATGGAATAGTCAAAACAAATTCTGACAGATGGCTAAAATTTATATATTTTCCTATTTTATGAAAATTGAGTGTCTAATTTAGCTTATTTAACAATATTGAAAAGGATCTGGATTCAATCATTTAGTCATATTTGTACCATGTTACATTATTCCTTCAGGTATATAAGGCATCTTATAAGTTAACAAAAAAAAAACAAAAAAAACAATCACACTTTATCAAGGATGGCCTCTGAGCCTTTTAAGTGGGGTAGCCAGAATTGATATGTTTTCAGGGTGTCAAACAGTCTTTGAGGATGTAGTAAATATGCTACTGAAAAATATGTGGTCAGTAAGGTATTTTTCAAAAGAAATTTGTATCACGGTTTCCACAAAAATACTGTCCAAAAAAAAACTGTTTTCAGTATCGAAACAAATTTTCATTGGAAATATAATAAGAACAAATTGCACTGAAAATAAATATAATTTGAAAACAGTTATTTTATTTATTGTAATTGTCACAGTATTATTGTTTTACTATATTTCTGATCAAATAAATACCTTGTTGAGCATAAAAAACATTTAAAACATTGTAAAAACAGCAGTGTATTAATTCATAATTTTATATATAAAAATGTATATAAACAAAATGTTAACTAAAAAGTATATTAAATCTTCACTATTATTCTAAAAATGCATTACTCAGCCATATTAATCAAATAAAAAGTTCAGTTCAGTCGTGCTGAATTCGCGTTTGGTCTGGTACTGTATCGCGTGCCTTGTCAGTGTCGACTCGTGCACTTGCTTGGCCATTTGTTGTGATAAAAGGAAAGTGTGTTCAGCTAAATTCAATTAGTATTTTGTTAGACGGGTATAAAAAAAAAGCTTAGTTTACCACGGCAGCTGTCGCGTGAAGGCCTCCTCGTGTGAAGACCGAAGAGGGTAAAGACCATCGACTCTACCGACCGACTCCACCGGGCAGGGACACCGGCAAAGGATATAAGTGGATGTGCCGAACGAGGCTTTTGAAGCAGTGAGGCTTTTACAACAAACTGCGTTGATGCTTCGAAGCTTTTGATACAGTGCTCCACTCTTCACTAAAAATTCTTACACCAACTGTATCATTTAGATGTTTTGTTCATTGGGATGTCATTGTAAGGTTTAATTGTCTATTTAATATGCATATGTGTCATTAGAAAGGCGGCATGTGTGTGTACAGTGATAAAGTTTCCAGAATTTATTGTATTTAGCACAATACAATGACAATAAAGACTTTATGTTCTTCATTTTTACTTGCATCAAACTTGTCTTTTCACATTCTAAATAGAACGTTTAATACCACAATGAATTAGGCCTTACAAAAGAACACACACATGCTCATTGTTAAAAAAAAACACAAATGCACAAATACAAATGCAATTATTGCATTTAATATATCTTGCAATAATATATTTTTCTCGCCAATGTGAGCTGTTGACAACTGAGGACGGCGTTTACAAGCAGCAAAAAAAATGTTTGTGGTTAAAGAAGGACTTTTATCCTTTTTGGGAACAGTGGTTGAGCCTACAAGGTGTTTTAATTTTCATTCAGTCAACAGACATTCACATGTCATTGTTTTTAGTAGTAGTACTATAATTAACAATGATACACCACGTAAAAACACAACATACATATGGGCATGCTGACTGATATAACTATAACATTGCACTAAATGGGTCGCGGGTATAGGGGACAGCGTAATCGACACACTTTCACAGTTTCGTTATCTACCTAGATACAAGTATCGCTTTTTATTTCTCCTCGTTCCTACTACTTGCATGTGTGTTTGGCTCAGTGTTATTTTTTTTAGCAGTACTGATAAACTAATATATTGATTTGATTTGTATTTGTTATCTATTTTAATTTTAGTTAAAGTTTGAATAATGTTTGTTTTTTATTAGTTTTATTATGTCTGTATAGTTTTTTATTAAGTTTTAGTTTTATTTAATTTGAGTTATTTTAGTACTTCAACAAACTAAACGGAAATGAAATAATCTATATATTGAATTTATAAATGTGTATATATGTGTATATATATGTATGTGTGTGTGGTTGTACATACACATATGTAGTTGTTTTTTTGGTGTTTGGCTTAGTGTTATGTTAGAATCATTATTATACTGTTATAACTTTTGTTCTTTAATATTTTGAATTGTTTTTAGCTTTATTTTTTTGTTTTCATTTAAATGTTAAGTTTTGAAATTTTGTTGTATGCATTAGCTTTTAGTTTTGGATCTGTTTCAGTTGTTTTAATACTACAATTGATTGCTTCTGTTGTCATCATTTGTTAGTCGCTTTGGATATAAGCATCTGCTAAATGACTTACTAACTAACTAACTAACCAACTAAATAATTAAATAAATAAATAAGTAACCATTTCTGTCCATTTTGCCCTTTCACACTCAAAGCTTAAGTTCTACATTTATAAATCTACCTCCTTTTCATAGTGCACTTAATATCACACCTTTCAGTGTTTTATTACACATCACAAACATAGCAGATAGTAGAGCCTGAACTCCTGACTTTCCTTTATTTGCTTAAATTACAATCATATCAAACCAAAAGTTCACATGTATATACATAATTAAAGCAGACTGACAGTCAATGTACTGAGTGATGAACAAACAACAAACAACATAATCAAACAAACATCAGATGCTGTTTGAATCTGTTACATCAACTCTCAGTGAGCCAGGACAAAAAACAGGTACTTGTATAATATTCTGTCAGTAGAATCAGATCCTGACACAATATATTAAAACCTCCACATAATAAAGAGAGATTGTCATTAGAAAGAATGATACTATTGTATGATCAACAGTAGTATCAACTAATACAGCAGCAAAAACTAATACAGCAGGTCTCACTGACTGCGTTTCAATTAAACTGCATGGCGCTATAGTCACACATCACATGGTTTTCTCACACATGGCCTATTTTGCTTTTGTATTTCTTATCTAACCATCTACCTGTAGTTGGTTAGCCCCACATAAAGCTTTTGGTTTTGGCATCAGCATCTTGATTAGGTATTTCCTGCAGATGTGTGCTCAATAATATCACTCATGTTGTTGAATTAGCAAACTGCTAGTCACTTATCCACTAGAGCCCAATATGTTCATATCTTTACGACACTCCAGTTCTGCATATATATGACGTTCACAGTCTAGAAAGAAGCATGTAACAACATTAGATCACTTCTTTCTTTTGTCTAGTTATTTTTCTTTTATGAATCTTCTTTTTTTTTTCTATATGTTGTCATATGTCAGACAACACAGACCTGCAGAACAAATGAACACTAGATGGCGATAGTAAGCAAATAAAGACTTTTTTTGAAAGATTATAGAAAGTATATAAAGATAAAGCTTGACACATACAACCCTAGTTATCAACAAAAATCTTAAGAACTCTTATAATGATAAACAAAACTATCACCTCACAAAAGGATTGTCCAAAAAAAAAAAAAAAAATATTTATTTATTTATCTCTATATGAGATAAATAAAAAGAATGTGTTGCAGTAAAAGTTTCCTAAGATCAACTGAAGTGATTGTGGCTTTCAGTCATGTGGCACACTCATTTTAGCTGCTGTCACTCATGCTTCAAAGCATGTTTATGAGAGTCAGTCAAAAAAAAAAAAAAAAAAAAAAATATATATATATATATAAAAATTGAAATTGAGCTCTTTTTTTAATCAAAATGTATCTCACTAGAGGAATCCATATCTAAGATTGGATTCAACACATACAATATTTTATATGATTGTATATAATTTTTAAAAGTTTGTTTTATATTTTTTTAAAAGCAACCACTTTTTTTTATCCCCAAATTAATTACTTTTTCTTAAGAAGTCATTTATACCCTTCTTGTGTGTATGTTGCTGTCTTACCTTATTGCTAAATCTCTTGATTTGCTCCTGAGATTTGTACTATGTTTCTCTGCTACATGTGTTCAGGTAGGACTGTACAAAAGTGGCTCAACCCTCTGGCTCCAGCTGCTCCCCAGTAACACACACACACACACACACACACACACACACACACAGAGTCACTCACTCATTCACACACAGTCGCTAAGCCCTACAGTCAGCACTAGCCCAGTCTACACATTGCACAAGAGTGAAAAAGGGGCCAGAAGCAACTTTTTGTTTCAATTGTATGCTTAGAGTGAGGGTCACTGCATGACATCAATGTGCCTGTGTTTGTTCTTCTTTTCTTTCGTGCAATTTTGCAAATGTTCAAATAAATTCTATGTATGAATATTGATGGCTCTCTGACAAATTGCTTGTTATGTTTAACATTTTTAAGCCACTTCAGATAAATAATATATATTTTGGACAATGCATTATTTCAGTTATTGTGAGTACAGTTTTATAATAATGAG
Organism: Spinibarbus caldwelli; assembly: GCA_039654775.1. Lineage (NCBI taxonomy): Eukaryota > Metazoa > Chordata > Actinopteri > Cypriniformes > Cyprinidae > Spinibarbus > Spinibarbus caldwelli. The sequence continues at coordinate 15,478,195 of CM077233.1, read as the reverse complement.
GATTTAATGTTGCATCACCCGATTCAGTGACTTTATTTTTTTTTTTTTTTAAATATATAAGATAAATATAATAAACAATTATTTTTAAAGTGTTTTAAATGATTTAATGCTAAACTGATGTAATGTTTAACTGTTCACTTTAAAGTGAGTTGGCATCAGTAAGATTTTGTAACATTTTGAACAAAGTTTCCTATGCGTTCACCAAATGTCTTCACTGTCACTTTTGATCAATTTAATGAACCCTTGCTGAATAACAGTATTCATTTCTCTGTTTTTTAATGCAACTTATTGTAACGTATTACTAAGAAAGTCTAGTGTTTTTATAGAGGGGGTCCCTGTGACTGTCGAGGTGGAAAGCTCACGTTAGAGGAAAGTATCAGTGTCTGAACTCACCATGAACGAAACAAAACTCCACTTAACGCCATTCATGCCACACTTGTGCTAAAACTAAATCAGATTCTCCCTCTATTTCATTACCTCGTTATTCCACTAAATTTAAATTCAGTTACAATATTCACACACAGCATTTCTGTTTTGGGCAGCAGTGAGAGTTTTGAGGGCCATGTTGGGCTCTTTGAAGGCATCCTTTGAGCAGCAGAGAGGTGCTGACGGACCTGCTTTCACTGAGGTGTTAATTGTGTTAATCCACAGATGGCTCTGATGTTTGTCATATCTTTCCATCTCTCTTTTTTCTCGGTTTCTCTACCCTCCTCAAACACAACCTCTCAGTCATCTCAGTTCAACCCCTCTCCCTTTCTTCCTCTCTCTCTCTTAAATTTGAATTGAGGTCTGGGTGGAAAACCTTTTTCACATGCTGCTGCTGCTGCTGTCTGTGCCCTTGGGCTACAACACCGTTAGCCCACAACATATGTGTTTGATTGAGCAGAGAGTTCTCCTGCCCAGGTCACAATCTTTTGTCTTTACCTCAATCTCTCTTTCCATCTCTCTCTAGGTCTAGCGGTGGAGTTCAGTTTGAAGAGCTAATGTTTTTTTTCTCTTTTCTGTCCTTTCGTTACACATCTTTGTGAACCAAAACAGCGCCTACTGCTCGTCACAATATAGTCTCAAGATCAAAAACACCACCCTCTGTCTGTCAAACACAGTTTGAATTCATCACACATGGATCTTCACCACACATTATTGAATGTATGACTGTTTATGCATGTATGAGAAAAAGAGGTCAGATACTGCCAGAAAAAAGTTGTAGAAAAATGGATAATATCCTGTCAAAAATAGTATCTTTTTATGCACATTTCTTTCAGCCCTACAACACAATGTACAAATGTTTGTATTTTTAAGGGTAAAAGATTGTAAAAAAAACAAAATTAAAAAATAATAAACAGTAAAAACCTGTTAATTGGTTAATGGTAAATTTCCTTGTAATAAACTGTAATAAAGCTAATGAGGCGTTTAACTTAATTTTACAGAAAAATGTTAAATTTACAGTTTTTGTATGTGAAACAGAACAAGTAATCTTAGAATTTACAGTGAAAAAAATGTGAATTGACATTTCCAAAATTCCCTGTATGACACTTTACATTTGATGGTTTTTGATTTAAATAATTCAGTTTCTTCTTAGTTTTATTAGTTATACATTAGGAATTTATGCTACATGTTACATTAATGTTTAGTGCATTATTTCAGTGTCATGTGTGTTACTGTGATTGTGTTTTGTGTTTGTATGACACTGTGAAGCTTCTATATTAATACACTTCTGATGAACTTTGATTCATCAGCTTTCTCTTCCCTACCTGTATTTTTATGGTGGTACATTATAAAGAGAAAAAACTGATTTTAGTACTTCAATATGTTATTTCACAGATTTTTTGTAAGTACACAATGCAATGCAAAATTCAAAATATGGCTAAAACATCTGGTAAAAATTGTACATTGGACCATATTTTCATAGACTTTTCTTAAAATGTATGTTTCAATCGCTGAATTAAGCATTTACTGTAGCAATAGAATCATTTTACTGTATGAGACTGATTTGACTCGCTTCAAACTTACTTCATAATACAATCTTCATGTGCTAACTGTGGCGTCTGGGATTTCTTGTCTCTGTCACTTCACTGTCTGAGAATTCATAGGATGTGGGACCAAACTTGCTAATAAAACCCCTCATATTTCTCTTAATTTGTCAATGTCATCCTCTGTCACCCTAATGTCATTATTTCTCTGAATCTTTCTTTCTGTTTCTTTGTAGACTGGAGACGGCTCATAAATCCAAGTAGGGCTCGCTGCATCCTGCGGTGGACATCCAACCCCGCCCACATCCAAGTGTGACATCATAAGCCACACCCATACCCAATACAGCCACGCCCATGTCAAAGCGTTATGTCAGAAACCACGCCCCTATCATATACGTCACCTTTTGTCACCCCATCCCCGTACCGGGAAACCCGGAAGTAATGTTATGTCGAAGCAATTTACTGCCATTTCGGGCATCTAAATAAAATAATGTTGCCTTTCGTTTTACTAATACATTTTCTTATTTCTTTAAAGGATGTCTAGGCTAAAATGGCACAACTTAAATCTAATATATTTAATATGTCAAATGTGTCATCACAACAGCCTGTAAAACACTTGCATTGGTTGATTAAATTAGGCTAATTGTAATAAAAACCTCTACACCTTACCTTATTCATTTATGTAATGAGATGAATTTACATTAATTACGATCGATTTAAACTACTTAAGACACCTTTTAGATTTATCAAATTTAAAGGGGATAATTAGATTTTGTTATTGTAAAATTCACAACACATTTTTATAATTTATAATTCTCATTTAATTTTCTAAAGATGTGTTCCACTTATAAATGGTAAACATTTGAATGATAGGATTGACAGTTCTCCATATGCAGTAGGATACACATACATAGGCTAAACAGAGATTGCTTGCTTTGGATAGATTATACAAGTAACATGGCCTTGACATTCAGGCCTTGTTCATCAACAAAACTTCATATGAAGTGTGTCCAGGTCCTCCACATATTTAAAGATGAATAAATAGTCATCCCTTGCTTCATTAGGTATTTTTATATTTATTATTTTACAAAAATAATTAAATTTAAAATTTTACAAAAAATATATGTTCTATAAGAGATATGTTCTAACTATCATAAACGAACAGCTGAATGATCAAATAAACAGTTCTTGAAATGCAGTACACATACATACATAAGCTACAAAGAGAGATTCCTTGCCTTGTTAGATTATTCACAGAAACATGGCATGGACTTTCAAGCCTTGTTCAGCAAGACAATTTGATATGAATATGTCCAGCTCCTCTGGATACTCAAACAATCAGAATCAGAAAACGAAATAAACAAGTGATTAAAAATAAATATGTGAAAACAACACACAATAGACAAAAGGACAATATATTGTACAGATGTGCGAGGGAATGTGGATAGATGTATTTTTTGCATTTTATATAGCGCTTTACTGGGTACTCAAAGCACTTTACATAGAAGGGGGGAATCTCCTCATCCACCTGGATGATGCAACGGCAGCCATATTGCGCCAGAACGCCCACCACACACCAGCTTATTGGTGGAGAGGAGACAGAGTGATGAAACCAGTCAGAATATGGGGATGATTAGGAGGCCATGATGGTCAGAGGCCAATGGGCAAATTTGGCCAGGATGCCGGGGTTACACCCCTACTGTTTTTCGAAGGACCTCGGTTTAACATCTCATCTGAAGGACGGTGCTTTTTACAGTATTGTGTCCCCATCACTATACTAGGGCGTTAGGACCCACACAGACCACAGGGTGAGCACCCCCTGCTGGTCTCACTGACACCTCTTCCAGCAGCAACCTAGTTTTCCCAGGAGGTCTCCCATCCAGGTCCTGACCAGGCTCAGCCCTGCTTAGCTTCAGTGGGCAACCAGTCTTGGGCTGCAGGGTGATATGGCTGCTGGCTTCTTGAGTGTTTTGTGTGGGGGGGGAGGTAAGTACATATGTGTGAGAGGGATGAAATGTATGTGTATGAGTCGGTGAGATGAGTGTTATAAAAAAAATTGCACATTCAGTCAGCATTCATTTTATTTTGTAAGAATCAGTGCACTAATAAATACACTGATTCTTATGACATAAAATGAACTCTGACTGAATGTGCAATTTTTTTTTAATAACCCTTTTTTTATAATACATAACACTCTCACCTACTCATATACACACTTTATCCCTATCACATATGTATTTACCTCTCCCCCCACACATGATATTTTTAACGACACTGATCACAGAACCCTTGCACGGTATCTTGGTTGAGGAACAGCATCATTTCACTGTCTTGCTGGATAACACACACACACTCACACACTCACTCCACCGCAGTCTGCAGCGAGACGCTCCTCCATAAATCTGGAGTTGAGATTGATTGATGGATATATATTTGTCTGGTGTTTTTGCATGTGAGAGGAGACAGAAACGCGGGGGAAAGTGCACACTCAGCACAGTTTACATTGATGATTCACTCCAACACACTATTTATTCCAACTTATTTTGAAGATAAATGGATTACAGTCATGAAAATCAATGGAAAAATCCCATCAAAACTGATGGTTTAAAATGTGAGGACCCTGCATGTAGTATAACATTTGGGGAATTTCATTACATCCTACAGACCTAGACTAGTTAACTTTTGTGTATTCACTGTCTGAACAGTGAGTGTTGTTATAGTAGATAGCTATAAAATCTAAAATAGTGCCTAACATCTTATGCAATATTTGAAGCTACTATTATAATTAATGGTTGTTTGATTTTACAATTAGCAATTGTACAATTTATTGAAATGAATTGATTTGATTCATTTGAAGTATCTGACATACAGATTATGGTTCATATGTTTAGAAAATGCACAAAAACTATTTAACATTATTGATAATTAATTTTAAAAAGTTAACTTCAGACTGTAATATTGTATTCTGCTTTGTCATAAACATGTTTAATAACCTACAGTCCAGCAACTGTGCTTTCTTCTTAAAATGTTTTCTTTAAAATGTTTGGGTGTACTAATATGGAATGATTCATGCACAGATAATCTTGAGTTAATGTATGACTCATTAAATAAAGTCATATATGAATTGCTTTTAATTAAATGTGTCATCATGGATTAATTCCCTATCAACACTCCAAATATTCCATATCGCTAATATTAATAGTGTAAATTAATTTCATTAGTTGAAGCCATGCATTTCCCACCCGTCTGTTTTAATGAATCAAAAAATAAAATCAAGTAGTTAGTGTTTTCATTGTTTTGACCCATGTAACTTTCTATTCTAATAAATAAGCTTATTACATTAATTCTTCATTATCAAGATTATTTTTGCATTAATTGCATGAAATAATGCATACTAATGCACCCATATTGTAAAGTGTTATCTATGTTTGTTTAAAACTTTGCACAGCACATTTACATTTTTTAAATTACTGTAAGACTCTGTATAGAAAATGTTTTAATGGTGAGTATTGATGTTAATTGTAGTGGTTCAGAACTCTGGATAGCTCAGAACAAGGGCTTTTTATCTGGATTTAACATGCTTGCATGGTTCTTATTGCATTTAAATATTTTTATTTGAATATTAAGTTTTTCTTGCATAGGAAACTTCTGTTGTACATGATCAGTCACTTAATTTTGACTAACTTCTTTAAATTGAGTAGTTCTGTAAAATGGTATCAGAAGAATTTTGCATCTGAACTCTTAAATTCCCTGTTTAATTGCACATTTATGAAGTCATATAAACACCACCCAACATTCTAACAAACTGCATCTAAAGTCAATTCATATGAGAACCATCTGACTGCCCCAAATCTCACCCATAACCTTGGATCAATTTCATATAAATCTTTCTCCTTATTGTTATGGCCCAGTTAATCATCATCCATCCAAGAAAGCAAGATGAGTTCAAGCACCTTGATTAAGCAAAACTAGGTGAAATCAAGAATATTTGTTTGATCAAATGCGCTCATTTTCCCTGCTAAAAATCAAACACTCAAAAGAAACAGAGAACGGAAAAATTGAATGCTCTCATTTAGATGCTATGCTGATTAATCTGGAAAGGATTCTTTGGGTCATTTTAATAAGTGTTGGGTTCCAGTATGGTTGGAGTAGTAAAAACGAGAATGAGGTCAGACTGACTTCTCTTGCTAGGACGCTCCTCTTCTGTCCTGTGAAGGACCTCAGTCTCAGTGTCCACATTTAATCAACTGTGTGTGTGCTCAGCTACAATTATGCAGTTATGCAAATTACCATATAGTTTGTCCAGCTGGAAGCATCAAGTATGCCTTTTTTCCATAGTTTGTGTCTGTCTTGTGTCCACCTTAAAATGGATTTCTTTCTTTCATATCTTTGACTAGTTACTTCATAGTATAAACCATTGATCAAATAAGGGATAATTTATAATCAGTTGGTCATTATCACAAAAAAAAATAAATAAATGTTATTGAGGTGCAATATAGGATTGAATGAGTTACAGAATGACTGATAAAGTCCACTATGGTTTCAGACAGCATTACAAATGTGTGTCCCCTCAAATAAGGGTATGATTTGTACACAGTGGTGTGACACGACAGACATGATAGCAGCGCCAGTTTCAGATAATTATGGAGAAGCAGACTGATGTACAGCACTGACATGAACAACAGTGAATTTTAGGGAATATCAGATGGATGGCATGCCACCATCATTCACCAATCAGAATCAATTATTGCAGTCAGACATGAATTGAATTATGTAATTCGGAACAACATGTTACACCTTGTTCAGCTGTATTTCTAAAGTTCCATATTCATTTAAAAATACATTTAAAAAATTTGTACTAGCATTTTTTGTTGTGTGAGTAAATCTCAATGATACTACAATAACACTGCTACAGCAAACAGCGAAAAGAAAATAATCCACAATAGCATTTTCATTAAACAATAAAATACAGCATATAATAATAAAAAATTAAATAATAACAACTAGATTAATGATGTGAATATGCCTAACTGTGGGAATGCATCATCATAGTCTGTGAAATAGGTCCATCATCTCATTCCTGCTCAAACTTACCTCAACTCAATCAACAGTTTATTTTCACTTCTCTATCTGTAAATTATTGCATTACATGCCTACCCTCCAAAATACCATATATCATAATTCCACATGATGTCAAGTTTTTGCTTGTTTTGATGTTGGTTGTTTGTTTTTGCTCTATGTAGAGAACATCAATGTGTTCACCTTGCTCACGCGGGGATGCTGTGTGACAGTAATTCATCACAGGGTTGAGGCAAAAGCTGCTGAGAGTCAGGCATTCAATTTGTTACAGCTGTACAAAAAGAGAGAGAAAGGCCATTTTTCAGGACCCCAATCAATCCAGAGTCTCTAGAAGAAGAATATAAATGCATTGCAGAGCAGAAGCATGTGCATGTTTTCATTGGGTTTTACTTTTAATGATACAGAGCAGATGTTTGCATGTGACTGTGTTCATTTTAGAGAGGAAGAAAAAGAAAAAAACTTCACAGAGAGATGTAAAGCTGTCCATCACAGAGTGACCACTGCAGTGCACTGGGGCGTTGGCCAAATTATGCCGCCAAAGCACGATAACTAAATTATTTACAACTACACTGCAGTAACAGATGAGAAAAGCATGCTTTTTATTGGGTCTGTGGACTCAGTGGAATGTTAAATAAGATTAAACGTTTTAAGAGAGAGCATCTGTTTGGATGTGCACGTCCAAACCATTGCTCAAACTGACATAAAGCTCATGCCACCCAGAAATGTCAATCACCCCATTAGCTTTGATGCTAAAAGACGATTGTCCGTTCAGCTCCACACACCAGACTGGCTCTCCAAGACAGACGTACCGTCTCATGAACTGACGGGTGACAGAGACAAAAGCATATTTGCTTGAATGAAAAGTGGCGCCACATTAGCTTTACACAAGTTTTGTTTTATTAAACAAAGCATGAAATCCACCAAAAATCAGCACTATCATATGACAAATGGAAAACAAAAGCCTTGGCAGGGCTCAAAGGAGCAAACCTGTTGAAAGACACCAGTTTTGCATCTGTGTGGGGTTTTTTTATTTTTTTTTTTACATCACAAGCTACTCCAGAAGATCTTTAGTAAAGTACACACACCAGCGATGGGGAAGTTACTTTGAAACTTTTGCTTTCTGAGCTACGTGTTAATCATAAGTTAAAGAAATCACCTAAATTCATTTACTTTGACTAAATTATATCAAAGGCTACACTGCAAAAAAATCTTATATTTCTATTGTTCTTCTTGAATCAAGCTACTTTTACTTAATTCTTGTTTTCTGAAATTCTCATTTTGTAAAAAAAACATCAGTAATGGTGTAAAAAACACCAAGAAAAAACATCTGTCAATGGAGTGAGAAAAATAATCTTGTTTTCCCTTTGAATTAAGTTTATTTTTCTTACACTATTAACAGATATTTTTTCTTGCATTATGCTTGAACTCACTAAATTTTAAAGGCATTTTTGGTAGAAAACAAGATTTAACATCTCAAGTCATTTTCCTTCTTTATCTTGATTTGAGTTTTTATACATTTTAAAAAACAGCCCCTTAAATATTTCTACTGTTATATATAGCAAAATACTAATAAAAGTAGCTATAACAACATGTAGCTAACTACTTTTCAGAACTTAAAAAAATGCTACAACAATCGAAAATACTTAGAATATACTAATTTATATAACTGAGTTGAAAATATACTAAATATACTACATGACATAATAAATATACTTACATCTTTCTACATCTGTCATGCTAAAAAAGTAGTTAAATTTACAGCATCAGTAGTTATTATTTACTCTCTAACACTGATATAAATAATGTAGAGTAAAAGCTTATAATGATTTATGAGACTTTTAAAAGAAGACAGGACCTGAGATGAAAGAAAAATAAGAAAGCAGCAGAAAGAAGGGAGGAGAGGAAGAAGAGAATGCCACGTCGATGAGGGAAATGACGTTTTTATACGGAACTCCTGAGGCGTCCTATGAGAGCGAATGACGGCAAATATGCTTTTGGCCTACCAATGCTCTGTTTAGCCAATAAAGATTCAGCAGTAAACGTGGCAGATTTTACTGTGACCAGAGCAGATAACACATCTCTGCCATGCTTTCATTTGTCCATTTTTTTAAAAAAAAAAAAGACAGACTCAAAGGGATTTCATCCTTACAATGTGGCAGAATACACCGGTGATATTGGGCGATTAGATTATTTAACAGTGAAAGTGAAGTAGCATGTAACACACATCACAGCTGTATCTGTGTGAATGCTCAATACTTGTGTGTTGCAAGCAGGTTCCTTCAGACCTGTTTCCTGTTAAAAGTTGAAGCCTCCACTACAGAGACTGAAGCTAGCAAGTCCTTAACGAGGAGAATATCAGTTTTCCTGGCTCTTATGATCTGCCTCTCTTATGTTTCACTTTCAAAGCTTAGCTCATTCGCCAACTTCCCACAACTGCTTTCCCTCGTCCCGTCTCACTTCTACAGCTCTGCTGCTGAGGGGGAGCAGATAGAGACATAAAAAGCTAAAGCACAAAGACACGCACACGCATACTGCACTCTTCTACAAAGCACTTTATCCTCTGATGAGCTGTTTATGGTCAGGGATGTCCGGCTGAGAAGATTTTTAGGAATTCTTCTTAGGCTGCACTGAGATGCATTGGGTCTTTGTGGGTAATGAGGCAGACAGACCTCAGCTTCCATCTGGCCAAACTCTCAGGTTATGCAATCAGCATGGAAACCTGAACTCTTCCCATAAGAAACATTTACTGTTTCAGTGTAGGATTAAATCAGGGGTGTCAAACTCAGTTCCTTGAGGGCCGGAGCCCTGCAGAGTTTAGATGCAACCCTAATTAAACACACCTGATCCAGCTAATCAAGTAATTTAGGCTTCTTTGAAAACTACATGGTTTGTGTGTTGGAGCAGGGTTGGAACAAAACTCTGCAGGGCTGCGGCCCTCTGGGAACTGAGTTTGACACCCCTGGATGAAATGGATATTTCATCCAAATATGTAAATTCAGTGATTATCTGCTCTGCCTTCATCAACAACCGTTACCATCACTATTCACAGACCTTTATTGTTCACTGAAAATCTTCAGCTTTTTTGCAGTTCTCAAATTCATTCAGTGCCTTTTTTCACCATGATGTTTCAATGACGTTTTCCTATCTCACACGACTGTATTTTTCCATAATTTTTACTTAATATCTTACTATTTCTAATACTTTTTTTTTTTTTTTTTTAATCTCAGAAGTCTGGCTTCATTTCTAAATAATGTAATTTTTTTTTTTAATTATGATTTTCTCATAATAGCAATTTTATATCTTATAATTATATCTAACAATTTCTCATACTTTATATCTCAGTACAGTGACCTTATTTCTGACAACTTCTTTTTCGTAATTGTTACTTTCTCATAGCAACTTAATTTTGACTTTATATCTCATATGTGCAACTTTATTTCTGACAACTGTCTGCAGCCTTATTTTTCTCATAATGGCAATGTTATTTCTCATAACTTTGACTTTATAACTCACTGTTTCTTATACATGCAACTTTATTTCTAACAGCTGCAACCATATTTTTCATAACTCCAACTTTCTCGTTAACTTTATTTCTCATCATTTTTACTTTGCATCTTACAATTTGTCATACAGAGGTATTCAACCCTAGTCCTGGAGACCCACTGTCCTGCAGAGTTTAGCTCCAACCCAAATGAAAAACACCTGAACCTATTTTAATCAAGGTCTTCAGGATCGCTTGAAAAAAAAAAATCGCAGGTAGGTGTACTGAAGCAGGTTGGATATAAACTGGACAGTAGGTCTCCAGAAGCAGGATAGAAGGCCTAGCTTTATCATATTTTTACATTTTTTGCAATTGTAAGTTATCTTATGTGACTTGAATTTTCCAGTTAGGATGAACTATCCCTTTAAGAATAGCACAACTCTCAATGATTCCAAAGCTGTACGAATCATTAATTAATATCTTGTCCCACACGTTCAATGGGAAGAATGATATAGCAGTTCCTGTTCATATGTGTTGTGAATATGAGATCACCTATAGATGGTTACGCCTCATGCATATGCTGTACACACTGACTCTCAGTGCAAGTGCTACACACCAGATGAACTTGTTGATGAGTGAAAGGCGAGGAGATTTCAACTGCAGCCGCGGCCCGGTGTGTACTGATTTCATATGTTGTCCAGATCTGTGAGCTGGAGTCCATGCCCATGGTGCAGAGGGAGGGCTATTATTCATCAATGTGGTATTTATGAGAGGAAGGAAAAGGTCTTTGATAGAGAAACTCTGCTCTGTTCCTCTCTACCACATATACTCATGTTCCTGGAACCCTCCACTCTCCTTCACTCCCACCCAGTATCTGCATATCTCTCTAATGTCTAGCCTTTTCCCATTCACTCCATGTTATACTAAATGTGACAGAGATTGGGTAATATGAGGTAAAAGAGGTGTGCATATTTAGAAAAACTGACTTACCGATCTGCACACGTGCCAAAGTTGCTGGAAGTCTTGTGCTGCAGCTCAGAACTGCTGGTATTCCTCTGGCGTTCCTGTCAAAACAGAAATGAGAAAAGATCAAGGGTTTGTAATGAAGCCTGCACACTATTTATCTGACACTTTTAGAGCATGAGAGATTAAAACAGAAATTTAAGTTTCTCTTAAAAATAAAAAATGGTATTGTTGGTTTCATGAGGAACCTTTAAGATCCATTACACAAAAGGTTCTTCATAGTAGAAAAAAAGTTTCTTTAGATTTTTTAAGTATTCTTTACAGTAAGTTTAAAAACTGTTCTCTGAAAGGTTCATTGGGGAACCAATAATGATTCTTCTATGACATCGCTGCGAAAACCCCCCTTTTGGAACCTTTATTTTTAAGAGTATGAGGGCAAATTCCAAATGCCATTTTTGTGTGCATGTTGGATTTGGCTGGCATATAATTATTTATGATCTTAGATGACATTTTGAAACATCCGCTTGTGTTCATGCAACCCAAAAATGACACAATGGGAGACAGAAGGCATTTTGAAATAAATGTGAATTGAAGACAACATTTTACCAGCTAGGAATATAAGTTTTGCTGCTATTTTATTAAAATGAGAAGCATGGCTTGTGTAGGCTTCTCCAAACAACTACATATGTCTTGATCCGTTAAGAGTGAGTACGGCATAGTGGTGCTACCTTTCTAACAGAATTCATCCTCAATCATTTTACAAAATGAAACATGATGGATAAAGACAGAGGTATACATAAACATAGCCTGTTTCCAGTCAGCTCTGCTTTCCCATGAAGTCCATTCTCAGAGGTGATAACTTCATCGTTCCCTGTGTCTCATCCTCCATGTCCAGCTGAGCGCTTTATAGCAAACCTCGCAAACCCATCACCCTAGACAGTAAAAGCAAACTGCTGCTTTTATCTGTTTTAGGGTCTCTAGATAAAAAAAAATGAAAGCAGCAACTGTGATTCAGCTCCACATCTGTGTGGCAGATTAGGCAGAGCAAAAGGTACTGTGGAGAAGATGGACAGCAGTCTGTCCAGCATGTGTGGAGGCTTTGCTTTGTGATCAAATTACAGTTTTTTGCAAGACAATAAAAGGCACAGTTGAACCCTATCATCTTCCTTTCCATATATGATTTCGTTACTATATGACTGATGTAAAGCAGAAAGACATGATGCTTAGTGCAATTTCTAAGCCTATAACTCCACCAAATCAAATTACAAAAATAATGGACCTCATCCATTTAAAATTTCATACAGTTTGAGAATTTACATGCACAAAAAAAGTTCTCACGCATTTCCCACAACAGCTGCTTACACGCGGATTAATTTTTCTTACACGTTCTAATGCTGATGAATCCGGATTACTCTGAGGGAACTGAACTCATGCCTGGAGCTAATAATTTGTTCAAAGCACATTCATAATGTCCAAATGAGGGTTTACTCTTACAACCACACTTTTGCACACTACTCCTGTTCGCGTTCTCTCGTCTGTGAGCATGCGCAGCAACATTTCTAGTGCGCTGTGTACCATTCCCAAAACCAGCTGAAATACAATACGTACATCATTAACATCACTACTACCAACGCAGGGAAGATTATTTAGGCCTACAAATTGTAGTCCATTACTGATTACAGATTACATGATGAAAACTGTAGTTAGCAATGCAATCTAGGTTACTCATTTTAGGTAATGTATTCTGACTATTTTTTTTTTATATATTACTGTTAGATTACTTTTTTTCTAACTTGTTTTAAACTTACCATTAAATGTACCATATTGATATAAAAAAGCAAAGAGAAAGAAAATAGATTCCATTTTTTAATATCAACATCATTAAGTGCATTGAACATTGCATTAAACCAGGTTTTTCCAAACTGGGTTTAATGTAAGAACTAAAGTGGGTTTGTGAGTTGACAAAAAGCTAATAAGTAATTAAATCTTACATTTATTTACATTGGTATTCTATATTGTGAATACAGTCAAAGCTAAATGGTATGACACACAGTATTTTTAGAAATTAAAATTTAAAAGAGAAAAAGAAGAATTAGGGAGAATCAATAAATTAGGAATGATTTACTGCCATTGTGTGAATAATAGGCCTATGTAATCCTAATAAAACCAACTCAATCCGAGCAGCTGAATCCTTAGCCATCTTTAAGAATCCGCTAAAAACACATCTCTTCCATCTTTATTTGACCCTCTTACTCTAGCACTCTCTATTCTAATTCTATTCTTAAAAAACTTGCCCCTTTTAGACTTAACTAACACTAGTTTCTCTATTCTTTTTGTATTCTATTTCTTTTCTTTTTATTTATTATACAATTAACAAAAACAAAAAAGACCTCTAACACTAGCTTGCTCTATTCTTTTTCTATTCTATCTGTTTTCTATTTATTTGTTATATAATAAAAAAAAAACCTTTCTACGTGTAATACGTTAAGCTAACTGAGACTTGTTATAGCACTTGCATATCATTGCTCTTTTTTGATTTTGATTGCTTCCATTATCCTCATTTGTAAGTTGCTTTGGATAAAAACATCTGCTAAATGACTAAATGTAAATGTAAATGTAATCCTCTAATCCATAAAAAAGTAACTAATCTGACTATGAGCATTATAAAATGTAATATACTCTAATTACAAGTACTTGATTTTTGGATAACACTTCATTTTAAGGTGTCCATAATACAGAGTAATTACCTAGTTAAGTACTTAGTAGTAGACGTTGTACTTACATGAAACAAAATGTACTTACCATGTAACTAAGTTATGGAACAGCCTGTACAGTTTATAATTGTATATGTAATAGGCAGCTACTGTTACACATACTGTATGTAACAGACATATGTTACACAGCTACTTATGTAACCAAAAGATTGTTACATATGTGTTGCAGACTTTATACAACGTAATTATAAATGTAAGTACACAGACATTAGCTACTTAAAATAAAGTGTATCAAGATTGTACTTAAGTGTACTTCATGTGTATCTATACTTTACACCTTATCCAGCTGCACTTTAGTTTGATTTAACCCACCAGTGCACAGCTAAAATACATGTAATACATTTCTTATTACATTACAATTATATAATATTACACAAACATAAGCTACTTAAAATAAAGTGTATCAAGACTGTACTTAAGTGTACTTCATTAGTCTCTATACTGTACATAATACAGAGTAATTACCTAGTTAAGTACTTAGTAGTAGACGTTGTACTTACATGAAACAAAATGTACTTACCATGTAAC